>CM054060.1:291361258-291961258 GCA_028641055.1 Alopecurus myosuroides | reverse complement strand
CCGGGCCCCGGGCGGTTAGCGCAGTAGTTGTTGTTGAGCGCAAGGAGGATGGGAAAGATCACCCGGTTCAGAGGCCGGTTTATTATGTCAGCGAGGTATTATCAGAAGCAAAGCAGCGCTACCCACATTGGCAGAAGCTGGTTTTCGGGGTCTTCATGGCCAGCCGGAAATTGAAGCCGTATTTTCAGGAACACCCCATAACAGTGGTTAGCTCTATACCAATGTCGGATATCATCAGAAACTCGGATGCAACAGGTAGAATAGCCAAGTGGGCGATCGAGATGGGAGATTATCACATCAACTACGAGCCCAGGTCAGCAATCAAATCTCAAGCTCTAGTTGACTTCATTAATGATTGGACTCACACAGGCATGCCCACAATGACTCCAAGTTCCGAGTCTTGGATAATGCACTTTGATGGTTCCAAGCAATACGAGGGATCAGGAGCTGGAGTGGTGCTCACATCACCCAAAGGAGACAAGTTGAGCTACGTGTTGCAGATTCACTTTGATTGTTCCAACAATGTGGCCGAATATGAGGCATTATTGCATGGATTGAAGATAGCCAAGGAGATGAACATTAAGAGGATACGATGCTATGGAGATTCGGACCTTGTGGTACAGCAGGTCTCGGGAACTTGGGATAGAAAAGATGAAACTATGGCAGCATACCGCAGAGAGGTGAACAGGGTTGCTGGGTGTTTTTCCGGGTATGAGGTGGAGCATATAGATAGAAGAAAGAACGATGCAGCAGATGCACTCGCCAGACTCGGCTCGCGCAGAGAGCCGGTTCCACCCAATGTCTTCCTGGACGAGCTATGACGACCATCAGTTAAAACCGAGTCTGAGGAAGAGGTAGCTAACAAAGACCCGGATTTGGAGCTCGTGGCCACAATACGCACTGTTCCCGAGTGGACAGAGCCGTTTCTGGCTTACCTATTACGGGGCGAGTTACCACAGCAGGAGGTACTGGCAAGGAAAATTCTGAGGCGAGCAAAAGGTTATTCCATTATCAATGGGGAGTTATATAAAAGGAGTGCTGCAGGAGTATTTTTGCGCTGTGTGGCACCAGAAGAAGGCCGGCAGATCCTGAAAGAGATTCACGAAGGCGACTGTGGGCATCACGCATCCACAAGGTCCCTTGTGGCCAAAGCATATAGGCACGGTTTCTTCTGGCTCACAGCTTTAGCAGACGCGGAACGCTTGGTGGCAAGGTGCGATGGATGTCAAAGGTATGCCCGCCAAACCCATGTGCCGGCTATGGAGTTGCAAACAATTCCTTTAACCTGGCCGTTTGCCGTTTGAGGTATGGACATGGTTGGCCCCTTTCATATGTCACCTTGCAAAAAGACACATCTCTTGGTGGCTATTGATAAATTTACCAAGTGGGTTGAAGTTATGCCAGTTACCAATTGTGAAGCGATTACGGCAGTCAAGTTCCTGAAGAGGATTATCTACCGGTTCGGGTATCCTCACAGCATAATTACAGACAATGGAACCAACATGTCCTTAGGCGAGATGGAAAAATTCTGTGGGAACAATGGAATCCGGCTTGATATAGCCTCAGTATCTCATCCACAAGCTAATGGACAAGTGGAAAGGGCAAATCAGGAGTTACTTCGTGGATTAAAGCCACGGCTACGAGTCCCATGCATCAGAGCTGCTGGAGCATGGGTCGAGGAGTTACCTTCAGTGGTTTGGGGTATCAACACCACACCTAACAGATCTACTCAGATGACACCGTTTTTCATGGTTTATAGTGCAGAGGCGGTGTTGCCGAGTGATATTATTCACGACTCGCCTCGAGTGTCGGCTTACGTCAAGGTGGAGAACGAGAAGACCCGGCAGGACGCCGTGGATATGCTAGAAGAACACATGGAACAAGCTTTGGAGAGATCAGCCATATACCAGGAGAATCTGAGGAGATACGATAGTCGGCGTGTGAAAACCCGGGTCTTCCAGGAAGGAGACCTGGTTCTGCGCCTGGTACAGTCAAAGGAAGGAAAACATAAGTTATCCCCACCATGGGAGGGACCGTTCATCATAAGCCGGAATCTGCACAATGGATCATATTACTTGGTAGATGCAAGGGAAGAGTCGGCTACTCTCAATGACACCGCCCATACAACGTCATCTATGCAAGAAAGAGAAAGACCATGGAACGTGGCTCAGCTGCGTCCCTACTACACTTAGGATAGACTAGATTCATAAGTGGAATTACACGATGTAACAGGCAGCAAGTTTTAGACGCACTCTTTTCCTATCTAGGGTACCTAAGGGGACTGGAGGGTTTTTAATGAGGCGGCTTGCTGACCTAACTTTTCTCATATCAATAAAGAGATGGTTAAACAATATATTGTTCCTTTTTTGTGTGTGTTTTTTATCAAGTTTTTATATTTCTGTCGTGTTCTTATTTTTCTTCCAGGTAAGTATTATTTATTGCTCTTAGTATATTAGTTCCTCTAGTAAATTGCATATATCTAGGTCTTGGGGGCTGATTGTTGAATAGCACAGTTGCAAACTCAAAGACCCGGCCACGATGCCATTGAGTTATAAGGGCCGATTACTTGTAATAAGTACGGCTGCAAGATTATAACCGGACAAAGGAGCCAAACTTTCTTGACCTTTCTTACTTAAGCTTGATGTGACTCGCACTAATGTGGCATGCTTTGCTAGCGTATGATTACAATCAGTCATGATGCCCAATGGGACTTGCCTGACCCTGTCTTCGTACAGCTGTAGCAACATTGATTATCCACGCGAAAGCCGGCTTATAGTAGAAGAAGGTCAAAAGGGTCATCTAAACCACAAGTTATGCAGAGTACAAGGTTAATAGCCGGAAACTCAAAGTATATTAAGCATAACTTCAAAGACTATGTGAAACGGCTCTAGGTTTTGGGCTTAGCAGAAACAATTTGTTCCTTTCGAAAGACCCAAGACCCTAGACTCGGAATTTCGGGCCTTGGGGACTTGGGAATTTGAAAAAAGAAACAAATTATCTAGCTATTCAGCTCAAAAACCCAAAAATCCGAGTCTTGGGGACTTGGGGACTTAGAAAAAAGTCCACTAGTCAAAACCCACGAGACTCGAAAACCGAGTCTCACAAAAGGAACCATAGCAGAAAGTCGGAAAATCAGGAATGAAAGAAGCTCGAAGTTAAGAAATATCAAATTCACGCAAAGGCCAGAAGGGCCATGAAAGATATTAAGGTTTTAAAACGTATTACAAAGTAGGATAGTAGTATCATAAAGTGCACATGCGCACTATCAAAAGAATAATTGTTTTAAAAAGGCCCATTGGCCGAATAAAGTGTTTGAGACGGTTGCCGATAAAAAGTTCACTCGGCCTCCTGGGTCGAGTCGTCCATCTTGCCCTTGCCCTTGGAAGCCGGGTCTTGGTCCTTGACTTGTTCTTTAGCAGTCTTTGCGGCAGCGGCACCCGGGTCAGCAGCAGTGCCGGCGCGCGCGGGAGGAGGAACAACCGGCGTGGAGGTAGTGGGCGCAGTGTCGGCCTCGGCCTTCTTCTTCGTGGCTTCCTCCCTCGCCTGAGCAGCCTCCTCCTTCCACCGTGCCAGCATGTCATACGGCTTTGGAAGATCCGACTTAACTGCCTTATCGTCAGCGTCATATGGTGGAACAATCTGACCGACGTCCAGACTATCGGCAATCATACTAGCCGAGTGACGAACCTCCTTCTGGACAGCCTTGAAGTTCTTTGCTGAGAACCTGGAGCCGTCATGGTTGAACTCTCGAAACCCGCCAACGAGCTTTGCCGGCTCAAGTTTTGGAAAATATGCCTTAGCCAGTGCAAGCCCCCGGGTTACTCCAACCCGGCAGGACGAGCGTTTCCAGTGCTCGATCCATTCGGGGATGGTGGAGCACGCGTCAAGCAGTGTCTTCAAGCTACCATGTCCAACACCCGGCCACTTCAAAGCCTGAAGAATCCATTTGGTTTCGGCACAGAGCTGCCGGATTGTGCTCTTTATGGTTTTCAGTTTTGCTATGTCATCTTCATCCGGAGTTTCATCATCCGGACCTGCAGAAAATAGAAAAAAGCTTTAAGTAAGGAAATCCGACTGTTTATCAGAATAAGAATCCGGGTTATAGTTATTAAGTTAGGAATAGTTACCAGTCAAAGCACGATACGTGTCGGCAATCTGAACAGAAAGCTTGGTCAATTCATCCTCTGCTGCATGAGCTCTCTTTCTATACCTTCTTGCAAGTTTCCCTATCTTCTTGGCATCAGCTTCAGCCGACTCACGCAGCGTCGTCTCCGCCTCGAGGAGTTTGGTGGCTTTCGCCAAAGCTTTCTCAGAGTGGGTTACGAAGGCCTGCGTGGAAACACAAGGAAGGGTTAGCCGGATAAAAGCAGACTGTCAGTTGGATACACTATGAAAGTTCCAAGCAAATTATCACTAACTTCACTCGGAACTTGGGGACTAGACAAATATACAGTCAATATTACTCGGATTTACCTCATGTTTGGCTATCAAGGCTTCTAGGACATTTTGTTCGTCAGCCCTCAAGGTGTGCAGGGCGTCGAGCATCTGGGTAAAGGTCATATCTTCGGGCTTGGTACCGGAAGAGCCGGCGGCCTGACCACTCGGAGGAGGAGTCTTCTCCGGCTTTGGGGTCGAGACCCGGGCTGCCTGTGTGTCAGGATTGGGAGTGCCACCCTCGTGCCCAGGATCTCGACGTCGTCGTCCTCAGGTTCCTCAGATGGCTTGGGAGACCCGGCTTCCTGCCGGGCCGAGTCTGTCAGGGGGTCTTGTCCTTGGTTTTCTTCACCAGCACCGCCAGTTGCGGCGTCCATATCATCAACCGGATCTTCAGTTTCCCGGTTATCCATATCCATGTTATCCGGGTCACTAATCGAGACCTTGGCGCTAAGTAAAGAAAAGAGAAGTGGTTAGTAGCAAAAAGTGAAGGTTATCGAAAGGATTAGTATATCGTGTAGCAGGGAATGTAACTTACCCGGCATTCACCACAAAATACGCCGGAAGCTCGCTGCTAGATGCGGACGATGCTGTCACAGAATCCGAGAGTGAGACCCGGAACTGTCCGGCTAATGGATGGTTGGGAGAAGGGTGACGTTGAGGTGGATTGGAAGGATGAGATGGGGAAGTACCAGTGCGGCGGGCTGGGGACGTGGGGATACCCGGGTTGAGGGGATCATCACCCGGGGAATTCCGGGTCACCCTACGCTTGGCTGGAGGCGGATCCTTCAAGTTTGGCGAGTTGGATAGTTGTTGGTTAAGCTCACGCATATTAGCAAAAGAATAGGGTTTGGAAGACATGGAGGAATAGGGAACCTTTAATACAACCCCTCGGGGTTTCCTCTTGGCTCCAACCACTGTTTCCGGTTCAACCTCCTCCTCGTCGCTCTCAGTTTCTTCCGGGTCTCCTTGGTCATCCTTGTCCTCCCTATCCTCCATTCCTGAGAAGCATATTTCACAGTCGGAAAAAGAAATGTGTGGAAAAACAAGTTAGCAGAAAGTAAAATGGGTGAAACCCGGATGATACCTTCGTCAGTATCAGCCGGCTCTTCTTCCTCTTCCGGGTTTTCGGAGGTAGGAGGAGTCTCGATGTTCCAAAAAGCGCTATCAGCCTGAGGTAAAGGCATAAAAGTGAGAGTTAGTAATTGTATCAAGTAAAAGTACCAAGAGTAAAAGAATAAGTGCCGGATCTTACCGCAGGGGCCGGGTTATCTCGAGTATACGGCTCTAAGCCGGCTATATTCTTGATCACGTCCACCTTCTCGGTCAGGAAACTTTTGATGATTTTGTTTGTATCACCAGCCGGGTAATTCCTTGAAGAATAACAGAGCGCATCCGTGACATGCCCCGAGTACTCGCACATCAATTTGGGACGAATGGAGTTGGGCTGGATCCGGAAGTTTACCCAAGTTTTTACTAGATTAAGCCCAAGGAGACCATGAGCGGAAAGGGCGGCTATCTTGGCTAAGTAGGGCTGGATGGACTCCCTGTCCGACTCAGAAGCGAATGCATTGAAAGTGTCGGACAAATCTAAGAGGCCCTCCGAGAAAGCCGACAATCTCTTTTCGCCGGGTGGGGAGGCGTCCCGGCAATAAAAGAAGGATTTTTGCCAATGTTTGACGTGGGAGTTTAAGCTAAGAGTCGGCATGGTGAATTTTTTCGGCGTTGGATAGACACACCGCCGCAGGCCAAAAGGGCCCCGTCACCGCTTTCGCGGCACAGTTTGCACTGGAACAGTTCTAGAAAGAGGGCAAGGTTTGGTGGGGTGCACAGGTAGGATTCACAAAGGACTATGAAGTGAGTTATATTCAACATAGAGTTAGGCCCTATGTTGAATACTCGGAGGCCGTAGTGGCTAAGGAGCTCACGAAAAAAGGAGTGACCCGGGGGACGAAATCCCCGGATCACGTGCTCCACAAAGCATATTACCTCATTCGGATTGGGGGTAGGCCGGGTCTCGTCGCCCGGTACTCTCCAAAGGATATCCTCCTGAGATGGAAGGACGCCAGACTCGGCAAGTTCCTCTAGCTTCGCCTTGGTCACGGTAGACCGTGCCCAGTTGGCAGAGATGGACTGAGTTGACTTTGGCTTTGCCGGTTGTTTCCCCTTGTTCTTGGGAGCCATTTGTTCGGTCTGCAAAACACAAGGCAAGAGTGCAGAACATGAGTAACTAAGACCCGGAAACTACGAGTTATCCGAGTATCAATTAGCAGCACGGAAATTACGGGTTATCCGAGTGTCAACGAGCAGCTACAGAGATTACAGGTTATCCGAATATCAGTGAGCAATTGTGAAAGAGGGTTGGTTATCTGGTTACCTAGAGAGTAAATGAGAAATCCGGAAATAGTGGATTATCCGGGTATCTAAGAACGACTACGGAAAATCTTGACAGACTACACCTAGATTGGAAAATTTGCAGAGAAATTTGCGGAAAGATTAGTGGTTACGAGTGACGGGAGAGTGTTATTGGATCTACCATTGAGCAATTAGACAAGCAAGAATGGAGTTGAGCAATCTAAATCGGTACGGAGGGAGGAAATGACCTACGGGCGGACCTAGATCCAATCTCGCTCGAACGAAAAACTTGAAGTTGAAATTAATGGAGGAAGAAGGCTTACCGGTGTAGATTGAAGGAGAGCACGGCAGCGGCAGATGACACAGTTGTGGTGCCCCTTTGGATCTTCCGGTGGGCAGCTCGGGGCCGCGGCGGCGGAAGCTGACGGCGGCGCGGCGTGAATCGTGGACGAGCGCAGATGGCGGCGGCTCGGTTCCGGCGGCGCGGCCGTGGGCTCCGTGGCGGCACGGCTGCAAGCTCGAGTGAGAGAGCACCGGAGAGGAAGGAGACAGTGGAGAAATGGAACGTTGAGTTTAGGGTTACCCCCTTGGGCGCGTATTTATAAGCACGGGTGGGGAAACCTAGACGAGCAAGCGGGAGCCAAAAATTTCGGGAGGGAGGGATACCCGCCCGGAAATTTTGGGATATACGTTAAATACCCGTGCGCGATATCCTGAAAGGATAGGAAGTAAATCATTCCCGCGATATCCGGGCTAATTAACGAGCAAAGCAAGCCGGGTCTTCTGTGTTTTCCTCGGGAAGTTGACCCGGGAAAGTGAAGATGGATTCGGAGAAAGCCGGGTTATTATATGGACCACCAGTGGAGTTAGGCCTAGCTGTTTATCAAAGCAACCTAACCCGGCCTCTATGAACTTGTATGTTTGTTATTTTTGCAGGGAATAGCGTGCGCTTCAAGGAGGATCCCCTGAAGCCCAAGCTATTCTGGGGACTACTGATGGAGGGATGATAACCCGGTAGGCTAACGCCAAGGTGTAATTCGGCCCAAAGGGCGCTGCGCAAGATCCGGCTTAGGGAAAAGGAGTTTCTGGAAGGCCCAAGAGTGTAGGCCTCGTAACCCGGTTTGTGGGTTCCGACAGGGAAACTTAGGGTTTGTAAGCAGTGTCCGGGTAGGACTCCGAATATGCCTTGGATGGTAAGCCAGGGGGTCCGGATATTATATAAGCCGACACCTAGGGTTAGATTAGAGACAATCACACGAACACAAGATATTCGAGTATCCTTTGTAACACGAGAGTTGAGATAATATATTCAGATCGGAGACTCGGCGACTCGATTGCCGGCTACCAGATCGCATATCACCATGGTTTCCCTTGAGCTAAACCCTCTCCCAAACACCAGAGTCGAATTGCCCCAAGATAAGTTACCCCCGGTAACGTCTGCCGTGATTATCCCACGACAAGAGTGATGGTGAAGGCGAACAAGTAGGTATGGCGGCCATGGCTAGGGGTGTCATACCTCCTAACTTAAGCTCTCTCTTCTCCAACCCAAATGACAACACGGGACCTTCGAGTCACAAGTGCTTCATGGCCAATGGTATACCCCCAAAGGTGACTCCTACACTTAAACTTGCTAACTCCTCTATTCCTTCACTACTAAATTGTGTCGAGGAAGACCCTTTGACAAACCTTGTTGAAAAACTAGAAGGAGAAACTAAATCTATCTTTGTCTCTCTCATGGATCAATTAAGTGAGGCACATGGCCTCATTGATGAACATGAGGAGAGAATAATGTTACTTGAAAAGTTTTCTCGTGATGATGCTAGTAAAATTGAGGAGCTTGAGAAAGCTCTAGATGAATCACATTGCCTTAAAGAAAGCATATAAGAAACCTCTGCAATTGACATAGCTAAAGTAAAACTTGATTGTCAACATGCTTTTGCTAAGGTAACGGAATTCATGAGTTTAAATGATGCAACTAACCAAGGGTATAATGAACTCATTAAGGATTTTGATAAGCTTAAAATTGATCATCGTACTATCTCAAATGAGCTCAAAACCTTAAAAGGAGTAAGAGTTGTGAATGAAAACTCTTGTGCTACTAACCCATTGTGTGTCAAGGCAACTCTCATTGAGAGAACAATAGGTTGAAGGCACAACTCAACAAAGGTCTTGCCACATGCATCCAAGGCCAAAAGAACCTCAATGATCTTTTGAGTAATCATAAGAGAGTTGTTGGTAAAGAAGGCCTTGGTTTTGGTTCCACGTCGAAGGTGGCTTACAAGAAGAAGTCAACTCCCTCCACTAACTCTATTGTTTTTGTGAAGGAGGGGGAGTTGGCTAATGAGGAAAATGAGTTTGATATTATTGCTACGAGTATTGTTCCTAGGAACACTACTACTCACAACAACTTTGCGGGAAAATATAACCCATCTTATGTGCTTCTTAAATCTATTGATGGTCATGTTTATGCAAAGTATGTAGGCACCTCATATGGTGATGATTACAAGCATGCTATTTGGGTTCCCAAGACCCTTGTGACTAACAAAAAAGGACCCATCCAAAAATGGGTACCTAAAACAATAAGTTGATTCATTGTAGGGTTGTGTCTCCGGTGGAACATCATGGATGATTGATAGTGGTTGTTCCGCACACATGACCGGAAGCAAAGAAGTATTAGAAGACTTGAAGCTCCAACTTCTCAAATTTGCTCATGTAACTATTGGTGATCGCTCACAACTTAAGGTATTGGGACATGGCAAGGTGGTCATTTCTCCGGATTCATCCATTGAGAAAATCCTCCTTGTTGAGTCCCTTGGCTATAATCTTCTTTCCGTCTTGCAACTTTGTGAGTGCAATTTTACATGTGTATTTGGGCGTCATCATGTGCTTGTCCTTCACACCATTTCTCTTAAAGTAGCCTTTGTTGGATTTGTGGAAAACGGTATGTACATAGTGGATTTCTCGAAAGAAACTACACATATCGCCACATGTCTAATGGCTAAATCCGACGTGGGGTGGCTTTGGCATCGCCGCCTAGGCCACGTCGGTATGAGAAATTTACAAACTCTTGTGAAGGGTGAGCATGTGATAGGACTAACAAGTGTGAATTTTTCCAAAGATCGTCTTTGTAGCTCTTGTATTGCCGGAAATATGCATGAGAAGAATCATCCCAAGACATTAATCATCGCCACAACAAGACCCTGTTGAGCGCATTCACTTGGATTTATTTGGGCCTCCCACATATGATAGTATTGGTGGCAAGAAGTATTGTTTGGTTATTGTTGATGATTATATAAGATACACTTGGGTTTTCTATATCAAGAAGAAGAGTGAAACTCAAGAAAGATTCATAACTTGGGCCACCGAAGTGCAACGCCAATATGACACCAAGATCTTGTCCATTAGGAGTGACAATGGGTCCGAGTTCAAGAACTACACCATGGATGAATTCTTGAGTGAAGAGGGGATAAGACATCAATATTCCACCGGGTACACCCCTCAACAAAATGGTGTAGCGGAGTGGAAGAATCGCACACTTATTGATATGGCAAGAACTACGATGGCCGAATTCAAATCCCCATATAACTTTTGGGCCGAAGCCATCAACACCGCTTGTCATCTATCTAACCGACTCTTCCTTCGTCCGATGATTGGCATGACTCCATATGAGCTCCTAACCGGTAACAAACTCAACCTCAAATATCTTCGAGTTTTTGGATGCAAATGCCAAGTCTACATAAAGGGAACTAGATTGTCTAAGTTTGATGCTAGAACTTTTGAAGGTATTTTTGTTGGTTATGCCACGAACTCCCACACTTATAGAGTCTACAACATATCCACCGGGTGTGTTGAAGAATCTATGAATGTGGAATTTCATGAGGATAATGGCTCCCAAGTGGAGCAAATTGATTGTGATGTTGTAGGTGATGAACCGTCCTCCATAGCCATAGGAAGAATGGGTGTAGGTCCACTTATACCCGTTGAGGGACACCTTGTGGCGAATGAGGATGGAACTAGCTCCACGCAAGTGGAGCCCTCTACATCAACCACCAATCAAATGGTAGACCAAGAGCAACAAGAAGAATTTCATGTAGATACCTCTCATCAAGAAAGTGATCAAGATCCACCCAATGATAATGGTGGAAATGAGTTTGGTGCTTCGTCACCATGAACTCCAATACGAGTGGACAATGGCCTTGATGAAGGAAATGATGAGGATATTCCCCCCAATGAAAATCCCGATGATGCACTTGTTCGTATCATGACTCGTCAAGCATCAAGATTGAAACAAAAGTCACTATATCAAAAGAACATCATTGGTGGCTTGGGGAGAAGTGTCTCCACTCGTGGACAAGTACTCAAGTTTTGTGGTTTTCATTCATATGTCTCTCATGTTGAACCCATCAAAGTTTATGATGCTCTTGAAGATGAAGATTGGGTTCAAGCTATGCATGAAGAGCTCCATAATTTTGAAAGAAACAAAGTATGGTCACTAGTGGAAAGACCCAAGGATCATAATATCATTGGAACTAAATGGGTGTTCAAAAACAAGCAAGATTCTCATGGGCAAGTGATTCGCAACAAGGCTAGATTGGTTGCTCAAGGCTACTCTCAAGTCGAAGGACTTGACTACGGTGAAACTTTCGCTCCCGTAGCTAGGCTTGAATCCATTCGTATATTACTTGCATTTGCCACTAGTCATAATTTCATCTTGCATCAAATGGATGTTAAAAGTGCTTTTCTAAATGGACCTCTAAATGAAATGGTATATGTTAAACAACCTCCGGGGTTCGAGGATCCCAAGTATCCTAACCACGTCTACTTCCTCCATAAGGCTTTGTATGGCCTCAAACAAGCCCCACGTGTGCTTGGTATGATCATTTAAAGGAGTTCTTAGTGGATTGTGGTTTCGTACTTGGGGTAATTGATCCCACTCTCTTTACCAAAAGTGTAGATGGTCATTTCTTTGTATGCCAAGTATATGTTGATGATATTATATTTGGATCCATTAACGTGAGTTTTGTAGATCAATTTGCAAAACTAATGACAAGTGAATTTGAGATGTCTATGATGGGAAAATTAGAGTTCTTTCTAGGCTTTGAAATCAAGCAATATTATGAAGGGACTTTTATTTGTCAGGCCAAATATATTCAAGACATGCTCAAGAAATTTGATGTGAACACTGCCAAACCAGTACCTTATCCAATTCCAACAACCACGAATCTTACTATGGATCATGAAGGTATACCGGTAGACCCTAAACTTTATCGATCCATCATTGGATCTTTGCTTTACCTTTGTGCATCTAGACCGTACATTATGTTTAGTGTGGGTTTGTGTGCAAGATTTCAATCTAACCCCAAGGAAAGCCATATGATTGCGGTCAAGAGGATTCTTAGGTACTTGGTTGACACTCCCACACATGGGCTTTGGTATCCATCAAACACAACTTTTGATATTGTGGGATATTCGGATGCGGATTGGGGAGGTGACAAAGTGGATAGAAAATCAACCTCGGGTGCTTGCCAATTCCTTGGTAGGTCCCTTGTGTGTTGGTCTTCCAAGAAGCAAAATTGCATTGCCACCTCCTCCACGGAAGCGGAGTATATTTCCGCCGCAAGTTGTTGCTCTCAACTCTTATGGATGAGGCAATGTCTTAAGGATTTTGGAATTAAGATTAAGACAATGCCTCTTTTATGTGACAATGAGAGTGCTATTAAGACTGGTCACAATCCGGTACTTCATGGCAAGACCAAGCATATTGAGATTCGGTATCATTTTATTCGGGATCATGTGGCCAATGGTGATATCTCACTTTCTTATGTCAACACTAAAGATCAACTTGCCGACATCCTTACCAAGCCTCTAGATGTGAAGAGATTCAAGGAATTGAGGAGTGAGCTCAACATCGTATGTGCAAGCAATTTTAGTTGATTGAAAATCTTGCATACACACCCCTACTAGACTCTTATTTGGATTTAGATGCACACATAGACATAGGGGGAGTGTAGCTCAATCAATGAGCCAACACTACCTTTATAATGCATAAATAAACAAATCATGCCTAAATGATCATTTTTAATGACATCATGTGCTTCAATGATGAGTCTCGACAATGCACCCAAGATACATCTTCGCGGTGACATATCGAACATACTCATACATGGTGGCTACGGCCACCGCCAATGTTCAATGAGACATTTGTGTTCGAGTGTTCACTCATTTGCCTTTCCACTTGTTTTCATATTTTATTGGTATCCAATGTTGCTCATTTCTTTTTTTTTTCTTTTTTTCTCCATTGGATACAAATGAAAACATCATATGCATGTCATCATTCTCATTTCATTCGTGCACATGGTCAAATAAAATTGCTCTAAGAAACAAACTCATGAAAATGTACTATTAAAACATTAGCTTCACCTTGTCGTTTTGTTTGTTAGAATATATTTCATGAAAATCTTTGAATTGGAATATTGTTTATGTTGTTTTTGTTGTGTGTTGTGGCTTGGTAGTTGTGTAGGTTCACTTTGTTTTTAGGATTTTTTTTACAAAAAAAAAACCACACACACAAACCCAACCCACCCCAACAGCCGAAAAAAAAAATTCGAGCGTGCCTGCCCCTCCCACCCCGGCCTCAGCCCCTTTCGAGCCGGCCCCAGGCCGGGCGCCAGGCCGGGGCGTTCGGCCACTAGGCCGGCCTCGCCCTTCGCCGCACGCCGGCCCCAGGCCGGGGTCCCCGCCCCACACGCGCGCCGAGCCGGCCTGGCCGGCCACCTGCCCGGCCCCAGGACGGGGTGGGCGCTGCCCACACCACACGCACGCATAGCACGCACACACGCACACAACCGCCCCCACCCATCCCATACCCCTTCTTCCTCCACTCTCCTCCTCCATTAGAGCCCCTTGGTGCTCTTCCCTAACCCCCCTCCCCCCACCTCCCTAGCCCATCCCCACCGCCCAAATTCACGGATCCGCAAGCCCTCGGCCTTCTCCGCCCCCTCCTCCACACGGATTTTTCGTTGGCCCCTTATTGGAGGAGATCGGGTCACTTTATTGCCTAGTGCTTTTTGTTTGAAGATGGCTTCGAACTCGGGTTATTTTCTTTGGGCTCTTCTATGGATTATGTGTATGTGAGTGCTATCTATCGGTGTGCTTGTACTAGTGTTCATGTGCTATATTTTTTCCCCATCTATGGATTATGTGCTATATTTAATCTAGTGACATACGAGTGGCATGAACCCTAGCATGGATAGATGGGAAAAAAATATAGCACATGAACACTAGTACAAGCACACCGATAGATAGCACTCACATACACATAATCCATAGAAGAGCCCAAAGAAAATTACCCAAGTTCGAAGCCATCTTCAAACAAAAATCACTAGGCAATAAAGTGATCCGATCTCCTCCAATAAGGGGCCAACGAGAAATCCGTGTGGAGGAGGGGGCGGAGAAGGCCGAGGGCTTGCGGATCCGTGAATTTGGGCGGTGGGGATGGGCTAGGGAGGTGTGGGGGAGGGGGGTTAGGGAAGAGCACCAAGGGGCTCTAATGGAGGAGGAGGGAGGAGGAAGAAGGGGTATGGGGTGGGTGGGGGCGGTTGTGTGCGTGTGTGCGTGCTATGCGTGCGTGTGGTGTGGGCAGCGCCCACCCCGGCCTGGGGCCGGGCGGGTGGCCGGCCAGGCCGGCTCGGCGCGCGTGTGGGACGGGGACCCCGGCCTGGGGCCGGCGTGCGGCGAAGGGCGAGGCCGGCCTAGTGGCCGAACGCCCCGACCTGGGGCCGGCTCGGAAGGGGCTGAGGCCGGGGTGGGAGGGGCAGGCACGCTCGATTTTTTTTTTCGCTGGCTGTTTTTTTTCGGCTGTTGGGGTGGGTTGGGTTTGTGTGTGTGGTTTTTTTTGTAAAAAAAATCCTAAAAACAAAGTGAACCTACACAACTACCAAGCCACAACACACAACATAAACAATATTCCAATTCAAAGATTTTCATGAAATATATTCTAACAAACAAAACGACAAGGTGAAGCTAATGTTTTAATAGTACATTTTCATGAGTTTGTTTCTTAGAGCAATTTTATTTGACCATGTGCACGAATGAAATGAGAATGATGACATGCATATGATGTTTTCATCTGTATCCAATGGAGAAAAAAGAAAAAAAACGAAATGAGCAACATTGGATACCAATGAAATATGAAAACAAGTGGAAAGGCAAATGAGTGAACACTCGAACACAAATGTCTCATTGAACATTGGCGGTGGCCGTAGCCACCATGTATGAGTATGTTCGATATGTCACCGCGAAGATGTATCTTGGGTGCATTGTCGAGACTCATCATTGAAGCACATGATGTCATTAAAAATGATCATTTAGGCATGATTTGTTTATTTATGCATTATAAAGGTAGTGTTGGCTCATTGATTGAGCTACACTCCCCCTATGTCTATGCGTGCATCTAAATCCAAATAAGAGTCTAGTAGGGGTGTGTATGCAAGATTTTCAATCAACTAAAATTGCTTGCACATACGATGTTGAGCTCACTCCTCAATTCCTTGAATCTCTTCACATCTAGAGGCTTGGTAAGGATGTCGGCAAGTTGATCTTTAGTGTTGACATAAGAAAGTGAGATATCACCATTGGCCACATGATCCCGAATAAAATGATACCGAATCTCAATATGCTTGGTCTTGCCATGAAGTACCGGATTGTGACCAGTCTTAATAGCACTCTCATTGTCACATAAAAGAGGCATTGTCTTAATCTTAATTCCAAAATCCTTAAGACATTGCCTCATCCATAAGAGTTGAGAGCAACAACTTGCGGCGGAAATATACTCCGCTTCCGTGGAGGAGGTGGCAATGCAATTTTGCTTCTTGGAAGACCAACACACAAGGGACCTACCAAGGAATTGGCAAGCACCCGAGGTTGATTTTCTATCCACTTTGTCACCTCCCCAATCCGCATCCGAATATCCCACAAGATCAAAAGTTGTGTTTGATGGATACCAAAGCCCATGTGTGGGAGTGTCAACCAAGTACCTAAGAATCCTCTTGACCGCAATCATATGGCTTTCCTTGGGGTTAGATTGAAATCTTGCACACAAACCCACACTAAACATAATGTCCGGTCAAGATGCACAAAGGTAAAGCAAAGATCCAATCATGGATCGATAAAGTTTAGGGTCTACCGGTATACCTTCATGATCCATAGTAAGATTTGTGGTTGTTGGCATTGGATAAGGTAGTGGTTTGGCATTGTTCATATCAAATTTCTTGAGCATGTCTTGAATATATTTGGCTTGACACATAAAAGTCCCTTCATAATATTGCTTGATTTCAAAGCCTAGAAAGAACTCTAATTTTCCCATCATAGACATCTCAAATTCACTTGTCATTAGTTTTGCAAATTGATGTACAAAACTCACGTTAGTGGATCCAAATATAATATCATCAACATATACTTGGCATACAAATAAATGACCATCTACACTTTTGATAAAGAGAGTGGGATCAATTACCCCAAGTACGAAACCACGATCCACTAAGAACTTCTTTAAATGATCATACCAAGCACGTGGGGCTTGTTTGAGGCCATACAAAGCCTTATGGAGGAAGTAGACGTGGTTAGGATACTTGGGATCCTCGAACCCCGGAGGTTGTTTAACATATACCATTTCATTTAGAGGTCCATTTAGAAAAGCACTTTTAACATTCATTTGATGCAAGATGAAATTATGACTAGTGGCAAATGCAAGTAATATACGAATGGATTCAAGCCTAGCTACGGGAGCGAAAGTTTCACCGTAGTCAAGTCCTTCGACTTGAGAGTAGTCTTGAGCAACCAATCGAGCCTTGTTGCGAATCACTTGCCCATGAGAATCTTGCTTGTTTTTGAACACCCATTTAGTTCCAATGATATTATGATCCTTGGGTCTTTCCACTAGTGACCATACTTTATTTCTTTCAAAATTATGGAGCTCTTCATGCATAGCTTGAACCCAATCTTCATCTTCAAGAGCATCATAAACTTTGATGGGTTCAACATGAGAGACATATGAATGAAAACCACAAAACTTGAGTACTTGTCCACGAGTGGAGACACTTCTCCCCAAGCCACCAATGATGTTCTTTTGATATAGTGACTTTTTGTCGTGGGATAATCACGGCAGACGTTACCGGGGGTAACTTATCTTGGGGCAAGACGACACAGGCGTTTGGGAGAGGGTTTAGCTCAGAGGAAAACATGATGATACTCGATCTGGTAGCCGGCAATCAAGTCGCCGAGTCTCCGATCTCGATATATTAACTCAACTCTCGTGTTACACTGGATGTTCGATATCAGGCGATATATGCTAGAACTCTTGGATCTCTCTCAACTAGTCCTAGGGGCCGGTTTATAAAGCACCCGGACCCCCTGGCTTGCCCTCCAAGGCGCACACTGAATCCTACCCGGACACTGCATACAAACCCTAGCTTTCCCTGTCGTAACCCACAACCCGGGTTACCAAGCCTATGAACTTGGGCCTTCTAGAAGTTCCCTTATCCTTAGCCGGATCCTGCGCAGCGTCCTTTAGACCGGGTTATACCTTGGCGTTGGCCTACCGGGTTACTATCCCTCCATCAGTAGTCCCCAGAATAGCTTGGGCTTCACGAGATTCTCTTTGAAGTGCACACTATTCCCTGCAAAATTGTCAAACTTACAAATTCAATGGAGGCCGGGTTAAATTGCTTTAATAAACAGCTAGGCCTAACTCCAAGGTGGCCATATAATAACCCGGCTTTCTCCAAGTCCTTTGCTCAGCTTTTCCGGGTCAACACCCTGATAAGAATGTTTAAAGATCTGATTCACTTTACTCGATAATTGCCCCTAGTGTTGCGGAGAAGATCTCCTTCTTATCTCTGTCCGGATATCTCGGTCAGCACTTAAAGCATATCTCGCAAAATCCGTGCAGGTAACCTTTATCCCGAAATTGCCGGCTTCCGCCCGTTGGAATAGGTTTACCCGCCCGCACCTTATAAATAGGTGCCCAAAAGATAACCTAGATCCCAACATTTCATTCCAGCTCCTTCTCCTTCCTCACCTCTCGCGCTCACGCAACTCTACCACAGGAATTTCAAGCTTGCCACCGGAACAAAACCGCCGCCGGCTACGTTCGCCCTCGAAACGCTCCGCGCCGCCACCAAGCTCCGCCATCGCGCCCTCATCCTGCCCGTCGAGAGTTACAAAGGGGCATTCAAACCGCGCCATCTGCCGCCATTACTTTAGACTCCAATCTCTTCCAGTAAGTCCCTTGTATTCATTAATCCAGCCTCGCAATTTTTGATTTACTCTAGATTGGATCTAGATCAACCCGCGGGTCATTTTTCTTGTTGCGCCGGATTAGATTACTTAGATGCTTGCTAGTTCGTCCAATAGCCTGATTGACGATCTCACACCACCCTCCTACCATTATTAATCATCAGTTTCTTCGTAGAACTGTCCGCAAGTTTTCCGATCTAGATCCATTTCACCCCAATTTTCCGCGCATGTCATTGACACCCGGAAAATCCTCCTCTTCCAGCTCTTTTGCTTGCAGTAGATACATGGGCAATCATCCGTCTTCCTCAAACACCTTTCAATATGTAAGTAAGCAATAGTTTCTATAATTATACTTGATACCCGGATACCTTGCAATCTTTACTTCGCGGCACGATACCCGGATAATTCTTAGTTTTCATATCTTCTTGATACTCCATGCATATACCCGAGTAACCCGGTATTTCCGAGTCTCATTTCCTGTATCTTTTTTCCTTGTGTTTTGCAGGTTGATCCCATGGCTCCCAAAAGGCAAGGGAAACAGCCGGCCCAGGCGAAGACAACCCAATCCATATCCGCCAATTGGGGGCGATCCACAGTCACAAAGGCCAAGCTGGAAGAGCTGGCCGAGTTGGGGGTTCTCCCCTCTCAGAAGGACATTCATTGGAGGGCGCCGGGTGACGAGACCCGGCCCACACCCGCCGACGGCGAGGTAATCTGCTTCATAGAGCACGTGACCCGGGGATTCCGTCCTCCGGGTCACCCTTTCTTTCGTGAGGTCCTGAGCCATTATGGCCTCAGGACATTTGACATAGGGCCTAACTCTATGTTGAATATTACTCACTTCATTGTTTTGTCCGAGTCATACTTGTGCACTCCGCCAAGTTTGGCCCTCTTCATTGAACTTTTCCAGTGCAAGCCGTGCCGCGAAAGTGGTGACGGGGCACTTCTCACTTGCGGCGGGGTATCCATCCAACGCCGCAAGAACTCACCAATGCCAACCCTTAATCTGAATTCCCATGTTAAACACTGGCAATTATCCTTCTTTTAATGCCACAACACTTCCCCACCCGGTGAAAAGAAACTGCCGGGTTACTCGGAGGGTCTCCTCGATATTTCTGAAAAATTCAATGCTTTCGCCCCTGACTCGGACAGGGAAGCAATCCTGCCTTTACTAGCTAGAATAGCCGTCCTCTCCGCCCAAGGTCTTCTTGGGCTCAATTTAGTGAAAACTTGGGTTGACTTCCGGATCCAACCCAATTCTATCCGCACCAAATTGATGTGCGAGTACTCGGGGCACGCCACGGACGCACTCCGATATTCCACCAAGAGCTTTGCAGCCGGCGACACCAACCATCAAAGGTTTTCTGACGAAAAAACTGGAAGTCATAAAGAACATCGCCGGGTTACCTCCATTTACTCGGGAAAATCCGGCTCCAGCGGTAAGACCCGATACTCATAAGCTTATTTCCTCACTTTGACTAGATACTGCTTTTAATTCTTACTTTCATCTTTTTGTCTCAGGCTGATGACCCTTTCTGGAAAGTTGAAACCTCCCCCCCTCCAGAGACCCGGAAGAGGAAGACGAGCCGGCTAATGATGATGAAGGTTCTTATCCGGATCTTGTATCATCTTCACTTGTATCATTTTCCTCCCATTTTAACTTTTTCCATCAATACATACTCGGCTCGCAGGGCTGGAGGACGAAGAAGAGAAGGACGAGGACGACCCGGAGGCCACCGAATCTGATCAGGAAGTAACAGTCGGGGCCAAGAGGAAGGCCAGAGGAGTGGTTTCCAAGGTTCCTTTCTCTTCTATATCCTCTGAACCTTACTCCTTAGATATCATGCGTAGACTTAACCAACAGTTGTCACACTCGTCACACTTGAAGGATCCTCTCCCGGCCAAACGTAGGGTGACCCGGAGTTCTCCGGGTGACGATCCCCTTAACCCCGGTATCACCACCTCACCAGTCCATCGGATCGGTACTCCTCCACCTCAATCCTCCAAATCCCCTCAGCGTCACCCATCTCCCAACCATCCACGTGCCGGGCAATTCCGGGTTCCGTTATCGGTCCCTTTGACGACTTCATCTGCTTCCAGCAGCGAGCTCCCGCCGGATTACGCTGTAAATACCGGGTAAGTCTTTGCTATATGACATCCTTTCATACCTGACAACTTTCAATCACTATTGCTAACTGCCTCTCTCCCTTTTCTCTAGCACTCAAGTCACAGTTAGTGACCCGGAGAACATGGAAACAGATAACCAGAGGACGGAGGGACCAACTGATAAGGCGGACACCACGACTGGTGATGAGGCTGAAGACGCCCAAGAACAAGACCCTTTTAGTGACCCGGCCCAACAAGAAGCCGGGTCTCCAAAATCGTCTGAAGACGTGGATGAAGAGATTGAGATCCTGGAGACGAGGGCAGGTTCCCCTAACCCGGATACCCAAACGGTCCGGGTCTCGACCCCAAAGCCGGGAACAGTTCATCAGCCAGACGAACAAGCTGCCGGCTCTTCTGGTGTTCGTCCCGAGGATATGACATTTGCCCAGATGCTTAGTGCTCTTCACACCCTGAAGGCTAAAGAAGAAAATATCCTGGAAGCTTTAATAGCAAAACATGAAGTAAGTCCGAATAACCTCGCTTGTATCTTTATCTAGTCCCCAAGTTCCGAGTGAATTTCTTTGATAATTTGCTTGGAACTCCATAGTACGTCCAACTAATCTTTCCCTGTATCTCCACTCAGGCCTTCGTGACCCAATCTGAGAAGAAATTGGCTAAGGCCACCAAGCTCATTGGAAAGGAAGTGGCTCTGCGTGAGGCGGCCGAAGCTGAGGCCAGAAGGAGTGGGAAGACCACAAGGAAGTACAGGAAGCGGGCTCATGCAGCAGAAGATAACCTATCGAATCTTTCTGTTCAAATTGCTGATACGTATCGCGCTTTGATCGGTATGATTCTTAGCATAATATTCATAATCCGAGTTACCCTGCTGATAAATAGCCGGGTTTCCTTAATCGTGCTCTCATTTCTTTTCTGCAGGTCCGGATGAAGTGATGCCGGACGAAGATGATATTGCCAAGCTGAAAACCATCAAGAGCGTTATCCGGAAGCTATGTGCCGGAACCAAATGGATCCTTCAAGAAATACGGTGGCCGGTTGTTGGGCATGTCAACCTGAAGAGGATGCTGGACGCCAGCTCCACCATTCCCGAGTGGATTTGGCATTGGAAGCGTTCGTCTTGCCAGGTTGGGGTAACCCGGGGGCTTGCCCTGGCTAAGGCTTACTTTCCTAAGCTTGAGCCGGCCAAGCTGATGATCGGATTTCCGGAATTCAACCGTGATGGGTCCAAGTTTTCCTCGAAGGATTTCAAGGCCATCCAGAAAGAAGTCCGTTACTCGGCAAGCGTGATTGCTGACAGCTTGGAACTCAATTCCATTGTCCCTTCCTATGGTGTTGATGGTGAAGCGATTAAGTCGGATCTTCCCAAACCGTACGATATGATAGCCCGATGGAAGGAGGAAACTGCCAAGTTGAGGGAGGAAGCTGCAAAAAAGAAGGCTGAAGCCGACTCTGCGACTGCTACTTCCACACCAGTCGTCCCTCCTCCTGCGCGAGCCGGCAATGCTGCTGATCCGGGTGCTGCTGCCACCAATAGTAATAACAAGGGCAAGGAGAAGATGGACGCCGCAGCCCAGAATACCGAGTGATACCTGCTACCTGATGCTGTGCCATATGCGCCAGTTGGTCAAGCCGTTTAAACAATTATTTATTGACGATGCGCCTGTGCACCTTTGATGCTGGTACCAAAATTTGTAATGCACTTTAAGTTCTTGATACGCCTTGTGCCTCTTCTGAATGTTGGGATGATTTTATATTTATCCATCTTTGAGCCCACTCATTCTTGATATCCGACTTTCTTTATGGTTCCTTTTGTGAGACTCGGTTTCCGAGTTTCATGGATTTTGACAAGCGGACTTTTCTCTAAGTCCCCAAGTCCCCCAGACTCGGATGTTAGTGTTTTTCGAGCTTAGTAGCAACTTGTTTCTGTTTCAAAATCCCCAGTCCCTAAGGCCCGAATTTCCGAGTCTGGGATGTGTGGTCTTTTCAAAGAGAACAAATTTGTTGTTGCTAAGCCCAAACCCGGAGCCGTTTCACATAGGTAATGAAGTTATGCTTGATAAACGTTGAGTTTCCGGCTATTAGCCTTGTACTCTGCATAACTTGTGGTTTAGATGACCCTTTTGACTATCTTGTACTGTAAGCCGGCTTTCGCGTGGATACCATGTTGTTACATCTATACGAAAACAGGGTCAGGCAAGTCCCATTGGGCTTCATGGCTGATTGTAATCGTAAGCGAGCAAATCATGCCACTTTAGTGCGAGTCACATCAAGCTTAAGTAATAAAAGTCAAGAAAATTTGGCTCCTTTGTCCGGTTATAAGATTGCAGCCGTGCTCGTTTGCGAGCAATCGGCCCTCATAACTCATAGGCATCGAGGCCGGGTCATTGAGTTTGTAACTGTACTATTCTAGCAATCAGCCCCCAAGACCTTAATATATGCAACATACTAAGAGTGAAGAATATGTGAATAACTACCTCTTTGTTTGATATGAGAAAGTTAGGTCAGCAAGCCGCCTCGTTAAAAACCCATCCAGTCCCCAAGGGTACTCTAGATAGGAAAAGGGTGCGTCTGAAACCTGCTGCCTGTTACACCGTGCAATTCCACTTGCCAATATAGTCTATACTAAGTATAGTAGGGACGTAGCTGGGCCACGTTCCATGGTCTGTCTCTTTCTTGCATAGATGAAGTAGTGCGAGCGGTGTCGTTAACTGTAGCCGACTCTTCCCTTGCATCTATCAAGTAATATGATCCATTATGCAGATTCTGGCTTGTGATAAACGGTCCTTCCCATGGTGGTGATAACTTGTGTTTTCCTTCGTTTGACTGTACCAGGCGCAGAACCAGGTCTCCTTCCTGGAAGACCCGGGTTTTCACGTGCCGGCTATGATACCTCCGTAAATCTTGCTGATATATGGCTGATCTTTCCAGGGCTTGTTCCCTTTGTTCTTCTAACATATCTACGGCATCCTGCCGGGTCTTCTCGTTCTCTACCTCGACGTAAGCTGATACTCGAGGTGAATCATGAATAATATCACTCGGCAGCACTGCTTCCGCACCATAAACCATGAAGAATGGTGTCATCTGAGTAGATCTGTTAGGTGTAGTGTTGATACCCCAAACCACGGAAGGCAGTTCTTCGACCCATGCACCCGCAGCCCTAATGCAAGGGACTCGCAGTCGTGGTTTTAGTCCACGAAGTAACTCTTGGTTTGCCCTCTCCACTTGTCCATTGGCCTGCGGATGAGCCACTGATGCTATGTCAAGCCGGATTCCATTGTTGCCACAAAACTTCTCCATCGCGCCAAGGGACATGTTGGTTCCATTGTCGGTAATTATGCTGTGGGGATACCCGAACCGATAGATAATTCTTTTCAGGAACTTGACTGCTGTAACTGCTTCACAATTGGTGACTGGCATAACCTCGACCCATTTGGTAAACTTATCAATGGCCACCAAAAGATGTATCTTCTTGCAAGGTGACATGTGAAAGGGACCAACCATGTCCATACCCCAAACAGCGAACGACCAAGTTAACGGGATAGTCCGCAATTCCATAGCCGGCACGCGGGTTTGGCGAGCGTACCTTTGACATCCGTCACACCTTGCCACTAAGCGCTCCGCATCTGCTAGAGCCGTGAGCCAGAAAAATCCGTGTCGATAAGCTTTGGCCACAAGGGATCTTGTGGATGCATGATGCCCACAATCACCTTCATGGATTTCCTTAAGAATTTGTCGGCCTTCTTCTGGTGCTACACAGCGCAAAAAGACTCCTGCTGCACTTCTCTTGTATAACTCCCCATTGATGATAGAATATCCCTTTGCTCGCCTCGAAATTTGCCTTGCTAACACCTCCTGCTGTGGTAACTCGCCTCGTGATAGGTAGGCCAAAAAGGGTTCTGTCCACTCGGGAACAGCGCGTACAGTGGCCACGAGCTCCAAATCCGGGTCTTGATTTGCCAGTTCTTCCTCAGACTCGGTTTTAACCGATGGTCGCCATAATTCATCCAGGAAGACGTTAGGTGGAACCGGCTCTCTGCGCGAGCCGAGTCTAGCGAGGGCGTCTGCTGCCTCATTCTTTCTTCTGTCTATGTGTTCCACCTCATACCCGGAGAAACATCCTGCAACCCTATCAACCTCTCTGCGGTATGCTGCCATAGTTGCGTCCTTTCTATCCCAAGTTCCTGATACCTGCTGTACCACAAGGTCCGAATCTCCAAAGCATCGTATCCTCTTAATGTTCATCTCCTTGGCTACCTTTAAGCCGTGCAATAGGGCCTCATACTCGGCCACGTTGTTGGAACAATCAAAGTGAATCTGTAGCACGTAACTCAATTTGTCTCCTTTGGGTGATGTTAGCACCACTCCAGCTCCTGATCCCTCATATTGCTTGGATCCATCGAAGTGCATGATCCAAGATTCGGAGTTTGGAGCAAAGATGGTCATGCCTGTGTGTGTCCAGTCATTAACGAAATCGACCAAAGCCTGAGATTTAATTGCTGACCTGGGCTCGTAGTTGATGTGATAATCCCCCATCTCTATCGCCCATTTGGCTATTCTTCCTGTCGCATCCGAGTTTCTGATGATATTCGACATTGGTATCGAACTTACCACTGTTATGGGGTGTTCCTGGAAATACAGCTTCAGTTTCCGGCTGGCCATAAAGACCCCAAAAACCAGCTTTTGCCAATGCGGATAGCGTTGCTTTGCCTCTGATAATACCTCGCTGACGTAATAAACCGGTCTCTGGACCGGGTAACCTTTCCCATCCTCTTTACGCTCCACAACCACTACTGCACTAACGGCTCGGGGGCCTGCTGCTACGTATAGCAGCATGGGCTCTTTAGGACCCGGGGCCGCTAGGACTGGTGCTTCAGATAACTGCTTCTTTAGTGCCTCGAACGCCTCATCCGCCTCTTGATCCCACACGAATTTATCGGATTTCTTCAAGAGCCGGTACAAGGGTATTGCTTTTTCTCCGAGTCTGGATATGAATCGGCTCAAGGCTGCTACGCAGCCCGTGAGCTTTTGAACGTGCTTCAAATTTTCCGACTTTTTCAGATTCTGGATAGCTTTTATTTTATCAGGGTTTGCCTCGATTCCTCTCTCGGAAACGATAAAGCCGAGTAATTTCCCAGCTGGAACTCCAAATACACACTTCGTCGGGTTAAGTGTAACATCCCAAGTCTGAAAAATAGCCTTTAGAATGTTTGCTATCTGTTATTTTATGTTTTGCATCATGGCATCATGTTGATTGCATTTGTTTTGTTTGTTTTCCATTTGTTTTCCAACTGTTTTCATTTGTTTTCCTTTGTTTTCTATTTGAATTTCAAACCAAAATTCAAACCTTTTGTTTCATCCTTGTGATGTTACAACTTTCTAAAAAGATATTTCAAAATAAAACAATCATTTGTTTCCATTAAAGGGTGATTCCAAACTATTGCTTTATTTCTATAAAAGTGCATCCAATAATCAAACCCTTTTCAAATTCAAATTGTTTTCCATTTGAATTTCCAAACCAACATCCAAATAGTTGTTTCCAAATAAAAACCTTAATTGTTTCCAAATTATCCCATAATGTTCAACTAATAAAATTGTGTTTTATTTTCCACTAATTAAACTCCAATTTGATTTCAATTTCAAGGCAAAACTTTCAAACAGCACCAACTTCCAAGACATGAAAAATACCAAACCATTCTAATGTTTAATCAAATTAAATCATTGGGGTTCCCCTAATAAACATGTTGATTTTAAATAAAAACCAAATAAGAAGCCTTCTTTTGAAATATTGACTTAAATTGCAAAACAGTAATTAAAAAATTAATCTTCTGCAAAACCCAAACTTGGCATTTGTTTTCTTCTAACCTATCTAGCTAACACTAATTTTTATAAAATTTCTATTAACCTAAAAAGCCTCCTTTTCTTCCATTTGGTTCTATGCAAAAAAAAAAAAAGAAGAACAAATAATTAAAACTTCAAGGGAGAGGAGCAGCAGCCCACCTAATTTCTTTTTCCCCTAAGCCCAGCCCATCTATTTGAGCCCACATACCCCCTCCCTGTCGCTGTCGTTCTCCTCTGATGTCGACATCTTCAGTACGGCATGGCTCTGAACCGCATGATCATCCCCATGCCATCCCGATGCCTTGCCGTACAGCCCCAGCTCCATCCTATATAGCCCACCTATCTATCTCAACCTAGCCCTAACCCTAGCTCTGAGCCGCCATCGCCTTCTCCTCACATGCCAACACCCTCACCATGGCCACCGTGAGCTCGAGCTCGGTGCCCCGATGAACCCCACCATCCCCACCTCCTACGCCGCGCCAGAGGGAGCGCGACACCTCCCTACGTCGTTTCCCGCCAGGAGCCGGACCCGGGAGTGCCCAGGAGCGCCGCGCCGTCCTCGAACACCCGCCGTCCGTCCGTGCGGAGTGCCTCCAGGACGTCGCCTTCCGCTCCTTCCACCGGGCGCCATCGTCGTCATCGAGCCGTGCTGCTGCGCCATCCGCCTCCTGGTGAGCAGACAAGCCCCGTAGACATCATCCCCGTCCCTCTCCTCTCGTGTATGCGTTGATTCGACGCCATCCCGCCCCGCCTGTCTCGCCGCCGGGCCGGCCATCATGTTTTCGACCTCCCGCGAGTTCAACTCGCCTCAACTTCAGTACGGTGGATGCACACGAGCAAACCCACGAGAGCACTCCCTGGTTGCCCCCCATACCACCGTCACAACGGCGCCGTCCCGCGTTGATCATCGCCGAGCTGGTTCCGTCCGTCGCAGACGAGCTGCAGTTGACAGCAATCGTCATTCAGTTTCGTCAGAATACAAAAAAAAGGCAGCGATTTTACCTCTTACACTTTCAGTTCTGTATCTGAACCAAACAGCGAGCAACACTGCAGCGGTTCCGTCCGCTTCTGGACAGCGAGGCGTCCCGGGTTCGAGCCCCGCGGACGCACAAGCACCCTTTTTTGCAATTTTCTTCCGCGCGGGGCCAGGGCCCACCCGTCGGTGGCCCTGGGTGCCACTTCACCGCGCACCCGCCACGTTGGCGCTGGGGCCCCGCGGTCAGCGACACCGTGTGTGCCCCCAGCGAGTAGAAAACGGCCAGGGACCTCTCCGAAAACTTCTTCTTCCACACAAAGGTCCCTGAATATCACAAATAAGTCCCTGTTTCCAAATCAAACATAACTTCTTAATTCCAACTCCAATTAATACAAACAAAATATGTTTTCTGCCCCAAATTCAATTATCTATCCAACTATGCCATTTGTTTCTGTTTTGAACTTTCAAATTGCAATTCAAACTTAAATTCAAATCATTCAATTGAATTTTGCCAAAATTCATAACTAATTCATACTATTTCCAAATAAGTCAAATAAAATATGTTTTTCACACCTTTTTGAATGCTCTATTCAATTATAAATTTTGTTTTCTGGTTTGAACAATTTAAATTGCCTAAACTATTTAAATCATGTTTAATTCAATTAAAAATTGTTTAATATTGTTTAATTCATAATTAAATAATCCAAAGTCCAATTTAAAAATGTGAAACATGTAATCCAACTAAAATTTGATAACCTTTTCAAATATCAACTTTGTCATTTGTTTTGAACATTTTAGATGGGTGAAAACAACAAATACTTGTGTGTTCCCTTTAAGGCACCCAAAATTCCATAAAATTAATAATAAAAATTCTAAATTGCTACACCCTATTCTAATTTGAATCTAATGTTGTTATTTTGTTGTTATCATCATGCATGCATCATGCTAACAACTCTCACATAATAATTAATTGTAAATCATTTGTTTCCACTTATTTCAATGGATCTTTTCCATATGCAATCCAATTGCATATGGGTCCAATTAAATTGTGTTATCTTGTCAACTAGTTTATTTTGGTGCATCTATTAAACATGACATGCATCATCTTTGATTGTGCACAATGCCATGATAATGATTGTTTTCTTTCTGCCTTGCTTGTTTGCTTCTTCCTGGATACACGACGACGTTGAGACCGACGATCCTTACGACATCCCTTCTAAGGAGTTAGCTCAGTACCAGGCTACTGGGTTTTGCAGGCAAGTTATCACTCACATGAACCACTGTGTTCCTTTCAACATTGGTCACCGATACTTTCCGTTGTTCTTTTCTGCTAAGCCTTAGTAGTAGTTGTTTCTGTTACGAACCCATCACATGAATCCCTTAACCTTGATATTGCCTCACCTCCATACCTAAAACCCCTTGCTTGTTGCCTTAGTCTTATCTAGCATGCTTAAGTTGCTTTTGCTCGAGTCTGTTATCCGTTACTTTCTGTTACTACTCTATTACGTTGTGGGGGCTCGATGTTTAATCAATCAATCATGCTAATGTTACTATTAATAATAAATTTGATGATAAGGCACCGGCAGGAGGCCCATGAGAGGTTTTGAAGCCTGCTAGTGTCGACCCTAATAGGAAAAGGGTCTTGTCTACTGATCCATGATGAGCGCACTACCCGCATTTGGGAAGCGAGTATGGGCGCCCCCCTCAACTTGACCTGATTCGCATCTCGTCCAAATCGCCTCATTTAGTTCGTGTTTTCCATTTGCCGCATGCATGTTTTTGCGAGCCCAGGCCAGGGTGGAACTTTTGTAGTCGGCATATAGGGGGACACGGTCTTAGAGTGCTATGATGGTCCATTTTCTTCTGGGCTTGATTAGCCGTGCGCCCAAGGTTCTTTGGGCTTGATGCGAAGAATGGTTGGTTGTGTAGAGTACCCCGCTTGGTGGAAGTGCATTTCCATCTGGCGGGTTATTCTTGAGTGTACGGCCAAATTGGTGCAACCCTGCAGGGATAATCTTCTCGAGAAGCCGTGTTTTCCGCGGTTATGGATTACTTGGTGAAAGTACTGGCTAACAAGTACTCAGGACAACTTAAACATAATGATCAAACATGTTACACCCAATGACTAATAACTTGACTAGTAATAGGTGGATGACACAATAACTTGATTCACCTTTAATACAACTGTGTGAGTTATCCTCGGATTGCTTCTTTGGATAAGGGGCGAGATCCAGGATGGGTTTGTTTGAAGTTATCTTTCAGTTGGTTACAATCCTCGATCTTATCTCCTTTCTGATAGCCGGCAGTTGTAGTATGTTTCTATAGTTGTTTAGAGCAGCCAGTTGCAGCATCTTTCATATCCCCTTTCTTCCGTTGAACCCAAGGCATCTGTGCTTGGTGTTGACGGGTTACACTTTGGTGAACTGTGAGTCTTGCTTGCCAGTACGTCTATGTACTGACCCCTTTGGGGCTGTGGTTTACGCAGACGACGTTTCCGAGGATCTTCATGGTGGCTGCTACGTGGAGTATGATGACGAGACTGCTGACGAGTAGATAGCGGACCCGGGCAGGATCCGAGACTTCGTGGATGGGCTCCGTCTGTTGTTTCCGGCCTCTTAGGCCTATTTGGTTCTTGTCTGTACCCAGACATGTTGAATGCTTCCGCTGTATTGTAATGATGTATTGTTGGGGCATGTGCCCTCTGAATGATTGTATTTGCTATCTCTGCTCTAATGAGAGCCATTTGCAACTTATTTCAATCTTTTGTGTCGTAGAGATCTGTTGTGATATCACTTGTTAAACGCCGTTGACGTACCATGTGTGTATGGTTTGAAGTACGTCGACGGAAGTGCCTTTGATCTCTAGTGGATAGTTTACATCGACGATGGAATAGCAGGGCTTGTGTTGTCGCGCATAAGCGCAGGCCTACCAGGAAGCTGGGACGTGGGAGCAGTTATGCCCCATAATCCAAGCATCTGCTATCCAGTTCGTACGGTGAGTATCCCCTAGAAATCAGGGTGCGACAAATGGTATCAGAGCCTGTCTGCCTGTAGGATCCTTTTTTTTACTGGTCGCAGTTGAGTCTAGAAACTATTTTGTAGCTATATAGGAAAAATGAAACGTGAGAGTAGGAATTCTGTTCTTTTTCTTCTTTTCCCCACCCACCCACCCTTTTCTGGTAAGGAAGTGCAACGTTGATTTCTCCCTTCTCATCTAAACTTTCAATTTAGGATTTCACGAATTCTGGTTTCTCTAGGATGGTTATATCTACTAGACCATAGGAATGGAGGTGGTTGTGACATGATTTATCATGTTGCCTACTCACGATTGAGAACGGTGGCAAATAGGCCCCGGAAGCAGATCCTCTATTCCTTAAGCAGTAGATATTGATCCTTTAGAAGCCCGGATGGGTTTTCCGTAGTACCTCAGGAATCTTGTTCTCGTTTTCCCCGATGTTGATATCCTGTTCTTCTCAACATCCTTTTCGTCCGTTGAAATCTTGTTATTGTTTTCCACTTCAATTCTTCTACCGGCGTTTAATCAAGTTTCATCGTTCATCTCCTAAACTCCATTCCATCTAAAGTGTTATTTCATACCGGAGAATCACATTCCTTTGTGTCAACAATCTTTTCCACAACATACAACCCAATTCTGGTTCCACTAAGCAATCAAAACTCTGTTCACTCCCCGGGATCTCAAATGTTGACTTCCAAGATAAGTAAGAACAATCCAATTCTAATGAGAGGCCACATATTCCTCGTTACTCTCATGTTGATGATTCTGACATTGATGTTATTCTTGGTGTTGCATTGATGTCAATAACTCTGTTCCACCATTCTAGCCAGATAGCCTATTCTCCAAATGAATCAAATTCTATCCAGCTATACACCCTTGGTGCAAAATCTCTCCCCTTTACTTGAAATGTTCCGGTGGTTTCCAAATTCCCTGACGTCTATCCACTGTGCACGATGTGTTTCACGTGACACAACTCAAGAGGATCTTCCCAAGAAGTATCCGGATCTTTTCTTTTCTCAGTAGGAATCTCGGGGCGCGATTCCTTCAAGGGGGGGCGTTTTGTAACATCCCAAGTCTGAAAAATAGCCTTTAGAATGTTTGCTATCTGTTATTTTATGTTTTGCATCATGGCATCATGTTGATTGCATTTGTTTTGTTTGTTTTCCATTTGTTTTCCAACTGTTTTCATTTGTTTTCCTTTGTTTTCTATTTGAATTTCAAACCAAAATTCAAACCTTTTGTTTCATCCTTGTGATGTTACAACTTTCTAAAAAGATATTTCAAAATAAAACAATCATTTGTTTCCATTAAAAAGTGATTCCAAACTATTGCTTTATTTCTATAAAAGTGCATCCAATAATCAAACCCTTTTCAAATTCAAATTGTTTTCCATTTGAATTTCCAAACCAACATCCAAATAGTTGTTTCCAAATAAAAACCTTAATTGTTTCCAAATTATCCCATAATGTTCAACTAATAAAATTGTGTTTTATTTTCCACTAATTAAACTCCAATTTGATTTCAATTTCAAGGCAAAACTTTCAAACAGCACCAACTTCCAAGACATGAAAAATACCAAACCATTCTAATGTTTAATCAAATTAAATCATTGGGGTTCCCCTAATAAACATGTTGATTTTAAATAAAAACCAAATAAGAAGCCTTCTTTTGAAATATTGACTTAAATTGCAAAACAGTAATTAAAAAATTAATCTTCTGCAAAACCCAAACTTGGCATTTGTTTTCTTCTAACCTATCTAGCTAACACTAATTTTTATAAAATTTCTATTAACCTAAAAAGCCTCCTTTTCTTCCATTTGGTTCTATGCAAAAAAAAAAAAAGAAGAACAAATAATTAAAACTTCAAGGGAGAGGAGCAGCAGCCCACCTAATTTCTTTTTCCCCTAAGCCCAGCCCATCTATTTGAGCCCACATACCCCCTCCCTGTCGCTGTCGTTCTCCTCTGATGTCGACATCTTCAGTACGGCATGGCTCTGAACCGCATGATCATCCCCATGCCATCCCGATGCCTTGCCGTACAGCCCCAGCTCCATCCTATATAGCCCACCTATCTATCTCAACCTAGCCCTAACCCTAGCTCTGAGCCGCCATCGCCTTCTCCTCACATGCCAACACCCTCACCATGGCCACCGTGAGCTCGAGCTCGGTGCCCCGATGAACCCCACCATCCCCACCTCCTACGCCGCGCCAGAGGGAGCGCGACACCTCCCTACGTCGTTTCCCGCCAGGAGCCGGACCCGGGAGTGCCCAGGAGCGCCGCGCCGTCCTCGAACACCCGCCGTCCGTCCGTGCGGAGTGCCTCCAGGACGTCGCCTTCCGCTCCTTCCACCGGGCGCCATCGTCGTCATCGAGCCGTGCTGCTGCGCCATCCGCCTCCTGGTGAGCAGACAAGCCCCGTAGACATCATCCCCGTCCCTCTCCTCTCGTGTATGCGTTGATTCGACGCCATCCCGCCCCGCCTGTCTCGCCGCCGGGCCGGCCATCATGTTTTCGACCTCCCGCGAGTTCAACTCGCCTCAACTTCAGTACGGTGGATGCACACGAGCAAACCCACGAGAGCACTCCCTGGTTGCCCCCCATACCACCGTCACAACGGCGCCGTCCCGCGTTGATCATCGCCGAGCTGGTTCCGTCCGTCGCAGACGAGCTGCAGTTGACAGCAATCGTCATTCAGTTTCGTCAGAATACAAAAAAAAGGCAGCGATTTTACCTCTTACACTTTCAGTTCTGTATCTGAACCAAACAGCGAGCAACACTGCAGCGGTTCCGTCCGCTTCTGGACAGCGAGGCGTCCCGGGTTCGAGCCCCGCGGACGCACAAGCACCCTTTTTTGCAATTTTCTTCCGCGCGGGGCCAGGGCCCACCCGTCGGTGGCCCTGGGTGCCACTTCACCGCGCACCCGCCACGTTGGCGCTGGGGCCCCGCGGTCAGCGACACCGTGTGTGCCCCCAGCGAGTAGAAAACGGCCAGGGACCTCTCCGAAAACTTCTTCTTCCACACAAAGGTCCCTGAATATCACAAATAAGTCCCTGTTTCCAAATCAAACATAACTTCTTAATTCCAACTCCAATTAATACAAACAAAATATGTTTTCTGCCCCAAATTCAATTATCTATCCAACTATGCCATTTGTTTCTGTTTTGAACTTTCAAATTGCAATTCAAACTTAAATTCAAATCATTCAATTGAATTTTGCCAAAATTCATAACTAATTCATACTATTTCCAAATAAGTCAAATAAAATATGTTTTTCACACCTTTTTGAATGCTCTATTCAATTATAAATTTTGTTTTCTGGTTTGAACAATTTAAATTGCCTAAACTATTTAAATCATGTTTAATTCAATTAAAAATTGTTTAATATTGTTTAATTCATAATTAAATAATCCAAAGTCCAATTTAAAAATGTGAAACATGTAATCCAACTAAAATTTGATAACCTTTTCAAATATCAACTTTGTCATTTGTTTTGAACATTTTAGATGGGTGAAAACAACAAATACTTGTGTGTTCCCTTTAAGGCACCCAAAATTCCATAAAATTAATAATAAAAATTCTAAATTGCTACACCCTATTCTAATTTGAATCTAATGTTGTTATTTTGTTGTTATCATCATGCATGCATCATGCTAACAACTCTCACATAATAATTAATTGTAAATCATTTGTTTCCACTTATTTCAATGGATCTTTTCCATATGCAATCCAATTGCATATGGGTCCAATTAAATTGTGTTATCTTGTCAACTAGTTTATTTTGGTGCATCTATTAAACATGACATGCATCATCTTTGATTGTGCACAATGCCATGATAATGATTGTTTTCTTTCTGCCTTGCTTGTTTGCTTCTTCCTGGATACACGACGACGTTGAGACCGACGATCCTTACGACATCCCTTCTAAGGAGTTAGCTCAGTACCAGGCTACTGGGTTTTGCAGGCAAGTTATCACTCACATGAACCACTGTGTTCCTTTCAACATTGGTCACCGATACTTTCCGTTGTTCTTTTCTGCTAAGCCTTAGTAGTAGTTGTTTCTGTTACGAACCCATCACATGAATCCCTTAACCTTGATATTGCCTCACCTCCATACCTAAAACCCCTTGCTTGTTGCCTTAGTCTTATCTAGCATGCTTAAGTTGCTTTTGCTCGAGTCTGTTATCCGTTACTTTCTGTTACTACTCTATTACGTTGTGGGGGCTCGATGTTTAATCAATCAATCATGCTAATGTTACTATTAATAATAAATTTGATGATAAGGCACCGGCAGGAGGCCCATGAGAGGTTTTGAAGCCTGCTAGTGTCGACCCTAATAGGAAAAGGGTCTTGTCTACTGATCCATGATGAGCGCACTACCCGCATTTGGGAAGCGAGTATGGGCGCCCCCCTCAACTTGACCTGATTCGCATCTCGTCCAAATCGCCTCATTTAGTTCGTGTTTTCCATTTGCCGCATGCATGTTTTTGCGAGCCCAGGCCAGGGTGGAACTTTTGTAGTCGGCATATAGGGGGACACGGTCTTAGAGTGCTATGATGGTCCATTTTCTTCTGGGCTTGATTAGCCGTGCGCCCAAGGTTCTTTGGGCTTGATGCGAAGAATGGTTGGTTGTGTAGAGTACCCCGCTTGGTGGAAGTGCATTTCCATCTGGCGGGTTATTCTTGAGTGTACGGCCAAATTGGTGCAACCCTGCAGGGATAATCTTCTCGAGAAGCCGTGTTTTCCGCGGTTATGGATTACTTGGTGAAAGTACTGGCTAACAAGTACTCAGGACAACTTAAACATAATGATCAAACATGTTACACCCAATGACTAATAACTTGACTAGTAATAGGTGGATGACACAATAACTTGATTCACCTTTAATACAACTGTGTGAGTTATCCTCGGATTGCTTCTTTGGATAAGGGGCGAGATCCAGGATGGGTTTGTTTGAAGTTATCTTTCAGTTGGTTACAATCCTCGATCTTATCTCCTTTCTGATAGCCGGCAGTTGTAGTATGTTTCTATAGTTGTTTAGAGCAGCCAGTTGCAGCATCTTTCATATCCCCTTTCTTCCGTTGAACCCAAGGCATCTGTGCTTGGTGTTGACGGGTTACACTTTGGTGAACTGTGAGTCTTGCTTGCCAGTACGTCTATGTACTGACCCCTTTGGGGCTGTGGTTTACGCAGACGACGTTTCCGAGGATCTTCATGGTGGCTGCTACGTGGAGTATGATGACGAGACTGCTGACGAGTAGATAGCGGACCCGGGCAGGATCCGAGACTTCGTGGATGGGCTCCGTCTGTTGTTTCCGGCCTCTTAGGCCTATTTGGTTCTTGTCTGTACTCAGACATGTTGAATGCTTCCGCTGTATTGTAATGATGTATTGTTGGGGCATGTGCCCTCTGAATGATTGTATTTGCTATCTCTGCTCTAATGAGAGCCATTTGCAACTTATTTCAATCTTTTGTGTCGTAGAGATCTGTTGTGATATCACTTGTTAAACGCCGTTGACGTACCATGTGTGTATGGTTTGAAGTACGTCGACGGAAGTGCCTTTGATCTCTAGTGGATAGTTTACATCGACGATGGAATAGCAGGGCTTGTGTTGTCGCGCATAAGCGCAGGCCTACCAGGAAGCTGGGACGTGGGAGCAGTTATGCCCCATAATCCAAGCATCTGCTATCCAGTTCGTACGGTGAGTATCCCCTAGAAATCAGGGTGCGACATTAAGCTTCATTTGATACCTCCTCAAGTTCTTGAACGTCTCCTTTAGATCGTCGATAAATGTCTCTGCCTTCCTGGTCTTGATAACCACATCATCCACATAGGCATGGACGTTGCGTCCAATTTGGTCCTCAAAGCACTTCTGTATACACCGTTGATAAGTTGCGCCAGCGTTCTTCAATCCAAACGTCATGGTTTTGTAACAAAAAGCCCCAAAAGGGGTTATAAATGATGTTTTCTCCCAATCCTCCCTCTTGAGCTTAATCTGATGATACCCGGAATATGCGTCCAGAAAGCATAATAGGTCACTTCCAGCTACTGCGTCTATGATCTGATCTATCCTTGGTAGTGCAAACGGATCCTTTGGGCAGTGCTTATTGAGACTCGTAAAATCAATGCACATCCTCCACTCATTGGTCTTTTTCATCACGAGAACCGGATTTGCTAACCAATCCGGGTGAAATACTTCCATAATGAAGCCGGCTGTCAGCAGCCGTGCGATTTCTTCTCCTATAGCTTTCCTTCTTTCCTCATTCATCTTCCGCAGGCCCTGCTTTACAGGCCTGGACTTGGGATCTACGTGCAAACTGTGTTCTGCCAATTCTGTAGGGATACCCGGCATATCGCTAGGCGTCCAGGCGAATACGTCCGCATTAGAACGAATAAACTCCACAAGTGCTTTCTCCTGCTCGCTGTCCAAGTTAGACCCTACAGTAAATTGCTTAGTGGGATCACCTTCAACAAAAGCTATCATCTTGGTATCCTGTGCTGCCTTGAATTTTGCTCTCTCATCTTCAGTATTCGGCCTTTTCAATGCTGTTCTGTCATCCGGGTCTACTTGAGACCGGTAATACTTGAGTTCCTCTTTTCTGCAAGCCTGCTCGGCCATTACCGAATCTCCTTCATCGCACTCAGCTGCTACATCCCGGCTTCCATGTATGGTGATGGTTTGTTTAGGACCCGGGATTTTTAGCTGTAGGTAGACATAGCATGGTCTAGCCATGAATTTAGCATAAGCCGGCCTTCCGAATAGCGCGTGATAAGGACTGCGCAATTTGACCACCTCGAAAGTGAGCCACTCAACTCGATAATTATCTTTTGATTCTCCAAAGGCTACCTCCAACGCGATTTTCCCTTCGGGGCACGCTGAGTGACCCGGCACTATCCCATGAAAAATTGTTGAGCTTTTCTGTAGCTGAGACTCCTTGAGACCCATGCGTGAAAAAGTTTCCCAGTATAAGATATTGATACTACTTCCACCGTCCATCAGGACCTTCTTCAACTCATAACCATTGACCTGCGGTGCGACTACCAATGCTAAGACTCCCGGGTGTTCTACCCTTTCCGGGTGATCTCTTCTGCTCCATGTTACATCTTGTTCTGACCACCTCAGGTATCTTGGAACGGCCGAGGAAACCGAGTTTACCGCTTGCTTCAGTATCTTTTTGTCCCTATTAGAAGTTCCTGTAGTATGCACATGATATTGTCCTTTTAAACCAGATGTACATACCATACCGATGAAGATGCTGATCTGGCCGATTCTCACAATAGATCCGGATTCGAGGTGATCCGACTCTGGTCCCCAGCCGGAATTGTCCACCATCTTCTCTCCTTCGTGGTCGATGTAGATCTCGCCGATGACTAGATTCTCCATATTCTTCCGAGCTTCTCCCGTGATGTAAACACCTTTGGACGCAGGCCCCACGGTGGGCGCCAACTGTCGTGGGATAATCACGGCAGACGTTACCGGGGGTAACTTATCTTGGGGCAAGACGACACAGGCGTTTGGGAGAGGGTTTAGCTCAGAGGAAAACATGATGATACTCGATCTGGTAGCCGACAATCAAGTCGCCGAGTCTCCGATCTCGATATATTAACTCAACTCTCGTGTTACACTGGATGTTCGATATCAGGCGATATATGCTAGAACTCTTGGATCTCTCTCAACTAGTCCTAGGGGCCGGTTTATAAAGCACCCGGACCCCCTGGCTTGCCCTCCAAGGCGCACACTGAATCCTACCCGGACACTGCATACAAACCCTAGTTTTCCTTATCGTAACCCACAACCCGGGTTACCAAGCCTATGAACTTGGGCCTTCTAGAAGTTCCCTTATCCTTAGCCGGATCCTGCGCAGCGTCCTTTAGACCGGGTTATACCTTGGCGTTGGCCTACCGGGTTACTATCCCTCCATCACTTTTGTTGCAATCTTGATGCTTGACGAGTCATGATACGAACAAGTGCATCATCGGGATTTTCATTGGGGGGAATATCCTCATCATTTCCTTCATCAAGGCCATTGTCCACTCGTATTGGAGTTCTTGGTGACGAAGCACCAAACTCATTTCCACCATTATCATTGGGTGGATCTTGATCACTTTCTTGATGAGAGGTATCTACATGAAATTCTTCTTCTTGCTCTTGGTCTACCATTTGATTGGTGGTTGATGTAGAGGGCTCCACTTGCGTGGAGCTAGTTCCATCCTCATTCGCCACAAGGTGTCCCTCAACGGGTATAAGTGGACCTACACCCATTCTTCCTATGGCTATGGAGGACGGTTCATCACCTACAACATCACAATCAATTTGCTCCACTTGGGAGCCATTATCCTCATGAAATTCCACATTCATAGATTCTTCAACACACCCGGTGGATATGTTGTAGACTCTATAAGTGTGGGAGTTCGTGGCATAACCAACAAAAATGCCTTCAAAAGTTCTAGCATCAAACTTAGACAATCTAGTTCCCTTTATGTACACTTGGCATTTACATCCAAAAACTCGAAGATATTTGAGGTTGGGTTTGTTACCGGTTAGGAGCTCATATGGAGTCATGCCAACTACGGAGTGAGTATTCGTGTTGATGTACATCCAGCTAGCTACTATGTACTACTAGTTGATGGTCTCTGAGCCAAGAGCATCAGCTGGAGCCTTAATTGAAATGCATTATATGAATCCATTTGCTTAAATTAATCCGTCTTCTCGAGCTGTCCAGTTCGTCGTCGCCGCCACAAGCATGACCGCCGTCCACGGCATAGACTTGTCGATGCACCAGCTCGATGGAATCAAAATTTTGGGTACTAATTTCTATTTAAGAGTTGAAATCTACATGCTGCTGTTAAAAAAACACAAAAAGAAGAGCCAGCTTTGCATCGTGGGATTGGCCTCAAACACCGAGGGATTTTGGCCTCAAACGGCATTGTAGTTGTACGTGTGAAAAAAAGAGTAATAAGTAAGGATGTGTATATCAAGTCAGCATAACAAATTCATCCAGCAGCATGTAAGCAAACAAACCGAGGGAGAGATGAATCAGTCTCTTGACCATAAAGAGTGGGTAGGTGATGGATAGGGGATCATAAAGAGTGAGTAGGTGAATGGATGGATAGACAACGAGATTTCAGCATTCCGAGAGAGCGCTTTTTCCCGAGAGAGCGTTTTGTCATGCGGAAATTAATTGGCACGCCATTGGTTTGGTTAGTTGAGATTTAACACACCGCACCCCTCCCTCCTCCAGGTCATCAATCCACGGCACTGGCCATCTCTGCCATCCGTACATCTCTCCCAAATCGCATCTTGGTCGTTCGTCCACGCCCAACGGAAGAACGAACATCTGCTCCAGGATTCGCGTCGCGCGCTGGCGTACCTCGCCTCCGCTATGGATGGATGCCTCCTCCTCTATAAGTAGAAACCCATCCTCACTAGCCGCGTGCGGTTGCGCGTGCGACTTGGCGACTTGGGTCTTGGCGACTTGGGTCTTGGACGAGGACGAGGCGAGGCACGTGAGCATGGTGGCGACGCCATGGCCAATGATGTTCGTCCGGCTGTGGTCGTCGTCGATTCAATCTTGCAGTCATCGTCGTTGATTCGAGTTCCGGCCGGCTGCAAGAAAGTAACCATGGCAAACAGAACCCGCCTCTTTTTGGATTGATCGGTTCTTTTTTGTTTTTGTTTTGAGCTGGATCGATTCCTTTCTTGGTGTAGCAGGCGACCAGCGCATGTTTTGTTTGTCATCGAATTCTCTTGAGCTTATTCGCCTATACCAGGCAGAGGCGACATCTTGTTTTAAGCATGTCTGAAGTCTATGCATGTCTGAAGTCTATGCATGTCTGAAGTCTATGCCAGTCCAACGATAGCACCTTTATACATTTGCTTTTCTGCAGTAATCTCTTCTATCAATGTCCACTCTAGCTATTTCTCAAGGCAATGCATAGAGAGCACCATTCAGCCTGCCGTTTTCTTTCTTACCAACACCATAAGCTGCTGCAATGGCACTGCAGAAACTCTTTCATGTCTCAGTATACACAGTTAGGAAGACCATGGTTAGATATTTTTCTCTATTACAGAATTTCGAGGCTATTTTCTTATGGTAACTAGTACTAACTATTGATTAGTTAACTTATATATTCCTCTAAAGATTTAGATTTGGATGGAGCAGAGAGACAGCACCATGTGAGAAGACCTAGACTCCAAAGCAAGAACTACAACAAGTTTCACACGAAATATGTTTCATTTAACATACAGTAACAATGCAAACACATAACCAAGTTCCAACACCATCAGAACCCAGGATGCAAACGAAGAGCACAATTCAATGTTTCGAAAGTGAAACCCCTAGATACTCCATCCGTTCCTTCTTATAAGGTTTATTAGTATTAGAAAAAGTTCAAACCGCGCTAATTCTGACCAAGTAACTAGAAACAAATAGCAACCACTATACAATACTAAATTGGTTGGTAGTTGTTTCGACAAACTTGGTTAAAGTTAGCGTGGTTTGAATTTTTTCAAAACACTAATATACCTTATAAGAGGAGGGATGGATGGAGTAGTATAAGTTATATCCAGAAAGCGGTAGGATCCAGCGTTGGCCCAACCCTTTCCCGAGCAACCTTGTACTCCATGGATGCACCGTCCTGATAATCCATGATCCGCAGCTCCCCCTTCTTGCCATACTTGAGACGAAAAGTGCACATCTTCATCACGCGGTGGCGCGGATAGGCAAACCACTCGTCATCCTTGCGCGCACAGCACCGAACCAGGCAATACCTGCTGCCAGCTCCCATGTACACGAGGGTGGCCCCCCGATGCCTCATCGACCGATGATCAAACACCGTATCCTCGCTGACTTTGCACTCAGGCCTGCTTGTCCCGAAATCCGCTCGGGACGACGGAACATCGCACGAGCAGACGTAGCCGGCGCCGTCTCTGGGGAGCCCGATCCACGCGTCCAGCTCGCCGTCGTAGTGGGCCTGCCCTTTGAACGGCAGCATCCACTCGCCGTGGTACCGGAACTCGAGCCGCTCCGTGTCGAAGGAGTAGGTGCTCTGCTGGAGGCGATCCTCGAAATGCGCGTTGTCGCCGGGTTTCCACCCCTTGACTGAGACGAAGAGGGTGCGTCCGTCCGGGTGCAGCGCGTAGCCGGTCACGTAGTCGGGCTCGAAGGGCAGGTCGGCGTCGATGCTAGACCAGGACCAGGGTTCCTTGCTGTCGGGCGGCGGCCGGGGGCCAAGAACCTCGAATAACGGGTAGACCATGACGAAGAGCTTTTCGCCGACCGACGCGTAGAAGGGTCTGAGGAGGGAGCCACGGCTCTGCGGCAAGGGGCACACCGTCACCCCCAGCGTCTCGGTGTCGAACCCGTGGATCGCGGGGCTGCCTTCGCTGGGACGAACGGCAAGGATCTTCGTGCCATGCGTGGCGAAAGACCATGAGAGCGGATGCTGTCCCTCGATGCGGGCGATCGGCGGCGTCTCTAGGTAGGCGTCTGAATCGGTGTCGAACTCGTCCTCGCCCACCTTGTAGATGCTACGGCCCCTTTGCCAGTCATCCAGTAAGATGTACAGATGCCGTTTCTGCTGGGACGGCCGCTTGGCCGGCCTAACGGAGCTGCGATCCAACGAACACGACCGCTTTGACATAGCTCCCGGTCTTGCTCTGAAAATCGCCGGATCCCCTTCTCTGTGTGCCTTGTTCAGAAAAATGACCCAAACATGTAGTCGTACTCAACGACACAGTATTTTCCTCTCTACTATATATAGTCGGAGCTAGCAACACCGTATCCGGCTGTGACGGAAATCCAACTTGGATTTGTAATCGGATCCAAAACGCGTAACTATTTCGAGAGACGTACCTGGCCCAAGGCCCAACTTGATATTGCTCCCAGGTCGCGCGAGACGCACGCTGACCATCCCACGAGACGCACGCACGCACCGCATCTCGGAAAAGCCCCACAGCGCGCCCATTATTCCACGACTCTCGCGGTCGCGGTCGCCGAGCACGCTTCGCTCGCGAATAATCCTAGATCGATCCTTTTCTACTACGCGCATACGAGTACGGGAAAAAGAAAGGAATGAATCGCTAGCAAGAAGGCTCACACGATTCCTCAAGAAAGGGGGCTCTTTTTTCTTCTTCTTCTTTTTTTATTTAATTTTGTTACAGGTAGAGTACCTGGGAGAGGAGGGAGCGTGCATGTATACATACGGAGCTACATCCATCCATCTCAAGGAACCAAATTAACCAACACACGTACCCGGCCAGCTACGTTAAAAAAAAAAGGAACCATCCAGCAGCTAGCAGCGCCTCGTACGTACGTCGCTCAATACCTTGCTGGGTCGAATTTGGTTACGAGTTGCCGCCCAGCATGTTTCCTTTGGCCTGCGAGCCTTCTTCTCTTTTAATAAGCGAATTAATTAAATTATCTGCTTGCTCTACCCTGAGAATCTAATTAATGTGTAAGGATACATGTACTACGAGAGTCTAGCTAGTGTAGTAAGTTAACAACAACGACAAAATGTGCGCCCGTCTACTACGCGTACTCTACTTATTCTAACTCTGATTAATTTCTTGCTAGCTACCTAACTAACTCCTCGCAAATTAATTGTTCTTATCGTCTCGGGATCCATCGGTTTCGCGGGTACGTTTGGTCAACTTCGGCAGGGAGGGCGTACGTGTGGACGCACATGCATGAGGGCCGTTGACGCTGGCCAAACTTCTCGATCGTGCATGCTGCAGTTTATGTGGTTGAGTACATCTTCTCCTCGAAACAGTACTCTTTAATCCCGATTTATAAATAAAAACACACAGCCAAACCGATACAAAGTGATGCGGGGTTCCTCTTACAGCAGATCAACGTGTCCTACCAGCGGACAACGAGGACGGAGAATGGATAGGAAAAAGTCACGTGTACAAGATAGGAGGCCAACGATAACGCCCCACGCTATTGCCGAAAGCGTCTCAAGACAGGATCCGAACATGCCACCACCGATGCCCGTGGAACGAGACCGAGGGTACTGGAGCTCTGCGACAACCCCCCAGGAGGGTGACGACGTAGCACGTCGCCGTCGTCGAGACCAAGATGGCCTAGGGTTTTCACCCGGAGCCAGGCGTGGGAAAAATAACCACAACGACGTCCCCAAGAGGATAACGACACCCGCAGGCATCGCCGCCACTGACGCCAAGGCGTAGAGCTTTCGCCCGGAAAACCTTCGCACCGCCGCCGCCCGATAGTTCAGACCGCCCACCGTTACCAAGCTAGGCCTCCATGCCATGATCTGGGAGCCACCTTTGTCGAAGCGCCGAAAGCACCAGGATCCCCCGTCGCCCACTCCTCGCCGTCCACACAGCCAAGGATAAAACCATCACCACTACAACGTCACTCGCCGAAGAGTCAAAAGCGTAGTCCACCTTTCACCCCGACGACTGAGCTCACACGCCGACGAGCTAACGACTCTCTTGAAAGGATAAGGACGGGCATAGCTGGATCTGAGCCCGCCTGGCCAGATCTAACCCGATTGGGATCGATGGAGGAGATGGCATGGCGTCGGAGTACCGATATCGAGTACAGGAACAATGAGTACGACGCACGCGGTGCCTCCACGTCGTCCACAAGTAGATATGCACACAACCAATAGAACCCGGGCCTGGCCGTGGCCCAGACCTAGGCCCGCAAGCCAGATCTGGCCGCCATCGCCCATCTCCATGGCCACACGGTCGGCAGAGGACAGCTCCACCCTGCCCACCTTCACCGCAACGTCCAGTCCCACCTTCCGTCGGAGTCCTTGACCTGCCGCCCAAGCTCCACAAGAGCCCAGTCGCACCGCCGCCATGCCGGGGCCGCCCCGAACCGCCCCCTCCCAAGGCGCGGGTAGAAGAAATCCCGCCGCAGCCGGCGTCGACAGCGGGGGAAAGACGGAGAGAAGGGGCCGGGCGCTAGGATTTGGAGAAGGTCGTCCCCGCCGCTCTGGGGGGAGGGACGAGAGGAGCGATACCGCGTCGGGGGAGCGAGGGGGGGGGGGTTGAGTATATCTTCTGCATTGTCGCATATATACTGGGAGCGCACTAGCTTACTCGTTGGACGATGCATCGATGACGGAGATAATTAAGGGCGATATCCTATATCAAAGGCACGCCATACTGCTCGGATGGTCATTATGTGGCCATCCATCTCAGCCCCGCCAAACTTTTCTCCTCTAGCGCGGATGACAAACACCGCTTACCCCAACATCCGGCAAACAAGGCTACACACCTAAAAACTACTTCCTCCATTCCAAAATGTAAGTCTTTTTAGAGAGCTAAAACAGTTTGCTAAAAAGGCTTACATTTTGGAACGGAGGGAGTAAGGGGCTGTTTGGATGCAGCCAACGCTAGCCCTGCCAACTCGTTGGCGTGCCAAATAATTGGCGAAGAAATCTGGCGCCCGCGTCTCGCCAAAACATTGGCGCAAAATAAACTGAGATGGCAGGGCGAGCGAGGGCGCGCCAATTAATTGGTGTCCAACCAAACATGCAACAACTACCTAGTCAACGCCTATTTTTTGGCAGGGTAGCTCCGGGCTCTAATCCAAACAGCCCCTAACTTTGTTCCTCCTTCGGCTAGGTCCTCCGGCCGGGGTTGATGAACAGTAGCGGCCATTGACATGGAGTCCCTATAATTTCATGTGTCCCAGATATTGCCATTACATCCATGGGATAATTTTTAGTGAGACACGCGTGTTGACGTGTTTATCCTAGTATGACGTCATCTCTTGGACACGATCCCACGACCTAGTCATTTCTACATGGATGCATGCAGCTAGTGATGACATGCATGTACCTGTAGTACGTAACTAGTTGATCGTTTTCATTTTTTGGAAATTAGAGAAGAGGCTGAGAAAAAATAATTGGTGAAATTTAACGAAAATTCTAGAATCTGAATGCAAAATAAAATTCGCCAGTGCGTATTAGCAATTTTGAACTTGAAATTAAACTAAATATTTCGTTCAGTCTGATAAATTTACATACTATACCCTAGAGAGAGAAGCCATTACAACTAGTAATAAACATTACCCCATTCGTCCCAAAATATAAGGCACCATTTAATTTCGCTGGTCAACGGTGTCCAACTTTGACCATAGGTTTTTTTTTGTTACAATTTATCCACCAAATTAGTATAAAAATATATGAACAGCAAGAATTTAAAAGATGAATCCAACTTTACCATTTATACATTCTAAATTCATATAAGTTATTATATATTGATGGTCAAAGTTAACCATCATAGACCAGTATAAAAATAGTGTGCCTTGTATTTTGGGACGGAGGGAGTAAAAACTAAATAACCCTAGATTTCTACTCGTCGCGGCCGTTGAGGTCGGGGTACTCATACGAGACCATTGTGCTCATACTCATCACGCCTGGCACCAGATCCGACGATGGTGGCGCGCTGATTCCTTTCGATCGTGGAGGCATATGCGACGCATCCCGGCCGCTCCGTCATTCTACAAAGACTTCCTCACCATACGCTCCTACCAGAAGCTGTATTCACGGTTCTTCGCACCTCTAAGAGGAACCGTTCCATAGCCCCGCTTGATCTTTCCTCCCACTCCTCCCTGATGATGGCTAGCCACGACGTTTGGTGTGACACAAATGCCAGATTGAATTTGAGGGTGTTGGGCAGCTGATTCCACATGCCGAGGATGAGATTCTCCATCTCCTCGGTGTCGACATCGAGTAGTAGGGGGGTGACATGCCCGTCCTCACTTATGTGTCAGCCGACCGGCAGGCGACACCAAGAGCCAATGCCCGACGAGATCCCCGGCGACGTCCTCTCCAAGGTTGCGTGACCCCTGCCGGGGAGGGGGTGGTATTCGCTGCCTCATCATCATGGTCCGTTGAGGGAAGAGGGTAGGGTATCAAAGAGAGAAAGAGAGCACATGAGGTAATCCCTTTCACGATGGGAGAGAGACGACCAGATTTTCTAACTAATGTTGACGTGCGACAGTGGCCAACATCTTCTACCCGATGTGTCTTCCGGCGGTTACTAAAGGCCCGCGGCTCCGACGCAATGAGAGGCTAGCAGGTGGGCCACCCACTGCCTCTTCGTCCGCTGGCTAGGCGAACGGTCGACTTTGTTAAAGATTCTTAACCTTCCGTGACGTGCGGTGATAGCACACGCCACACCACAAGTGAGCTAGTTGTGGCGCACGGGCCTGCACAACAACAATACAAATGATTAGTGACACACAACAAACATGGCACACCAACAAATTGTTTCGATCCGAGTTTTCACATGGGTCCCATGATCTAGTGGCGTGTTGATCATGCAAGCACGCAGCTGAACACGGTTTCCGAGGTCGCGCTAGAAATATATACACTGATGGTAATACTGGTGGCACGTTAAAATATTAACCGCCACTGATGGTCGGTCTCCTATATGGGTATTTTCTACTAGTGCATGCGCGTCGCCTTAGTCCGATCTCGTATGCAAAGATTGACATTTTTTAACTTTTTTTGCATTGATTTTGTTTTACTATTTTTTTGCATTTTGAAATTTAAGTTTTTTTGGTTGCATTTTGAAATTGTAGAGCAAAAGATATAGTGGGAACCATGGAGGGAATGCCGATGATAGGCTAGGGAGCAGCCAGCAAGGTTCGATGGGCGTATTTTTTTTCCGAGACCAGAGGGAAAGAATCACTCGTCTTTTTCTTGTAGAAAAAGAAATATGTGAGTACGCGCTGGAGTTGCGAGCGCAGAGTCTCGATTCTAGACGAGCTGGGATGCATCAGCCCGTCCCAACCATCCCGGCTATGTCGTGGTTCTCGCCGAGCGTACTTTTCACTCAAGTTTGTACTCGTGAGAATGTCGCTCGCCGAGAACCCGACACACGGTCCGGCGGCGACGCATCGACGCTGGTCGTGGCGTTGATGACGCGATGATAAAATAAGAGAAAAAATCTAATTTATTTGGTCGGCATCGGTGGGAGAGGGGTCTCCGGCTCCGACCCGGTCGGTCAATCATGACAAGTACATTGCACATGCCCATGGAGACAAGCAAACACTAGTAGTTCAATCAGCCTAGCTGCCGCACGCAAGTCAACTAGGAATGAATTCAGTTCCAATTGGCGATGCACGTTGAGAGTTGACGTTATGGACTCGGACCGATCGACCCATGCATGCATGTACCTACGAGTAGCAGCTGTGAAACAGTGAAACCATGTTCACAATACTACTCGGCATTTTGTTTAATTACTAGCTCGGCCAAAACTTGCATGCACGACGAATCATTGGAGCTCCCGGCTGTACATGACACTCTACGTTGACACACATGCCTACACAAGTAGTACTAAACCTCTCTCCGACTATCCAAACAAGCAAAACCATGTTTGGTAAAAAAAAAGTAGGTTAAACGGGAAGAAAAGGCAAATTGAAATATGACAGAATATCTATCGCAGGCTTTCCCAAATCAATATGTATCGGCCGCACCACGTCTGCATGTACTAGCTAGGAATGAAATGTAGGACCGTCATCTTATGCTCGATCTATCTATCAACCCCAAAAATTCAACACAACTTAACTAACTCAAGATAAACTACAAATGGCGCAGTACGTCAAAAATTTATCGGGGAAAATTAACGGGAGTGTAGACTACGTGTCAGGCCGATTGAAAATTAAATCCAACTGTTCATACAAATTTAAAAACATGGTTGCCAAGAGAAGTCGCTGCCGGAGATTTCCTTGGTTCCCTCACCTCCGGCCGCCATCTTGGTGGGGGGATCTTAGATCTTTCAGAATTATGTGTTCTTCGTCAGGGTCTAGTGGATCTTGGTGTTTTACGAATAAAGTTGCCCTGTTTCGTCTAATGGATCTAGATCGAGAAATCTATGTGATCCTCGCATATCCGATTATTCAGATCTGTTGAGCGGTTATTGTATCTTGTTGTTTCTGTTGGTTTGACGCTTTGTGAAGTTGAAATCTTTCTTTGACTTTATAGTGAATCTTTTGTGGTTCGACGACCTGCACTTCTAAAGGATCATCCTCGGCCCAAGTATGTTCATCACTCATGGCTTCCCATCTTCTTGGATGGGCAACTCACGGGGTTTTCAGAAACCTTTATTGGTAATCAAATTTGTGATGGTAAACGAGTGACAACATCGTTGCTCCAGTCTTATTGCAGTTTCTTTGTCGTGGAAGAAGTTCGCCCTGCGAAGACCTATACCATGGAGAAGATGTAGCCAAGAGATTTCATTGTAATTCTTAGTCATAGAAACTACTTTGTAATCTATACTTCTTATAAAGCAAAACCCCACTAACATGCATTTATTATTTTTCTATCTCAACATGCAAACTAGCCACATCATTCACTCTCTTAACCAATCAATTGTTCATGTCATCTTCACTCAAATTTATTAAGGGCATGCATTATTTCTTAAATCGTCCAATTATTCATATTAACAATTTAAAATATATCTATGATCAATTGAATTTTTCATATTCACTTAGAAAACATAATTTATTACATCTCTCGTAACCTTTTGTTTATACTATACTGTAGTTTATAAAGCGATCCCCGCAGCAACGCGCGGGGTATACTTCTAGTTTATTGGATAATAGATCCAAATTGGTGTACCGTAAGACTGTTGTGAGTATGAATAAAGTTATAGTGTTTTCTCTCAAAAAAAGGCTGCCATATTATATGAATATGTCGCGTTAAGAAATAATATTGTCAGTGCTTACTGAGAACTAAATTAATTCCCAATAAATGTTATAAATATGTACGTGTATATCTAATCAATGTTTTACACCGTGGTATATCATGACTTGTTCGTATAGTGCAAACAATTGCGTGTTTTACCACACTATCGTAATGCACATGAAATAAGATGCATTAAGAGTGGCATTAAGAGTCGTATACCACACACTGACGATGATGGGTGCATCTCAACTATCTTGCTAAGGAGACTAACACACGTCTGACCTGGCTACAAGCAAGTAGAGCGATGGAATAGCACCGGGGTGCATTTCAAATACAGTTGGTGCATGTTGATAAATTGTTGTATATGTGTTAAGTAGCTTGCGCAACATCTAGCCTTTAAGGAGGCGCCCAAAAAAAATTGATTTTGGGAGGAGGCAACGTGGTACGAGCAGAGCCAATGAGATGGCATGGAACCTGCTCCGACATATCGACGAGCTTAGCACGGGCTGAACCGTTCGCACCCGATCGATCCAACGTCCCAAACCTAACCTCCCGAGGACCCTCGCATGCGCCTCGAGTACGGTTGGTGCATGTCTCTGCCTTACTAGCTTGTGTTGCAACTTGTAGCTTTAATTTGTAAGGCGCCAACCGATTTTCATTTTTGGGTGGAGGGTGGGAGGCCTAAAATGAGATGCCAAAGAACTTAAGGCGAAACCTTGAAAAATGGCGGAAACTAGCCAAAAACGATGGATCAGTAACCTTCCACCGTTTGCCGGGACATAAAATGAAATAACGACGCTGATGCCGCACGACGATGAAAGGAAACGGAAATGATGGGGTAACAAATTTTTTAGTAGCATTAATAATTAAATAAAGAGAGGTAGTGACATGCAACAAGCTAAATAATGTCGCTTTAAATAAATAATCACCAACTACGAAAATTAGCCCAGAAAACCCCAAAAGTATGTGTGCTATAGCCTCCAGGTTGGCAAAAACGCCAAAATAAAATCATAAATAAAAATAGCATAGAATGAATATGCCGTATGACACATTACGAAATGGTAGGTAATAGCAATCCCAGGTCTATTGTCGTCCATGCCGACATCTCGGTTATAGGATGAGGGAGCCGGGTGACGGCATCACGAGACGGTCGATGCATGCGTGTAGGATGCATGCCTACAGAGCTGAATAACCCGAGGAGGGTGAGAAACAACTTGTCGATTAGTGTTTCACCGTGCGGTCGGACATGAGCAAGACGTGGTGGTCAAGTTTCGACTTGGCCATGCAGCAGCGGGCGCAAGGTGACGATGTCGGCACAGTCTGATGGTGGCAAGGGTGGTGACGGGCGGCGCATTCGAACAAGGATGTGACGATGGACGGACGGATCCGGACGTGGCTACTCTCTCGACGGCGAGACACGCACTTACGTGGCCTAGCGTTGCAGTAATCAGTTGCCAGAGACATATCAGATATTCCCTCCGTTCCAAAATATATGACTTCCCTTGGTTCAAATATACCCCGGAAAAAAATGCATGACACTCATCAATGTCTACATAAGAGCATGTCTAACAGACCCCTTATATTTTCGCCCCCTAAAACGCGTGTAGAGTGCCCTGTATACGCATTTCGCCGGCCAAAAACTCGGGCGAGCTAGCAGACCCCCTACTCCCACCCCGTAAAACAGAATATTCTGTTTTACGGGGTGGGGCCCGAGCTTTTGGCCCCTCACAAAACAGGGTTTTGCAGGGTTTAGCACAACTACACAATCATATCAAATATGGCAGATTCAAGATATGCGATGCATAATCCATAGTTTTACATCACAAATAGATCAACAAGTTCATAGGTCATGTTCTAGGCATAGAGGTTCCCAAAAGTACTGCCACCACCAACGCGATCCACATCAATCTTGCAGCCCACCGTCGGCACCACCACTCACCGAAGTTGAAGCACCAAGGTTGGAAGCCTCGCGAGCTTGACGCGCCTGCAACTTCCTCGCCATGATCTCGGCCTTGCTCTCCTTCCACCACAGCAGCTGATCCTCGTCCATGTCCTTGGTGTTCATCATCATGATCTCCTTCTCCTCGGCCAAGAGCTCCTTCATGGCTTTGGTTTGTTTGAGAGCCAACATTTGGGCATCCAACTCGGCCTTGCGCATAGCCTCCTCTCTTTTTGCAGCCACCTTGGCAAGCTTCACCTCCTTTTTCTTCTCGGTGATGAGGACCTTGGTCTCCAATGTCTTGAATGCTATTTCCTCCTTTGCCCTAATGTGCTGATCCATCTTGTCCTTGAAGCTAGCTGCCTCGGCTTCTAGCCTCTGCCTCTCCTTCGCCTTCTTGGTGCCCTCGGGCTTGCCTACGTTGCGACCACCCATGTCTTCCTCTTCATCATCCATGTTGAGCATTGCCTCCTTCTTGCACTTTGGCTCTTCGTCCCTCAACTTCCACTTGGGAAGGTGTTGGAGCAATTTGAAGCAATGCTCAAACTGAAATTCCTTGTTCTTTGACCCGGCCATATCTTTGTACCGCAATTGAGCATACTTGGGCTGCACAACAACAATGTAGTGTGATGTTTACACAAGAACACATAGTTTGCACAAGAAATCTGTCACAAAACTTACGTAGTCCGTTGCCACACATCCGCTTGGTGGATTATCCGCCACTTGGTCCATGGCAGCGCTCCAACGAGAACAAGCTGGCTTGATCGTGTTCCACCTGCCTTCAAGGGAGCGGTAGGATCGATCCGCCAAAGTCTTCGTGCGAGGCTTGAGCTTGTGGTAAAGATCCTCAATTCGTTGCCAATAGCGCTTGCCGGTTTGATCGGTGCCGGTGGCAGCATCCATGGACACTTTGCCCCACGCACGGACCAATGTGACATCTTCAATCTCGGTGTAGTTGGGCTGCTTCCCCGATCTGCTCCGCCGCGCGGTAGCCTCGTCCACCTCAACCACGTCGTCGTCCACCTCTTCGTCCGCCTCTTCATCCTCGCCATAGTCAGCGTACTCGTCGTCGAAGCCACCAATGCCCGAATCCAAGTCCACCGCATAATCGTTGAGCATATCCATGTAGGATGTCGCGGCAGCAGGCGCAGGCACTTCGTCGAGCACCTGGCGGGCACCAGCGGGCGGCGGCGTGGGCAACCGCGGCGTGGGCGGCGTGGGAGCAGGCAGAACGATCGGTGACGGAACCTCGGCGACCACCTGCGTGGGCGGATCGTCCGCTGCAGGCGTCGCGGCCTTCTTCACCTTTGGCGGCCGCCCCCTCGTCGCGAATGACTTCACCCTCTTGGCGGTAGCAGCAGTGGCCGCCGCCGCCCCCGCCGCCGTCGCTACCGCAGGCCCCGGCGGTGTGTCGAAGAAGAGCTTCGGGATCCTCTTCCTCTTCATCGGCATGGTGGCGGAGATGATGGCGGCGACATCGGCGGAGGCCGCGGCGTCGACGGTGGCAGTATTCACCACCTCGGACATGGGTGGCGCGCCGTCGGCGGTGGGAGGGGCTTGCGAGGAGTCCATGGCGGCGAGATCTGGCCACGCGGTGGCCGGGGATGGCGAGGAGGCGGATTTCCGGCGGCGGCGGCGGCGGTTGGGAGGTTCGCGCGCAGTTGGGGAAAAGGTGAGGGGTTGGCCCTCTACATCTCCTCCCGACCCGCACATGTAGGGGTCGACGGGCCGCCCCCTACCCAAACCTGTAAAAAATCGTCCGGGGTGGTCCATTTACGGGGTCTGCTAGATGGCCGGGTAGAGCCCAAACCCGTATATCAGCGGTTATTATACGGGTTTGGGCCATATAGGGGGTCTGTTAGACATGCTCTAAATTCATATTATTTTGGAACGGAGGGATAGCTAGCTCTTTTGTTTATTCATGTACTGCAAACTATATTGAGCACACACGTAGTACTATGGTTGTCCCACACGGTGGATGGACTTCGATCGTATGCAGGCAATGAGTGCAGAAAAGCACAGATCGGCTCATCCAAAAACGCCTCCTCTCCCGAAATGAAAAGAAAATTAGCCAACCCAGCAGCTGCTCCATCCCGACGAAATTGTCGTCGCCTCCAGCCAATTACCCGAGAGAGAAAATTAATTGCAGTTCAGTTGACGGACGAACACGGATTGGCACGATCCTGACCGTCCACATTCCACGAAATCAAGGCACACCCCACCCAACCCCGAAGGAGAGGAGTCGCACCACACATTCTCCTCCATCCACTTCATCGCGCAGCCGCACCTCTCCATCCTCGATCCCCTTTCCGCTCTGCCGCCGCCGCTGCTCCTCGCCGGCAGCCTACCTCGCCGCTCAGCCTCGACGCCGCCACCTACCGAGATCCCTCCACGCTCACCGTAGCCACCACCCCACCCACCTCCTTCCGCCCCTCGATTCCCCGCCAAACCATAGCTGCTGTCGGCCGCCATCTCGACTCGAGCTTCGTCTTGCCGCGATGGCGCCTTCCACCTGGCCTCCGGGCGCGCCTCCCTTCCCTCCCTGGATCCACGCACCGCCCCGTAAGGCGGTCCAAGGAGCAGCAGCGGCGGCAGCAGCTGCTCGGCGACCACCTCCCCGAGCCGCTAGCGCTGACACCGGCGACTCCTCCACGACCTACTCATGCCGGCCACGACTCCATCCCGCCGCCGGTCCCGACGGCCTCCCCAGCCTGCATCTGCCCGGTGAGGCCCCTCTCCCCCTCATCCAACATCCCATCTAATTCTTGTTCCCAGTGGAGAGCCTGCTGAGATGATCCCATTACCACTCGTACCTTGGGTGTGAGAACTTAAGCCATTTTTTTTACACTCAGTAGTTTGGTGGCACTGCACGAGTTCCTTGCCTGCAGGGAGTAGGCAGGCTCAAGTATAATTAATTATTTTTTTCTCTATCTAGCCTTTTTAATCCGTTTAACATTGCATTGGATGGATTTAAGTAGCAGTAACTACTATTACGGCTACTTCCTGCTTTGTTGCAACTGAATCAAAGCCGTCCTTGTATGCTGGATGCGGTCGCAGCTGGTGACTATACATGTACGTATGTAGGTTTTACATTGCTGCAAGAGTTGATTATATCTAAGACACAAGTCAGGGAAAAAGAATCCTGTGATGACACGAAACAGTCCGCTTAATTAGTCCTTTTTGTTTTTACAACTGCGTTATCTTATTGTTGTGATTATCTTTGGAGGCTTATACCTCAACTACAAACGTAGATTGCATGGAGTGAATATACTACCTAGTTGTTAATCATAAATGCCACGGTTTTGTAAATAATTTGCATGTAGTGCCGTAATAAATTCTCTAGCATGATCCTGTTGATTTAATCATCTTATTATTACCTTTTTTTTATACCGGCAAACTAGTGCTCATTTTTACTAAGAATGCCAATGACTTCTCTCTTCAATTTTGCAGGACTATCCCTCATGTCTCCGGATCCAGATTGACGGGCGAGTTCGCTGCTGACCCCCGCGGGAGGAGCTCATCGCGTCGCTGGAATGACGCCCGGCAAGCAAGGAGGAAGGAATGGTGATCATCTTGCCGGAGATGCTGCTCATGCTAGTGACCACCTCCCTGAGCTACTACCGACCATGACTCTGTCCCGCTGCTGCCGACGACCTCTGCAACCTGCAGCTGCCCGGTGAGGTCCCTATGCCCCCCCTCCATACATTCCTTGTAAATCCTGTTTCTTTTTATCATGTTGAATGTGTTGCCAGCGGACATCACATCATGCTTGCAAGGATGTTGATATTTTGTACCGATGGTGTTATATGATCAGGGTTTGGTAACAATGCTTGTATGGTCTATTGATTAACTGGAAACTAGGCCACGAATCTACTGGAAAAAAACCTATCTTTTGGTGTTTTAGTCGACCATGTTTGGTGCGGGATAAATTATATATCAAGTTGATAGCTATTCCATTTTTTTTTTGTCTAGTTCATCTTGATCCTCAAATGCAATAACAGTGCACTTTTTTTTTTGGGCGAATGACAGATTTTGATGTACGAATTTTATCATCTTTGCATGAGGTTTAGTTCAGTTATTACAGTTTCAATTAAAATATTTAAACTTTATTTCAGCCTTTGCTTTTTAAAACTTAAATGAACTTGTTGTTGGATAGTATATTATAACTTGCTCCGTTGCACTTGCTTTAATATGTTTTTGCCTTGTTTTAATCTGCACAAGTTTTTTTTTACATTCTGATATGTGACACCATCAAGCTATGTCTTGTATTGCTGTTTTGCAGTCCCTAATCTGTTTTGCTGTGGTGCTTCTTTCTGTGCTAATTTTGTTTGCTGCAAAATTCCTTCAGGATCAAAGATTATCGGATGAGGATGGGCTCAAGGGTGTCAAGCGGCGAGGGTAACTGGGAGTTTCCGTGTTGGCATTCAAAAGTGCCAAAAGCACCGCCACTCATGACCGTGGCTCTGATCTGAGGCCAGGTTACCACCGCCACCCAGCTAGTTGATTGTTAAAGCCCTATTCCTTGTATTCAGTCGGTGGTCATTTAGTGACATTCTGAAATTTGGTGCCACACCTTTCACCAGGAGGAGAGAAACTGCGGCATGATCATGGTGTGCTCCTCGTGGATGCTCTCGCCACAAGAGTGGCAACACGTTGCTTCCCTGCCACACCAAGGTCTTCTATAAATTAATAGGACGGCAGGATGCAGCACCTCTACATCGACGACGGAGATTGTGCTACAGCGCACGCCTCTCCGTTCTGCTGTCAACTGCTCCGTTCCCAACAGCCAAGCCACCGTCCTGTTGCTGCCCTGTCGTGAACGAATTCCATCAACTATACATGGTGATGATTGCATCCATTCGGTTTCTATTTTTGTGTACATTTCTTTTCCACTGGAGAGATGGTGCTATTGATTGCACAAAACTTGGTGTTCCTTGTATCCAGTTGGTGCTTGTGTAGTGACCGAATTCCATTTGGTGCCCACACTAGGGAGGACAAGGAGATGCCATCATCATATACACGCCTTGGTCGAGATATCTTCACCAGTGGCAGCGGTGGTCTCTTCTACGTCTCCATGTTTAAGGTTAGCTTCTGCTTCTTCCATTTTTTCCTCGGCGTCCAATGTTATACCATTGTCATCGGCCCATGGTTTTTCTATGCTCCAAATGATTTGCTTATTTAGGACGCTAATGTTGTTCATGTTATTGATGTTAATAGATGTGCTTGGATGTAGCATGTGTATGTGTCCATATGGTGTTATTTAGATCCGATAAAGACATATTTTACGATTTTGGATTATTCAGTTTGGGAGTATTACGTGTTCTATTCCATGAATCTGAACACTAGTTATTGCTGCTAGTTAGTAGATCCTTATTGTGAGGTTTATGATTAGGGACTGTTTGATTTTATTGTTCATGTAGCTTATGAAATGCTGCGAACCTCTGTGACATGTTGTCTTGAGTGGACCGAGGGTTTTGGGTAGAAAGATGTCTCTTTCTAGTCAACCTGCGTGTTGTTTGGTTGTCCCTAATCTAAAATTTATGTCTTGTTCATTTCTTCAACATTTTTAATTGGTGAGCGAAAATACTTATATTGATTCTTGGTGGGAGCACATAAGGTGACTTCTTTTAGGCTTTTACCATGGCTTACAGGAAGCTAAAGCCTAAAAGAAGTCTCCAGTTTCTTGATAGCATCTTGCCACCGCGAAGCCAGTTTTGTGCGTCCAGCCAGAAACGTGAATCGAAGTGGTATGGAGTTTTGACCCTTCATTTCCCTTTATTGGCGTCCGGAATGCCACTGCAGAGGTAACCATTTGGAAAATAAACAATCGCTCCTCCTCGCGAGACCGAAAAGAACGCGCTTTGTTCTTCCCGGACCCGTTGCCGAACTTCCGCCCCCGTAGACACCGCATCTAGCCCCGCCTTTCCAGAGCTGCTGTCAGCCCTGCCTCTCCAGCGTCCATCCCGCCCTCCTCTCCACCCGCCGCCGTTCTCCTCTCCACCCCACGCCACCCTTCATTTCCCTGTATTTGCGTCAGGGATAGGAAGCCATTTGGAAACAAAATTATTGATCCTCCTCGTGAGACCGAACAAAACACGCTCTATTCTTTCCGGACCCTTTGCCGAACTTCCGCCCCCGGCGACACCGCATCTAGCCCCACCTTTCTAGAGCCGCCGTCGGCCCCGCCTCAACAGCGTCCACCCCGCCCTCCTCTCCACCCACCGCCGTTCTCCTCTCCACCCCACGCCATCCTCTCCGACCGGCAACGACGACCTCAAGCTCGTCCGAAACCTAGCGAAGAACAACGCTCGGGCGAAACCCTAGTGATGTCCTGAATATCGGCCGGGGGGACGCGTATCGCCGGCTAGTGCGAGGCTGACTCTGATCGGGGCCAAAAAGAGGGCTGACATTCCACTACTACGTGATCTTGACGGCCATCCGCGTGGATAGGCAGCAGGTGTTCATCCCGCCGGCAGTGTCGATGGTGTTCGGGGACATCGAACCTAGATGTGGACGCGTCCGGGTTCATGTTCCCGATCGCCCCTAGTGCCCACTAAATCATCATTTCGTTTGAGCTCCTGGTGTCATTATTGAATAACTACCGAGCTGCGTCCACTAGAACTTGTGTAGTCTATACGTATACGCAGATGAGTAACAAAAAACGCAAGGTGAGAAATGCTTATAGGTTACCTCTATTCTCGTTGCTAGACATGCCAAATCTTGCATGTGTATTTGATCAGCTTCGTGTGCTGTAGCTACACGTATTTGCCATAGTTGAGAACTAAGCTTTTCATTGTTTGATCATGCAATTTTTTTCTTAGTTTGAGTTGAATATCGATGATCAACCATATGACCAACTGAGTTGCAAATTTCATTTTTCCGCTCCAACAGATCATATATAAATTATCAAGTAAAAACATTCTAAATATTTTTCCACTTAGAATTTGATGAAGTTTTATGATTGATTAGTATTATATGTACTAGTATTGATTTACTAATTTCTTAAAACAACTAGCATATGTAAGATATATATCATCTCTTTATTTAGGATACGTATCAAATTCAAGGGCATTATGGTCGTCTCATAACTTAACCCAACAAATAAACCAAAACTCTCAAAGATCAAAAGAAGTCTCTCAACAGTTTCTGCGAGCTTCTAACCAGCACAGTTTCTCCCATCAAAATCCATGTGCCATCTTATGCATAAGCAAAAGCATAAAAGAAGTGTCCCTTAGTTGAGCTGCACTGGAGGAGCAGTGCAGATTCTTGACTGGGAGTAGCCATGATCAAGTAGAATTAATTGGACTCTATCTAGCCTTTAATTTGTTTAACATTGCACTAGATCGATTTAAGTAACTAGTATTATTGTTTCTTCCTGCTTTTTTGCAAATGACACACGTCACTGAAACTCTTTTGATGACCCAATAGTCCTTTTTTTTGCAACTGCATGTCGTTGTTGTTCTGATTATCTGTGCCGACTTGGTGTGTGTGTGTGTGTGCTTATAGCTCAGCTGCAGATGTAGATTACATGTCGTGAATATACTATCTTATTTTAATAAAAAAACACACTAAGAAATAATACTAAGAATGCAAAGGCAACCACAGAAATTTTAGTATGATCCTGTTGTTTCAATCATCTTATTACTTATTTCTTTGTGTCTGATTTTTACTAAGAATGCAAAGGTCTTTTTCTTCAGTTTTGCCGGACTATCCCTCAAGTCTCCGGATCTAGATCGATGGGCGAGTTCGTTGTTGACTGCTGCCGCCCGGGGAGGAGCTCACCATGCCGAGAAATGGCAGCGGGGAGGCAAGGAAGAAGAGATGTGGTTTCCTGCCAATACATGACTCTGTCCTGCTGAGCTGCTTTCCACCATGACTCTGTCCTGCTGCCGGTGCCGACGACCTCTCCAACCTGGCCGGTGAGGTCCCTATCCTATTCATCCTCCATGTATTCCTTGTAAATATTGTTTCTTTTTGTCATGCTGAATGTGTTAATGGACATCATGCTTGTATAGATGTCTATATGTTGTATTCATCGTGGTATATGTCAGCGTTTGGTAACAATGTTTCTATGGTCTGATGATTAAGTGGAAACTAGGCCACAAACCAGCTGGAAAAACCTATCATTTGGCGTTTTAGTCGAATCATGTTAGCTTTCGTGGGTGCAGATTTTGGTGCGGGATAAATTATATATCCAGTGGCTAGGTATTCAAATTGTTTGTCTGGTCCATCTTGTTCCTCAACTGATATAACTAAGCAAGTCCCTTTTTGTTGGCAGATAACATATATTGTTTACGAATTTATCTTTGCATGAGGTTTAGTTATTACATTAAATTTTCATCTAGAAGATTCAAACTTTATTTTAGCCTTGGGAATCGGTTGTATGGCATGATTCTCTGTCTTACGGAAGATAAGCGGTATTTTAAAACTTAGATGAACTTGTTGTCTAAATTTTTGCACAATTTCATCTTATTTTACCATTGCTAGACCACTTGGTTACGCTGAATTGTTTGAGATAAATCTAGAGTGGAACTGTTTATATTATTATGTTGTGCGATTTTTGTATCGTAGAGACGAATTCCTACTTGGTTACCTTTTTGCATGAACTGAGCTAGATGTAAACTAAGGTCTTGAACTTGAGTGTCATTTCAGTTCTTGTTTTTTATCTCCTCCCACCTAGCTAGCTAGAGAACTTGTGCTGGCATATATAGCCTCATATTGACACATGAAGATTATCCTATCTTCTGCACTTGTGCCTACTATCTGAAATTTCACTATTACAAGGTTCAATCGACAAAACCATGGTACGGTTTGTTTGTTGTTTATTATTATCCAGCAACTACTTGGAGCTACACACATCACACCGGGTTCATTCCATTGCAGTAGTACCATATAACGAATATAAAGCTCCTCTTGCTCCTAGTATCGCAGCAATAGACTAGTTGATTTCACATGATAATGAACTCTTGCTCCTAGTATCACAGCAATAGACTAATCGCATGGATGGTGAGCTTGTATCCTAGTGCTATTGTCTCTTTTCCTCCCAATACATGGCATCTACTGTTGTAATACAAATTACCCTCAGTTAATTATACCCTGTGCAGACTAGGAACATTGCAAAGCCTTTTTTAGGTACTAGTGCTCATTTTACTAAGATTTGAAATCACTTGTTACTTAAATCTCTGAGCACTATCCCAGGAGTACGCTATATCTAGATTGACGGGCAAGTTTGTTGGTGACGGCCGCAGCGGGGAAGGAGCTACTTCTGCTGGCAGTCCACCAGGAGCTGCTGACGCTTTTCTGCTCAACAAGCTGCTGCGGTGAGCACTTCCTCTCCACCTCCTCAAATCGATTGCTGCCTGCTATCATATAGTATTATGCATGTCCGTGTTATGCTAGCCAAGCACTTTACTTTGTGTATTGCATGATCTTGTCAAGCGGTACGGTAGAGACAGATCTGGCAATAAGGGGAGAGAGAGAGAGAGAGGGGGATTTGGGAAGTAAAAAAAGAAAAGCATTGTTTTTCTTGTGCTGTATGATCTGAATCTTTAGCTAATTAAGAATTGATTGATTTCTGCATTGCTTCAATCGTTCGGTGTGTGATCTTGTATCTTCATTGTGCTTGAGACAATACAAAAATGATAGGTATCTTTGTGCATTTGATCCTGGGATCATTTGGTGCATTATATCTTGTCTTCACCTTCGCATAGTTTGGCAGCGAAGTATTCTTCAAACTTAAGTATTCCAAAACTGAAGTATTTGGGTGCCTGGGCAGTGAATACTTCAGTTTGCCGATACTTTGGTTTTTCTCAGTTTTAGCAAAAACTTCAAGGCGTTTGGCAAGTACTAGTTGTACGAGTTCTTCAGTGAGGTAGAGGACGGACGGGCAAAATCAGGCATGTACATACGTACGGGCCGATTCCCTGAGCTCGCCCAATCCTTTGAGAAGCTAGCCGCTATGCCCCCTCCCGCTCATGTGTCATGTGCGTGCACAGCCCCGGCCGGCGTCTACAGAGAGGCCTGAAAATTGTATCTGTACGTACGGGGCAATTCCCTAAGCTCTTCCTATCCTTTGATTGAGAAGCTAGCATGTCCATATAACAGACCCAAAAAAGAAAAGCAGACAACGTATGCTGCAACTGATTGGATCTAGATAGATGTGATTATGGGCTGCACAAATAAAACGAAATATCCTTTTATCCATGCGCTTTTAACCAAGAATACCTTGGAGTTGCATTAGGTGCTAGGTGCCAGAGGATATGGAGCGTGGGATCTTGGCAAGTGCCTAGATGGAAACAATGGTGTACGAGCAGAAGAAAAAACAAGCTCCTATTAGGAATCAAATAAGAGGACAACGAACCTTCTTTTTCTATCCACGTGGTGAGCCTGCTCTCTGCATGGCTGAAGAAACAGAGATGTGTTTCTCTGTTTAGAAAAAAAGAGGTCGAGACCGAAGTCTCCAATACATAAAAAAACTGCAGTTTTTACAATACTTCAGTATAGAAAATAGAATTATCCGTTGGACCCAAACGCCTTGAAGTATTTGATACTTCATTATTTCTAGAAACTGAAGTATTGTGAAAATACTTCAAAAAAACGTCGCTCCCAAACGGGGTCTTATCCAGTTTTTATAAGAAAATTGGTCCATCCCATCTCTCGATTCATTGAATCAGTGGAGCATTTGTTTCCCTTTGGTCATTACTGAAATAGGTGGAGCTTTCCGTGGAGTATTCTTTTTGTTTAGAACCTGGAATCGATAGAATCCTTCCGGTTTAATTTTTGTTTAAATCTGACCATCATGTTTGTTCTTCTTGTTCAAGGACAACGAGGAGATGGCGGGCGGATCTTTCTTTTATAGCGTCTCAATTAACACTGCGATGGTTTTGTTGGAATGCATGTGTTGTATGTAATTGTTGCAGGATATGTTTCCTTGCCGAGCATCGGGTCCTGGAGAATGCAACATATTGAGCTCCTAGACACATATGGACCAGTCCATCTGATCTTTATTAGCGGCTAGAAATCTTTTTGTTTGTGCATGAATATTAGTGGAATCGATCTGTATTTGGTACAAAATTTTGAATGTTATTTTCAATGGAATTGTCTGTGATTTGAATGTTCGAAAAAACCGAGAAGGCCATGTCAAACTTTGGGGTTCTGCTCTGTAGAGAGAATTGGTCTAGCTGGGCACATATCGAGTTTCCAATAGAATCCATCTATATATAGTTGCTTGATACGAACCATACTGAAAGCCAGCTACGGAGTGAGTACTCGTGTTGATGTACATCCAGCTAGCTACTATGTACTACTAGTTGATGGTCTCTGAGCCAAGAGCATCAGCTGGAGCCTTAATTGAAATGCATTATATGAATCCATTTGCTTAAATTAATCCGTCTTCTCGAGCTGTCCAGTTCGTCGTCGCCGCCACAAGCATGACCGCCGTCCACGGCATAGACTTGTCGATGCACCAGCTGGATGGAATCAAAATTTTGGGTACTAATTTCTAGTTAAGAGTTGAAATCTACATGCTGCTGTTAAAGAAACACAAAAAGAAGAGTCAGCTTTGCATCGTGGGATTGGCCTCAAACACCGAGGGATTTTGGCCTCAAACGGCATTGTAGTTGTACGTGTGAAAAAAAGAGTAATAAGTAAGGATGTGTATATCAAGTCAGCATAACAAATTCATCCAGCAGCATGTAAGCAAACAAACCGAGGGAGAGATGAATCAGTCTCTTGATCATAAAGAGTGAGTAGGTGATGGATAGGGGATCATAAAGAGTGAGTAGGTGAAGGGATGGATAGACAACGAGATTTCAGCATTCCGAGAGAGCGCTTTTTCCCGAGAGAGCGTTTTGTCATGCGGAAATTAATTGGCACACCATTGGTTTGGTTAGTTGAGATTTAACACACCGCACCCCTCCCTCCTCCAGGTCATCAATCCACGGCACTGGCCATCTCTGCCATCCGTACATATCTCCCAAATCGCATCTTGGTCGTTCGTCCACGCCCAACGGAAGAGCGAACATCTGCTCCAGGATTCGCGTCGCACGCTGGCGTACCTCGCCTCCGCTATGGATGGATGCCTCCTCCTCTATAAGTAGAAACCCATCCTCACTAGCCGCGTGCGGTTGCGCGTGCGACTTGGCGACTTGGGTCTTGGACGAGGACGAGGCAAGGCGAGGTACGTGAGGATGGTGGCGACCCCATGGCCAAAATGATGTTCGTCCGGCTGCAGTCGTCATCGATTCAATCATGCGGCCATCGTCGTAACCATGACAAACAGAATCATCCTCTTTTCTGATCGATCGGTTCTTTTTTGTTTTTGTTTTGAGCTGGATCGATTCCTTTCTTGTTGTAGCAGGCGAGCAGCGCACGTTTTGTTTGTCATCGAATTCTCCTGAGCTTCTTCACCTATACCAGGCAGAGGCGACATCTTGTTTGCAAATCACAATTTGAAATAAATTTGCAAGATGCATCAGGTACGTGTTAATCTATTTGTCAGACGCCACCACAGTGGTTAGCCCTGCTAGTGAAGCATTTGTATTTAGGTGATGCATGAAGGTTTCTTTTCTTACTTTGTGATCTTTTGAAAGTTCCATCTTGAAGGCTAATTTCACTCTTAGATATTAAATTGCTGATTTGAGCGTTGTACAATAGAAAATGCAGGTGGTTTGACCAGTGTTAACCAACAGCCACAACCACATACATACAGGGCAGTCTCAGTCATCAGACATCAGACATCACCTTACTTGTAATCACTTCCCTGATAAGATAGGAATTGGGTGGCCTCAAAACACAGGCATGTTTGATTTTTCTCCCACAAGACTGACCCTGATAAGCATGTCTGAAGTCTTTTATACGCATATGCCAGTCCAACGACAGCACCTTAAGACTTTGTTCGGTTAACTTTAGTTTGAAGGGGATTGAGAGGTATTGAGATGGATTAAATCCCCAACAAGTTATATTCCCCTCCAATCCACCCCAATCCACTCCAATTCACTTGGGTAGTGGATGAAACGAACAGGGCCTAATACATTTGCTTTTCTGTAGTAATCTCTTTTATCTATGTGCACTCTAGCTATTTCTCAAGGCAATGCATAGAGAGCACTATTCAGCCTGCCATTTTCTTTCTTACCAACACTACAAGCTGCTGCAATGACACTGCAGAAACTCTTTTATGTCTCATTTTATACACAGTTAGGAAGACCATGGTTAGATATTTTTTATATATTGCAGAATTTCAAAGCTATTTTCTTATGGTAACTAGTATTAACTATTGATTAGTTAACTTATATATTCCTCTAAAGATTTAGATTGCCAAGTATGATTGAACCCCCAAGGTTTATAACGTTGTGGTTTAAGCTTTTCTTAGTTAGGGAATATGAAAAGGAGGCTCAAGTTTTTTTAGTAGAAGAAATAGAGGAGATGTAAGTCTGACACGCTTCAACTGTATATTAATTAATAAAGAGAAAAAACCATCAATTCTAACATGATCTGTATATGCCTCAAGTTGGGCCAGGTTAGGCCTGTACTGCTATTGAGCTAGCCACGGTCAGTTTAAATCCAACCCATCAAAACCTGCTTAATCATGTGGGTTGCTTTATTCTGAGATTTGTAGGTTCTTTAATGAAATAATGGTGTGTATCCGAGAATGCATAGTGACTATTTATACGGTTGTGGTTGCCCGCAAACACAAAGCCAGCCAGCTTTCAATTGCTATCCCCCAGCCTATGCATTCTCGGATACACACCATTATTTCATTAAAGAACAACCTTACTGGAATGGTACCTTCTCAAATAGGCAATTTAACAGAATTGTACTACCTTGACGTCAGTGGCAACCATATTGAGGGTGAGCTTCCTGCAACCATCTCCTATCTGATAAATCTTGTTGTTCTCTCCTTGTCCAGCAACAAGTTCACAGGTATCATTCCTAACGTTGACAACAAGCAGTTGCCGGTTGTTAACATGGGTAACAATAGCAGCTTCTCGGGAGAATCACAGTCTGCCTTTTGTCAATTAACATATCTGCAACTCTTGGATCTATCAAACAATCAACTGTCTGGAGATCTCCCTGGTTGCCTGTGGAACTTGGCTGAATTGCAATCCATGGATTTGTCGAGCAATTCTTTTACTGCTGCCCTAGCTAAATAGGAGGAGAGGGGAGCAGGTGGAGCGGAGCGACGTGGAGCTCGGAGCTCCACGGGAGGGGCATATGCCTCCCCGATCCTTCCGTACGAAGGATGACGAAGGCACGGGAGCGGGCTGATTTGGTGGGCTGGGGTGGAGAGCCTGGCTGTTGGTGGGCTGGAGGGTGGGTAGTAGGTGGGCTGTTAAGCCTGCCTCCCCACGGGCTGGGTTGGGTTGTTTATTGATTTTTTCTTTTTTCTTTCTTTTTTTTTGTAAGAGAAAAGAGAAGAGAAAAGGAATTTTAGGGGTTTTAAAAGTCTTGAGGGTGAGCTTCCTGCAACCATCTCCTATCTGATAAATCTTGTTGTTCTCTCCTTGTCCAGCAACAAGTTCACAGGTATCATTCCTAACGTTGACAACAAGTAGTTGCCGGTTGTTAACATGGGTAACAATAGCAGCTTCTCGGGAGAATCACAGTCTGCCTTTTGTCAATTAACATATCTGCAACTCTTGGATCTATCAAACAATCAACTGTCTGGAGATCTCCCTGGTTGCCTGTGGAACTTGGCTGAATTGCAATCCATGGATTTGTCGAGCAATTCTTTTACTGGAGAAGTTCCAGCGGGAACTTACCACAACTCTTCACTAAGGACACTGCACTTGTCAAACAACAACTTCACAGACTGTTTTCCATCACTGTTGAAGAACTTCAAAAGCCTTCTTATTTTAGATCTTGGGAACAATAAGATCGCTGGTACCCTTCCTCCATGGATAGGGGGAAGCAATCCCTTGCTGAGGATTCTTGGGGCTGCGATCAAACATGTTCCATGGGAGTATTCCCTGGCAGCTATCACAGCTCTCCCATCTCCAACTGCTTGATCTAGCTGAAAATAAGTTTGTTGGTGTCGTACCAGAGAGCTTCGTCAACTTTTCCTTGATGCGACATGCGTCCATGAGTCAGCCGGTTATAATAATTAACATGTCATTTTCCTTGGCTGGAAATTTAGATAATGGCCGCATGGGCATAATTTGGAAGTGACGTGAGTACACCTTTCGCGCAAGAAATGGATTTGTCACTGGAATAGATCTCTCTGGAAATTCTCTAGTTGGTCAAATCCCTTCAGAATTGATAAATCTTAAGGCATCCAACTACTAAATATGTCGAGAAATCATCTCTCGGGTGATATCCCGAAGGACATTGGCAATTTAGAGGTGTTAGAATCTTTGACCTCTCGTGGAACAAACTATCAGGTCATGTTCCTCCTAGCATATCAAATTTGATGTTCCTCAACATTGTTAATCTCTCCAACAACCTTCTATATGGAGAGATACCTACTGGCAGTCAGCTCCAAACACTCGATGACCCATCGATCTATAGCCATAATCTAGGACTTTGTGGCCTCCCTTTGAGCATTGCGTGTACTGTGTACAAACAAGTCGAGTATCGCAACTAACAGTGGATGGAGCAGAGAAACATCACCATGTGAGAAGACGTATAGACTCCAAAGCAAGAACTACAACAAGTTTCACATGAAATATGTTTCATTTAACATACAGTAACAATGCAAACACATAACCAAGTTCCAACCCCATCAGAACCCAGGATGCAAACGAAGAGCACAATTCAATGTTTCGAAAGTGAAACCCCTAGATACTCCATCCGTTCCTTCTTATAAGGTTTATTAGTGTTAGAAAAAGTTCAAACCGCGCTAATTCTGACCAAGTAACTAGAAACAAATAGCAACCTCTATACAATACTAAATTGGTTGGTAGTTGTTTCGACAAACTTGGTTAAAGTTAGGGTGGTTTGACTTTTTTCAAAACACTAATATACTACCTTATAAGAGGAGGGATGGAGGGAGTAGTATAAGTTATATCCAGAACGCGGTAGGATCCAGTGTTGGCCCAACCCTTTCCCGAGCAACCTTGTACTCCATGGATGCACCATCCTGATAGTCCATGATCCGCAGCTCCCCCTTCTTGCCATACTTGAGACGGAAGGTGCACATCTTCATCACGCGGTGGCGCGGATAGGCGAACCACTCATCGTCCTTGCGCGAGCAGCACTGAACCAGGCAATACCTGCTGCCAGCTCCCATGTACACGAGGGTGGCCCCCCGATGCCTCATCGACCGATGATCAAACACCGTATCCTCGCCGACTTTGCACTCAGGCCTGCTTGTCCCGAAACTCGCTCGGGACGACGGAACATCGCACGAGCAGACGTAGCCGGTTCCGTCTCTGGGGAGCCCGATCCACGCGTCCAGCTCGCCGTCGTAGCGGGCCTGCCCTTTGAACGGGAGCATCCACTCGCCGTGGTACCGGAACTCGAGCCGCTCCGTGTCGAAGGAGTAGGTGCTCTGCTGGAGGCGATCCTCGAAATGCGCGTTGTCGCCCGGTTTCCACCCCTTGACCGAGACGAAGAGGGTGCGGCCGTCCGGGTGCAGCGCGTAGCCGGTCACGTAGTCGGGCTCGAAGGGCAGTTCGGCGTCGATGCTAGACCAGGACCAGGGTTCCTTGCTGTCGGGCGGCGGCCGGGGGCCGAGAACCTCGAATAACGGGTAGACCATGACGAAGAGCTTTTCGCCGACCGACGCGTAGAAGGGTCTGAGGATCGAGCCACGGCTCTGCGGCAAGGGGCACACCGTCACCCCCAGCGTCTTGGTGTCGAACCCGTGGATCGCGGGGCTGCCTTCACCGGGACGAACTGCCAGGATCTTGGTGCCATGCGTGGCGAAAGACCATGAGAGTGGATGCTGTCCCTCGAGGCGGGCGATCGGGGGCGTCTCTAGGTAGGCGTCTGAATCGGTGTCGAACTCGTCCTCGCCCACCTTGTAGACGCTGTAGCCCCTTTGCCAGTCATCCAGTAAGATGTACAGATGCCGTTTCTGCTGGGACGGCCGCTTGGCCGGCCGAACGGAGCTGCGATCCAACGACCACGAACGCTTTGACATTGCTCTGAAAATCGCCGGGTCCCCTTCTCAGAAAAATGACGCAAACATGTAGTACTCCTACTCAACGACACAGTGTTTTCCTCTGTACTATATAGTCGGAGCTAGCGACACCGTATCCGGCTGTGATAGAAATCTAACTTGGATTCGTAACCGGGAACCAGAGCGCATAACTAATTGGAGAGGCCTGGCCCAAGGCCCAACTTGATACTTGCTCCAGGTGCTCGTGTCGCGCGAGACGCACGCTGACCATCCCATGAGACGCACGCACGCACAGCGCGCCCATTATTCCACGACCGTGTGTCGGGTCGCCGAGGACGCTTCGCTCGCGAATCATCCTAGATCGATCCTTTTCTACTACACGCATACGAGTTCGCGGAGACGGATGGAAGGAACGTCGCCTCCTCCATCTCAAGGAACCAAATTAACCAACACACGTACGTACCCAGCTACGTTAAAAAAAAAAGGAACCATCCAGCAGCTAGCAGCGCCTCGTACGTACGTCGCTCAATACCTTGCTGGGTCGAATTTGGTTACGAGTTGCCGCCCAGCATGTTTCCTTTGGCCTGCGAGCCTTCTTCTCTTTTTAATAAGCGAATTGATTAAATTATCTGCTTGCTCTACCCTGAGAATCTAATTAATGTGTAAGGATACATGTACGAGAGTCTAGCTAGTGTAGTAAGTTTACAACAACGACAAAATGTGCGCCCGTCTACTAGCATGCACGTCGACGCGTACTCTACTTATTCTAACTCTGATTAATTTCTTGCTAGCTACCTAACTAACTCCTCGCAAATTAATTGTTCTTATCGTCTCGGGATCCATCGGTTTCGCGGGTACGTTTGGTCAACTTCGGCATGGAGGGCGTACGTGTGGACGCACATGCATGAGGGCCGTTGACGCTGGCCAAACTTCTCGATCGTGCATGCCAGTGGCGGAGACAGCTCCCGGCGACCCCGGGCAGCTGCCCGGGCTCGGCCGGAACGTACCACTAAGCACCAGCTTAAGTATAAGGCTAATTTTAGTGTCCAGCTAGAAAACTCCGGCCAACAACAAGACCTTGCCCGGGCTCTTCTAGTGAGCTGGCTCCGCCACTGGTGCATGCTGCAGTTTATGTGGTTGAGTACATCTTCTCCTCGAAACAGAACTCTTTCATCCCGCTTTATAAATAAAAACACACGGCCAAACCGATACAAAGTGATGCGGGGTTCCTCTTACAGCAGATCAACGTGTCCTACCAGCGGACAACGAGGACGGAGAATGGATAGGACAAAGTCACGTGTACAAGATAGGAGGCCAACGATAACGCCCCACGCTATTGCCGAAAGCGTCTCAAGACAGGATCCGAACATGCCACCACCGATGCCCGTGGAACGAGACCGAGGGTACTGGAGCTCTGCGACAACCCCCCAGGAGGGTGACGACGTAGCACGTCGCCGTCGTCGAGACCAAGATGGCCTAGGGTTTTCAACCGGAGCCAGGCGTGGGAAAAATAACCACAACGACGTCCCCAAGAGGATAACGACACCCGCAGGCATCGCCGCCACTGACGCCAAGGCGTAGAGCTTTCGCCCGGAAAACCTTCGCACCGCCGCCGCCCGATAGTTCAGACCGCCCACCGTTACCAAGCTAGGCCTCCATGCCATGATCTGGGAGCCACCTTTGTCGAAGCGCCGAAAGCACCAGGATCCCCCGTCGCCCACTCCTCGCCGTCCACACAGCCAAGGATAAAACCATCACCACTACAACGTCACTCGCCGAAGAGTCAAAAGCGTACTCCACCTTTCGGCCCCGACGTCTGAGCTCACACGCCGACGAGCTAACAACTCTCTTGGAAGGATAAGGACGGGCATAGCTGGATCTGAGCCTGCCTGGCCAGATCTAACCCGATTGGGATCGATGGAGGAGATGGCATGGCGTCGGAGTACCGATATCGAGTACAAGAACAATGAGTACGATGCACGCGGTGCCTCCACGTCGTCCACAAGTAGATATGCACACAACCAATAGAACCCGGGCCTGGCCGTGGCCCAGATCTGGCCGCCATCGCCCATCTCCATGGCCACACGGTCGGCAGAGGACAGCTCTACCCTGCCCACCTTCACCGCAACGTCCAGTCCCACCTTCCGTCGGAGTCCTTGACCCGCCGCCCAAGCTCCACAAGAGCCCAGTCGCACCGCCGCCATGCCGGGGCCGTCCCGAACCGCCCCCTCCCAAGGCGCGGGTAGAAGAAATCCCGCCGCATCCGGCGTCGACAGCGGGGGAAAGACGGAGAGAAGGGGCCGGGCGCTAGGATTTGGAGAAGGTCGTCCCCGCCGCTCTGGGGGGAGGGACGAGAGGAGCGATACCGCGTCGGGGGAGCGAGGGGGGCGGGGGTTGAGTATATCTTCTGCATTGTCGCATATATACTGGGAGCGCACTAGCTTACTCGTTGGACGATGCATCGATGACGGAGATAATTAAGGGCGATATCCTATATCAAAGGCACGCCATACTGCTCGGATGGTCATTATGTGGCCATCCATCTCAGCCCCGCCAAACTTTTCTCCTCTAGCGCGGATGACAAACACCGCTTACCCCAACATCCGGCAAACAAGGCTACACACCTAAAAACTACTTCCTCCATTCCAAAATGTAAGTCTTTTTAGAGAGCTAAAACAGTTTGCTAAAAAGGCTTACATTTTGGAACGGAGGGAGTAACTTTGTTCCTCCTTCGGCTAGGTCCTCCGGCCGGGGTTGATGAACAGTAGCGGCCATTGACATGGAGTCCCTACAATTTCATGTGTCCCAGATATTGCCATTACATCCATGGGATAATTTTTAGTGAGACACGCGTGTTGACGTGTTTATCCTAGTATGACATCATCTCTTGAACACGATCCCACGACCTAGTCATTTCTACATGGATGCATGCAGCTAGTGATGACATGCATGTACCTGTAGTACGTAACTAGTTGATCGTTTTCATTTTTTGGAAATTAGATAAGAGGCTGAGAAAAAATAATTGGTGAAATTTAACGAAAATTCTAGAATCTGAATGCAAAATAAAATTCGCCGGTGCGTATTAGCAATTTTGAACTTGAAATTAAACTAAATATTTTGTTCAGTCTGATAAATTTATATACTATACCCTAGAGAGAGAAGCCATTACAACTAGTAATAAACATTACTCCATTCGTCCCAAAATATAAGGCACCATTTAATTTCGCTGGTCAACGGTGTCCAACTTTGACCATAAGTTTTTTTTTGTTACAATTTATCCACCAAATTAGTATAAAAATATATGAACAGCAAGAATTTAAAAGACGAATCCAACTTTACCATTTATACATTCTAAATTCATATAAGTTATTATATATTGATGGTCAAAGTTAACCATCATAGACCAGTATAAAAATAGTGTGCCTTGTATTTTGGGACGGAGGGAGTAAAAACTAAATAACCCTAGATTTCTACTCGTCGCGGCCGTTGAGGTCGGGGTACTCATACGAGACCATTGTGCTCATACTCATCACGCCTGGCACCAGATCCGACGATGGTGGCGCGCTGATTCCTTTCGATCGTGGAGGCATATGCGACGCATCCCGGCCGCTCCGTCATTCTACAAAGACTTCCTCACCATACGCTCCTACCAGAAGCTGTATTCACGGTTCTTCGCACCTCTAAGAGGAACCGTTCCATAGCCCCGCTTGATCTTTCCTCCCATTCCTCCCTGATGATGGCTAGCCACGACGTTTGGTGTGACACAAATGCCCGATTGAATTTGAGGGTGTTGGGCAGCTGATTCCACATGCCGAGGATGAGATTCTCCATCTCCTCGGTGTCGACATCGGGTAGTAGGGGGTGACATGCCCGTACTCACTTATGTGTCAGCCGACCGGCAGCCGACACCAAGAGCCAATGCCCGACGAGATTCCCGGCGACGTCCTCTCCAAGGTTGCGTGACCCCTGCCGGGGGGGGGGGGGGGGGGGGGGGTGTTCGCTGGCCTCATCGTCACGGTCCATTGAGGGAAGAGGGTAGGGTATCAAAGAGAGAAAGAGAGCGTCTGAGGTAAATCCCTTTCACGATGGGAGAGAGACGACCAGATTTTCTTACCAATGTTGACGTGAGACAGTGGCCAACATCTTGTACCCGATGTGTCTTCCGGCGGTTACTAAAGGCCGCGGCTCCGACGCAATGAGAGGCTAGCAGGTGGGCCACCCACTGCCTCTTCGTCCGCTGGCTAGGCGAACAGTCGATTTTGTTAATGATTCTTAACCTTCCGTGATGTGCGGTGATAGCACACGCTACATCACAAGTGAGTTAGCTGGGGCGCACGACCTGCACACCAACAATACAAATGATTAGTGGGACACAACAAACATGCCACACCAACAAATTGTTTCGATCCGAGTTTTCACATGGGTCCCATGATCTAGTGGCGTGTTGATCATGCAAGCACGCAGCTGTACACGGTTTCCGAGGTCGCGCTAGAAATATATACACTGATGGTAATACTGGTGGCACGTTAAAATATTTACCGCCACTGATGGTCGGTCTCCTATATGGATATTTTCTACTAGTGCATGCGCATTCAAACCCCTCCGTCGTCGCCTTAGTCCGATCTCGTGTGCAAAGATTGACATTCTTTTAACCTTTTTTTGAATTGATTTTGTTTTACGATTTCTTTTTTGCATTTTGAATTTTAAGTTTTTTTTGTTGCATTTTGAAATTGTAGAGCAAAAGATATAGTGGGAACCATGGAGGGAATGCCGATGATAGGCTAGGGAGCAGCCAGCAAGGTTCGATGGGCGTATTTTTTTTTCGAGACCAGAGGGAAAGAATCACTCGTCTTTTTCTTGTAGAAAAAGAAATATGTGAGTACGCGCTGGAGTTGCAAGCGCAGAGTCTCGATTCTAGACGAGCTGGGATGCATCAGCCCGTCCCAACCATCCCGGCTATGTCGTGGTTCTCGCCGAGCGTACTTTTCACTCAAGTTTGTACTCGTGGGAATGTCGCTCGCCGAGAACCCGACACACGGTCCGGCGGCGACGCATCGACGTTGGTCGTGGCGTTGATGACGCGAGGATAAAATCAGAGAAAAAAATCTAATTTATTTGGTCGGCATCGGTGGGAGAGGGGTCTCCGGCTCCGACCCGGTCGGTCAATCATGACAGTACATTGCACATGCCCATGGAGACAAGCAAACACTAGTAGTTCAATCAGCCTAGCTGCCGCACGCAAGTCAACTAGGAATGAATTCAGTTCCAATTGGCGATGCACGTTGAGAGTTGACGTTATGGACTCGGACCGACCCATGCATGCATGTACCTACGAGTAGCAGCTGTGAAACAGTGAAACCATGTTCACAATACTACTCAGCATTTTGTTTAATTACTAGCTCGGCCAAAACTTGCATGCACGACGAATCATTGGAGCTCCCGGATGTACATGACACTCTACGTTGACACACATGCCTACACAAGTAGTACTAAACCTCTCTCCGACTATCCAAACAAGCAAAACCATGTTTGGTAAAAAAAAAAGTTGGTTAAACGGGAAGAAAAGGCAAATTGAAATATGACAGAATAGCTATCGCAGGCTTTCCCAAATCAATATGTATCGGCCGCACCACGTCTGCATGTACTAGCTAGGAATGAAATGTAGGACCGTCATCTTATGCTCGATCTATCTATCAACCCCAAAAATTCAACACAACTTAACTAACTCAAGATAAACTACAAATGGCGCAGTACGTCAAAAATTTATCGGTGAAAATTAACGGGAGTGTAGACTACGTGTCAGGCCGATTGAAAATTAAATCCAACTGTTCATACAAATTTAAAAACATGGTTGCCAAGAGAAGTCGCTGCCGGAGATTTCCTTGGTTCCCTCACCTCCGGCCACCATCTTGGTGGGGGGATCTTAGATCTTTCAGAATTATGTGTTCTTCGTCAGGGTCTAGTGGATCTTGGTGTTTTACGAATAAAGTTGCCCTGTTTCGTCTAATGGATCTAGATCGAGAAATCTATGTGATCCTCACATATCCGATTATTCAGATCTGTTGAGCGGTTATTGTATCTTGTTGTTTCTATTGGTTTGACGCTTTGTGAAGTTGAAATCTTTCTTTGACTTTATAGTGAATCTTTTGTGGTTCGACGACCTGCACTTCTAAAGGATCATCCTCGGCCCAAGTATGTTCATCACTCATGGCTTCCCATCTTCTTGGATGGGCAACTCACGGGGTTTTCAGAAACCTTTATTGGTAATCAAATTTGTGATGGTAAACGAGTGACAACATCGTTGCTCCAGTCTTATTGCAGTTTCTTTGTCGTGGAAGAAGTTCGCCCTGCGAAGACCTATACCATGGAGAAGATGTAGCCAAGAGATTTCATTGTAATTCTTAGTCATAGAAACTACTTTGTAATCTATATTTCTTATAAAGCGAAACCCCACTAACATGCATTTATTATTTTTCTATCTCAACATGCAAACTAGCCACATCATTCACTCTCTTAACCAATCAATTGTCCATGTCATCTTCACTCAAATTTATTAAGGGCATGCATTATTTCTTAAATCGTCCAATTATTCATATTAATAATTTAAAATATATCTATGATCAATTGAATTTTTCATATTCACTTAGAAAACATAATTTATTACATCTCTCGTAACCTTTGGTTTATACTATATTGTAGTTTATAAAGCGATCCCCGCAGCAACGCGCGGGGTATACTTCTAGTTTATTGGATAATAGATCCAAATTGGTGTACCGTAAGACTGTTGTGAGTATGAATAAAGTTATAGTGTTTTCTCTCAAAAAAAGGCTGCCATATTATATGAATATGTCGAGTTAAGAAATAATATTGTCGGTGCTTACTGAGAACTAAATTAATTCCCAATAAATGTTATAAATATGTACGTGTATATCTAATCAATGTTTTACACCGTGGTATATCATGACTTGTTCGTATAGTGCAAACAATTGCGTGTTTTACCACACTATCGTAATGCACATGAAATAAGGTGCATTAAGAGTGGCATTAAGAGTCGTATACCACACACTGACGATGATGGGTGCATCTCAACTATCTTGCTAAGGAGACTAACACACGTCTGACCTGGCTACAAGCAAGTAGATCGATGGAATAGCACCGGGGTGCATTTCAAATACAGTTGGTGCATGTTGATAAATTGTTGTATATGTGTTAACACTGGTGGAGAACAGGCCAGTAGCACCGGTTTGTAAGGGCCTTTGGACTCGGATACAAAACCGGTGCTACGTATCCGGGACTAAAGCCCCCCCCCTTTAGAACCGGTCAGTCACCAACCGGTTCTAAAGGCCTCCACGTGGGCGCCGAAGAGAGCGCGCAGGTGGAGGACCTTTAGAACCGGTTGGTAATACCAACCGGTCCTAAAGTTTTTTTTTTCTTTTTTTTTTTTTCTTTTTTCTTTTCAGGGTTTCCAATTCCGTATTTAGGGTTTAGGGTTTAGGGCGTGTTCCGTATCTTCAGGGTTTCCGTTTACGTGTTTCCGTTTCTGTTTGCGGTTAAATGTTGATGCACCAAATAGTAGTACAATATATATATACATGTAACACGAAGTAATCGACCGATAATTACATAATCTGAGGTTCGTTTTGAATAGTTGTATACTTGCATAGAGAAGGGAGCTGGCTATAATTGGTTCATAGGATGGAAAAATTCTCCGTCTTCTGCTATGACTTGCGTGAGAAGAAATCCTGCCAATTCCTCTGCAATAGCCTTGCAACGGTCGATTGGTTTGAGCTGCGCCCGCTTTCGTGCCATCTTGAAAAGAAGTAGATGAAAACAATTAAGTTATGAACAAAACTAAACATAATTAATGGCAACATAAATAAAGTTGTGAAGATCCGGTTACGTACCTCTAGAGTTCTGGTAGTACGGGATTTCTCATTGATCCTCCTGTGAATGAACTCGCAGACGTAGTATCCACAATAATCAGTTCCCTGTGGTTGTTGCGGGACTTTCTATATACGAGAAACATAATTCAGTCAAATTAATAATAATCAAGAGAATGGTAATGGTATTTAAATCAGGGTACGTAGTACTACTTACTGTGTTAATCTGAAAGTTGAGCTTGTCTGCCCATGTACCGGGTTCTTCCTTGATGAACATTTGCCAAACCCTGGGCGACAAAAGAAAAATGAATAGAAGAGTTAATTATTACTTACTTGATATCAGGGAATGAACGAAAAAGAGGCCGATGAACGAAAGAGGCTGATATATATATATATACTTTTGAAGCATCTGACGCGCGCTCTTCCATCTGTCAGCGCCCCAGTTTAACGAGTCCCAGACTTCAACTTGTCCTCTATCGATTCTAATGATGAACAATATGAAGTGGCCGCTGCGCACGTGTACACACGCAGTCATGCATACTCATCAATTACACTTAACATCAGGTAAGCAAAATGGAATGTCTACAAGACAGTAACACTCACCTGAATGCGTAGGGCCAAAGTATTTCTTTTTTGGTATTTTGTCGCTTCAAAAACCTTAGCAAATCATCCGGTGTAGTCTTGTTGAACGTTTCTACTGTGGTTTGATGATACGAATACGGGTCAATGAACCCAAAGTCCCAGATTCCTGCCAGTCTGCATTCACGAATCTTCATTCTGCATAGTAGCGTACAAAAAGAATGTCGTCAGTGATAATTATACGGGCAACGAACGCGAGCTTAACTAAATAATTAAATTACACAAATAAATCACTTACAAACAGTAGCAGCTGAGGATAGACTTGTCGAGGGCACGTTGATTGTACATCTGGAAGAAATCATCGAACCCAAGCTCGACACCGTAATCTCCGAAGTAGTGTTGATCCTGAATTTGAGCCATGATACAGTCTCTCTCCTGCCTTGCGGCCTCCAAGTACCAATCATGTAAACTCCGTAATTGGGTTGTTAGAGCAGTAGGATCTTCGACCAGAGGGTGCCCGGGCTTGTATTTATATACCACATCAGCAATAGCGTAACCCACGTCGCCCATGCGTGGACAGGACACTGAAGCCGCGTCAGATAAGACCTTGAGCGGGCCAACTGACTGTGCTTCTTGTTGTCCGAGCTGGGGAACTTGTTTCCCGCATTTCGTCTGCTCCGCCTGCTTCATCTGTGCGGCGTGCTTCTTTTCAATATACCGTTCATAGTCTGAAAGGGGCGGCGGTGGCGGCGGTGCAGGATAATATAAGTTGTCGATGGTCCGCTCAATTTTCCACTTTGGGATGTCCTTCAGAGTTTCCTTCCAGACGTCTGGAGGGGGCTTCTGGGGAAACTGTGCGAACCATGCCTTGGTTTTGGATGCCACTGCATTGGTTAGTTCCTCCTCAGTCATCAAGCCTGGTAACTTCGGGGGAGTCTTGACTTTCTTGGATTTCCTTGGTCTCTTCTTGGGAGGAGTCCCGTTTCTTCTGAACTGCAGCTTCCGCTTTGTCGTACCCGTAGTGGGCGCATCCGTCGGCTCACGGGAGTGCACGGGCGATGGACCCTCGGCCTCGGGCTCGGGCCAATCTTCGTTGTGGGGTGGACTTGGAGGTTCGTTGGGGGGTGGACTTGGAGGTCGTGCATTCTCTGTACGAATGTGAAAAAACTATTAAAAATAAGATAACATGTGGTGCAACATTCAGTAATGGATGGAGGTATGGTGCATTCGTACCTGGAGGAGTCGGTGGCCTTGGCGCCGAGTTAGGGAACACGATGTGTTTCTTATTCCACAAGATGATACCAAGCTCCATTTCTCCCAGTGTCTTCTCGCCCTCACCTCCAGGAATACTGAGCTCAATTGAATGGCATCCCGGCGTAATTGTTGACAACCCGACACGGGCATGGGATGCTGGAATCTGACCACCATGGTAGGTTGCTCCAGGTTGATTCGGTAAAGCATAGCCTGACGCCACCCTGAAGGATATGTTCCCCATTGGCATATGTATCTCACAGTTTGTCTTCTCCGTGATATCATCCACGGGGTAGTGAGGCGCCGACGGTTCGACTGCACGACCGTCTTCTAGCTGCAGGTGCGTGGAACCCACGCTGCTTCTATGCTGAGATGGGACGGCATGATCGTCTTCTATTTGCAGATCAGGTGCAGGACGATGTTCTACCTCCTCTTCAGTGTCAGGTAGAGGGTGTCCCCCTTTCTTCAAGAGAAAATCCACCTTTTCTTCTAATGTCGATATCCGGTCACTCGTCTTTTTCTTGCTTCTATCACGGCTTCTGTAAGTGGCAATGTCCGCTGCAAACCCTTGGCTCCACGGGGTATCCGCTCCAAAGCCTCGTGTTCGTCCCCACTTTTCGGGGTTCCCGAGTGCCCTCGTCAGCTCGTCGTTCTCTCTATCGGGAACAAAAGTTCCTTTTCGAACAGCTTCTATTGCCTTCTCTAGTTCTGCTACGACTGTTGTTATTTTTTCCGACCATGGTCCCTGAGCAACAATCATCCCAGTCTCAGCGTCCAACGTTGTCCCATGCGCGAACAACCAGAACTTGGACCTATCGGGCCAGTCATGTGTCTGTGGAATGATACCTCTTTTCACAAGCGCATTTTCATAGCTTCGCCACCTAGGCAGGGCAGTCATGTAGCCACCTGACCCCAAAATATGGTGATATTTCTTCTTCTTCGCATTCTCCGAATTTTTGGCCGATCGGGATGCAAAGACACCCGATTTCTTGTACGCCTTAAAATCATCCCAAGCGTCTCTTATCTTCACTAGGTTCCCAGTGAAAACTGGATCTTCTTTCTGATATTTCTTCCACAGTTCTTTCTTCCACCTCTGGAATTGTGTGGCCATCTTCTTCAAAGCCCACTTCTCGACTTTCTTCTTCTGGTCTTCCGCTACGCTGAAATTTTGCCATAGCGTTTCGCAAAGAATTTTTTTCAATCTTTCATCGACATAACTAGCTCCAACGTTGGCCCCGGTCTTCGGCTTATTCCATTCTATTAAGTTGATCGGGACCAGGTCTCTTACAACAACTCCGCACTGATTTACGAATTTGCGATAAGTTTCTGGGGGCTGCAGTGGTTTGCCATCAGCAGCAACTGTATCAATCGAGAACCTTACGGTATCTTTCAACCTTGCGGCCGGGCCTCGTTTGGACTTTGTCTCAGTACTTGCGCTAGCTGTTCCGGAGGGCGCCTAAACGGGAAAATAATGATTCGTTAGTAAGTGCAAAACAAATTAATTGTTGCGTGAACAGTGACTTGAGATATACATTGGCAGAGTTTGTTCTGGAGGGCACTTCTTCATCCTCGACGTTGTCGTCGTCATCATCTACTACATCTTCTATATTCTGATCTCCGTCGCCGGAGTCGTTCAAAAATTGATTGCTAAACGCCTGTCCATCGTCGTTATCACGATATATGGCCGTTGCATTATCAAAAATCATCTGGCACATGTATCTTTCCTTCTCCGCCTCACCCATTCCGGCGACCTGATCGGCGTGCTGATCATGTACAGGTTCTTGGGAATCCATAGCTCAACACCTGCTAGTAAAATTTATAAAATGAAGAACACTTAGCGAAATTTTCATCGGGCACTTGGCGAAATTATTTTATCGGACAGTAATAAAATAATAGTTCTGGACATATTAATGAAATAATAGTTCTGGACACACCAAGAGTTATACATAGCTCGGGTTGATTTTTTTAACCCTAATACATCACGATCGAATAATATCACTTATACATAGTCTCGTGACATCTCTCAAAATAATTAACTCCGACCGGGTCCTAAGCCGCGGGGTGCTGAGTCACGGGTGCTACGCATCCATAGATAAGGAACCCTCCTAGGGTCATAGCTCACGTGGTAAGGAACCCTCCTAATAATCGACCAACTGCTGCTATACTGCCTATACTGCCTATCGAGCAAGTACATGTAGCGACGGACGTGCTCGTCCTCCTCCCTGATACGCTGTTGTACCACCTCCTCAGGGGCCGGCTCTCTCCGCACCGAGCGTGGCCCACGCGATGGCCACCAAAGAATATCCGGGTCGACCACGTCACCCGGATTTCTCACCAAGCCGCGTGCCCCGGTACTAAGGAGCTCCCAATGCCAGCCTGGCGGGGCCCAGTCCCGGACATCCCCCGGCGGGTCCAACAAAGACATGAACTAAAAACCTGCCCGGACTAAGTAAATATTCCATAACTTAGTAAAAAATAGTAAATTGAGAAATATAACAGAAATAAGATGAAAGTTAAACAGGAACAATATGGTAACTTAGTGAAAAAATTTAACTTACTGAAATTATATAGTTATTCTAACTTTCTGAAATTTTCTAACACTAACTTAGTGAAATTTTCTAACACAACATTCTAACAGAAAAATTCTAACACTAAACAAAATTGTAAAAACAAAATAAAGCACTAAAAAAAATCTAACACTAACTCTAAAAATTTCTAACACTAAATTCTAACACTAACACTAATAACTCTAAAAAAATCTAACACTAATTAAATCTAAAAATTTCTAACACTAACACTAACTCTAAAAACAATCTAACACTAAACAATCTAACTAATAACTCTAAAAAAACTCTAACACTAAAACAAAATTGAAAAAAAAAGAAATTAAAACTTAATTACCGTACGTACGTGGCCGGCGACGGGGCGACGGCGATCGAGGGGCGAGAGGCGGGGCGGCGGAGGCGGAGGCGATACGGACGCGCGACGGAGGCGGACGGCGCGACGGCGCGACGGAGAGGCGGACGACGCGCGACGGAGGCGGACGGCGCGACGGCGCGACGGAGAGGCGGACGGACGGGGCCGCGCGGGGGATCGACGGCGACGGCGATGGACGCGGGGTCGCGCGGAGGCAGACGGCGACGGAGGCGCGGCGGACCGAGGACGCGGAGGCAGACGGCGACGGCGACGAGGCGGACGGACGGCGACGAGGCGGACCGCGCAGGGCTTCGCCGTAGCTAGGTAGAGGAGAAGACGCGCGAACGAAATGAGGCCAAAATTTCACAAGTCCTGGAGATATCGCCGCACTACAGGCCTTTAGCACCGGTTTGTGTTAGCAACCGGTGCGAAAGGGTCTTTAGCACCGGTTGCTAACACAAACCGGTGCTAAAGGCCTGTAGTTGGGGCCACACACAGACTGCGCGCCCACTACAGGCCTTTAGCACCGGTTTGTGTTAGCAACCGGTGCTAAAGGTCTTAATACAAACTGCTCGCCTCCCGCGCGCGGCGGTTTTATTGCTACAGTGCGCACCGGCCCGATCGCGAGTCTCTGTTTCTTCTCTTCTTCCTCTGTCTCTTCTTCTTCCTCTCTTGATCTTCCTCCACTAAGCACCATGGCTGAAGTTTCTAAGAGATATGATGTGCCCACACCATGCGGCAAAAGTCTCGACGTGTTCTACACCAACAACTGCGAGGAGCTCCCCGGTGCTATTGGGTATTTGACCAATCTGTATTTCTCCTCTCCCGAAGAACACCGGTTTTTCGGGCTTGATTTAGAGTATACGGCGGATAAACGGAATGTTGCAGTCATCCAGATTGCGTTCAAGGAGGCCGTTTTGGTCTTCCAATGGTCAAGGTAACGCACACGTACAATCTTGCATCTTCGATTTGTTTGTTGCATGTGAAGAATACATGTGTTGCCATATATCTAACACGTACACGTATCAAATTTTTGTTGTTGCAGTAGTTCAAAGCATTCTCCGGCACTTGTTGATTTTCTTGTCAACAAGGGGTATGACTTTTGCAGCGTTGACAACACGCAAGACCGTCCGAAGTTGATGCGCTTGGGTATTGTGATACCTGAAGATCACTACATTGATATTCAGGGTCTTATCCATTTGAACGGGCCAAAGACCGGTATGGCTCGCATGGCAAGTGCCTTCATCCACGAGGGCTACGGAACCATGAAGACTGATTTCCCCTCGAAGAATCACTGGTTGTGGGAGAAGAACCCACTGGACTGGACCAACATCACGTATGCAGCCATAGATGCATACGTCTCCTACGAGTTGTTCCGCTTCTACTCGACGGATCCATAGATGTTGTTTGTGTACCGCCTCTTGTGTTCGATATATGCATGTAATGGATATATTAGTATGTAATGGATATATTATCATGTAATGTATATATTATTATGTAATGGATATTATTTCTATATTAATTCCTAGCTAAACTATTTCTATATTATGTCAAACACACATTTCAAAACAGACAAACAAAAACACATCAAGAAAACAAAACAGAAAAACTACTGTTTCTGTATATGTGATCACTTACCCCAGGCGCACTTTACACAAAATGCGCCTGCGGTAAATCTCTTATCCCAGGCGCATTTCCTGACTGTGCGCCTGCGGTAAAGTTACCCTAGGCGCATTTTGCTGTTTATGCGCCTGTGGTAAGTTAGGGTGGGTAATGAGTAAGGCAACGAGAAGTGAGAGCGCAAGTGATACATCGAGCATATATATCGTGGATACATATATATAGATTGATTTAGCGAGATACCATACAGATTGATTTAGCGATTGCCGCAGTGTCGCCGGAATACAAATTCTTTTATTAAAAAGAGAAAACAGACGAACACTACTCCTCGCCATCGTCGTCGGGGAACTCGTCGGTGACCTCCTCCGGGTCATCATCGTCGCCGAACTCGTCGGTGACCTCCTCGTCATCATCGGAGGTGCATGATGGTATGTCCGAGATAGGCCCCCACCTCGGATCGTCGGAGGCCCAGACTTCGCCGGCGCGGTCGGCCCGACGAAGCTCTTGCAGCGCCCTCGTCCTCACCTCCCGAGCCTCATCTAACGCGAGGTGGCGTTCGAGGCGGCGCTCCGCCCGCTGACCCGCACGTGTCTGCCAGAGCTCCTCGTCGGCGCTCTCCTCCCCCGGGTTGTTCCGGTAATAATCGCGGACGACGCGGTCTTCCCTGGCGTCGACTAGGCCCTGAAACGCGCGGTGGCGGAGGTGGAGGTGGTCGGCGGCAGTGATGATCTGTGGCTTCGTCGCCCTGGCCTCCGCTTCCCAGACTGTGTGGCAGTCGTTGAAGTTCATCAGCGACCGCGGGCGGTTGAGGCGCCAGGCCGCCGCGTCCCAGGCGCGGGCTGCCTCTGCCGCCGTCGCAAAGGTGCCGAGGGGGATGCGGTCGTCCCCCCAGCGGATATCTGCGCTGAACATTCCGTTCTGCCGTGCTCGGACGCCGCGGAAACCGGTGGTGCTGTTCCTCCTCGGAGGCATGGTGGAAGCGCGACGGTGCAGAGGGATGGAGAAGAAGCGCTCGAGGAGCGACAGTGGCTACTGGGTGCATATATAGGGTCCTCTGGCTCACAAAGTGTTGAGCTAGGGTTTTGATCCAACGGTTAAGAAACATCCCAACGGCTCACAACAGCTCGAAAGAAACACACCGTAGCCCTGATCGAACGGCTCACAACAGCTGGAAAGAAACACACCCCGGATCCAACGACTCACAAGCGGTTGAAATAAACACACGATCCGTGTGATTCTATCTGATTGGTCCAAACGAAACCCTAACCCATTTAGTCCCGGTTGGTGTCCCCAACCGGTACTAAAGGGACGATCTGTTTCTATTTGTCTTCTTGTCTTTCTTCTGATTGCGCCGTAACTATGGAACATCTTCATCATTTAACTGAATGCTAGGATCATCTTTGACTTTGAAGGGAGGAATTTCATCAAATTTAAAGTAATCTGATCAATTACCCCAGGCGCACATTGCACACCATGCGCCTGTGGTATAGCTCTTAGCCCAGGCGCATATTCTGTCTATGCGCCTGCGGTAATGTTACCCCAGGCGCATATTGTAGTCTATGCGCCTGTGGTAAGTTAGGGTGGGTAATGAGTAAGGCAACGAGAAGTGAGAGCGCAAGTGATACATCGAGCATATATATCGTGGATACATATATATAGATTGATTTAGCGAGATACCATACATGTAGATTGATTTAGCGCGTTTGGTATACTAGCCCGCTGGTACTTTGTTTCTCACTTTTAAAAAGTACATACATATATTGCGAGTATTTTCCTCTGTCAACCTTTCATCACAATCTTACGCTTGCCTTTCTTGGTTGATGTTGAATACGTGACTGCCATACCGTGACTTCTTCTGTCTGCCTCTGTGACAACCGGTCGTCACAATCTTACTCTTGCCTTTCTTGGTACCGGTTGCGGTTAACAACCGGTGCTAAAGGGTCCTTAGCACCGGTTGTTAACGGCAAACCGGTTGTTAACGGCAACCGTTGCGAAAGGGTCTTTAGCACCGGTTGTTAACGGCAACCGGTCCTAAAGGCCTGTACAGGGGGGCGCACATTTCTTTTTCTTCTTCTTTCTGTTTCCAAAGGGGGGTGTAGAACAAAACAAACGGTATCGCCATCATACAGCCCAACCGTGGCTACTGGGTGCATATATATATGCATACCAAATGCACGGCTGGACGTATGACGGCGAATCCGGATGTTTTGTATTTGCTCGATGAACTGAGTATATGATGTATCAAACCTTAAGGGGGGTGTGGAACAAAACAGACGGTATCGCCATCATACAGCCCGACCGTGGCTACTGGGTGCATATATGCATACCAAATGCACGGCCGGACGTATGATGGCGAATCCGGATGTTTTGTATTTGCTCGATGAACTGAGTATATGATGTATCAAACCTTAAAGGAGGGTGTAGAACAAAACAAACGGTATCGCCAGTATACAACCCCGCAGTGGCTACTGAGTGCATATATGCATACCAAATGCACCGCGGGGCGTATGCTGGCGAATCCGGATGTTTTGTATTTGGGAGATGAACTGAACGGTGTATGAAGCTGGGCTATATATAGGGTCCTCTGGCTCACAAAGTGTTGAGCTAGGGTTTTGATCCAACGGTTAAGAAACATCTCATCCAACAGCTCGAAAGAAACACACCGTAGCCCTGATCGAACGGCTCACAACAGCTGGAAAGAAACACACCCCGGATCCAACGACTCACAAGCGGTTGAAACAAACACACGATCCGTGTGATTCTATCTGATTGGTCCAAACGAAACCCTAACCCATTTAGTCCCGGTTGGTGTCCCCAACCGGTACTAAAGGGACGATCCGTTTCTATTTTTCTTCTTGCCTTTCTTCTGATTGCGCCGTAACCATGGAACATCTTCATCATTTAACTGAATGCTAGGATCATCTTTGACTTTGAAGGGAGGAATTTCATCAAATTTAATGTAATCTTCTGACATGTCTGTCTTGTCCTCGACTCCCACGATGTTTCTTTTCCCTGAAAGAACTATGTGGCGCCTTGGCTCATCGTCTGATGTATTCGTTTCTTTATCTTTTGTTTTTCTCAGTCTGCTAGACATGTCCTTCACATAGAAAACCTGAGCCACATCATTGGCTAGGACGAATTGATCATTGTCGTACCCAAGATTCTTCTGATCCACTGTTGTCATTCCGTACTTCGGGTCTACCTTCACGCCTGACAGGTTGAACCATTTGCACCAGAACAAAGGGACCTTAAAGGAAGGTCCGTAGTCAAGTTCCCATATCTGCTCTATGTAACCATAGTATGTGACCCTTTGCCCGTTGTCGTCTTTTGCATCAAACCGGACGCCACTGTTTTGGTTGGTGCTCTTTTTATCTTGTTCTGCCGTGTAAAATATGTTACCATTTATCTCGTACCCTTTAAAGGTCAATACAGTCGAAGATGGTTGCTTGGCCAACAAGTATAGCTCATCTTCAACAATGTTGTCATTAATCAGACGTCTTTGCAACCAACCTCCGAAAGTCTTCGCGTGTTCTTTAGCAATGAAATCTTCAGGTTGCTCCGGATATTCCGAGCGTAAAATATCCGTGTGTTCCTGGATATATGGAGCCGCCAAGCTGGAATTAACTAGAACTGTGTAGTGTGCTTGACTGAAAGATTGCTCGTCCATACATGTTGTTGATTTCTTTCCTAGCGTGCCTTTTCCACGCAGTCTCCCCTCATGGCGCGACTGAGGAACCCCGATCGGGTTCAGGTCAGGAATAAAGTCAACACAAAACTCAATGACCTCCTCTGTTCCATAGCCCTTGACCATGCTTCCTTCTGGTCTAGCACGGTTTCTAACATAATTCTTCAAGACTCCCATGAACCTCTCAAAGGGGAACATATTGTGTAAGAATACAGGACCGAGAACGGAAATCTCTTGGACTAGGTGAACTATGAGGTGCGTCATAATATTGAAAAAGGTTGGTGGGAACACCAACTCGAAGCTGACAAGACATTGGACCACGTCCTTCTGTAAACTTGGTAGAGTTGCTGGATCGATTGCCTTCTGAGAAATTGCGTTGAGGAATGCACATAGCTTCACAATGGGTACTCGCACGTTTTCTGGTAGAAGCCCCCTCAATGCAATCGGAAGTAACTGGGTCATGATCACGTGGCAGTCATGAGACTTAAGGTTTTGGAACTTTTTCTCTTCCAGGTTTAGTATTCCTTTTATGTTCGACGAGTAGCCAGACGGGACCTTGATACTACTCAGGACTTGGAAAAAGATCTCCTTCTCTTCCTTGGTAAGAGCGTAGCTGGCAGGACCTTTGAAATTCTCTGGATTCATCAGGTCGTCTCGTTCGTGCATACGTTGGTGGCGCAGCCGTGCTTTTGGTGTATCTCTTGACTTCTTCCCATGCACGCCCAATAAGTTTAGCAGGTTCACGCAAATATTTTTCGTCACGTGCATCACGTCGATCGCAGAGCGAACCTCTAGGAATTTCCAATAGGGTAGTTCCCAGAATATAGATTTCTTCTTCCACATGGCTACGTGGTTGTCGGCGTCATTTGGAACAGATTGTGCGCCAGGACCCTTTCCAAAGATTACTTTTATATCTTTGACCATGTCATATATATCAGTACCTTTAGGGAGGGTTGGCTTCCTCCGTGTATCTGCCTCGCCTTTGAAATGCTTTCCTTTCTTTCTTACGGGATGCCTGTCTGGAAGAAATCGACGATGCCCCGGGTACACATTCTTGCCTATATGTATACTTTCTGTCTCGCCTAAACAGTGTGTGCATGCGCTGTATCCCTTGTTTGACTGTCCTGAGATGTTACTAAGAGCGGGCCAATCATTGATGGTAACAAACAGCAACCCTCGTAGGTCAAATTCCTCTTGTTTGTACTCGTCCCACACACGTACACCTTCGTCAGCCCACAACTCTAAAAGTTCATCAACCAGTGGCCTCAGGTACACATCAATGTTGTTGCCGGGTTGCGACGGGCCTGGGATAAGCACTGGCATCATAATGAACTTACGCTTCATGCATAACCAAGGAGGAAGGTTATAGATACATAGAGTCACGGGCCAGGTGCTATGACTGCTACTCTGCTCCCCAAATGGATTCAGGCCATCTGTACTCAGACCAAACCTTAAGTTTCTTGCGTCACGTGCAAAGTCCTCGTACTTATCGTCGATGTTTCTCCACTGCGACCCATCAGCGGGGTGTCTCAGCATATCGTCTTCCTTACGGTCTTCTTTGTGCCATCGCAACAACTTGGCATGCTCTTTGTTTCGGAACAAACGTTTCAACCGTGGTATTATAGGAGCATGCCACATCACCTTGGCAGGAACCCTCTTCCTGGGACGATCGTCGCCCTCAACATCACCAGGGTCATCTCGCCTGATCTTATACCGAAATGCACCGCATACCGGGCAGGCATTTAAATTCTCGTGCTGGCCGCGGTAGAGGATGCAGTCATTGATGCATGCATGTATCTTATGCACTTCCAATCCTAGAGGGCAGACAACCTTCTTTGCTTCGTATGTACTGCAGGGCAGCACGTTATTTCTTGGAAGCATCTTCTTCATTATTTTCAGCAGGTTTTCAAATCCCTTGTCAGATAATCCATTCTCTGCCTTCCATTGCAGCAATTCAAGGGTGGTGCCCAGTTTTTTCTGGCCATCTTCGCAAGTTGGGTACAACAATTTTTTGTGGTCTTCTAACATGCGCTCCAACTTCAACCTCTCGTTTTCACTTGCGCAGTTTATCTGTTCTTCACGAATGACCTGACGAAGATCATCATCAGACTCATCAACAATGTCCTCAAGTTCAGGCTCATCTTCCCCCATTTCAGTATCACCGTGTTCATCGAACATAGGATACTCATCATTATCCTCTTCTTCTTCATTGTCTTCCATTATAACCCCTCTTTCTCCGTGCTTGGTCCAACAAAAATAACTGGGCATGAAGCCTTCTTGCAACAGGTGGGTGTGTATGGTTCTTGAGCTAGGGAAATTCCTCTTATTCTGGCATTTTTTACATGGACAAAAAATAAATCCATTCTGCCTGTTTTTCTCAGCCACATTGAGAAAACTATGCATGCCATTAAGGAATTCGGGACGACGTCGATCACTGTACATCCATTGCCGGTTCATCTGCATTATATAAATTTATCAACAACCATTATATATGCTAAATCATCATGACTAAATTAGTTAATTAATACAAAAAGTTCATCACACGTTAATACCAAACTAGCGTATAGTGACCATATATACATATATAGTTCTCAGAAAAATACACACTGAAACCATCCATAAAAATTCTCTCTAATTAATGCATTTAAAAACAACAACAAATGCGATCAAAATCGCAACAAAGGTAACAATTGACCCGACGACATAATGATACCAAGCCTCTTTACTAATTGCATATTTCCTAATCTTTCTAATCTTCAGGCGCATTGCGTCCATCTCGCTCTTGTGACTATCGATGACACCGGCAAGAACCTTTTCCAAGGTCATCTTCTCTCTTTCAGTTTTTTCCAACCTTTCTTCAGTTTTTTTCAATCTTTCTTTCAAGCCAATATTTTCTTGTTCAACTAAGTATAACTTCTCAACAATAGGGTCGACTGGCATTTCCGGTTCCACTACCTCCTATATAAAAATATCTATGTCAAGTTGGTCGGCGTAAGTAATTGTCGTATAATCAGGAAATGAAAATATATAGTGAAAAAAGATAATATACCACATCCGAATCATAGACTGGACGAGGGCCAACGGGGACGGATATCAAAACCATGGCTCTAGAAAATTATATACAAGTAAATACGTAAATCATACAAATCAAAATTTGTTTTGGTAAATAAAAACAATAGGCTCACCAAGGTTGTGTCGGTGATGGGGCGATTGACGGTAGTACTGAGTAAGGGGACAAGGCGCGCGACACTAAAAAAAGCACAAATCATAATTAATTTTGAGCTCAAATTGCATCAATTTGTATACATAACAAAATGAATAACAAATTCTAGCTTAGCTAGGCATTTCATCAAACACCTAGCTAGCACAACAAAAATGAAATGAGCAAGAAAACGAGCAAAACCTGCAATGCCGGAAGAGGGAACGTTGATGCTAACCGTAGAACCGATGGGTACCAACAATCTTGACAAATGGTGGAGAAAATGGGGATGGATTAGACCTCACAAGAGGAAGAAGAGAGCAAAAATGGAGTTGAGCTCGAGCTGGAAAAAATGAGCTGAGCTCGGGGTGGTATGTAGGGTTTAGGGGAGGGATTTAGGACCGGTTTGTGTTACAAACCGGTTCTAAAGGTTATGACAGCGGGACCCGCAGTGGCTGCAAAAAATGAGAAAACCTGTAGAACCGGTTTGTGATACAACCCGGTTCTAAAGGTTCTGCCCCTGGGCCCCCCTCCCTGCAGCAAATGGCCCGCAAGTCCTTTAGGACCGGTTTGTGTTACAAACCGGTCCTAAAGGCCTTGCGGGCATTTTGCTGCATGGGTGGGGCCCAGGGACAGACCCTTCTGAACCGGTTTGTATCACATCCGGTTCCATTGGGCTTGGCTCAATGCCCTGTTTTCTACTAGTGTAAGTAGCTTGCGCAACATCTAGCCTTTAAGGAGGCGCCCAAAAAAAATTGATTTTGGGAGGAGGCAACATGGTACGAGCAGAGCCAATGAGATGGCATGGAACCTGCTCCGACATATCGACGAGCTTAGCACGGGCTGAACCGTTCGCACCCGATCGATCCAACGTCCCAAACCTAACCTCCCGAGGACCCTCGCATGCGCCTCGAGTACGGTTGGTGCATGTCTCTGCCTTACTAGCTTGTGTTGCAACTTGTAGCTTTAATTTGTAAGGCGCCAACCGATTTTCATTTTTGGGTGGAGGGTGGGAGGCCTAAAATGAGATGCCAAAGAACTTAAGGCGAAACCTTGAAAAATGGCGGAAACTAGTATAAAACGATGGATCAGTAACCTTCCGCCGTTTGCCGGGACATAAAATGAAATAACGACGCTGATGCCGCACGACGATGAAAGGAAACGTAAATGATGGGGTAACAAAAATTTTAGCAGCATTAATAATTAAATAAAGAGAGTTAGTAACATGCAACAAGCTAAATAATGTCGCTTTAAATAAATAATCACCAACTACAAAAATTAGCCTAGAAAACCCCAAAAGTATGTGTGCTATAGCCTCCAGGTCGGCAATAGTGTGGGAAAACGCCAAAATAAAATCATAAATAAAAACAGCATAGAATGAATATGCCGTATGACACATTACGAAATGGTAGGTAATAGCAATCCCGGGTCCATTGTCGTCCATGCCGACGTCTCGGTTATAGGATGAGGGTACAGTGTTCAGCCGGGTGACGGCATCACGAGACGGTCGATGCATGCGTGTAGGATGCATGCGTACAGAGCTGAATAACCCGAGGAGGGTGAGAAACAATTTGTCGATTAGTGTTTCACCGTGCGGTCGGACATGAGCAAGACGTGGTGGTCAAGTTTCGACTTGGCCATGCAGCAGCGGGCGCAAGGTGACGATGTCGGCACAGTCTGATGGTGACAAGGGTGGTGACGGGCGCGCGGATTCGAACAAGGATGTGACGATGGACGGACGGATCCGGACGTGGCTACTCTCTCGACGGCGAGACACGCACTTACGTGGCCTAGCGTTGCAGTAATCAGTTGCCAGTAGCTAAAATGGTCAGACATATCAGATATTCCCTCCATTCCAAAATATATGACTTCTTGAAATATACCCGGAAAAAAAATGCATGACACTCATCGATGTCTACATAAATTCATATTATTTTGGAACGGAGGGATAGCTAGCTCTTTTTGTTTATTCATGTACTGCAAACTATATTGAGCACACACGTACTATGGTTGTCCCACACGGTGGATGGACTTCGATCTTAGGCCGTCGGTAACGCGAAACAACAGAGCCGTATCTTAACGATTCCACCTCAGCATGCGGGACTTCAACAAAATCAATACTTTAATCTGCCGTTTCTTCCATGCATGTAGGCATTTATTTCTCGTGTTGTTCCCATCGACCATGCATGGCAATAATTGGCCAACCGTTCTTGATTACCGTGATTTACGTAGCTAATTAGTCATTTGTTTTGGGTGCCGTGTCAAGAGCCGTAGCTAAAATAGGAACCGGTTCTTCTCTCGCTCATCATTAAATTGCCTTCCACGTAATCAACTAGCTGATGTGGACATCTAAGAAACGGCACACGCTGGAGCATTACGGAAGGCCTTATGCAGGCAATGAGCACATATCGGCTCATCCAAAAACGCCTCCTCTCCCGAAATGAAAAGAAAATTAGCCAAAGCAGCTGCTCCATCCCGACGAAATTGTCGTCGTCTCCAGCCAATAAACCGAGAGAGAAAATTAATTGCACTTTATTAGTAGGACGATTAATTGCACGGGCGGACGGACGAACACGGATTGGCACGATCCTGACCGTCCACATTCGACGAAATCAAGGCACACCCCACCCAGCCCCGAAGGAGAGGAGTCGCACCACACATTCTCCTCCATCCACTTTCATCGCGCAGCCGCACCTCTACATCCTCGATCCCCTTTCCGCTCCGCCGCCGCCGCTGCTCCTCGCCGGCAGCCTACCTCGCCGCTCAGCCTCGACGCCGCCACCTACCGAGATCCCTCCACGCTCACCGTAGCCACTACCCCACCCACCTCCTTCCGCCCCTCGATTCCCCGCCAAACCATAGCTGCTGTCGGCCGCCATCTCGACTCGAGCTTCGTCTTGCCGCGATGGCGCCTTCCACCTGGCCTCCCGGCGCGCCTCCCTTCCCTCCCTGGATCCACGCACCGCCTCGTGGGGCGGTCCAAGGAGCAGCAGCGGCGGCAGCACGCCCTGGAGATGGAGGTCCTCCTCTGCTGCAAACAAGGAGACGGAGCTGATGCTGTTCGGCGACCACCTCCCCAAGCCGCTAGCGCTGGCACCGGCGACTCCTCCACGACCTACTGATGACGGCCACGACTCCATCCCGCCGCCGGTCCCAACGGCCTCCCCAACCTGCATCTGCCCGGTGAGGCCCCTCTCCCCCTCATCCAACATTCCATCTAATTCTTGTTCCCAGTGGAGAGCCTGCCTCTATGGATCTATGGAGCCTGCTTAGATGATCCCATTACCACTCGTACCTTGGGTGTGAGAACTAAAGCCATCTTTTTTTACGCTCGGTAGTTTGGTGGCACTGCAGGAGCTCCTTGTCTGGGAGTAGGCAGGCTCAAGTATAATTAATTAATTTCTCTATTGTACAAAAAAAAAAAGTATAATTAATTAATTTCTCTCTATATAGCCTTTTAATTGGTTTAACATTGCACCGGATGGATTTAAGTAGCAGTAACTACTATTACAACTACTTCATGCTTTGTTTCAACTGAATCAAAGCTGTACTTGTATGCTATATCTAAGACACAAGTTAGGAAAAATGAAACGGCTGTGAGAACTAAAGCCCTTTTTTTTACACTCAGTAGTTTGGTGGCACTGCAGGAGCTCCTTGTCTGGGAGTAGGCAGGCTCAAGTATAATTAATTAATTTCTCTCTATCTAGCCTTTTTAATTTTTTTAACATTGCACTGGATGGATTTAAGTAGCAGTAACTGCTATTACAACTACTTCCTGCTTTGTTGCAACTGAATCAAGGATGTCCTTGTATGCTGGACGCAGTCGCAGCTGGTGATTATACATGTATATACGTAGGCTTTACATTGCTGCGCGAGTTGATTATATATGTCGGTTATATCAAAGACACAAGTCAGGAAAAAAAATCTTGTGATGACACGAAACAGTTCGCTTAATTAGTCCCTTTTGTTTTTGCAGCTGCGTTATCTTGTTGTTGTGATTATCTTCAGAGTCTTATACCTCAACTACAAAGGTAGATTACATGGAGTGAATATACTACCTTGTTGTTAATCAGAAATGCCACAGTTGTGCAAATAATTTCCATGTAGTGCCGTAATAAATTCTCTAGCATGATCCTGTTGATTTAATCATCTTATTATTACCTTTTTTTTATACCGACAAACTAGTGCTCGTTTTTACTAAGAATGCCAATGACTTCTCTCTTAAATTTTGCAGGAATATCGCTCATGTCTCCGGATCCAGATTGACGGGCGAGTTCGCCGCTGACCCTCGCGGCCGGCGGGAGGAGCTCACCGCGCCGCTGGAATGACCCCCGGCAGGCAAGGAGGAAGCAATGGTGATCGTCTTGCCGGAGATGCTGCTCATGCTGGTGACCACCTCCCTGAGCTACTACCGACATGACTCTGTCCTGCTGCTGCCGACGACCTCTGCAACCTGCAGCTGCCCGGTGAGGTCCCTATCCTCCCCCTCCATACATTCCTTGTAAATCCTGTTTCTTTTTATCATGTTGAATGTGTTGTCAGCGGGCATCACATCATGCTCGTATGGATGTTGATATTTTGTACCGATGGTGTTATATGATCTGGGTTTGGTAACAATGCTTGTACGGTCTAATGATTAAGTGGAAACTAGACCACGAATCTACCGGAAAAAACCTATCTTTTGGTGTTTTAGTCGACCATGTTAGCTTTTGTGGGTTCTAATTTTGGTGCGGGATAAATTATATATCAAGTTGATAGCTATTCCATTTTTTTTGTCTAGTTCATCTTGATCCTCGACTACAGTAACAGTGCATGTTTTTTTTTTGGCAAATGACAGATTTTGATGTACGAATTTTATCATCTTTGCACGAGGTTTAGTTCAGTTATTATAGTTTCAATTAAAATATTTAAACTTTATTTCAGCCTTTGCTTTTTAAAACTTAAATGAACTTGTTGTTGGATAGTATACTATAACTTTCTCCGTTGCACTTGCTTTAATATGTTTTTGCCTTGTTGATAATCTGCACAAGTCTATTTTTTTGCATTCTGATATGTGACACCATCAAGCTATGTCTGTATTGCTGTTTTGCAGTCCCTAACCTGTTTTGCTGTGGTGCTTCTTAGTGGTGCTAATTTTGTTTGCTGCAAAATTCCTTCAGGATCAAAGATTATCGGATGAGGATGGGATCAAGGGTGCCAAGCGTCGAGGGTAACCGGGAGTTTCCGTGTTGGCATTCAAAAGTGCCGAAAGCATCGCCACTCATGACCGTGGCTTTGATATGAGGCCAGGTTACCACCGCCACCCAGATAGTTGATTGTTAAAGCCCTATTCCTTGTATTCAGTCGGTGGTCATTTAGTGACATTCCGAAATTTGGTGCCACGCCTTTCACCAGGAGGAGAGAAGCAGCGACATGATAATGGTGTGCTCCTCGTGGATGCTCTCGCTACAAGAGTGGCAACACGTTGCTTCCCTGACACACCAAGGTCTTCTATAAATTAATAGGACGGCAGGATGCAGCACCTCTACGTCGACGACGGAGGTTGTGCTACAGCGCACGCCTTTCCGTTCTGCTGCCAACTGCTCTGTCCCCAACAGCCACGCCACCGTCCTGTTGCTGCCCTGCCGTGAATGAACTCCATCAACTATACATGGTGATGATTGCATCCATTCGGTGTCTATTTTCTTGTACATTTCTTTGCCACTGGATAGATGGTGCTATTGATTGCACATAACTTGGTGTTCCTTGTATCCAGTTGGTGCTTGTGTAGTGACTGAATTCCATTTGGTGCCCACACTAGGAGGACAAGGAGATGCCATCATCATATACACGCCGTGGACAGGCAGCAGGTGTCCATCCCGCCGGCGGTGTCGATGGTGTTCGGGGGCAGCGCGAACCTAGACGTGGACGCGTCCGGGTTCATGTTCCCGATCGTCCCCGGTGCCCACTAAATCATCATTTTGTTTGAGCTCCTGGTGTCATTATTGAATAATTACGAGCTGCGTCCACTAGAACCTATGTGTACTCTATACGTATACATACAGGAGTAATAAAATAACTTAATGGGAGAAATGCTTATATGTTACCTCTATTCTCGTTGCTAGACACGCCAGCTCAATCTTGCACGTGTATCTGATCAGCTTTGTGGGCTGTAGCTGCAAGTATTTGCCATAGTTGAGAACTAAGCCTTTTATAGTTTGATCATGCAATTTTTTTTTCATAGTTTGAGTTGAATATTGATGATCAACCATATGACCAACTGAGTTGCAAATTTCATTTTTCCGCTCCAACAGATCATATATAAAATATCAAGTAAAAACATTCTAAATATTTTTTCCACTTAGAGTTTGATGAAGTTTTATGATTGATTAGTATTATATGTACTAGTATTGATTTACAAATTTCTTAAAACAACTAGGATATGTAAGATATGTATCGTCTCTTTATTTAGGACACGTATCAAATTCAAGGGCGTTATGGTCGTCTCATAACTTAACCCAACAATAAGCCAAAACTCTCAAAGATTAAAAAAAGTCTCTCAACAGTTTCTATGAGCTTCTGCCCACCGCAGTTTCTCCCCACCAAAATCCATAAGCCAGCTTATGCATAAGCAAAAGCATAAAAGAAGTGTCCCTTAGTACTTTGGCTGCACTGGAGGAGCTATCGTCTCTTGTCCTCCCAATACATGGCATCTACTGTTGTAATACAAATTACCCTCATTTAATTATACCCTGACTAGGAACCTCGCAAAGCTTTTTTTTAGGTACTAGTGCTCATTTTACTAAGATATGCAATCACTTGTTTCTTAAATCTCTGAGCACTATCCCAGGAGTACGCTGGATCCAGATTGACGGGCAAGTTTGTTGGCGATGGCCGCAGCCGGGGGAGGAGCTACTTCTGCTGGCAGTCCACCAGGAGCTGCTGACAGCTGTCTTCCGTCGACCACCTCCCTGAGATGCTGCCGGCAGCAGCATCTCTAAGCTCTTGCTGCCGGTGGCGAAGTCTCTGGACTCTTTTCTGCTCAACAAGATGTCGCGGTAAGCACTTCCTCTCCACCTCCTCGAATCGATTGTTGCCTGCTATCATATAGTATCATGCATGTCCGTGTTGTGCTAGCCAAGCACTATACTTTGTGTATTGCATGATCTTGTCCGGCGAGCCTTGTTTCCAGCTAGTTTGTTTGGCAAGCCGTATTGTATAAAGCCAGTATTGTATAAAGCCAAGCGGTAGAAACATAGCTAGCAATAAGGAGAGAGGGATTTGGGAAGTAAAAAAAGAAAAGCATTGTTTTTCTTGTGCTGTATGATCTGAATCTTTAGCTAATTTCGAATTGGTTGATTTCTGCATTGCTTCAATCATACAACGTGTGATCTTGTACCTTCATTGTGCTTGAGACAAAGTTTCATAAAAAAAACGATTGGTATCTTTGTGCATTTGGTCCTGGGATCATTTGGTGCATTATTTTTTGTCTTCACCTTCGCATATCTTATCCTCTCTACCTAGCTATCTACACAGACTGAACTAGCTTAAAGTCTTATCCAGTTTTTATAAGAAAATTGGTCCATCCCATCTCTCATTCATTGAATCAGTGGAGCATTGTTTCCCTTTGGTCATTACTGAAATAGGTGGAGCTTTCCGAGGAGTATTCTTTTTGTTTGTAACCTGGAATCGCTAGAATCCTTCCAGTTTTATGTTTGTTTAAGTCTGACCATCATGTTTGTTCTTCTTGTTCAAGGACAACGAGGAGATAGATGGCGGGCAGGGAAGCATCTTTCTTTTATAGCGTCTCAATTAACTCTGCGATGATTTTGTTGGAATGCATGTGCTGTATGTAATTGTTGAGGATATGTTTCCTTGCCGAGCGTCGGGTCTCAGTTGGCGCATGTTAGTTACTCAGGCATGTTGTTTGGTCGAGCTGGATGAAATGTCAGATGTGTATTGTGCACTATTGTTGCTCATTGTATTTGCTATGTGATCTGGAAGGTCACGCTGGATGTTTCTGCAGTCCGTTAGGTAGTATTGCCGTATAGGTAGAGTGCTGTTGTTTCCTAGCCTGGAGCATGCAACATGTTGAGCTCCTGGACACATATGGACCAGTCCATCTGATCTTTATTAGTGGCTAGAAATCTTTTTGTTTCTGCATGAATATTAGTGGAATTGATCTGTATTTGTGTGATTTGAATGTTCAAAAAAAAAACAGAGAAAGCAATGTCAAACTTTGGGGTTCTGCTCTATAGAGAGAATTGATCTAGCTGGGCACATATCAAGTTTCCAAGAGAATCTATCTATATATAGTTGCTTGATACGAACCATACCGAAAGCCACCTACGGCTACTATGTACAAGGACATGTCGGGCATCAGCTGGAGCGAAAATTGAGATGCATTATATGAATCCGTTTGCTCAAATTAATCCGTCTTCTCGAGCTGTCCAGTTTGTCGTCGCCGCCACGAGCATGTCCGCCAACGGCATAGAGTCGCTGCCACGAGCATGTCCGCCAACGGCATAGAGTCGTCTATGCACCAGCTGGACAGAATCAAAATTTTGGGTACTAATTTCTAGTTAAGAGTTGAAATCTACATGCTGCTGTTAGGAAACACAAAAAGAAGAGTTAGCTCTGCATCGTGGGATTGAGAACAAACACCGGCCTCAAACGGCATTGTAGTTGTACGTGTGAAAAAAATGAGTGAGAAGTAAGGATGTGTATGTCAAGTCAGCATAACAAATTCATCCAGCAGCATGTAAGCTAACAAACCGATGGAGGAGAGATGAATCAGTCTCGGGATCATAAAGAGTGAGTAGGTGAGAGGATGGATAGACAACGGAATTTCAGCATTCCGAGAGAGCGCTTTTTTCCAGGAGAGAGCGTTTTGTCATGCGGAAATTAATTGGCACTGGTTTGGTTAGTTGAGATTTAACACACCGCACCCTTCCCCCCTCCAGGTCATCAATCCACGACACTGGTCATCTCTGCCATCCGTACATCTCTCCCAAATGGCATCTTGGTCGTTCGTCCACGCCCAACGGAAGAGCGAACATCTGCTCCAGGATTCGCGTCGCGCGCTCGCGTAGCTCGCCTCTGCTATGGATGAATGCCCTCCTCCTCTATAAGTAGAAACCCATCCTCACTAGCCGCGTGCGGTTGCGCGTGCGACTTGGCGACTTGGGTCTTGGACGACGATGAGGCGAGGCGAGGTACGTGAGGATGGTGGCGACACCATGGCCAATGATGTTCGTCCGGCTGCGTTCGTCGTCGATTCAATCATGCGGTCATGGTCGTTGATTCGAGTTCCGGCCGGCCGCAAGAAAGTAACCATGACAAACAGAATCATCCTCTTTTCAGATCGATCGGTTCTTTTTTGTTTTTGTTTTGATCTGGATCGATTCCTTTCTTGTTGTAGCAGGCGAGCAGCGCACGTTTTATTTGTCATCGAATTCTCCTGAGCTTCTTCGCCTATACCAGGCAGAGGCGACATCTTGTTTTAAGCAGAAGCTTGCATCTGCTTAATGACAGGGGCCCTCTGCTAGGCGCGGGCGACCAAGATGCCTTCCCACAATTCATCATCAACTGCACCAATGCGAGGATGAGGTCCCTTAATTTATCCGGTAATGCCTTATCTGGACTGCTACCAGATCCATTACCGGAGATGGTCCCAAGGCTGAGGTATTTGAATCTATCCTTTAATGGATTCTCTGGCTCTATACCGCAGTCACTCTCAAGGCTCCAAAAACTCGAGATACTGAATCTCAAGTCAAATAGTCTCACAGGAGGAATCCTAGAGGAGCTTGGGATGATAAATGGATTGCGATTACTTTCACTGTCCAATAACTCAGTTGGGTAGTGGATGAAACGAACAGGGCCTAATACATTTGCTTTTCTGTAGTAATCTCTTTTATCTATGTGCACTCTAGCTATTTCTCAAGGCAATGCATAGAGAGCACTATTCAGCCTGCCATTTTCTTTCTTACCAACACTACAAGCTGCTGCAATGACACTGCAGAAACTCTTTTATGTCTCATTTTATACACAGTTAGGAAGACCATGGTTAGATATTTTTTATATATTGCAGAATTTCAAAGCTATTTTCTTATGGTAACTAGTATTAACTATTGATTAGTTAACTTATATATTCCTCTAAAGATTTAGATTGCCAAGTATGATTGAACCCCCCAAGGTTTATAACGTTGTGGTTTAAGCTTTTCTTAGTTAGGGAATATGAAAAGGAGGCTCAAGTTTTTTTAGCACAAGAAATAGAGGAGATGTAAGTCTGACACGCTTCAACTGTATATTAATTAACAAAGAGAAAAAACCATCAATTCTAACATGATCTGTATATGCCTCAAGTTGGGCCAGGTTAGGCCTGTACTGCTATTGAGCTAGCCACGGTCAGTTTAAATCCAACCCATCAAAACCTGCTTAATCATGTGGGTTGCTTTATTCTAAGATTTGTAGGTTCTTTAATGAAATAATGGTGGGTATCCGAGAATGCATAGGCTGGGGGATAGCAATTGAAAGCTGGCTGGCTTTATGTTTGCGGGCAACCACAACCACAACCTGTAACCGATCTAATCATCCAATACAGATCAGCAGAAGGCAGGAGTAAGGGTTTTACCTCTTCGAGGGCCCCGAACCTGGGTAAATCTCGCCCCCTGTCAAGACGACGATTTCACCAGCGCTCATGACTTCTCCTAGTCGAAACCCGATAGGGTCACCTGAGGGATTTGTGGAGTCAGAACTTCGACAATTATTTCATCAAAGAACAACCTTACTGGAATGGTACCTTCTCAAATAGGCAATTTAACAGAATTGTACTACCTTGACGTCAGTGGCAACCATCTTGAGGGTGAGCTTCCTGCAACCATCTCATATCTGATAAATCTTGTTGTTCTCTCCTTGTCCAGCAACAAGTTCACAGGTATCATTCCTAACGTTGACAACAAGCAGTTGCCGGTTGTTAACATGGGTAACAATAGCAGCTTCTCGGGAGAATCACAGTCTGCCTTTTGTCAATTAACTATCTGCAACTCTTGGATCTATCAAACAATCAACTGTCTGGAGATCTGGTTGCATGTGGAACTTGGCTGAATTGCAATCCATGGATTTGTCGAGCAATTCTTTTACCGGAGAAGTTCCAGCGGGAACTTACCACAACTCTTCACTAAGGACACAACAGCGATATATGCTAGAACTCTTGGATCTCTCTCAACTAGTCCTAGGGGCCGGTTTATAAAGCACCCGGACCCCCTGGCTTGCCCTCCAAGGCGCACACTGAATCCTACCCGGACACTGCATACAAACCCTAGCTTTCCTTATCGTAACCCACAACCCGGGTTACCAAGCCTATGAACTTGGTCCTTCTAGAAGTTCCCTTATCCTTAGCCGGATCCTGCGCAGCGTCCTTTAGACCGGGTTATACCTTGGCGTTGGCCTACCGGGTTACTATCCCTCCATCACTTTTGTTGCAATCTTGATGCTTGACGAGTCATGATACGAACAAGTGCATCATCGGGATTTTCATTGGGGGGGATATCCTCATCATTTCCTTCATCAAGGCCATTGTCCACTCGTATTGGAGTTCTTGGTGACGAAGCACCAAACTCATTTCCACCATTATCATTGGGTGGATCTTGATCACTTTCTTGATGAGAGGTATCTACATGAAATTCTTCTTCTTGCTCTTGGTCTACCATTTGATTGGTGGTTGATGTAGAGGGCTCCACTTGCGTGGAGCTAGTTCCATCCTCATTCGCCACAAGGTGTCCCTCAACGGGTATAAGTGGACCTACACCCATTCTTCCTATGGCTATGGAGGACGGTTCATCACCTACAACATCACAATCAATTTGCTCCACTTGGGAGCCATTATCCTCATGAAATTCCACATTCATAGATTCTTCAACACACCCGGTGGATATGTTGTAGACTCTATAAGTGTGGGAGTTCGTGGCATAACCAACAAAAATGCCTTCAAAAGTTCTAGCATCAAACTTAGACAATCTAGTTCCCTTTATGTAGACTTGGCATTTACACCCAAAAACTCGAAGATATTTGAGGTTGGGTTTGTTACCGGTTAGGAGCTCATATGGAGTCATGCCAACTACGGAGTGAGTATTCGTGTTGATGTACATCCAGCTAGCTACTATGTACTACTAGTTGATGGTCTCTGAGCCAAGAGCATCAGCTGGAGCCTTAATTGAAATGCATTATATGAATCCATTTGCTTAAATTAATCCGTCTTCTCGAGCTGTCCAGTTCGTCGTCGCCGCCACAAGCATGACCGCCGTCCACGGCATAGACTTGTCGATGCACCAGCTGGATGGAATCAAAATTTTGGGTACTAATTTCTAGTTAAGAGTTGAAATCTACATGCTGCTGTTAAAAAAACACAAAAAGAAGAGTCAACTTTGCATCGTGGGATTGGCCTCAAACACCGAGGGATTTTGGCCTCAAACGGCATTGTAGTTGTACGTGTGAAAAAAAGAGTAATAAGTAAGGATGTGTATATCAAGTCAGCATAACAAATTCATCCAGCAGCATGTAAGCAAACAAACCGAGGGAGAGATGAATCAGTCTCTTGACCATAAAGAGTGAGTAGGTGATGGATAGGGGATCATAAAGAGTGAGTAGGTGAATGGATGGATAGACAACGAGATTTCAGCATTCCGAGAGAGCGCCTTTTCCCGAGAGAGCGTTTTGTCATGCGGAAATTAATTGGCACGCCATTGGTTTGGTTAGTTGAGATTTAACACACCGCACCCCTCCCTCCTCCAGGTCATCAATCCACGGCACTGGCCATCTCTGCCATCCGTACATCTCTCCCAAATCGCATCTTGGTCGTTCGTCCACGCCCAACGGAAGAACGAACATCTGCTCCAGGATTCGCGTCGCGCGCTGGCGTACCTCGCCTCCGCTATGGATGGATGCCTCCTCCTCTATAAGTAGAAACCCATCCTCACTAGCCGCGTGCGGTTGCGCGTGTGACTTGGCGACTTGGGTCTTGGCGACTTGGGTCTTGGACGAGGACGAGGCGAGGCACGTGAGCATGGTGGCGACGCCATGGCCAATGATGTTCGTCCGGCTGTGGTCGTCATCGATTCAATCTTGCAGTCATCGTCGTTGATTCGAGTTCCGGCCGGCTGCAAGAAAGTAACCATGGCAAACAGAACCCGCCTCTTTTTGGATTGATCGGTTCTTTTTTGTTTTTGTTTTGAGCTGGATCGATTCCTTTCTTGGTGTAGCAGGCGACCAGCGCATGTTTTGTTTGTCATCGAATTCTCTTGAGCTTATTCGCCTATACCAGGCAGAGGCGACATCTTGTTTTAAGCATGTCTGAAGTCTATGCATGTCTGAAGTCTATGCCAGTCCAACGATAGCACCTTTATACATTTGCTTTTCTGCAGTAATCTCTTCTATCAATGTCCACTCTAGCTATTTCTCAAGGCAATGCATAGAGAGCACCATTCAGCCTGCCGTTTTCTTTCTTACCAACACCATAAGCTCCTGCAATGGCACTGCAGAAACTCTTTCATGTCTCAGTATACACAGTTAGGAAGACCATGGTTAGATATTTTTTCTCTATTACAGAATTTCGAGGCTATTTTCTTATGGTAACTAGTACTAACTATTTATTAGTTAACTTATATATTCCTCTAAAGATTTAGATTTGGATGGAGCAGAGAAACAGCACCATGTGAGAAGACGTAGACTCCAAAGCAAGAACTACAACAAGTTTCACACGAAATATGTTTCATTTAACATACAGTAACAATGCAAACACATAACCAAGTTCCAACACCATCAGAACCCAGGATGCAAACGAAGAGCACAATTCAATGTTTCGAAAGTGAAACCCCTAGATACTCCATCCGTTCCTTCTTATAAGGTTTATTAGTGTTAGAGAAAGTTCAAACCGCGCTAATTCTGACCAAGTAACTAGAAACAAATAGCAACCACTATACAATACTAAATTGGTTGGTAGTTGTTTCGACAAACTTGGTTAAAGTTAGCGTGGTTTGGCTTTTTTCAAAACACTAATATACTACCTTATAAGAGGAGGGATGGAGGGAGTAGTATAAGTTATATCCAGAAAGCGGTAGGATCCAGCGTTGGCCCAACCCTTTCCTGAGCAACCTTGTACTCCATGGATGCACCATCCTGATAGTCCATGATCCGCAGCTCCCCCTTCTTGCCGTACCTGAGACGAAAAGTGCACATCTTCATCACGCGGTGGCGCGGATAGGCAAACCACTCGTCGTCCTTGCGCGCGCAGCACCGAACCAGGCAATACCTGCTGCCAGCTCCGGTGTACACGAGGGTGGCCCCCCGATGCCTCATCGACCGATGATCAAACACCATATCCTCGCCGACTTTGCACTCAGGCCTGCTGGTCCCGAAACTCGCTCGGGACGACGGAACATCGCACGAGCAGACGTAGCCGGTTCCGTCTCTGGGGAGCCCGATCCACGCGTCCAGCTCGCCGTCGTAGTGGGCCTGCCCTTTGAACGGCAGGATCCACTCGCCGTGGTACCGGAACTCGAGCCGCTCGGTGTCGAAGGAGTAGGTGCTCTGCTGGAGGTGATCCTCGAAATGCGCGTTGTCGCCGGGTTTCCACCCCTTGACCGACACGAAGAGGGTGCGCCCGTCCGGGTGCAGCGCGTAGCCGGTCACGTAGTCGGGCTCGAAGGGCAGGTCGGCGTCGATGCTAGACCAGGACCAGGGTTCCTTGCTTTCGGGCGGCGGCCGGGGGCCGAGAACCTCGAATAACGGGTACACCATGACGAAGAGCTTTTCGCCGACCGACGCGTAGAAGGGTCTGAGGAGGGAGCCACGGCTCTGCGGCAAGGGGCACACCGTCACCCCCAGTGTCTTGGTGTCGAACCCGTGGATCGCGGGGCTGCCTTCGCTGGGACGAACGGCCAGGATCTTCGTGCCATGGGTGGCGAAAGACCATGAGAGTGGATGCTGTCCCTCGATCCGGGCGATCGGCGGCGTCTCTAGGTAGGCGTTGTTCAACTCGTCCTCGCCCACCTTGTAGACGCTGCAGCCCCTTTGCCAGTCGTCCAGCAACACATACAGATGCTGCTGCTGCTCTTGAGACGGCCGCTTGGCCGGCCGAACGGAGCTGCGATCCAACGACCACGACCGCTTTGACATAGCTCCCGGTCTTGCTCTGAAAATCGCCGGCCGGATCCCCTTCTCTGTGTGTGCAGTATTTTCCTCTCTGACAGTACTCCTACTCAACGACACAGTATTTTCCTCTCGACTATATAGTCGGAGCTAGCAACACCGTATCCGGCTGTGACGGAAATCCAACTTGGATTTGTAATCGGATCCAAAACGCGTAACTATTTGGAGAGGCGTACCTGGCCCAAGGCCCAACTATGTAGGCGGAGCTAGCAACACCGTATCCGGCTGTGATAGAAATCTAACTTCGATTCGTAATCGGGATCCAGTCCGATCCAGAACGCATCACTATTTGCACGGAGAGACCTGGCCCAAGGCCCAACTTGATCTTGCTGGCCTTCCCTTCCCTTTCTGGCATTTGCAGCAGACCTCGCGTCCTCTCCTCCATGGCGGTGGCGCGGCCCTCGTCCGCCCTTCGCTAGCTTGCTCCAGGTGCTCCTGTCCCGCGCGGCCGCGATCCGCCGCCGTGCGCCGTCCGAGAGCCCCGCTCAGTCGCTCACCACACACGAGACGCACGCACGCTTCGCATCTCGCAAAAGCCCCACACTGCTCCCATTCCAGGACCCTCGCCGTCGCCGAGCCGCCAGTCGAGGGACCAGCCCTGGTGATTTATCTAATCCTTGCTTTCCTGGTCTAAGGCAACTCCTCCGGCCGCTCCACCACCCCTCGACGGGCGGAGGCGTGAAGACGGCTTGCTCCTCCAAGCTGCTCGCCGTGACCGTTGCAGGCTCCTCCCCCTCTCCTCCCGCCTTCGCCGGTCAGTGCTCTATCTCTAGCCTTAGCTTGCCAGGGGGAATTTCGGGGAAGGAACCCAGCGGGACTCGGACGAATTCCTGCAAAATAAAGTCCGAATCTTCCGTGGATTCGGATCCGTTTCTCCTACTCGAATTGGGTGTGGCCTCGGTTGTTGACCTATATAAGTAATAGGCAGGAGCCCCCAAGCTGCTCAAGGAATTTCTCAGCTTTGTCCAAGCGTCAGATCCGTGCAACTTAGGGAGTTACTCAAGTTCTGTTTGGCCCAAGTTCCCCTCATCTTTGCAGAGACACCCTGCCCCCATGGAGTAAGTAGCGTCGCCTCGATGATGAGCTTAGGCAGTTTAGCTGTACAACGAACACACCTGTGCTCCCTGATATTCAGAGTTGTCCCCAAGCTGCTAGGCCTCACTCCCAGTTCACCGGAGAAACCATTGACCGAGACTGTAGTGGCCACATTGCCAGAGCTGCCTCAGGACGTCCTGATGGGCATCTTTGCCACCCTTGAGATCCCTGACCTTGTGCGTGCCGGCGCCGTCTGCCCCTCTTGGCGATCAGCGTATACCAGCCTACGAAGCCTTGGGCAGTATGAACTATCGCAGACGCCGTGCCTCCTTTATACTTCTGAATCTGCTGGTGATAGTGTTGCTTGCCTCTACAGCCTCACCGAGAAGAGATCATACAAGTTAACTCTTCCGGAGCCACCTATCCGCACTAGGTGTTTGATTGGTCCTCTCATGGCTGGCTGGTCACTGTTGATGACAGATCTGAGATGCATCTCGTCAATCCGATCACGTGTGAACAGATTGCTCTACCATCAGTGGTCACCCTCGAGCCCGTGAAGCCCATCTTTGATGAGTACGGTGCTCTCCACCGGTATGAGTACTCGTGGCACATTGGAGCCCATGCTGCTTACAGCTCACCGGCGATCCTCGCTCTTGACAAGCTGCGGCACAGTCTCCACTATAAGGCCTTTGTGTTCCCTGAAACTTCCACAAAAAGCTACATTGTGGTGCTCATCCATAATCCAGTGCGCCAGCTCTCTTTTGCAAGAGTAGGGGATGATAAGTGGACCAGGCTGCTACCTCATGATGACTATGAAGATTGTATTTACAAGGATGGCCTCTTGTATGCAGTGACTACAATGGGGGAACTTCACACCTTTGATCTCAGTGGCCCTGTGGTTCAAATGAAGATGATTATAAGCATACCCATACCCGATCAGTTTGAACATGAGTACATGTACATTGTTCAGGCTCCATGGGGTGGTCTGCTGCTCATTTGGAGAATCTTCGAGGATTGTGATTTTGAACCTGATCCTGGGGCATCTGTGTTTTGGAACACTACAGAGTTGAGAGTATATGAAGTTGAGCTGCAGGAAGTGAGCTTAAGGAAATCAATTGCTTGCATGATCATGTTTTGTTTCTTGGGCACAATCAGTCACTTTGTCTTAGTGCTGAGAATACCCATCACTCAGGGCAAATAATGTGTACTTTACTGATGATAATGTGTTTTGGACATTGGGTTTTAAGAATGATCACCGAGATATGGGAATTTTTAACTTGGATGATAACAGCAAGGAAGAACTCGTATCTCCTCAGCTTTGGTCCAACTTTCCGGCTCCTATTTGGATTACGCCTGATCTTGGAAACATGAACTTGGCTTCATGGGAGGATTGAAAAACGGTTCAATGAGCTAGCAGTTGAGTGGCCACTTGGACCCCAGTCTGTACACACCAGCTTCGACCCAGTTGAATAAATAGCTTTAGTTTGGAAGTTTGCCGCCATCTTTTGCCAGAATGCAAGAATTATATTTTTTTTATGTACACATGGAACAGTATCACTGGTACCATCCCGTCAGAGTTGTTTACAATTAGTACCTATCTCCAGGTCTTCGATGTATCCAGTAACTTGATTGCTGGAAGCATCCCATCGCACGTAAGTAACTGGAAGTATTTATCACATCATGTTCTCTGGCTCCATCCCAGTGCAGATTAGCAGCAAATCATACTTGTAGATTTCGGACTTATCAGAGAACGACCTTACAGGAATGGTATCTTCTCAAATAGGCAATTTCACAGAATTGTACTACCTTGACATCAGCGGCAACCATCTTGAGTGGTGAGCTTCCTGCAACCATTTGCTATCTGATATAAATCTTGTTGTTCTCTCCTTGCCCAGCAACAAGTTCACAGTTATCATTCCTAACGCAGGTACCGGTTGTTAACGTGGCTAACAATAGCAGCTTCTCGGAAGAATCACAGTCTGCGTTTATCTGCAACTCTTGGATCTATCAAACAATCAACTGTCTGGAGATATCCCTGGATGCGTGTGGAACTTGACTGAATTGCAATCCATGGATTTAGCAAGCAATTCTTTTATTGGAGAAGTTCCAGAGGGAACTCTACCACAACTTTTCACCAAGGACACTGCACTTGTCAAAAAACAACTTCACAGGCTGTTTTCCATCATTGTTGAAGAACTTCAAAAGGCTTCTTATTTTGGATCTTGGAACAATAAGATTGCTGGTACCCTTCCTCCGTGGATAGGGGAAAGCAACCCCTTGTTGAGGATTCTCGGGCTGCGGTCAAACATGTTCCATGGGAGTGTTCCCTGGCAGCTATCACAACTCTCCCATCTCCGACTGCTTGACCCAGCTGAAAATATGTTTGTTGGTGTGGTACCAGAAAGCTTCGCCAACTTAACTTTTCCTTGATGCGACAGACATCCATGAGTTAGCCGGTTATAGTAATTAACATGTCATTTTCCTTTGGAAGGGACGTGAGTACATCGAACCTTTGATTTCCTGGTGAGGAGGTACACATTTCTTAGCTCGGCTGTTCAACCTAGGCTTGTTTTTCCATATGGTGGATAGAAAATGGAATGTATGACGTATGCACTAGTCATCTTAGGAAATAGAGGACCAATTCAGCAAATTCATGGCAGACCTTTTTTTTATATATTGGAATTGCTACGAATTGTATTTCTATTGCTATGCTTAGTATCTCCAGGTTAGAGCATTGAAAATAGCGCCATCTGGGGCTAGACAAACTTTGGAAACAAACACTTGCAATTTTACAATATTTGGCCGAATATAGCCGGATACATAGGCGATTTAAACATAGAAAAGAAATTTAAACTAATTTATGTCGAGAATGTTGTATAAGTCGGTGTAGTCGCCGCCATTGTCGACCTCATCGCTCGGCGGCATGTCCTTTTTCGGGGCGGCTGCAGCTCGCCCCTGGGTCGCCGCCACCGGACTTCTTGGGCGGCGCGGACACCTCCTCCCCGCTGTCCTCGAGTAGGATGATGCTTTACTCCTCGGTGGCGGCAGCACGGCGCCGCTCGGCGATCTCCTCCACCATGAACTGCTCCTTGGACGTGTCGAGCACGGCTTCGATGTCGTCAGTGGCCATGGTAGCGTGTTCCTCTTTCCCATCGTCATCGTCTTCTGCGTGGCGACGACGGCCTCCTTCTTTGGCCTGACGAGGCGAAGGTGGCCGAGGGAAGGTGGCCTTCTTTGGCCTCACGACTTGCTAGAACAGGTCTTTGTTTTATTTCACTGGAAAGTTTCTGTACTCTTTTACTCATCTATCTTCTTTTCCTAAATCAAAATCGATTGGTAGAACATCTCTTTATTTTATTGTTCTTCCCAACGTGGTTATGTATTCTGTTAAATCTAAGTCTTCTACTGATTTTACACCATATTTATGGGGGCTTCATTTCATTTGGGTGGGATCTGATACGGTACACGAGTCATGTTCTAGTCTGATTCACTTCCTAACTTTGCTACTGTTTGGCGGGTCAAAGGCGGCAGTCTGTAATTATGGTCAGTGGGCAACTGGCTAATACAATCTTGTTTAAGTGCACATCTAACTAACACCAAATCTGTATTGCTGACTTCTCTTCACCAGCATAGCTTATTAATACACTCAAATTGATAAAATATATAAAGCTCAATGGTAGTGGGAGCGAATGGGACTGCCTGCAATTCAAGCTCTTGCCCTATATTATATGCTCACTACTTGATCCTTGAGGCAAACAAACATGCAACACATACATTTGTTACCTTCAGCGATGGTACTCAATTTCAACAGTCTCTTGTCTCTCTCGACTACCTTCTGTGTGCTGCTATGCATGGCCAATGCGATCAGCCCAGAAGGAGAAGCACTCCTCCGGTGGAAGGACACTCTGCTCAACCCCACCTCTCTGTTCTCGTGGTCACATACCGACCCAATTTGTAGTTGGAACGGTGTCACCTGTGATGCCATGGGGCATGTTTCCGGCCTCGAGCTTTCCTTCTGTAGCCTCAATGGCACGCTTGACGCGTTCTCCTTTGCCGCGGTCAGGCACATCGTGAAGCTTGACCTCAGAAACAACAATCTAGTTGGTGATATCCCAACAAACATATCGCTGTTGCGCACGCTTACCTTTCTGGACTTGAGCCACAACAATCTCGTTGGCTCAATCCCACCAAACATATCTCTGGTGCTCACCGTTCTGGACTTGAGCAACAACAATCTCGTTGGCTCCATCCCGACAATCATATCTCCGTTGGAGTACCTCGACTTGTCGCATAACCTGCTCTCGGGTTCGATTCCAGAGAACCTTCAAGATACGACACCAAATTTAGGGCTACTTGATCTGTCATCCAATATGTTCTCAGGGCTCATACCACGGACACTCTCGAGGCTTGCAAAACTGTACAAACTCAACCTCGCTAAAAATAATCTCACCGGAGGAATTCCTAAGGAGCTTGGTAACCTTACCGATCTCATGTTCATGGACCTTTCATGGAACATGTTCTCGCGAGGAATTCCAAAGGAGCTTGGTAACTCCTACAGTCTCCAGGTCATGGATTTATCTTCGAACATGTTGTCCGGAGGAATCCCAGAGGAGCTTGGTAACCTTACTCTCGACTCCATGAGCTTGCCGTGGAACATGCTCTCTGGGGGTTTGCCACAGTCCTTTTCCAGGATGCACGAAATGGTATTTTTTGATGCTGGGAACAATCTCCACCTCGGCAGCAACAGCCCATTCGAATTCTTAAAAAACTGGACCAGGGTCGAGGGTTTCAATATTGCAAACAACACCTTTAGTGGAAGCATCAATGAGGCTTTTTGTGAGCTAGATGATTTACAGGCCTTGGACTTGTCAGATAACCTCTTGTCTGGAGTGTTCCCTGGTTGTTTATGGAACTTAAGCGGTCTTAGATACATAGATTTGTCGGACAATGCTTTTGTGGGAGAAGTTCCAAACGTAATGAACCATTCTTCTTGCTTACATTCAGTGCATCTGGCAAACAACAACTTCACAGGATGTTTTCCACTTGCTCTAAAGAGCTTTCAAGGCTTAATATCTTTGGATCTGGGGGAAAATAAGTTTTCTGGAGTAATTCCTTCATGGATAGGGGCAAGTTTTCCCTTGCTAAGAATTCTGCGATTACGGTCAAATTTGTTTCATGGAAGTATTCCTTGGGAGGTATCACAAATCTCTCAACTCCAATTGCTTGATCTAGCTGAAAATGATCTCACAGGTTCCCCACCAGTAAGTCTGAGCAACTTCACTTACATAGACACAGTCTTCCCAAACGACCAATTGGGTGATTATGAACCCTCATTCGAGGGTATGGTTTATTCAATATATGGTCATGTCGATATAATCTGGAAGGGACAACATTGTACTTTCAATAGGGAAATTGGTTTTATCACTGGTATTGATTTATCCAGCAATTCCCTTTCTGGTGAGATCCCTGCAGAATTATTTAATCTTGGAGCCCGGTTCCTTAATTTGTCAAGAAATAACTTATCTGGTGGTATCCCAAGTAACATTGGTAACTTGAAAGATGTGGAGTCTCTTGACCTGTCTTGGAACAAGCTCTCGGGTCCCGTTCCTCCAAGCATATCACACTTGATATTCCTCAGCTCTCTGAATCTTTCGAACAACCTTCTCTCAGGAGAGATACCTACAGGCAATCAGCTCCAAACACTCAACGACCCCTCCATTTATAGTAATAACTTGGGACTGTGTGGTGTCCCTTTGAGCATTCCGTGTAAAAACGATTCGAGTTCTACACCAGCGCTGGATGGGGCAAAGAAGATCACCATGAACTTGAAACCCTTTGGCTGTACTACTCGGTGGTTGCTGGAACTGTCTTTGGTTTCTGGCTATGGTTTGGAGCATTGTTTTTCTTGAAGCTCTGGAGGTTTGCGTTCTTTGGTTGCATCGATGCCATGCAACAGAATGTTATGCACAAGATGAAGTGTAGCTTACAGCATGATACTCTCTGTCCCAATTAGGAATCTTTGGTTGAAGTTTCCTCAGGTTTGCATGCACTTTGTTTTCTTTCACCAATAAGCTGCAATTATCTGTTCCTACGTGGTTAGACAATTTGCTTGTAGTATTATGATGTGTACTAGTTTTTATTCTCTGATAAATTATCCGAGTTGTAGATATGTATGTTGCCTTGTCGCTCTTTACATATATTTGAGCTTCGCTAGTATGAATGCAGGTGCAGCCCCAAATTTTGGCGATTGCTTGCTACATTTGTTTATTCAGTAATTTAATCGCTTACAATTCAACAATGGATCTTGTAATGTACTGTAAATATTCGAAATCAGGCCGGCGTTTTTGCCTCCATGCATTCGTTTTTTCTGTTCTAATTCTACTTGTGTGACTCCTCCGAAAACTGGAGTATAGGAAGGAGTCTTACAGATCCGAATGGCTGATTTGCACGTGCTGGAGCTCGGCGCCATCTTCGCTTCCAGTACCTCTTTTCTCCTGAGCTTCTTGTGCTGGGATCCTCTCCGGCGACTGCGCCGTCGTGCTCTCCTCTCCTATGTACATGCGACCCAGAGATACCCAACTACCTTACCTTCTCAAGTTTTCCCAATCTCGTACTAGTCGGACTAACTCGTCTCCGTCTTTTTTCCTGATTTTCAGCCTCGTTGTTGGGTCTGTAGAGTTCTGAAGTACATCCATCACTTCGACGACTTTTCGAAGTTTCTCGGGGGATGCCTCTCTTAACTTAAGGTCCTCCTCCCAAGAAATCACAAAGTCTTCCCTGACTTTTATTTTATTGTACGAAGAGGCGAAAGCCTCAAGTCTTTCAATCACCTCCTCATAAGAATATGATGGGAACGTTTGGGGGGCTGTCTCCACCCTGTTGCTTGACTAGGCGCACCCCGTCCTTGCGATTGAGAGAGGCATGGGTGCAGCAGACCATAAAGCTTAGTCGACCGAGTTGATCCGATTTCATGTACCTGCGGCGCATGTAATTGACCCATAGAAAATACTTAGTTTGGAATCATCACCTCTTCTTCTCGCCTCTGACTTTGTCTTCATCGCCTATCGGAGATCAAGTGGCATCCTTCCTACCTATATACATCTTCCCACCGGAAATGGACAGGGAGCTGGCGGAGCCTCCGCCACAGGACTTCCCACCGGCAGCGAGGGGGTGGAGGCTAACCCTAGAGCCGGGAGCCAGGCGACGCCGCCGGTTCCTACGGGATCACGTTTCGAAGCCCTCCAAGTCCTAGCGGTCGCCGAGGACACGGCGCGCGCGTGCGGCGAGGAGGTTTTGTCAGAGTTCCGCGAGGTCAGCCGGGACGATGTCCGGCGGCCGGTGCAGTCCGACGAGGAGATCGCGCGGGATTTCTGGGACAAGATCGGATTCCCAACGGCGGAGGCTTGGTTCTGGGAGAAGGAGAAGGAATCCATGTCGAGCTGCGGTAAGAATTTTGTTTCTTGCAGGTTTGCGGACGAGGAGACTATGCCGGCGACGTCGAGGACGAAGACCGGTTCGGCGGGGTTGTCGCCGGGAATTGCCCTAAGGGCGGCGCCGGTGAAGCTTGGGTGGCGTGGTCCCCTGCCCCGTCCTCGGATCACGCCGCCTGCTTGCTTGGGTGACTTCTTCCCCGTCGGGCTGCGGGTGGAGGAGGGCCGGGATGCTGCCGCCGCCAGCGGGGACGGTGATTCGTGATTCGTCGATCCGAGTTTTTCCGCTCAGATCCGAGTCCATTTCTCCCTCGCAGCTGGTTGGTGGGCCTCGGCACGGAACGCGGAGCACAGATGGGGCCACCTGCGGGAAAATTTACGTGGCCTTTGGGATCACGTACGTGATTCTCGCACGAAACATACGTCACCAGGCTATGCGATCGCTGCGGGAAGATCTTCATCGGCTCGATGTTCGCCGCCTCCGCCTACGCCGCCCTCCGAGTCCGCTCCGCCTACGCCGCCCTCCGAACCCTCTCCGCCTACGCCGCCTTCCGTCCCCGGCCCGTCTTCAACGTCGTCGGCACGGTCCTTCGCAGAAGTGGTCATGGTTGCGCCTAGACCTCCCGGCGGTGGACTTCCGTCGGTCGCGGCTGCGGCGGGGCGTGGACGCGGCGTCGTCTTTGGACCGGGCGCGGGGCCTCCGACGTTCGCCCCCGGCTACCCTGCGATGGGGGCTTCGGGTGGGGTGGGACCGTTCGGTGCTGCGGCGGGATTCACTGCGGCTCATGGTGGTGTGCAGCCAGGTGTGGTTCCCGTCCTCGCTCCGGGGATTGGCCCACCAACGTTTGCCCCCGTCCCTCCCGGGATGGGGATGCCGAATGGAGGAGGTGGCCATCAGCCTGGAGCACCGGGATTCGCTTTCGTCTTGGCTCAACCAGTGGCGGCGGCGCCGGTGCCGGCTCCGGGACAAAAGCGGAAGAAGAAGAAGAAGAAGAAGAAGAAGAAGAAGGTGAATGGTGTTGTGCAGGCGACGGTGGAGGTGACCGACGGTGCGGCTGGGTCTTCGGTGCCCGTGGCGACGCAGCACGTCGCACAGGGGGCGCCGGTGGCAGCTGGTCCGGTGGTTGCAGCGGTGTCGGAGGCTGATCAGGGTGCAAAGAGAGGCAAATCTTAGTGCTGGAAGTGTGGTACTAATTCCCATGCAACTAAGGACTGCACTATGCATCACTATTGCTATGTTTGTGACAACAACGTGCATCCGACGAAGAAGTGCCTAGTTCTGAAGCTGCCAAGGCCGACGGTGATTGTTGCAGGGCAGGGAAACAGGGAGACTATGTTCAGCATGTTGCCTGACAGCGTTCATAAGGCAGAGTTGGTTCCTACTTTATCACCGATAGCTCGGGTTACGGTGGAGGGTACGACGGCGACAGCTAGCTAGGTGGAGGCGCAAGTGGATCGGATGTGTCCGACTCCGTCTTGGGTATGGGAAGCGATTCCTGATGGTGAAAATGCTTTCACTGTGGGCTTTCCAACCAAGGAGGATTTGCTGAGGTTTGATGGGATGATCCTAGGCGTGCCTTCTCAGTCTACGAGATTGTTGTTCAGCCAGTGGTCGCCAGAGGTGATTGAGCCCATTATGGAGCTGCATCAGCAGTGGGTTCATGTGACTGGTGTCCCGCCACCGATGCGACACTTTTTGGGTCTCTGGCTGCGGGCTCTCTTATTGGCACTACCATCGATGTGGATATGCTTGCGCTACGGGGCGTGGCTTGGTCCGTATTCGGTTGGGTATGGCGGATGATGATTGTTTCAAGAAGACTGATGGTCTGGGGCCGTACATCAAGACAACTGGAGTTTTGTTACTGAAGGGGTTCGAGTTCACTTATAGACCTGAGACGGATAACTATGTTCCGGATCCGGACTTTGTACCGTTCATGTGGGATCATAGAGGAGACTCCGAGGATAGGGGTTTGGAGGAAGGGAATTCTTCTTCTAGTCAGCAGCGGACTGGAGAGCCATCAGTGCAGGGTTCTTCTGGCGTGGACAGTATGATCATTGATCCGAGGCCAGGAGACACTTCGACGCAGCTGCAGGGGACGACGTTGGCGGCTCTTTTGAGAGATGTCGCCGTCACTCCTTTGAACCCGAATCCACATACTCCACGGGGCAAGGAGATCGTCAGTGAGATCTTTTCTTCGGGGGGTCGTTCTGTGACCGATGTGGTTTTGAAGAACTCTCTTCTAGTGTCTAGACAGATTAAACCGAAAGGTACTAGCACTGGGCTGTTGAGGAGTTTCGACGAGGCTGCGCGTTCGGTGGATGTGCGGTTAGCCGACACGGGTGCCCATGTGCGAGAGGTGCGGCGTGAGGCGGACACGCTGGCTGCGGGCCGGCTAGAGGAGGAGGGCCCTAGTGACGCGCCGAGCGTTGAGCAGCTACGCTCCGCTCGGCCACAGTCGCCATCGAGTCCAGCTGGGGCGCGGGTCTCACAGACCGCCCTGGAGGGCGTCCTCGCTTTCACGATGGGCGACGGGGGTCTGGGCGTCGCTCGGGCGCCTGCCGGGGCGCGGGCCACTAACGGCCCAGCTACTGGTGTGGTGCAGGGCGATGCTCGGAGTACTGCACGGGGCGACGCCGACATCGAGTCTTCGGGCACTGGGAGCCCGGACCAGTGCGGTGCCGTGGGCCAGCCGCAGGACACGCTGGCGGGGCGGTTTCCTGTGAAGGAGACGGGTCGGAGGAGCAACGCGGGGACGGCGGTCCTGGCTTCACCGACGGGGTCAGCTGTGGTCGAGGGGGGCATCTTCTCCACCGCCCCCTTCCGCAGCTCCGAGGGCTACAGGGGCGCATGTAGCGATTCATCGTTGTGCTCGACACCCTGTAGCAGCGGACGGATCGTCGTCTACGGACGAGGATGCTTTGGCCAAGGCGATGCGTCGCAAGGCGGCGATGTTTTCTCTTCCTGCTGCAGGTATACCTTCGACTCAAAACTCGTTTCTATCATATTCGACTTGCTAGGATGTCTTCTAGTTTAGCTAATATAGAAGTTAATATTGGTAAGAATGAGCATGATATAACTGTCTCGACTAATGAGTTGAAACACGTGGAGTATGATCGCCTAAGGGTATCCCCATGTGTTTCTTCTAGGCTGATTACCCCATCCTCAGATGATGAGGAAGTGAATGCCACAATTGATGGACATCTTCTATCACATCTGGTGAGTGAGGTGATGGAGGTGGATATGAATGAGGACGGACTAGGATCTTTGAATGATCTCTTTGCTTCTGTCCGGAAATCCAAGTCCGCCAAAGACAAAAGAAACAAGGTAGTCCGTAAAAATGTAAAAGGCTCTAAAATTTCAATTGTTTCCCAATGAACGGCATTTTCACTAATAGCAGAGGTCTTGGTGACTTGGCTAAACATTTGAATATTGCGCAGTATGTGCGGGGCCATAAATTGGAGTTTTTAGCTATTTCGGAAACAGGTAGAAGGGATTTTACGTCTAGTGTGTTGGACTGCCTTTCGGGAGGCGTAGACTTCACTTGGCATTCTATCCCTCCTCGTGGAAGATCGGGCGGCATTTTGCTTGGCGTTAAATCAGACTCTATGGACTTATTGGCGGTGACGGATGGTGACTTTCATATTAAAGCACATATCCGGAATCGGGCTGATAATTTTATTTGGAGTCTGGTTGCTGTGTATGGTGCTGCCCAAGAAGAATATAAAGCGGCTTTCCTTCGCAAGTTGGTGAACTTGGCTAATGATAACCCGTATCCTATTTTAATAGGTGGGGATTTTAATATGCTAAGATTTCCACATGAGAAAAGCAAAGGAAGGTTCGATAGGCATTGGCCTTTCTTATTTAACGCTGTCATCGACAGTCTAGATTTGAGAGAGGTTCATATGTCGGGGAGACGGTTTAGCTGGGCTAATAGTCTCCCAGAGCCTACATACGGAAAACTTGATCGAGTACTGATGAGTACTGATTGGGAAAATAAATACCCATCGGTCACAGTACGAGCTCTTGAACGTATTGAGTCGCTATCGTATCATGCACCCATTCTACTTTCTACCGGCACATTGAATCCAACTGCTCAACCCCAATTCAAGTTTGAATTAGGATGGTTGATGCGGGATGGTTTCGATGAGTTGGTTAAAAATGCATGGGCTAAACCAGTGGCTGCGAATAACCCTATCGGAAGATGGACTGTTAAGTTGCACAATGTGCGCAGACATCTTCGGGGCTGGGCTAGACACACCGCTGGTATCTTAAAAAAAGAAAAAGAGCGACTGTGTTCCATTATTGATGACCTCGACATCATTGCGGAAACAAGGCTACTGACTACGCAGGAAATTGAGCTTAAAAGCCAATCAAACGCGAAAGTAGCCTCTTTGCTGCGTGAAGAGGAGATCAAATGGTACCAGAGATCAAAAGCTAAATTCATCCTCGAAGGAGATTCGAATACGCGATACTTTCATAATGTTGCGAATGGGCGACATAGGAAGAAGCGGATTCACTCTCTTTTGCAGGATGAAGGCCTGATCGAAGGACAGGCTCAGCTCAAGGCCTACGTAACAAAGTATTATAAAGATATGTTTGGGTCTCTGATGGACACATCCGTGTCAATGGATGAGTCGCGAACATATGATATCCCACATGTTTCTGCCGAAGGGAATACCTTCCTTAATGCTCCATTCACTGAACAGGAGATTAAGAGGGCAATCTTTTTGATGGAACATAACAAGGTGCCAGGACCGGATGGTTTCCCTGCAGAGTTTTACCAACATTTTTGGGATGTCATCAAGGATGATCTACTAAAATTGTTTGGTTGTTTGCATGAGGGTCAACAGGAACTGTTTCGCCTTAACTTTGGGGATATCGTTTTGTTTCCTAAAAGTTTGGATACAGAAAGGATACAACAATACAGACCTATCTGCTTTCTAAATGTTAGCTTCAAAATCTTTACGAAAGTGGCTACCATCAGGCTGAACGCGGTAGCAGATCATGTGGTGAAACCTACCCAAACTGCTTTTATGCAGGGTAGGAATATCCTATACGGGGTTGTCGTTTTACACGAAACCGTCCATGAGATGCATACTAAGAAGCTAAATGGGGTACTTTTAAAATTGACTTTGAAAAGCCCTATGATAAAGTTAATTGGTCGTTCCTGCAACAAACTCTGAGAATGAAAGGTTTCTCGGAGGAGTGGTGTGCCTTGATCCATAACGTGTGTCTGGGGGGAGTGTTGCTGTAAAGGTCAATGATGACATAGGCAAATATTTTCAGACTAATAAGGGATTGAGACAAGGTGATCCTTTATCGCCCATACTATTTAATATAGTGGCTGATATGTTAGTGATCATGATTGAACGAGCTAAAGAAAGCGGCCTCATTGAAGGATTGGTACCTCATCTTATCGATGGGGGTCTCTCAATACTTCAATATGCAGACGATACGATTCTTTTTATGGAACATGATCTAGAGAAAGCGACAAATCTGAAGTTAATTCTGTCAGCATTTGAACAGTTATCTGGATTTAAAATTAATTTCCATAAAAGTGAATTGTTTTGTTTTGGTGATGCCCAAGAAGCAGTTGCTCAATACTCCGAACTTTTTGGATGCGAGCAAGGTCAATTTCCTATACAGTATTTGGGAATTCCCATACATTATAGAAGATTAACCAATGCTGAATGGAAACACGTCGAAGACCGTCTACAGAAGAGGCTAGCAAGTTGGAAAGGAAAATTACTATCCCTAGGTGGAAGACTGGTACTCATTAATTCACTGCTGTCGAACATGGTACTGTATATGATATCCTTTTTCCAGTTACCCAAAGGAGTCTTGAAGAAGTTAGATTACTTTAGATCGAGATTCTTTTGGCAACATGATAGTGAAAAGAAAAAATATCGATTGGCAAGATGGGATGTGGTGTGCCGACCCAAAAATCAGGGTGGCTGGGGATTCATGACCTTCAGGTTAAAAACTCAGCTCTCCTGGGTAAATGGCTTCTTAAGCTACTTACGGATGATGGTGTTTGGCAGACACTCCTTAAGAGAAAATACATCGGCACAAAAGTTGTATCACGGGTTGTTTGGAAACCAGGTGGTTCGCATTTTTGGGCTGGACTAATGGCGACTAAGAATCTTTTCTTTCGCTATGGTGTATTTAACATTAAAGATGGATCTCAGATACGGTTTTGGGAGGATAAATGGTTAGGTAATGCCACCCTCCGAGAACAATATCCAGCCTTATACAATATCGTTCGTCATAAAGGGGATACGTTAGCCACGGTGATGCAAACGTTTCTCCCAAACGTGACGTTCAGGAGAGATATCATTGGACCAAGACTTCTGTCTTGGAATGCTTTGTTAGATAGATTGGCTTTGATCCAACTATCACCAGGCATTGATGAGTTTCGGTGGAGTTTGACTAAGGATGGTAAATTCTCAGTTGATTCCATGTATAATGCATTGGTCTACTCTAATGTGCCGGTTGATAATAATAAGAAAATATGGCAAATGAAGATACCTTTGAAAATGAAATTTTTTGCACGGTATCTTCGTAAAGGTGTCATTTTAACTAAGGATAATCTTGTCAAGCGCAATTGGCATGGGAGTACAAATGTGTTTCATGCTCTAAGGATGAGACTATAAGACACTTATTCTTCGAGTGCGAATTTGCGCGTTCTATATGGTCAGCTATCCAAATGGCTTCGAACCTATATCCGCCAACATCCGTTGCAAATATTTTTGGCAATTGGTTGAATGGCATAGATAAGAGGTTTAAAACTATTTTCAGGGTAGGAGCGCTAGCCGTTATATGGTCGCTCTGGCTATGTAGGAATGATAAGATTTCCGATGATAAAAATTTCTCTCGTTTGCAGGTTTTATTTCGATGCACATGTATTCTCCGTTCGTGGTGCACATTACAACGGGCGGAGTTTCAAGGCCTTTTTACGGAGGCATGTGTACGGCTGGAAAGGGTGGCGAGGGATATTTTTATCCCACATGGGTGGCGGCTTGATCTACGGATAGTTGCTCCATAGTCGACATATTTGATTCATCTCGGATTGTAATCGATATGTTGCTAACTTTGTTTTCTATTTTTTCGGCGGTGTGCATCTCGTTATGCAGAAGCCGAGTGTAAGACTTAAAAGTTTTAAGTAATAAAGCCCATATCAAAAAGAAAAATCGGAGATCAAGTCAGAGGACGGCAAGGAGAGGGAGTAGATGCGACCCCCATCGCCGTGGCCGCCCTCGGCCTTATCGGTTTGGAGTTTCCAACCCCTTTTACAAATGTTCAATTTTTCAAAATGCACTGATATGTTGAAACCCAAATCACAATCTTAAATATTTGTACAATATGCATCTGGGCACGCGTTAATCTATTTGTCACCCCCCACCAGATACAGTGGTTTGCCGTGCTAGTGAAGCATTTGAATTATTTACATACAGAAGCGTCAAGGGGTTGAGCTAACAATGGATGTCTCATCCCGACGTGCTAGTAATAAATACATGAAGAGTCATTTTTCTTACTTTGTGATCTTTTGGAAGTTCCATCTTGACGATGGTCTAGAGTCTAGACTTGTCATTTCACTCTTAGATATTTAATTGCTGATTTGGACGTTGTACTTGAGAAAAATACAGGTGGTTTGACCCGGTGTTAATAAACAGCTACAACCGCATACATACAGAGCAGTCTCAGTCTCAGTCATCAGTCATCAGCCATCAACTTACTTGTAATAACTTCCATGATAAGCTGAGAATTGAGTGCCTTCAAAACACCTGCATGTTCGATATTTTTCTCACTCGACGACCTTAAGTCTGAAGTCTTTTGTACGCATTTGCCAGTCCAACGACATCGTTAAGTCGTATTTGCTTTTTTACAGTAATCTCTTTTATTTATCTGCATCATTCAGCTTGCCATTTTCTCTCTTAATTACCAGCAGAATAATCCGCTGCACTAGCGCTGCACAAACTCTTATGTCCTTAGTCTCGGTCTATAGTTTATACACCATGGTTTTCTCCATTGTAGAATTTCAAAGCTATTCTTTATGAAAACTATTAAACATGATTAGTTGACTTATAGTCTTCTAGAGATTAAGATTGCAAAGTTTGATTGAACCCCTCAAGGTTTTTTTTAATGGGGTAACCCGTGCCTCAAGGTTTATTAGAGCCTGTCCCGCGAAACTTTAAACGCGGTCGTGGAAAACGCGTCTTACAGGTAAAAAATGGATGGGGCGGAACAACACCCATAAACCCGACCGCTAAAACAATGGCAAACTCCTAGATTGCAAAACATCAAAAGCTCTCTCAATGTTCTTTCGGCATGCCTCTTGTGGCTTGGCAAACTCAGATTCTTTCCTATTACTGGGTTTGATATAGTTTTCAGAAAAGTTGACCAAGACGGATAGATATCATCCACAAAATAGTACCCTTTTGTGTATACATTCCCATTGGCTGTGTAGTTGCAAGCCGGCGCATCACCACTAGCAAGCCTAGCAAATAGATGAGATCGGTGCAAAACTTTGATATCATGAGTGTACCGGAAAAAAAAACAATGTCATACCCACAAGTCCAGTGATGCAGCTGCCTCAAGCACAATTGTTGGATCCACCAGCTTTGCCATAGTATTGTACGTGCCATGCCTTGGGACCGTTTTTCCGAGTCCGGTGCATATAATTAACACTACCAAGCATGCCCGAAAGACCTTGCTGCTCATTTGTTGCCATCAATCGAATTGTATCTTCCTCATTTGATGCTCTCAAATAAAGTGGGCCAAAGACATGATCATCACTTTCGCGAAACGGCACACATATTCGATGGTAGTATCCTCGCCAATACGAAAATACTTGTTGGCATAGTAAGCTGGAATACCATAGGCAAGCACTTTCATCGCTGCCGAATTTTTTTCATACAGGTTAAACCCCAACAAGCCCGCGGCATTCCTCTGGCAGGTAAAATAGCGATGATTCGCCTCACAAGCATCCACTATCTTCACAAAGAGGGAGCGACGCATTCTGTACCTTCTACGGAAGATGTGCGGCGGGTAGGTGGCCCCTCGGCGAAGTAGTCCCGCATCAGCGGCCCATTGCCGTAAACTAGATCCCGGGGGATGCAAAGGAAACCGAAGGTGGATCCAAGACGCCTCTTTCTCCTCCTCTCCTCGAACTCCGCTATCGTTGTGTCTTGTGTCGCCGGCAACATCTCCACATCGGAGTTGTCCTTCCTCCAAATGGAATGCCTCACAGGGGAAAAATCCATCTAAAAAAATGAAAAAACAACAACTAAAAATCGACGGAAACAAGGAGAATACAACAAAGTTCTCGCCGCAGAGACGAACTGACCTGCGGTTTTCGGGGCGGCGGCTCTCGGCGCGGGTTGGCAGTTAACAACTTCTGCGCCGTCGGATCTGGGGCTTCCGCGGCTAGATGACCTCTTCTCGACGACAGGCGAGCGGGATTGGGGGCGGGAGCGAGCACGGCGGGTTGGCGACACAACAACTATAGGGAAAGTGGGGGGGGGGGGGAGGACTCAGCGGCGCTGAAATGTCCCTCCTGCCAACCGCTTTTGCCCTATCGGGGGCACCTCGGGTCGGCGTGGAAAACTGTGGATTATGGGGTTGGAGGATGAAATTCTTGGTCGCCCGAGAAAATGTTTATGGGTCGGCGTTGTTTTCGGGCTCTGGTCGGGTCATTTTTTCCGCTCGCAAACTATATGCGGAGGCTATTTTTCAGTTCTAGGCAGAATACGGGCTCTGTTAGAGTTGCTCTTATGTTGTGGTCTAACCTTTTCTTAGTTGGGAAATGTGAAAAGGATGCACTAGTTTTTTTGCGAAAAAATAGAAGGGGATTTAAGCGCGACACTTGTTCACTGTATATTGATAAAGAGAAAAAAAAAGTTCTACCATGATCTGTATACATTTTCACTATATAAAGAGAATAAAAACCATTAGCCGCGGAACCTACAGCGATGGAGCTACTGCGCATGCCTAGGGAGCGCTGCAAACTTCCTCATTTCACTGTCCCGTGTGCCTGGTCCGCTCGATCTGTTTACCGGAAGCTGTCCAGCGGCGTGGGGGTCTGCTGGCGTGCTCAAATAAAGGCGACGGTCCTAGGGTTTCTCTTGCGCCAAGACGAATAAATGTCGCACTCCTGTTCTCTTTGATCTGGCTAGAGTGTCGGTTTCTGGAAGGCTTTGCTGGCGATCTCCCACGGGTGTTAATGTCTGAACATTGCTGGATCAGGTAGGATTCGGTCGCGACGCAAGAAGCGGCGCGAAGCACTGTTTCCACCATGGGAAAATCCATGGTGAAGTCAGAAGCGGATAATGTCATGGAATCTGAGTTTGGAGGACTAGCAATGGTGATTGGAATCTTTGCGTCGATGAGTAACTGACTTAGAGTTTCAGAAATTGTGGCATTTTTATGGAAGTAGGGGCGGCATCATAGGTGAAGTTTAAAGTCTTACCTTTCATGGTGAAAATCCAAAGTCTGCCCTTAATTTGTTGTGTTTGGCAATAGTCTTTCTAAAGACATTGTTTTGAGAGCGGGGACTATCTTCAAGGTGAAACTCAAGATCTTAGATCGGGCAACGATGATGTTTGCGCACTGTTACTTCTTGTAGACGTTGTTTTTGAAGAAATTGGACATTAGATGTTGTCTGTTGGTGGTTGTGTTGTCACTCCAAAGAGCGTAACTCTTTAGCGAGACTTTTCTTTTTTAGTTTTTTTTTATGTATATATTCGTAATGCCATTAGGGCATTAAGTTGGTGTAAAGGTCGGATGTAACTAGTATCTTTGAGATATTAGTATATATATTAATAGATGCTTCTTTTAAAAAAAATGCCTCAAGTTAGGCCAGGTTGGGTCTGCACTCTGCACTACCATTGAGCTAACAACCGTCGATTAACTGTTTTTCTGTTGAGCTTAACGGTCGAGTAATTTAGTTTAAAACCAAGTCATCATAAACTACTTAATCATGCGTGTCAATTGGAGAATATCAATTCTTCTTTCATAACTTTAATTCCCAAGAAGCCCTCTCCAGAAACTATTAATGACTACAGGCCTATCTCTCTCACAAATACTTGCCTCAAATTTCTCACCAAGATGGTTGCTGACAGGCTTCAAACAAGGATTTTGGATTGTATCCATAAAAATCAGTATGGTTTCATCAAAGGAAGGACGATACATGATTGTTTGGCCTGGTCATTTGAGTATATTCATCAGTGCAAAGCATCTAAACTTCCTATTGTTATTCTGAAACTAGATTTTGAGAAGGCTTTTGACTCTGTGGAGCATGAATCAATCTATCAAGTTCTGAGGCATATGGGATTTCCTGAGAAGTTTATTTTTTCGGTCAAGATCATGCTGGAGTCAGGTACCTCCTCTGTCCTAGTTAATGGGGTCCCTGGAAGAAAATTTAGATGCAGAAGGGGGGTTAGGCAGGGAGATCCCTTGTCACCTCTGCTCTTTGTTTTAGGTGCTGAAATTCTGCAATATATCATTAATGATCTGAAAGAAAGGGGTTTGCTCAGCCTGCCAATTGATGTGGGTGAACAGGATTTTCCAATTGTTCAGTATGCAGATGACACTATTTTAGTGTTACAGGCTGATGCCAATCAACTGGCAGTTCTCAAGAAGGCTTTGCAGGATTTTAGTGTCTCTACTGGTCTTCAGGTTAATTACCACAAATCCTGCATGCTACCAATTAATATTTCGGATGAGGAAGTGCAGTCTCTGGCTACTGGTTTTGGATGCACTGTGGGTTCTTTTCCTTTCACATACCTAGGCCTTCCAATGGGGACTACTAGGCCTCGTATCATTGATCTAATGCCTCTTGTCACCAAGATTGAAAGAAGGCTAACAGCTAGTTCCACCTTCTTAGCCTATGGAGGGAGATTGCAGCTCATCAATTCATGTCTGTCCTCTATGCCTGTATACTTCTTGTGTTCCCTGGAGACCCCCCCTGGAATTTTAAAACAATTCCATCGAGTTATCAGGCATTGTCTTTGGAGAGGTAATCATCCAGACTCTAAAAAACAATCACTAGTTTCACTTGAAATGATCTGTAAGCCGAGAAGTGCTGGTGGTCTCGGAATTGTTGACTTTCAGAAGCAAAACCAAAGCCTGCTTATTAAACATCTTCATAAGTTTTTTAATAAGGCTAATCTACCTTGGGTGGATTTGGTTTGGAGACACTATCCGAATGGGGTTCCTCAGTCAGCACCTCTTTCTGGTTCTTTTTGGTGGCGTGATATTATGAAATTAGCGCCACTATATTTTCAAGTCAGTGCAGTGCAGGTTAAAAGGGGGGACACGGCCAGGTTCTGGGATGTTTGGCATGGCCGTAATTTCAAAGAAGAATTCCCTATGCTTTTTTCTTTTGCACTTGACTCACATATTTCGGTTAGAGAATTTTTGCTCACTATGGATAGATCAAGTCTATTTGATCTACCACTCTCTCAGCAAGCGTTTCAAGAGTTTCAGCAAATGCAGTTGGTTCTGCAACATGTTCAGTTGGATTCTGATGGTTTTGATGAGTGGAAAACAATATGGAAAGGCGGGGAATACACTTCACACAGGTTTTACCATTATTGTTTTCGGAATCAGAGAGCCAGCAAAATTTATGAGTGGATTTGGAAGAGTAAAGTGGTGCTCAGGATCAAGGTTTTTGCTTGGTTATTGGTCAGTGATCGCTTGAACACGAGGGACATGTTAAGGCGTAGGCATTGGAATGTTACTGATATCCTTCACTGCTCCCTATGTCCATTGAGGGAAACAGAGGACTGGATGCATCTCTTCTTTAAGTGCAACTTTAGTGTCCGAATCTGGAACTATTTGCAAATTCTCTGGGAAGATGGAGATAGCTTTGAGCAAGTTCTCTACAAGACAAGGCAAAAGTTTAACAAGCCCTTTTTTACTGAGGTGGTCATTCTTGCTGCTTGGCATATATGGAAACAGAGGAATGAGGCAGTCTTTCAACACATAATGCCAACCTTTAGGGCCTGGAAACGTAATTTCATACATGACATCACTCTACATACGCATAGAGTGAAGGATTCACATCTTCAACAGTTATCAAAATGGATTGAGGATTTATTTTAGATAGGCTCACCCCTTTGGGTGTCTGTATATTTTGTATATTCTACAACCCTTGTAAAGTGCTCTCTTTATGATAATAAAATGTTGTGGGGTTTTACCCCCACAGTTTAGGTTTCAAAAAAAAATCATGCGTGTCAACATAACCAATACGGCTGGATGTTTGCTTTATTCTGAGATTTTTAGGGGATTTTAAATAAAATTAGGCCGGGAAATATCAAGAGCAAATATCAATGCGTCTGGCCAACTGGCTGGCTTTGTGTTTGCGGGCTAGTCAGCCATCACACCTTACTGGCGACTAGTAATCACTTCCATAGAGAAGCTGGGTATTTTGGACCTCCAAGGACCAAGGGTGTCGCACACCGTAAACACTTGGACATTTCTCCCACACAACCCCAAGTTGGAAGTCTTTGTACGCAACTGTGTTCTGTGCAATGCTCTCTGTGCACTCTTCAGCTTGCCATTTTCTTACCAACACCATAAGCCGCTGCTATGGCCCTGCAGAAACTCTTCTATGTCTCAGTTTTCCTGCTAGTATGCACAGCCAAGGCAATCAACCCGGAAGCAGAAGCACTACTCCGATGGAAGTCCACTTTGATTCACGCCAACTCCCTGTCCTCCTGGTCGATTTCCACTTCTACCTGCTCTTGGTTCGGCGTCACATGTGACGCTGCCGAACATCTCACCGAGCTCCACCTTCCCTACGCAAGGCTCCATGTTCAGAACATCACTGTGCTTGATCTTCACAGCAACAACTTTGTTGGTGTTATCCCAGCAAACATCTCCTTGTTTCTCACCCTCACCGTTCTGGATTTGAGCTATAACAATCTTGTTGGTTCCATCCCCTACCAACTCAGCAAGCTCCCAATGATTGCTGAGTTAGATTTAGGAAACAACCAATTGACCAACCTAGAATATGCCAACTTCTCACCAATGTCCAGTCTGAAGCTGTTATCTCTAGCTAATAATGATCTCAGTGGCACCTTTCCGCAATTCATCCTCAACGGTACCAATGCGAGGATGAGGTTCCTCAGTTTATTTAATAACGCATTCTCAGGCCCGTTACCAGATTCACTATCAGAGATGGTTCCAAGGTTGAGGCACCTGAACCTGTCCTTTAACGGGTTCTCTGGCTCTATACCTCGGTCATTCTCAAGGCTCCAAAATCTTAAGACACTAGGTCTTGGGAAAAATAATCTCACAGGAGGAATCCCAGAAGAGCTGGGGATGATATCTGGATTGCGAACTCTTTTACTGTCCAATAACTCACTAGGTGGGTCTATTCCGGCCTCGCTATCAAAGCTTCAAAAGCTTGAGTTTCTAGGCCTCGAGTCAAATAATCTGAACGGAGGAATCCCAGAAGAGCTGGGGATACTGTCTAGATTGCGGCTTCTTATACTACGAAGAAACTCACTTGGTGGACCGATCCCAGTATCACTCGGGAAGCTTCAAAAGCTTGAGATACTAGCTCTCGAGTCAAATAATTTAACAGGAGGAATCCCAGAAGAGCTGGGGATAATGTCTAGATTGCGGATTCTTGCGCTAAGAAGGAACTCACTTGGTGGACCGATCCCAGCATCACTCGGGAAGCTTCAGTTGCTAGAGTGGCTCCACATAAGTGACGCTGGTTTGGTTTCTACTCTACCACCAGAACTGGGGAACCTTACTAGCCTTCAATACATGCATCTGGAAGGGAATCATTTGTTTGGAAGCTTTCCACCATCTTTTGCCAGGATGCAAAAATTGCTTTTTTTTTGGGATAGGGAATAACAGAATTAGTGGTACCATTCCGCAAGAGATGTTTACAAACTGGACCAAGCTGGAGTTTTTTGATGTATCCAACAACTGCTTAACTGGAAGCATCCCCCCACAGATCAGCAAGTGGAAGGACCTAGTGTTTCTTGAGCTCGGAGGCAACAACTTTACTGGCTCGATCCCACTGGAGATGGGAGGCATGTCTATTAGAGGTTGTTGTAAACCGGATAATCAAATATGAGATTGTACCGGTTAGGTTAGGTTTCCTTGGCGTGTACTTCTCCTCCTAACCTCTACCTCCTGTAATCTCTCAACTGTATCATCTCGGTGACCTATTTGGGTCCCTTATAAACACGTAACCCGGCCGAGTTCCAAGGCACGGTTCCTCGTCTATTGACATGGTATCAGAGCCGCCTCTTCTTTGACATCGAGCGAACAACCCATCTACAGAAACCAATCTACAGAATACCCAAAGCATCCGATCATCACCATCATCAGAACATCCACAATCCCATTGAGAGCACCCAATACCACATTACCAAAAATCCCATCGAGAGCATCAAAAAACCCCACATCATCTAGAACCCTACCATGGCCTCTTCGAGCTCCACTCCGCATGGCCTCGGGCAGCCGCCATCTGAGAAATTGACAAGAGCGAACCACCTGCTGTGGAAAGCTCAAGTTATTCCTGCACTGCGCGGTGCTCGGATGCTTGGACTTCTGGACGGGAAAGAGGCCAAGCCAGCTGAGTTCATCACCATCCAGAAGGACGGGAAGGAGAACAAGGTGGAGAATCCGGCGTTCGAGAGCTGGCGCAGACCATCTCTCTCGACGGATATCCTGGCGCAGACCATCGGGCTGGAGCATGCTGCCGAGGTCTGGGCCCTCATCGAATCTCTGTACGCATCAAGATCAAAGGCAAATCGCACAAGTCTTCGTGGAGGACTCACAAACACAAAGAAACTCGATCTCACCGCCGATCAATACATAGCCAAGATGCGTGGCTTCGCCGTCGAGCTCATCGCCGCCGGCCGCGACATCGACGATGAAGAACTTGTCGAGTTCATTCTCAATGGACTAGACGAAAATTATAACGGGTTGGTCTCCGCTGTGAACGCCATGGAGCGCTGCACCGTCAACGATCTCCACGGGCTTCTCGCCGCTCACGATGCTAGGCAGTCCATGCTGACAGGCGGCGGCGCGAAGGAGTTCACGTCCTCTGCAAACGTGGCAAACAGAAACGGCAATGTCAAGAAAAACAATAGTGCTGGTAACTACGGTGGCGGGGGCTACGGCCGTTCCCCTCAGGAGTATGGTGGCGGCGGTGGTTACAACCGTCCGCCTCAAAGTGACGGCAACGGAGGTCCCTGGCGCTCTGGCTGGCAAGGTGGTGGCGGTGACCGCGCTCCGTGGCAGCCGCAAGGAGGTGGTGACCGCGGCTGGCAGCCAGGCTCGTGGCATCAAGGCGGGGGTGATCGCGCCCCGTGGCAGCAAGGAGGCGGTGACCGCGCTCCGTGGCAGCAGCAAGGGGGTGGTGACCGGCCTCCGTGGCATGGTGACCGCGCTCCGTGGCATGGTGACCGCGCTCCGTGGCAGCAAGGAGGTGGTGACCGCGCTCCGTGGCAGCAAGGGGGCGGTGGCTGGCAGCAGCAAGGGGGTGATCGCCCTCCCTTCTCCGGATGGCAACAAGGAGGTGATCGTCCCCCCCGTCTAAATTTCAAGATGTTTTCTGTCAAATATGCAAGAAACATGGTCACCCCGCCAACGAGTGCTGGTGGCGCTACGCGGTTAACAAGAAGAGAGGTGAACGCCCCGTCCCTGAGAAGAGTGCAAATGCTGCATGTGCCTATGGTGTGGACACTAATTGGTACCCGGATAGTGGTGCCACTGACCACATCACGGGAAATCTCCAAAACCTCATGATCCAGAACAAGTACCCCGGCAAGGATTCCATTCAAACTGCGAATGGAGAAGGTATGAAAATTAGTCATATTGGTCATTCATATATTGAAACCCCAAATTGCAATCTTCAGTTAGATAATATCCTTCATGTCCCTAGCACCACTAAAAATCTCCTCTCTGTTCACAAATTAACACTTGACAATGATGCTTTCATTGAATTTCACCCTTGGCATTTTTTTATAAAGGACCGCGCAACCAGGAACATTCTTCTTAGAGGGGAGTGCAGAGGAGGTCTTTATCCAATTGTGTCTTCATCCAATCCCAAGCAAGTGTGTCTTGTCACCAAGCCTTCAGCAGAAAGGTGGCATTCTCGATTAGGACATCCATCAAGTTTAGTGGTTAAATACATTCTAAATAAATTTGGTCTTCCATATGAGAAGTCCTCTAGTAGTGAGTCTATTTGTGATTCTTGTCAAAGAGCAAAAAGTCATCAACTTCCATATCCAAATTCTACAAGTGTTTCCATGTTTCCTTTACAACAAGTTTTTTCAGATGTTTGGGGTCCTGCTTCCACTTCTGTAGGACGCCATAACTATTATGTGAGTTTTATAGATGACTATAGCAAATTCACATGGATCTATCTTCTAAAAAGGAAATCTGATGTGTTTGATGTCTTTCATAATTTTATGAACTTTGTTGAGAGAAAGTTTGATAGAAAGATTGTTACTATGCAAACTGACTGGGGTGGTGAATATGAAAAACTCCACTCTCTTTTTCAAAAGCTTGGCATAACACATCATGTTTCCTGTCCACATGCACACCAACAAAATGGTTCTGCAGAACGTAAGCATCGTCATATTGTTGAAGTAGGATTGTCTTTACTTGCTCATGCCTCCATGCCTTTGAAATATTGGGATGAAGCATTTCTTACAGCCACATATCTCATCAATATTATGCCTAGCAAAGTTATTGATAATGCCACACCCACAGAACTCCTTTTAGGCTCTTCACCTGACTATAAATCTCTTAGGGTCTTTGGGTGTGCATGTTGGCCAAATTTACGTCCTTATAACTCTGACAAACTCTCCTATCGATCCACTCAATGTGCTTTTCTTGGATATAGTCCTCGACATAAGGGCGTAAAATGTTTAGACATCTCTACTGGTCGAGTTTATATTTCTCGTGATGTTATCTTTGATGAAAACATTTTTCCATTTGCATCTCTACGTCCCAACGCTGGTGCTCTTCTAAGACAAGAAATACTCCTACTTCCTAAGCATCTAACATCCTATCATGAGGGTTCAATTATGAATGATATTATGACTAATTCTGCAGCATCTATGGATTCCCCTAACATTTTGCAGCGCACCGGTGAAAATCCTGGCCAAAACAGTGCAGAAACGAGCAAGGAAAGTGAAGAAATAGATGCACCATCCGTATCACAACGTGACAAGAGAATCTGCCCTGATTCCCATGCAGATGCGGCGTCAGGGGAGCGATCCGAGGCGGGTGTCCCTGCATGCACAAATCCCGCAGCGGAATCTCCTGCGCGCACCGATCCCGTGATGGATTCGGTGGCTCCATCTGCGGGTCTGCCGTCCTCTGACTCGACGACTCAGCCGAGCCAGCGATGCGTCTCCACGCGTCCACCTGCTGCTCGGCGTGCGCGCTGTCCACCCGACAGCCCGACCGCGTCAGCGCTGGCGCCTGCACCCACGGGATCATCTGCGCCATCAACTTCGCTGCCCCAGCTATCATCCACGCCACAAATTCGGCCACATGGATCATCTGCGGATCCTGACGCTGCACAGGAATCTGCCCAGCAGGGGGGATCTTCTGTGGCTGCTGTTCCTGCAGATCTCCCTGTGCGCAGGACTAGACTTCAACAGGGTATTAAAACTCCTAAAATAAGGACTGATGGCACCATTCGGTATAATTTTTCTGTGTGTACTGCAGGAGAACCAGCGACTTTAGATCAAGCTTTGGGCAGTGAAGAATGGCGTAAGGCTATGGATGAAGAATATGAGGCATTAATGAGCAACAAAACGTGGCATTTGGTGCCTTCATCACATGGTAACAAAAATATAATTGATTGCAAGTGGGTTTTTCGAGTTAAGAAAAATCCTGATGGTAGTATTGAAAGATATAAAGCTCGACTTGTTGCAAAAGGATTTAAGCAACGTTTTGGTATAGACTACGAGGACACTTTCAGTCCAGTGGTCAAAGCAGCTACTATTCGTCTTGTGTTGTCTATTTCTGTCTCTCAAGGTTGGAGCCTTCGTCAACTCGATGTCAAGAACGCGTTTTTGCATGGTGTTCTGGAAGAGGAAGTGTTCATGAAGCAACCTCCTGGTATGAAAATTCTCTCCTACCTCATCATGTGTGCAAACTTGATAAAGCTCTGTATGGTCTCAAGCAAGCACCAAGAGCATGGTATTCCAGATTGAGCAATAAACTTCAAGAGTTGGGATTTACACCATCTCAAGGAGATACATCATTATTCATTTATAATCAGTCAGCTGTCACTATATATGTTCTCATTTATGTGGATGATATCATTGTTACTGGTTCATCATCTCATGCTATTTCCACATTGATAAAAGATCTTAATCAACATTTTGCAATTAAGGATCTAGGAGATTTGCATTTCTTTTTGGGAATTGAAGTAAGGAAAATTCATAATGGTATTGTTCTCACTCAAGAAAAGTATGCAACTGAGTTATTAGCCAAAGTTGGGATGTATCATTGCAAGACATTCTCCACTCCACTTTCTGCTTCAGAACCATTTGTCGAGACATCGTAGTAGTTTTCATAGACTGGGGTGCCATGAGACTACGGTAGAGACGTGGGGTAACGGGATAGCGTAGTAACACAGAACACGGGATTTACCCAGGTTCGGTACGTCGCGACAGTACGGCGTACCTACTCCTGCACTTCTCACTATGTGGGACTAAAGCCCGTATAATAAGGTTACAATGTAAGGGAATAGATCCAGCTACTCGTCGAGGATGAACTTCCCGGCGAGTTGCGTAAGGCTTGAGCTTGAACCTAGAACCTTGGAACTAAAGGAACTTATGAAATCTATCTCCCGTCCGGCTTTATATAATAGCCGGATTAGGGCTTACAGAACCAGAAACCTAGAAGACTACGTTTAACTTGTAACTTGGAAAGTAAGGAATCTGTCTTCTCCTCCAAGCCAGATCACGCGTGCCGTGATCCGGGTTCTTCTAGAATCCGGCTTCTGTGCGTCGGACTACTGGGCCGCCCAATGGACCTAAGCCCATTACCTTGCAGGCCACCCTGGTAGTCCAGCTCTTTTGTCTACCATCTTCTATACCCCTATTCGGTATATATCCGACAGTAGCCCCCAGGAAGGATCAAAACTCTGAAACTCCGCCTTTCGTCAAATACATTTTGTCCGGGAAACTTGATTCAGCAGTCTTGATTCTTTCTTCTTTCCTTTTGAAGGAGATGGTAACATAAAACTCGGAACTATGAAAATCCGGCTTTTCTTCTCGCGATCCTTCGCGGAAAAGGAACACGTGACATCAGCGCTTTAATCATACTGACGTAAGCGCCGCTTGGTTTCACGCGGGAAACCCTGCAACGTATCTCTGACAGATTCTCACGAGAAACGAGGAGATAGCCATCATTCCTCTGTCGTTCCGTTTCCCGGATTTTCCGGCGAGCGACACGCGTCGAACATCCAACGGTCAAAAGAGCCGTTAGCGCGTATCTAGAGGGTTTTTAGGCTATAAATAGCCGTCTTCGTCCTCCTCATCAACCTTCTTCACTCCCTCACTGCCTTCACCATCGGTGCGAACGTGAGCTCGAGAGCGAGAACGATTCCTTGCCCCGACGAGCCCCTTGCACGCCGGAGCGCTCCGACACCACCGAGAAAGATGGCATCTCCGCAATCATCGCCAGTTCGCGCTTCCGTCGACGAGCTCTTGAGCGATCTAGATCCCCAACTTGGGTCGCCCAAGCACGCCGGCGGCGAGCTGGAAAAGGCTACGGCGTCCGCAGCGGGCGGAGGAAACGTCTCCGCCACCACAGATGCTGCAGGACCAAACACCACATCGACCCCGCCGTTCGCTCCCGAAACGGCGGAGGAAAAGGTAGAGCTCCTCGACGAGCAGCTTGCCGCCGCGAAGGCCGCCACCACCGCCGCCGCCGGAGGAGATGAAGAAGAGGAAACTGCAGGCAACTGGATTGCCTGCAGTATTCCCCCGGCTCTTCTTCCCAACTTGGAGAAGGAAGGCCTGGTTTTGAAAAAGAAATGGCGGCTCCCGGAAGAGGAGACCGAACCCGCGCCGCAAGAGGGCGAAAGGGTGCTTCTCGCCTCCCACCTTCTACGAGGTATGGGGCTTCCCCCTTCTTCTTTCTTCCTCCAAGTTCTAGCTCACTACAACATCCAACCTCATAATCTCCCTCCCAATTCCATTCTGTATATGGCCGGCTTTCAGGCCTTATTCGAGGGTTACCTAGGAATAGAGCCTAGGTTAGATTTTTGGTTGTACTGCTTTGGGGTTAAGCGTAACTCTTCGGAGGGCGCACTCCCAAATTGCGGAACCATTTCCTTTACTCTTCGGAGATTCCGAGAGGATTGGTTCCCCAAAATAAAAACCTCGGAATCCGTCAAATTCTGGACGGGTTCCTTCTTTTATCACCCCGACGTGCCTTTTCCTAAAAAAGCCGTCGGGGTTCCACCTTTTGTGAACTCCGCCGCTGTTCCCCAGGATAACTGGGTTACAGAGGCCGTCCAGGTTCTGCCTCCAGATCTACTAAGGATCAAGAGGCGCATCGCCAAACTCACTTCCTCCAAACCTCCTTTGACCGGTATGGACACGGTCTTTTGCTGGCTGAATAGGCGGATTCAGCCATTAGCAAACCACGGAGGCCGTCTCCTGTGTGAATACACAGGAGCCAAGGATCCAATGCGGACAACCGACAAGGATTGGCCCGCAAAGGAGCTCAGGCGGCGCATCAATCAGTTGGTCGCTTCGCGCGATCAATACACGGAGAGTCGGCCAATGTACACGGCCGACAACCCCGCTCCTAAGGTAATTTTCCCGTTATTTGGGTATAATCTTACTTCCTGGATAATCTACCTTTCGAATCTGATTGGTTTTTTCCAACAGCTTGTGGATCTTCCAGACTCGGAGTTAGCCTCCGAGGCCGAGCTGGATGCGCTGCGTACCGCCGCTACTGGTGGGCGCAAACGCAAGAAGATAATTTCTTCTGATGAAATTATCGACCTTGACGGAATCCCCGTCGCCACGTCCAGGTTATTTTCTTCTGGGTTTTTTCTTTTATGGGATCTTTTTCGTCCATCTTCGGTGTTTTAACCTTTTCCGGGTTTTTGGTTTTTAGCTTGCCCCCCTCCACCTTGAAGCCGAGAAAGTTGAAGAAGCTCAGAGCTTCTTCCAACCGAGGCAGCCAACCATCTCCCGCCGTCGCCCCGGACACACCGCAGACAATGGCGGAAGAACCTACTGCCGCCACCACCACCAAGCCCCCAGAGCCCAGCCAGCCCGTTGTGTCCGAGTCGGACACGAGGGAAAGGGCGGCTCCAGAGGTGGGGAAATCTTCTCGGACTTTCGACGAGGAAATCCCCACCTTTGACAAGGATTTTAAGGCTATAAATGACGGCTTGAACGCGGCCGAAAATCACTTTGCAGAATACGCGAAAGAATTCCGGGAAAACTTAGCAGGTTTGCAACGCATGAGCCAGGTATGTAACTCTAGCCCCCAAGCATTAAACAAAATGCATGCTTTTTTGCTTTGATGTTTTTATTAACCATACTTTTCCTTGCTGTGTTTCAGCAAACCTCCGAGGCCATAAACCTTAAAGTTTTCAGGAAGCTCACTATCAAGAATAAAGAAGTTCGAAGTCTTCTTTCTATTCTTGAGGAGAGAGAGGCGGAGCTGAAATCGTCTCAGCTCTCTTTGACGGAAACGAAAGGTAGGCTTTTTCGTTTTGGAATTTCCGATTTAAGACTTTGTCGAAGTTTTTTCCCGAGGAAATTGATCAACTCGGATTTTCCCCTTGCTTTTCAGCTGCTTTAGCTGAAGCTAAACAAGCAGCGGAAGATTCCGGCAACGCCGAGATTCTCCGCAATGAGAACATTGAGCTTCACAAGAATCTTGTGAAGGCTCAACAAGACCTGGAAGCCAGCAATCTGGCCCTTGGAGTGGCTAACTCCAAGGCTTCCGAGCAGGCGGAGAAAGACAAATCCACCATCCAGGATTTGACTGAAGCTCTGAACCTTCGCCTGGAGGAAGTTTCCGAGATCGATAAACTTATCGGTAAATTTTTTACCCTTGTCTTCATCTTTCCATGTTTTGCTTTCTCTGTTTGTCTCCTTAACCCTTTTGTATGCTTTATTGGATCAAACAGGAGACACCCCAGATGGCACTCGGGCTGCAGGCATCCGAGCTTTCGGGGAGACATGGAACTTGATGAAGGCTGCTGCAACGCAGCTAGTAGGCAAGTTTCTTCCCGAAAAATCTGGGGAATGCTCGGAGGTTGAAAAACTTCCGGGTATCATCATGGAGGTGGCGGAGTCCAAGGAGTCTGTTCTCTGCTCCGCTGCACGGGGTGGTGCGCGTATGGCCTTAGGCCTTATGCGCATGCACTACCCTAGTGCCAAATCCTGGCGTGTGGCCACCGGCGTCCCTCAGGGATACACGGATGCGCAACGATCCACCATCTTTGGTGAAGTTAAGGGCCACGCCACCCAGATTGCCGCCATGGTAAATGTCGGCGTCCACTATCCAGAAGAAGAAGCTCCTCCAATTCCCGATGAAGAAAGCAGCGAGGAGGAGTCGGATTCTTGAAGGGTTACCTGGAACCTGGATAGAAAATTTAGACAATAGGAGCATTACTGTTCTTTCATTTGTAATCCAAAATGTAATGCTTCTTATGTATTAATGAAAATTCCGTCTTTTGCAGTTTAAACTATGAAATTACTTTGCAAGTTGTTTGAATTTTATCACTTCTTTATCTTCTAAGTTCTCTGGTGTGTATGCTTTAACTGTCCTTAGTGTTTGAAATGGCTCAAATAGCATTATGAATCGTTATGCCGAGTAACTGGGGACGAACCAAGCAGTTTTGAAACTCGAAAACATGAATCATGCTAAAGGCATTTTTACTAACTAGTTCCAGTAACCCAGCATACGCACGATCAGATAAGACTTAGAGAAACAAGGAAAGTTTTAAGTGGAACTTGGGCACGCAGGCAATTCAAGTTTCCTTTAGCCGTTAAAAGGCTGAAAAGTCATTCAGTTATGTAACGCCGAGTACGCAAGCACAATTCGGGTTAACATTGAGAAATTTGTAAGATCATTGGGAAATAGATGAGGCGGAAACACTTTGCACTTATAAGAAAAATGGATGACAGCATTCCGACAACTTTATTTCATGATCTCAAAAAATGTTTACATAGATTTGAACTAAGTACAGAAGGGGACATAACTTGCTAGGTGTTCCCAGGCTTCCGCAATCCACTTGACCTTGTCGAAACTTTTCAGCAGCTTGAAGAGTGGTAGGGTTTTAGCCCCCAGCCAACTAAGAAATCTTTTTATGGCTGTGGCGGAACCCGGCAATTCTGGGACATCTTTTTCATACGTATGTTCTGCGATGTTCGAGATTGCTTTCATCTTTTCCTGGTTAACTTCTATTCCTCTATGAGAAACGATGAAACCCAGAAGTTTTCCTGAGGGAACCCCGAATACGCACTTAGATGGATTCAACTTCATCTTGTAAGTGCGCAAATTTTCGAAAGTTTCTCGCAAGTCCTCAAGGAGTGTATCTTTTTCCTTGGTTACGACAGCAATATCGTCCACGTAAACATGGACGTTTTTTCCAATCTGACTATGCAAACAACGTTGCATGCAACGCTGGTAGGTTGCACCTGCGTTCTTCAGGCCAAAAGGCATGGTTACGTAGTAATACGTCCCGTACGGGGTTATAAAAGAAGTCTTGATTTGATCTTCCTTTTTCATGCGTATTTGGTGGTACCCGGAGTATGCATCCAAAAAGCATAAAAGCTCAGAGCCTGCAGTGGCGTCTATTATTTGATCGATTCGCGGCAGCGCAAACCTATCTTTCGGACATAACTTGTTCAATCCTGTATAATCTATACACATTCTAAGGGCAGTTGTGTCTTTCTTCGGTACTAATACCGGATTTGCGGACCAGTCAGTATGGATTACCTCCTTGATGAAATCCGCTGCTAAAAGCCGGATAATTTCCTTGCCAATAGCCTTCCGTCTTCTTCCGTCAAATCGACGGAGACCTTGTTTGACGGGTTTTGATCCGGGAATAACCTTGAGTTGGTGCTCAGCAAGTTCCCTGGGTACGCCTGGCATGTCAGCTGGACACCAAGCAAAAATGTCCCAGTTCTCACGGAGGAACTTGATGAGCTCGCCTTCCTATTTGTCGGTCATCCCAGTCCCTACAACGACGAATTTTGTCGGATCTTTGGGATCTAGGATTACCTGTCTTGTATTCTCGGATGCCTTGAAGCTATCTGTTGGCTTCCGAGTTTCTTTTCCTGCCGGCATTTCTTTCGGCGATACCTCCTTGGCTAACTCCTTCAGTTCTTCCTGAGCTATAACTCTTTGAGCGCAAAGGGCGTTTTGCTTTTCCAACTCATTTGCCAGCTTGAAATCACCGGCAATGGTGATTACTCCTCCTTTGGGTCCTGGCATCTTCAGCTTGTTGTAGATGTAGCAAGATCTTGCCATAAACTTGGCGAAAGCCGGACGTCCGAGTATTGCGTGATACACGCTCTCGAACGGCACAACTTCGAAGGATACTTTTTCCTGCCGGAAGTGATCTTTATCTCCGAAGGTGACATCTAGGGAGATTTCTCCTAGGGATCGTGCTTGCCTGCCAGGAACGATGCCGTGGAAGCGTATATTGCTGTAGTTGAGCTGGGACTCAGATATCTTCAAGTGCTTCAGTGTATCCAGGTACATTATATTGATGCTGGATCCTCCGTCCATCAGCACTCTTCTTAGCCTAGTGTTTTGGACAATAGGGCTTACAACAAGAGCTTGTGTGCCGGGTTCAGGGATATTTCCGGGATGATCAGACTGATCCCAGATTATCGGTGTGTTGGAATATTTCAAGAATTTTGGGGTTGCAGGAACAACCGCGTTTATTTCTCGAAGTGTCCTTTTGGCCACCTTTGCTGACGGGGTTGCTAGGAAAGTTAGCATTGCTTCTCCGTCAACTCTCGGAAATTTAGGTTCGCCTTTTCGCTGTTGTTCCTGGATTTTGTCATCAGTGTCCGATTCACTGTCTTCTTTTTCAGCTTCTGGCTTTTGTTTGGCAGGTTTCCTCTTGGAACCCTTCCCTTTACTTCCGGATCCTGCATTGCCTTTCATATGCTTGTTTAGCCGGCATTGCGCGTTCGTGTGGGTTGGTTTCCCAAACTGAGAGTGGTGGACGCAGGGTTCCGACTTAATTCTCTCCCATTCTTCAGGAGTGTAATTGATGGGATCCGGACTGCGGCCTTTCCATTTGTTCCCTTTTTCTCCTCCAAAGGCTAAGTTAACCTCCTTGGGCTTTGTCGTTGACTCCGGAGTTCCTTTTTTATCAGAACGAGGTGTTTTCTTGGCCAGTATCAGTGACTCAATATTGCCTCCTCTTGCTCTGATATCGTCTTCGGCTGCAGCATGCTCATTAGCGGTTGTAAGCATAGATCCGAGATCTTTGTGCTTTTTAGAGCCAACCATGAACGGTACAAGTCCGGGTTTTAGGCCATTGACGAAAGCATGCATTGCTTGTACGTCAGTTACCCCAGAGCAACTATTCTTCATTGCAGTCCATCTGGAGATGAAATCCACGTATGGTTCGTCTTCAAATTGGGTGCAACGGTTCAGCTGGTTGATGCTATTTGGGCGTTTGTATGTTCCTCGAAAATGCTGAGTAAATACCCTCGCCATATCATCCCAACTGTCGACAGTTCTTGATGGTAAACCATTAATCCAATCTCTGGCTCCGTCTAGCAACATTAGGGGAAGAAACTTGACAGCTTCCAGGTCTGTCCCGTTGTTGATTTGGACGGCTGTGTAATAATCTGAAAGCCAGGTATCCGGGTTTGTACTGCCGGTATATTTTTGGTAGGTTGGACCAACTTTGGCAAAGCCAGAATGCAGGGTTATCCTTCGGATCCTGTCAGTAAAACACTTAGGACCAAAGTATAGATCATCCTTTTCTGCTCTGTCAATATGTGCAGAATATCTCCCGGCTGAATGGACAGAAGGGGATCTGCTCCTTTCTTTTCCATTGTTACGCGGACGCGTTTTTCCGAGGTTATCTCTATCTCTTCCGTTGTCACGCCCTCTGGGATTAGGTGGAGTCCTGCTCCTGTACCTTTCCTTATCTTTGGGCGGTGTCCGAGATCTTTCACGCCTGTGAGGTGTATCGTATCTTCCAGCTTTTTCAGCTGGGTTTCTCGGAGGTGGCATTATTTTGCCGTCATTCCGATGTTTGTCTTCCCGATCGTGTGGTTTATATCCATCTTTCGGGAGATGAGGTCCGGTTCTAGACGCTGCGTCCCGGTTGTCGGGGTTTTTCTTGTCTTTTCTCGGATCCTCTTTTTTATCCGAATCTCCGGGTTCTTCCGGTCCAGGTGCTCCAGCAGCGCAAGTAACAGTTTTGCAGAGGGCGGAATTATCATGCAGCCTCCCTGATCGCTCTTGTCCTCGCTGTTGCTGCTGTAATGCTTTTCCTAGGAAAGCATACACCCCTTGGAGTTTTTCCCCGTTGGAGTACAGATCATTGTTCAGGATGGCGAACGCTGCTTCCGCGTTCTCAGCTGCGGTTTTGTATATTGGTTCGCCCTTGGCATCTTTGCCGTTTAACTGCTTTTGCCAAGATGGGTTATAGAACCTTTCTTTCGGCGGCAGTTCTTCCGGTTTTGCAATTCCGGGTAACCTCGTAGGCTTTAAGGCAGATCTATGCTTTCTCTCGTACTCCTCAATTTCTTCCTTCATAATTTTGATGTCATTATGGGTTTGTTGGAGGTGTTGCCGAGATCTAAGCAGTTGTTGCTGTTGCCGTTGGAAAGCTTGTCTCCTGGCTTCCAGCATCTCAGGGGGTTCATTGGGTCCCACTGGAGTTTGTAATAGTTCTTGCTCTTCCAGTTCTGTCATTGGCGGAGCAGTGATTTCCTTAGATTTCTTTTTCGTAGGCTTTGTGCCACTAATATCTCCAACTTCCAAGTTTTCATCAGCGAGATCAGCTGACTTTTTCTTCCGGAGTTTGTACTGGAGTTTTTTAGAAGCACGGTGCTTTTTCTTGGAAGAGGGAGGTTTTTTGACAGGTTCATCCTCTGTCATCTCCTTGACGTTAGGAAATATCGGAGAAGTTTCTCCGTCTTCCCTCTCCTCTGCTGGCGGAGGGGTTTTAGGGCTTTCCTGGCTATCGGCACCCGTTGTATCAGCTGGTTTTGCCATTAGCACTTCATGGAACCCCTCTTGAAAGGATTTAACTTTTCTTACGAAGGCATCATCATCTTCGTCTTCGGAGAAGTTATCCGATCCGGTTTCCGACTCCAATCTCGCCTCAATGGCGGCAAGCACGGACTCTGTTTCCGAGTTCATCGTCTGGTTGACGGATGTCGAATCTTCCGTCTTTGTGACGGGTATTGGTTCTTCCGTCTCTGTGACGGGTGTATCGTTGTCTGCCTCTTGCACGGGATTTCCGTCATCCGTGTTTTCGGCGATCTCGGATTGCACCATGCCGATAAAGTGCGTATCACTGTTTTGTCGGCGATCTGAGCAAAATCCGGCATCATAGTCGTCTTCGACTGGGTATAGGGCGGGTGGGAGATAATTGCTTTCACCGCAAAACCCCATTGCTTCCGCGGTTAATCCGATAAAGATATTAGCAGATCCAATCGGTAAAACGCAGGCACTTACCAGATGGTTTTGCGCCGGGATGTAGGATCCGTTGTCGAGGAAGCGCCCGACGTCGTCGTCGAATTCCAAGCTTCCGACCGTGATCGATCTTCCGATTCCGCCTAATATCCCAGATCGGAACTTCACGCCTGACGTCGTACGCCCCACGGTGGGCGCCAACTGTCGAGACATCGTAGTAGTTTTCATAGACTGGGGTGCCATGAGACTACGGTAGAGACGTGGGGTAACGGGATAGCGTAGTAACACAGAACACGGGATTTACCCAGGTTCGGTACGTCGCGACAGTACGGCGTACCTACTCCTGCACTTCTCACTATGTGGGACTAAAGCCCGTATAATAAGGTTACAATGTAAGGGAATAGATCCAGCTACTCGTCGAGGATGAACTTCCCGGCGAGTTGCGTAAGGCTTGAGCTTGAACCTAGAACCTTGGAACTAAAGGAACTTATGAAATCTATCTCCCGTCCGGCTTTATATAATAGCCGGATTAGGGCTTACAGAACCAGAAACCTAGAAGACTACGTTTAACTTGTAACTTGGAAAGTAAGGAATCTGTCTTCTCCTCCAAGCCAGATCACGCGTGCCGTGATCCGGGTTCTTCTAGAATCCGGCTTCTGTGCGTCGGACTACTGGGCCGCCCAATGGACCTAAGCCCATTACCTTGCAGGCCACCCTGGTAGTCCAGCTCTTTTGTCTACCATCTTCTATACCCCTATTCGGTATATATCCGACACCATTGTCTCTTCATGAAGGAGATTTACTTGAGCCAGATGATGCTACAAGGTACAGAAGTATTGTAGGTGGCTTACAATATTTAACTCTCACACGACCTGATATTTGTTTCTCAGTAAATAAGGTGTGTCAGTTTCTTCATGCACCTACCACAGTTCATTGGACAGCAGTTAAACGAATTCTTCGTTATATAAAGGATACTATCACTACTGGTATTTCTTTCAGAAAGTCTATGTCTACTTTGGTTAGTGCTTTTTCTGATGCAGACTGGGCTGGATGCATAGATGACAGGAGGTCCACTGGAGGGTTTGCAGTATTCTTTGGACCAAATTTAATTTCTTGGAGTGCTAGAAAACAGGCAACAGTATCTAGATCCAGCACAGAAGCAGAGTACAAATCTTTGGCAAATGCAACAGCTGAGGTAATATGGGTTGAAACTATTCTCAAAGAACTTGGTATTAAGCTAAAAGAGAAACCAGTATTGTGGTGTGATAACATGGGAGCTACATATCTTTCTGCCAATCCTATCTTTCATGCAAGGACAAAACATATAGAGATTGATTTTCATTTTGTGAGAGAAAGAGTAGCTCAGAAATTACTAGACATCAAGTTTATATCTTCAAAAGATCAGGTAGCAGATGGGTTTACAAAACCACTACCAACAAGAGAACTAGAGGCATTCAAGCATAATCTAAACTTGTACAAGTTTTGATTAAGGGAGGGTATTAGAGGTTGTTGTAAACCGGATAATCAAATATGAGATTGTACCGGTTAGGTTAGGTTTCCTTGGCGTGTACTTCTCCTCCTAACCTCTACCTCCTGTAATCTCTCAACTGTATCATCTCGGTGACCTATTTGGGTCCCTTATAAACACGTAACCCGGCCGAGTTCCAAGGCACGGTTCCTCGTCTATTGACAATGTCAAACTTGCAACTATTGTCCTTGCCCGATAATCACCTAACCGGAACTGTACCATCAAATATCGGTAATGTGACATCTTTGAAATCACTTGAGATCGGCTCCAACCATCTTGAGGGTGAGCTTCCTGCGGGCATCTCCTTGTTGGTAAATCTTGTTGTTCTTAACTTGTCGGGCAACAAGTTTACTGGCTTTATTCCTAATCTCGATAGCACGCACTTGCCTGTTCTTAAGGTGGCTGAGAATAGTAGCTTGGGAGAACCATTGTCTGCCTTTTGTCAACTAGCACTTCTGCAAATTTTGGATCTATCAAATAATCAGTTTTCTGGAGAACTTCCTGACTGCTTGTGGAAATTGAAAGATTTACAGTCCTTGGATTTGTCGAACAATACTCTTGCTGGGGAAGTTCCAACATCATCTTATAACAATACCTCGCTAAGATTTTTGCAGCTATCAAACAACAAGTTCACTGGTTGTTTTCCAGCAGTGATGAAGAACTTCAAAAGCCTTGTTATTTTGGATCTCGGGAACAACAAGATGTCTGGTGTAATTCCTCCGTGGATAGGGGAAATACATCCTTTGATGAGGATCCTAGGACTACGATCAAACATATTCTATGGAACTATTCCCTGGCAGCTATCACAAAACTCTCATCTCCAACTGCTTGATCTAGCTGAAAATAATTTTGTAGGTTCCATACCAGAAAGTTTCACCAACTTTTCCTTGATGAGAGAGACATCCATGATGCAGCCGCTTGTAGAAATCATCATACAAACTAGCATATTTATATCATATGGCACTGCCCGCATGGACATGATTTGGAAGGGACGGGAGTACACCTTTTCGGGAAAATATGCATTTATGACTGGCATTGATCTCTCCGGCAATTCCCTCATTGGTGAAATCCCTTCAGGGTTGACAAATCTTAGAGGCATCCAGTTACTAAATATGTCGAGAAATTATCTGTCTGGTGGCATACCGAAGGACATTGGCAAGCTAAAGTTGTTAGAATCCCTTGACCTCTCTTGGAACAAACTATCAGGTCCTATTCCTCCAAGCATATCAAACTTGATGTTCCTCGACACTCTTAATCTCTCCAACAACCTTCTATATGGAGAGATTCCTATAGGTAGTCAGCTGCAAACACTCACTGACCCATCGATCTATAGCAATAATCTGGGACTCTGTGGCCCTCCTTTGAGCATCCCATGTACAAACAAATCGAGTATGGCAACACCAGTAGATGGAGCAAAGGAACATCACCAAGACCTGTGGCTGTACTACTCGGTGATCGCTGGAGTTGTCTTTGGTTTCTGGGTATGGTTCGGAGCATTGTTTATCTGTAAGATCTGGAGGTTTGCTTTCATCAGTTGCATCGATGCACTGCACCAAAGGTTTATGCAGAAGATGAAGAGTACCTGACAGTACAGAACTCTGCTTCGCACTTATCGCCTGAGAGTTTCTTGAAGTTTCGTGTGCAATGGGCATACATGTACTGCCCAGATCCTGGTATTTGTTTTCATTCAGCAAATATGCTGTAATGATCTGTTCCAGTATGAGCACAACTCGCTTATAGTTGTTCTGAACTTCTGATGATACAGTTTCCTAGTAGAGACTTGTAATAGGTGCTTCTCCTGAATTTTCTGAGTTGTAGTTAAAATATTTTCGAGCTTGCTACTACCTATGAATAAAGCTTCAATCTTATGTAACTCATGTGTACGTGTGTCATGGCTTCTCTTTTCACCGTTCAGCTGCAGGCTCAGATGGCTACCACCACTGGCAACACAAATTTGATGAGAATTATAGCTTACAAATAACCAAAGAGTAAGAGCAAAACCACACCATCCACCAACAGTTTCTATGGAAAATAATCCTGGAAGAGCATCCTAGTTCTGTCTAGCTGTTCACAACTGCACAGTGCTTCCTGATCTCGCCCTGTGAGCCGGTCATGACCTGCACTGCCCCCAGCCTCGCCATCGACCGGGCGAACACCTGGAAGAACACCTCCGGCGGGCTGGCCACTACATGAGCGATGTCGGCCCTCGCCCCAGCGTCCGTGGTCAGAGCGGCGTCCGAACGGAGCAGGGCCCTGTGCTTGAGCACCGCATGGTAGTAGCCGAGATCAAACGTCAGGAAGTTGCCCGGGTCCATCTCCACCGCGGTGTCTTGGCCGCCCATCCTGCACTTACGCTGCCGCAGGTTGGCGGCGTAGGCGGCGTTGAGGGGTGGGGCGGTGCTGTTGGCGGCGCCGGGGTAGCCGTAGATGCGGTCGGCGAAGGACGAGCAGTGGGCGATGCCGATGGTGTGCGCACCTGCAACTCAGGTTCGGTTCAAAAACATGTTCAGAATGTGTGTTTCATGCCTGTTGTAAATTCAGGTACTCCCTCCGACCCATATTAATAGGTGCTCAAGTGGATGTATCTAGCAATAAAACATGTCTAGATACATCCACTTGAGCACCTATTAATATGGATCGGAGGGAGTATTTAAATCGGGCCGAGCTGAAACTCGGTACTAGCTTATAGTATAACATTATTTGTGATGATTCTCTTCGGGGAATTTCGTAGAGAAGAAGAGCTATTGTTGGATTCTCAGCTAGAGATGTCAGTCTAGATGTACTGGGAAAACACACTTAATTAGGTAAAGTCTAGTTCAAAAGTTGGCCCTAAATGCTGACATGTGGGGGACAGGAGACAGGATATAAAGCAAAGGCTATCTATTTGGACTTGATTGGTCATACAAATGAAGCAGACATGTAAGTATGAGCTTGGCATCTTCACAAATAGATGCTGCTCATAGGCACGCATCGGTGACTTGATAGATTATCAATTTATCAGTACCTGACAACAAGGTGGCGAGGAGGACGGTGAAATGGCTTCCAAAATTAGAGGTGGCAAACGATATGATCGGGCAGGATCAAACCAGGAGATTTCAGATAACATCGAAAGAAAAAACAAACAAGAAAGCGACACAAACTCGAATTAAGTAATTAAGCTCGAAAACTGTTTTTACTCAAGTCTGAAAAGTGTTTGATTCGATGCCGCGGTGTTCAGAAACTACGGGTTATCTTCAAGGAATCTGCCTATCTGGTTTAAGAGGGACAGGGAGAAAGCAACGATTCTTCGTGCTCTTTCTCTGGGTCGCTCTCGACACACAAAGAATGGGCGATAAGAGGCAGCCTCTCGTCGTGTCGGTGGCACACGGTTTAGACTGTGATCAGACACTCAGACGTACGTGCAGATCGAGTTCCACTTCCATTAGTGTAAGTGTCATCTGATTATTAAGCTCGAAGTATGTACGTTGCGTGTAGCACGAACCTGACAGCCAGACGAGGTCCCGCACGCCGAGGCCCTTGCGGGCGAACAGGGCGGCGAGCTGCGGGAAGGCCATCCCCGGCGAGGGGAGCTCCCGGAGCGCCTCCTGCATGCTCGACGCTGTGCCGTCCCTCCTCCCCGTCGGCACGCGCCACGACGGCCCACCCTGCACCGTAGCACGTATTTGTACATGTCAATGGTAAGGCTAGCGTGGCCACGAGGTAGCGCGAGCTCGGCGCGGAGTCTACATACGATGGCGGTGACGGCGTCCCGGGCGGCGAGCGCGAGGACGTCGGCGCAGGAGACGACGCCGGGGCACGCCTCCTCCACGAGGGCCTTGACACGGTCGATCAGGTCGAAGCCCCGCAGCGTCAGGTTCGGCGGCGCGTCCTTCTCCGCCGCGCCGGCGCTGGTTGTGTTGAGCAGGATGGACGCGTCGCAGCCCTGCATGTACATCGACATGTCAGCATGAGCATGACACTCACGCCCGGCCTGGGATTTGCGTTTGAGTGAGGCGCACATAGCTAGAGAATACTCGAACATACGTACCCTGACGAAGCAGTCGTGGTAGTGGGTCCGGAGCAGCGCGGGGGCGACGGTGGGCACGCGCCGGACGTGCTGCCGGACGTAGTCGCCCACGATCCGCTCCGCCGCCGGGCAGCTCTTGTCGTAGAACCCCATCCTGAGCTGCTGCTGCTGTTGACCACCGCGCACGCGGACCGCGCCTGCACCGGCACCGACGAGCATAACCGCCGCTCCGACAAGGACCACCATCACCGCGGGCAATGGCACGGCGGCCATGATGCGTGCTCTGCCTGCTAATTACCAGTATTTTCACTACTACTCCACTACGTACTCTGTTTTTTTACTCTCTGAAGTGATATGTGGCAACAGAGGTACGGTACAATACAGCAAGGGTTGGTATCGGTGATGGATGGTGACTGGTGAAGAACTGGGCTGTGTTATATACGGCTGGGTGGCAGTGGAGGTGGTGCAGTGGTGGGTATCGTTGTGTAGGTCCCGAGCTTACTTGGGAGTGACACCAGTGGCGTGAGGCCAGGCGTGGTGCTACTGTGGGTTGCAAAACGTTCAAAGCGCGCGTGCTGCCACTGTTACACATGTAGTGCAGTGCAGCCAATGTATCTCCACAAATTACATTCCTTTCGTGTCTCCATTTTCTTTTCCTTTCGTGATCACTGAGTAGCGAGTACAACAAGTGATGTTTGATTCTCGTATAGTATGCTTAAAATAAATAAATAAACTACATTTAGAACACTGTTTTATTAAGTATACACAAATTAATAATCAGGATCAGAAAAAAAAAATGATCAAATAATAAAATGGCTTGTCAAAATTTTCTAGAGTAATTGGTGATCATAAAACGTCCCTAACTTTAAAACGGATGGACCAATTTGTTTCAAAATTTCACAAATTAATTAGCGAGAATTGCTTCCGTTTACTACATTGGTTTCACATTTTGTTTGAAAGGTATAAATATTTCACCAACATATGGCTCCAAAAACTGGCCAAACATTAAAATGGGTGGTCAAAATTGTCTCGGAATGAACCAGCTTATTCAATGGACAGTAATTGAATTAGGGTATTTTGTTGGGTTTCTGGGTAAGTTTGAAATTGACAAAAAAAAACTGGTGCATCTACCAAGTACTGAGCGGATTTTCAAACAGTTTTTAAAAATATGTCCCAGAATTTCTCCGATTAATCACTCAATAGTTTTGAACAAACATCGCTCAATATTGATTAATATGCTTAAATTTGCACAGCCACTCTGGTGGAAAACGTTTGTGTTTCTGCAGCAGACTCGTATAGTTAGTGCTATGCGCAAAATCAGCTTCAACGATTTATTCATTTAACTAAGGTCAATGGTCAAATAAGGGAGGTATTTACCCACCATGTATTGCTAGCAAGCTAGTCTCTGGGTACAAGTTCTTGATACAAAACTCAGGCACGACTCGTGTATATATACACACCTAGCTGACCCAATGTACCAATCTTATCCGAACACAAGGACACACGTCAGGACTAATACAACTCCTAATCAGACTAGTACTAGTTTAAACTTCCTTTTTTAATCTAGACTAGCTTGACGTTTCCATGCAATGCTAACATATCGCATGCATGCATAAAAACTTACCTTGCTCACTTATAGAAACTTCCTAATTATCTCAACTTTATTGGACAAGTTGAATTATTTCTAACATTCTCTCCCTAATTCAACTTGTCGTCTCCTTATGCCCCTAATTAGCGAGAATTGCTTCCGTTTACTACATTGGTTTCACATTTTTTTTGAAAGGTATAAATATTTCACCAACATATGGCTGCAAAAACTTGCCAAACATTAAAATGGGTGGTCAAAATTGTCTCGGAATCAACCAGCTTATTCAATGGACAGTAATTGAATTAGGGGATTTTGTTGGGTTTTTGGTAAGTTTGAAATTGACAAAAAAAAAACTGGTGCATCTACCAAGTACTGAGCGAACTTTCAAACAGTTTTTAAAAGTATGTCCCAGAATTTCTCCGATTAATCACTCAATAGTTTTGAACAAACATCGCTCAATATTGATTAATATGCTTAAATTTGCACAGCCACTGGTTAAAACCATTGTTAGTTGAAATCGGAATTTTTACATATCACATATTGCAGCAAATGTTTGTGTTTCTGCAGCAGACTCGTATAGTTAGTGCTATGCGCAAAATCAGCTTCAACGATTTATTCATTTAACTAAGGTCAATGGTCAAACAAGGGAGGTATTTACCCACCATGTATTCCTAGCAAGCTAGTCTCCGGGTTGACATTTCCCCCGGATTATGGGACTCCTACACTTTTCCAGAGTGAACTTCTTGCTGGGTTGTCTTGCGTGCATTTTCATATACAGATATCAAGTTTTTTTTTTAAGCGGGCAAAAGATTTGCCTATATTATTGATATAGAAGAAGTAAAAAATGGTTTGGCATAAGCCATCAGAAAAACAAAAAACACACAATTATTGCATGATCTCTCCTATGTGTTTGGCCACCGCCAAAATTCAGTTCTTGCTCTCGTCCTTTATTCTTTGGGGCTGTGCTTCGGTCCCCCCCCCCCCCCCCCCCCTCAATTTCGTGGAAGGACATTATCGATATTTTACATAAAAAAATTATTTTTTGTTCTAACACGGTGCAACGTCCATGTCCATATACTGGTATATTATGTATATATGCATACCCGAATTATAAACCGTCCGCCCACCACTCGTAATCACCTGCGAGGTAACGAAATATCCACGGCGACGTATGATTTTTGTGTGAATACTTATACACAAAATACGTAATAAAATAACACTGCCGGGTTTATAAAGGGTTGCGTATGGCTTAATATGACTTAATTATTCACAGTCGTCCATGCTAGCGGAAGGGTACGGAGAAATCTCAGCCATCCAAATAACAATGTTTTGTTTTAGGGGGGACACTGAAGCAGAAGCGTATTCTTTGAAGCAGCATAGGGGGCGAGGACGCCACGTTGTTGAAAATCCTATCATTTCTTTCCTTCCAGATTTCTCATCTAATGAGGATGACCGCCGTCTGAAGCGGGCAAAAGATTTGCCTATTTTATTGACCACTGCCAAAATCCAGTTCTTGCTTTCGTCCTTTATTCTATGAAGCAGCATAGGAGGCGAGGACACCACGTTGTTGAAAATTCTAGCGTTTCTTCCCTTCCAGATTTCTCATCAAATGAGGATGACCGCCGTCTGCAGCCCCTTAGGACAGTTGGATGACGACCTAGCAATGGAGTGCCAGTATTGCAAGACCGTGGGGCGCCCGGAACCCATGTCCTGCACCAGGGAGGGGCGGGAGAGCCATGATACGGAGGCCCGCTAAATGCGCCTCGAATATCGACATTCAAAGATGATGTGCCTAGCGGTATCCTTGCGGCAGTTACTGAGCTGGCAAACAGAGATAAAGTTTTCGAACTCTTGCATTGTTGTATCAGCTCGATGAAAGTTATAAAAAATGAGTTTAATATGCTCAAATTCAGAACCATGCACTGAAGATTCCCTAAGCAGCTAAATCAGTACCTTAATGTGCATCAGGAATCGCTCGTCCGATCGGGGGTGTCTTTATCAGTTTCCATTTCCCGTAAGAGCATGTCTAACGGACCCCTTATGTTTTCGCCCCCTAAAACGCGTGTAGAGGGCCCTGTATACACATTTCGCCAGCCAAAAACTCGTGCGAGCTAGCAGACCCCCTACCCCCACCCCGTAAAACAGAATATTCTGTTTTACGGGGTGGGGGTAGGGGGTCTGCTAGCTCGCACGAGCTTTTGGCCCCTCAGAAAACATGGTTTTGCAGGGTTTTGCACAACTACACAAGCATATCAAATATGGCAGATTCAAGATATGCGATGCATAATCCATAGTTTTACATCACAAATAGATCAACAAGTTCATAGGTCATGTTCTAGGCATAGAGGTTCCCAAAAGTACTGCCACCACCAACGCGATCCACATCAATCTTGGAGCCCACCGTCGGCACCACCACTCACCGAAGTTGAAGCACCAAGGTTGGATGCCTCGCGAGCTTGACGCGCCTGCAACTTCCTCGCCATGATCTCGACCTTGCTCTCCTTCCACCACAGCAGCTGATCCTCGTCCATGTCCTTGGTGTTCATCATCATGATCTCCTCCTCGTCGGCCAAGAGCTCCTTCATGGCTTTGGTTTGTTTGAGAGCCAACATTTGGGCATCCAACTCGGCCTTGCGCATAGCCTCCTCTCTTTTTGCAGCCACCTTGGCAAGCTTCACCTCCTTTTTCTTCTCGGTGATGAGGACCTTGGTCTCCAATGTCTTGTATGCTATTTCCTCCTTTGCCCTAATGTGCTGATCCATCTTGTCCTTGAAGCTAGCTGCCTCGGCTTCTAGCCTCTGCCTCTCCTTCGCCTTCTTGGTGCCCTCGGGCTTGCCTACGTTGCGACCACCCATGTCTTCCTCTTCATCATCCATGTTGAGCATTGCCTCCTTCTTGCACTTTGGCTCTTCGTCCCTCAACTTCCACTTGGGAAGGTGTTGGAGCAAGTTGAAGCAATGCTCAAACTGAAATTCCTTGTTCTTGGAGCCGGCCATGTCTTTGTACCGCAATTGAGCATACTTGGGCTGCACAACAACAATGTAGTGTGATGTTTACACAAGAACACATAGTTTGCACAAGAAATCTGTCACAAAACTTACGTAGTCTGATGCCACACATCCACTTGGTGGATTATCCGCAACTTGGTCCATGGCAGCGCTCCAACGAGAACAAGCTGGCTTGATCGTGTTCCACCGGCCTTCAAGGGAGCGGTAGGATCGATCCGCCACAGTCTTCGTGCGAGGCTTGAGCTTGTGGTAAAGATCCTCAATGCGTTGCCAATAGCGCTTGCCGGTTTGATCGGTGCCGGTGGCAGCATCCATGGACACTTTGCCCCACGCACGGACCAATGTGACATCTTCAATCTCGGTGTAGTTGCGCTGCTTCCCCGATTTGCTCCGCCGCGCAGTAGCCGCGTCCACCTCAACCACGTCGTCGTCCACCTCTTCGTCCGCCTCTTCATCCTCGCCATAGTCAGCGTACTCGTCGTCGAAGCCAGCAATGCCCGAATCCAAGTCCACCGCAGAATCGTTGAGCATATCCATGTAGGATGTCGCGACGGCAGGCGCAGGCACTTCGTCGAGCACCTGGCGGGCACCAGCCGGCGGCGGCGTGGGCAACCGCGTGGGAGCAGGCGGAACGGCCGGTGACGGAACCTCGGCGACCACCGGCGTGGGCGGATCGTCCGCTGCAGGCGTCGCGGCCTTCTTCACCTTTGGCGGCCGCCCCCTCGTCGCGAATGACTTCACCTTCTTCGCGACGAGGGGCGCAGTAGTGGTCGCCGCCGCCGCCGCTACCGCAGGCCCCGGCGGTGTGTCGAAGAAGAGCTTCGGGATTCTCTTCCTCTTCATCGGCATGGTGGCGGAGATGATGGCCGCCACATCGGCGGAGGCCGCGGCGTCGACGGTGGCAGCATTCACCACCTCAGACATGGGTGGCGCGTCGTCGGCGGTCGGAGGGGCTTGTGAGGAGTCCATGGCAGCGAGATCTGGCGACGCGGTGGCCGGGGAGGGCGAGGAGGCGGATTTCCGGCGGCGGCGGCGGCGGTTGGGAGGTTCGCGCGCAGTTGGGGAAAAGGTGAGGGGTTGGCCCTGTACATCTCCTCCCGACCCGCACATGTAGGGGTCGACGGGCCGCCCCCTACCCAAACTTGTAAAAAATCGTCCGGAGTGGTCCATTTACGGGGTCTGCTAGATGGCCGGGTAGAGCCCAAACCCGTATATCAGCGGTTATTATACGGGTTTGGGCCATATAGGGGGTCTGTTAGACATGCTCTAAGGCCGGGAACACCATGCACTGCAGTGTGCAATGGTGGCACACCGGCTCCAGCCCGTAGAGTAGAAGATTCGCACGGGGCGCGGCACGGGCGACCAATCATGTGCGGAAAAGAGGTCGACGACTCGACGTGCGCCTGCAAGAAGCGTGTGCGTGAGAGATTTGCTCCCCTTCCTTCTTCTTCTCCCTTTTTTCATCTTTGAACTTTACTTCCATGACCATGGTGATATGCTATGCCCACTAGCATTATTTGTAATAAACAATTTGTGAAAGGAAACTTCCATGGTGATGATTGAGGCACCAGGATAAATTTGTCTCCACGTCGTGGGGATGCCATGCATCATGGGGTCATGATGGATGGAAGAAAATGCAAGGAAAGAACATATCCTTTCCTGCCTCGCCCGAAAGCTCGGCCCTAGTTTGAAGCTTCCTCCGATCCTTCTCTGTAAAAGCTTCAACTAGTACTAGATTCTATGGCTCTAGCACTTTCACCGACACCCTACCTCGATCGTAGTGGCCTCCTGTGTGCTACAACAAGGCCGTGCCTGGATGCCACCGCAACTATAGTGTTTAATCTATAGCAGTGATTGCTATCAGTCGCATGGTCTCTTCTCCCGCCAACAAGTGAATGTTGTACAACCGATCGCATGTTACCTTTTATTTTTTAAAAATTAAAAAGTTTTATTTTATTTTAATATAGTCGGTATCTTCTGCCGCTCTATTAGATAGAATAGAGTGCTATGCACAGAGTTGATCCATACATTGTCCAGTTTATAAGTTTACAAGGGAAACAACGTTGGACTCTTAACGAATTTACCGTCGCCGATATAATCATAATCTCCAACCAAAATTAGTCCCTGTCGATTTGGTTTCGTGAAATTGGTTCCGGTTTCGGGTAGTACGGTTTTGATGTTTAATTCCGGTTACACGACGCAAGCCTACCGAACGCAACAAACCCGCACCTCCCGCTCTCGGGCCGCTGACTGACTTGCATCACTCGGCACCAAAACCGCACATGAGTCCCAACGCTGCACGACCCGGCCGTCTCGTAGACGCGCTACCCGGATGACCGTCCGCGGATCACAAACGTCTCACAAAATTAGGGTCGTCGCCCAGGCGTAAGACTCAGTCGTCTGGCAGACGTGCTACCGGATTAAACTTCACATTGCCTTAAGTCAACCAACCAAGTCGATGAACTTGCCGCCATCTTAGCCCCATGTTGGAAGGACTTTTTTTTTGTCCCTAATATGTTTTGGGTGTTTGTTAACAATATAAGCCGACATCTCCCTGTGTGCTAAGTTATTTAAGTAATCATTTGATGAAAGTTTTTTTTTTTACTTTCTTGCCTCGGTTCGCTTAGCTTTCCTCATTTTTATCCTGCTCGTTTAGCTTTGCTCATTTTTTTTCCTACTTCACTCTTTCGAGGATTGCACGTTGCCAAATATGGCGTTTCTGTCTGACCAACCCCTTTGATGGTTGATGAAGCTCTTGACGTATGGGCCAGTGCATGCACCCATGCGCACCCATCTTGCTCGTCGTTCCCACTTAAACCTTACAAGTGGGACCAGCGGAGGAGGAGTGCTGCATGTGCCCGTCCATGCTGCTCATTGTCTCCGAATTTGCTCGTCTTTAATGGAGTTGTCTCCTGGCCGACAAAAAGCTCCATCGCCGTCTATGTTGTCAGACTGGCTGCGCATCTGCTCCACCACGCATCTTCTCTCTTGCATAGTCTGCCAGCCGCATGTTGAGTCTGGTAAGCCAAATCAATGCCCCGGTCGATAGTTACCATTACTTCCAGTGCGGACGAATATTCCTAGAAAAGGAGTCATTTTTCTCTCCCATTGCACCTATGTCACCCAATGATCTGCTCTTCCTATCCTTTCCACCCACGCCCGGTTCTCTGATCTTTGGGTTGATCTTTCCATGGTTTGTGATGGTGTACGCTCCACTCCAGGTCGTGGCAGCAGTTCAAACCGTCGTCGCCATGTCATCTATCATTGGTTCCTCGAGTCGAGCGAGGGAAGCGGCATGAGAAGGACACCTCAGCGTTGGGGCAGGGCTCCTCGGAGCTCGAGAAGCACTCCTCTGAGCTCGAGCAGGGAAAGCTTTGGTGTCTGTCGAATATGCATCTCAACAAGTCCCTCGGGTGAACCGATAGGGTTTTGATTAGGAGAACGTGTAGGCGTTGATGACAATCGTCGGCTAACAGGGGCACGATTTACCCAGGTTCGGGGCCCTCGTAGAGGTAAAACCCTTACTGCTGCTTCTGTCGATCTGTATTATCAATAGATTGGTTACAATGGGGGGTGCTCGAGTCGAGAGTACGATCTCAATCTCAAGGCTTTGGTGGCATGGTATTGCTTGGTCCCCCTCCCGGTGGTTCTCCTGGCCTTATATAGGTGGCCAGGTCTCAAACCGCACCCGGGGGATACAAACCCTAACCTTAAGTCGGTTACCAGTTTCCTTTCTTGACCCGCAAGGCCTTGTGGGTGGGCCTCGATTGGGCCTTCTAGAAATGTCTATGGCATCTCCCTTCGGGCTTAGGTCCTGGGCCTTGGACTGGGTAGCCTCACCTGATAGGTCCAGGATTCATCCCCTCGTCAGTAGCCCCGAGCATTTACTCGATTGAGAATCTGTCGGGTAGACGCTCAAAGTTCGTCTTGATTCCTTTCGATTGATTGCTTCAACTGTTTGGCGTTTAGAGGGTGCATACCCTGTGCGCGATGCGCTTCTTGTACTCGAGCATCGAGCGATGAATGTGCATGTGTTTTGGCTGTTTTCGCAGAAGGATATGGCTCAGTTGCTTGGCTCTCCCGAAAGCTCAGGGCCAATTAATTGCATCTAGGGCAAAAACAGCTCTGGCCTACACAAATTCGAGACCTCCGACTTGAATTCGGTGAGGTGATCATTGCGACTGGGCCGTGGAGGTCTTACCGAGTCGAACTTAACCTATAGGGGTACCCGGTGCGTCCGCTAGGATTTTTCTTCGTGTTGTTGACACGGAAACTTACCGGAGGATGCAGCTAGAGTGTGATTCCAGGCCCATAAGAGAGATCTTTTGGGTCTTACCTTAGTACTCGAGATAATACGGCATCCGGATGTGCCTAGTCCACTGAACGATCCGGGGTAGGGATATGTAAATACATCGTGTGACAGAGTGGCAGGAGCTGCACACTTGCGAGTATTCTCTTTGGGAATTTTCGGATGAGGAGATTCCCCTTTTTGTTGTACTTATGCAAAAGAAATTTTTTGCACTATTAATATTTTGCTCATACGAAAGAGTTTCCGTGTCTGGAGGCTTTGATGTACCTATACGAAAGAGATTTCGTGTGTAGGTAGTTATGCGAAATATTTTTCGCGTCTTGACATGCCCATACAAAAGAAATTTTGTGTTAAGGATTTTATGCGAAAGAGATTTCGCGTCTTGATATGCCCATACGAAAGAAATTTCGTGTCAGGGGGCTTATGCGAAAGAATTCCGCGCCTCGATATGCCCATACGAAAGAAATTTCGTGTTAGGGATTTTATGCGAAATAATTTTCGCGTTTGATGAGGTATGCGCTGATGTCATTGCGCACTTGTCCGTTCTGACTCCTCCCGATGGGACATGACGGAGCGGAGTAGAGCATCATGGCCCACCTTGTCAGCTTTTGACAGGAAACGAGAGGTCGTTTCCGGTTTTCCCATGAGCTACGCGCTGTAAATGCGCACGATCTGCTGTAAAGATCGTGGCAGAGGCAATTGTTCACCGCCACCTCGTTTCCACTTCCCACGTGCGCTGCGATGGGCGCCACGTCGCTAGATCTACGGTTCAGATTAACCTGGCCTGCGCATAAGTAGCCGTCCTTAGGCGATGGGTAAGTTTCCCTGCCATTTGCTCACTTTCTTGCTCCTCGCGCACACCTCCTGTTCTGCAAGCACCAAAGAGCTCTCATGGCTGGAGGGAAGAAACGCAGCGCCGCTGCCTCGTCGTCGAAGGAGGTTGGAGATACTTCCGCGCCGCCCGCTGTGAGAACGGGCGATTGGCGCTCCGCCAACACCACCAGGACGAGCATCAATGAGATGCAACAGGAAGGGCTGCTGGCTCTCGACGGAGACAAGCGTGTGCGCCTGCCCAAGAAAGAAGAGGTACCCAATCCTCGCGCAAACGAGCATGTGATCTTCACGGAGCACGTCTCGCGCGGCCTCTCTCTTCCTCTCCACCCCTTTCTTCTTAGATTTTTGTATGTATATGGCATACAGCTCCATGACTTGCCTCCAAACTCGATTCAGCACATATCGTGCTTTATCGTGCTTTGCGAGTGCTACCTGGGCATCCGCCCGCATTGGGGCCTCTGGAAGGCCCTTTTCAAGGTGTGGATCTTCCGGGAGAAGTCGCGACCAGGTGAGCAGCTGGGAGAGCCACTGCGCACTGGCGGGTACGGGATCCAAGCGAGGACGGACATCCCCTACCCAGAGATGTACTTCGTCGACCCCGCGCAAGGATGGCGGAAGAAGTGGTTCTACGTCATCGACAACAGCGTGGGTGGAGCTCCTGAGTTCCACCCATTCGCGACTCTGAAGCGGAGGAAATCCTGGGCGCATAAGCTCACCGCCGAAGACAGGGAGATCGTCTCCCCTCTACTCCCGAAGGTGGGGAGCTTCCGCGACAAGGCGATGGGGGTTTCGCTGAATGGATTGCACTTGGCGACTGTCTTTCTTCGGCGGAGGATCCAGCCCCTTCAGGAGAGGCCTTCGACTATGTGGGAGTATCCAGGCATGCAGGACCTGAGCCGCGTCTGCGAAGACCTTCTCTCGAACGCCGAGTTCGAGAAAAAGATTGCAGCCATCACCAAGCTGAAGAAAGGAGAGGCCTTCTTGGCATTTTCTCTTGAGCCATTCGAGGCGGCGAAACCTCCTCCGGCTGATGTAAGTTTCCTCTTGTTCTTCTTTGTTCTTTTTGTAGTCTGAAGTTTTATCGACTGAAGTTCTTCTCTCTTTTTCCTCTTCTTTTTTTGTAGAGCTTGAAGGTAGCGACATGCTACCCGCCAGTTTCGGCTGAAGACGCCTCAGACCTCCTGGCGAGTAACATCGAGGCTCCTCTCGAAACCAGCATTGCCGAAGCTGATTCGAGCTCCGAGCACGACTCTTCGGACGACGTGGAAGACTCGGGTAGCGACCAACTCCATCACCGCAAGCGCCGCAAGCACGAGGATGACGAAGTCACTTCCAAGGATAGTTCCTTGGGTGATGGGTCCGGCAAGGCGACTGAGCCTTTCCAGGTGCCTCCTCTCCGTACACTTCCTCCTCTTGGTCGTCAACCCAAGGTTTCCACCGCCTGGAACATGGACGTTCTGGATGATGATGACGAGGATGAGTAAGTTTTCCTGTGTTTCACTTCTAATCACGAATCTTTCTTTCTCATTCCATGTCCTTGTTTGACTTTTTCTTCAATAGCAACCTTCAAACCATCAGCCCTGACCAGTATGGTTCTTCGGTTCCCTCTGTGAAGAGGAAAGAAGTAGCCGAGGGATACGTTCCAACCGCAGAAACCTCCCGAAGGTCTCCAAGTTCTGCGAGGGCGGCCGTGATTCCTGAGTACGGGCTGGCTGGCTTCGCATGTGGAGCTTCGGCGAACAAGGAGGTTTCGGGCAGCTCAGCGGACCCTCTGTCTGATGCCCAAGGCCAAGTAAGTTGTATCCCTCCTTCTCGCATCTTTTGCTTTGTTCGGTTATAATTTCTATCGGGTGCACGACAGTGCTCCCGATGGGAGTAGCCCCTGAGGCCGTGGTTAATTGCTTGCGGTTGCCCACGGACTCAAGTTGAACTCTTTTCTTCCCTGTCTTCCTTTATTCTATCGGGTGCACGGCAGTGCTCCCGATGGGAGTAGCCCCCGAGGCTATATTCGACTGTGTACAGTCGTGTATAGGCTCAAGAGATTTTGTCCTTAACTTGAATTTTTGTCTTGGGCTTTTGCAGACTCTCCTTGACTCACTTGCTGCCATCGGTCGTCGAGTGCTTTCAGCTGAGGCGGATTGCGTTTCCCTTCGGGTGGATCGCGATCGACTCGTCGAGGACGGCCGTTCTCTTCAAGGTAGGTTATTCCACTCCGTCTTACTGTTTTTGTTGATCATGACAATTGCTTTAGTTGTATTCGTCGCTCCGCAGATGAAGTTACCCGCCTGAAGGCCGAGAAAGCTGAAGCTGTCGCTCGGGTGAAAACCCTTGAGACTGAGTTGGAGTCCTCCCAAAAGGAGCTGGAGTCCACTCGCAAGCATTCGGCTGATCTTGAGGGGAAATTCGTCGAGGCTCAAGAGGCGCTAAAGCAATTGGAGGAGGCGGGTGCCAAGAATGATAGTGATCTTGTTGGCATCGTCCGCCCCTTGGCTCAGAAGTTTGCAGGTAAGCCGCGCTTGACTATTCTTCTGTTGCAATGCAACTTAATTTGTTGTCTTGGAAATTTATGGTATCCTTTTTGTAGATGCCCTTGGGGTTGGACTAGAGCTGCCTGTGAGCCAGCGATTGGACGCCCTTATGGATTCCTGCGCACAGCTCCAGGAGCATGCGAGTGGGATCTGCTCTCTCATTGGTGAAGCCACCCGAGTGTTGACGCAGTTCCACGAGTGCTTACTGGTGGATGTGGCGATTCCTCCTACGCTGGGCGGCCTTCTGAAGGTGTTCTTGGGTGAAGGAGATCTTCTCCAGGAGTACTCAGTTTCCCAGTCCGAGTGCGGGGCCAGGATGGCTATCCAATTTGCTTTGGCGCATGGAGTCTCGGATGACCTAGACAAGGTGTATTCGAGCGTTCCCTACAACGCCCATGGCAAAAAGGTAGCACTCCGTCCTTTTGGCGCTCTTGCTGAAGTTCTCGCGAAGAAGCTCTCGGAGGTGCTTGCTCGTGCTAGTCGCAAAGGGCATCCTTCCGCGAGTGGAACCACTTCTGCAGCCCCCTAGGATAGTTTATATTTTCTTTTGCTTGCCGATGTAATGAACCTTAGGATGTATTCCCGTATTTATGTTGCGTAATCGAAGTGTTTCTTGAAATCTTCAATGTCTGATTGTTGCGTCTTGCTGTTGTGTGCTACCGATGGGAGTAGCCCCCGAGCACCTGATAAATAGGTGGTGTGTTACTCGAGTGGGGTCTTGTGAATTTTCTGAACTTGCTTTATTTCCTTCCAGGTAGTGGATCCTAGCGCAGAGTCTTCTAGTGGGTCTGCTGGGTGGTTGAATCCCCGTGTTGCTGCTGCCAGCACGTTCGCCTCACTCCGTGGCCGTGTTGCGGATGGCGAGCGCAAGCTGAAGGCTCTGCGGGGAGTGGCTGATGTGGCTAAGTCAAAGCAGAAACTTACGGCTGAGCGCGAGCAATTTGTGATGGAAGAGCTTGCTGCCGTTGCAAAAGACATGTTTTGTAAGCTTGCGAGCTCCCTAGCACTTTGTTGCTTGCTTCCTTTTCTGTTTTGACATGTTTGCTGACTTTGCGGAGTTTTGAGGCGGCCAACGAGGTTTTGGGAGGTTTGACCAATATTAAAATGAGCACAACTAATTTAAAATAAATTGTAAAAATATAAAATCATCGCACATAGTCGTTTTTATGTGACATAGTTGCCATAAAAATTAATAAAAATGGTTTATGGTTATTTTGGTGAAAAAACTTTCTCAGAAATGAGCTACCACGAACGATGTTTCATAGAGTTCAAGCCAAGTGAGAGGGGTATAGTGATTTGAATATTAAAAAAAATCCCTAAAGCTTCATTTTGAAATGACTAAGAAGGATATGAAATTAGTTTTTCATTTCATATTTTAAACATGTTTCTAATGATTTTCTATTAAAACATTGTTTTTTAAAAAATATATGAAAAATAATTAGACTTTGAATTGACACTATATAGATGTAATAGGCGCTAAGAAAAAATATTTGGCTCATTTAGATAAAGTTGAGAAAGATCTTGCTTGCTTTTGTGCTCGTTTGGAGAACATTTCTCATGACTATCTCTTTTACAAAGCAAAAGAGATCAGATTGATCACATATCCTGTATATTGTGTTTAGAAAACATTGCAACATTGCAATATCGTGTATATTGTGTTTTGATGCAATAATAAATTCTAGTTTAAATGAGCAAAACTAATTTAAATATCATAAAAATAAATATGCACACATTGTCGTTTTATGTGATATAGTGACGATAAAAAACAATAAACTTGATCTATGGATAATAAAAAGTTTTATGTGACATACAATAGAATTGTTTTTCTGCCAATTAGCTCCAGTTCACGTCCAGAATACACTATGTGGCATTGTATGAATACATGTACACAGGTATGCACGTAAACATAAATTTATCGCGCCAATTCTCGTACAACATAGTTGTGACATGTGTAGATGGATCACACCATCTCTAGCAGCAATAAATTTGACCAATGTGTCTATGCACATCAACTGTTTGAAATACGTGTAACACACGTCACAAGGTTCTTGACGTGTCTTGATATGTCCATTTTGCATCACTGTTTTATATTGTTATTTTCTGTTATTCATCGATATATTTCATGTTATGATGCATCACTTATGTTATTTTATCTTATTTTGTATGTTTTATAATTTTTGGAGAATAAACACCAGGATCAGAAATCTGATGAAAAAAGCACCGTCGAGATACCCTATTTCAGAAGATCAGAAGAAGAGGGGGATACCGGAGGAGTCTCAGCCAGAAGTGCACCCGGAGGGGGCCACCTGGGGCCCACATCACCAGGCGGCACGCCCCCCGTCTGGTCGCGCCTGGGGGTGGTTTGGCCCCCCTGGCCCACTTCCGAGCGCTCCCTTTCGCGTACTTGACCCCGAGGGAACCCTAAGCCCTAGAACATCATCGAAGAAATATTTAGTCGCCGCCTCGGCGAGGAAAATAACAGAGAGAGAAAAGCTCTCCGGCAGGGAGAAATCTGCCGGGGAAATTCCTCCCCGGAGAGGGGGGATATCTCCATCGTCACCGTGATCACTCCGGGCATCATCAAGATCGTCATCGTCATCATCATCACACCAGCACCATCACCCTCATCATCCACCATCATCCCACTGTAACAATTAGGGGTCTTTATCATTGCTCTTCACTAGATCTCTCTCCCGATGTGGATTACTTGTTAGTAGTTGATGCTTGTGAGATTTATCGGTGTTTACACTTTATGACCATATTGTTATTATCCATTATATCACCTCTGATCATGATCCATACGATGTCTTTTAATTAGTTCGTTTAGTTCTTGAGAACATGGGAGAAGTCATGATGTTAGTAGTTGATTTCTGTTGAAGTAATATCTCGTGGTTCAGTATTTAAGTTGTGGTGCTATTATTTTAGTGGTGTCATGTGAACGTCGACTACATGATACTTCACCTTTATGGGCCTAGGAGGATGCATTGTGTATTTGGCTACTAATTTTGGGGTTGCCGGAGTGACAGAAACCTAAATCCCCGTTAGGAAGCCGATGCACGAGGGAGTGTAGGATCCCGGAGTTTTAAGGTTGTGGTTAGATTTATCTTAATTACTTCCTTGTATTTGCGAATGCTTACGAGGGGTATAATCATAAGTATGTATTATTCCTAGTTGGGCGGTGCATTAGCATAGGTTCACCCACACAACACTTCACGAACCAATAAATATTAATCAACCGTAATAAAGCGAAAGCACTTAACGAAATTCTCATGTGTCCTCGAGAACGTTTGGTAATCATAAGTAGAACAACCGGCTTGTCCTTTGCTCTCAAAAGTATTGGACCACTCGCTGCAATATTATTTATTGTCTTTTATTTACTCGCACTTTATTTATCTGCTATATCAAAAACCACCAAAAAAAACGTTTGCTAGTGTTTACAGTAAATTCTCCATCCAACCTGCTTGTCAACACCTTCTGCTCCTCGTTGGGTTCGACACTCTTATTTATCGAAAGTACTACGATACACCCCCTATACTTGTGGGTCATCAAGAATATTTTCTGGGGCCGTTTCCGGGGAGTGAAGTTCTATTGGTAAGTGGAATTGGTAAGAGAAACTTTTACTGTGAGTGTTGTTTTTATTTCTGTCTGTTATTTTATTTCATTATGGAGAATACTTTTGGTTCTCTGTTTAAGGGTACTTCTACCACTGCTAGGGTAGTAGGTAACCCGTTATCTGCTTAATTAGAACCTTATAAAATACCTATGAAAATTGTTGGACATGTTATGGGTAACTGCTATTATGATGATGGAACTGTCCATCCCGGTGATCATTTTCTCTTTATACATGAATTATGCGAGTTATTCAGGTGTGCAGGTATTACAATGGATCAATTTAGAAGGAAATTATTTTCTTTATCACTGAAAGGAAGAGCCGCTGAATGGTTCAAATTACTGAAGAATGGTGAATCTATTTGTAACATCCCAGTGTTTGGGAGGTTATAAGGATCTAAATATAATATGTGCATTTGCAAAGCATGCATCTAAAAATACGGGAAATTTTGGCGCGGAAGTTTAAACGAATCAAAGTGACCAATGTTTCACTTGACAGGATGAATAGGTTTAGATCATCTGATCAAGAGTACATTTCGAGTGTATTTATAAGATGTATCATGTAAACCAAATCATCTAATTACACAAACCATAATTGGTTGTGATCAACACAAACTCTCCACAACCTTAACCTCGAGTCTATAAGTGACTTGGGATAATTCACTAGGTATCTAGAACTCAAAGAGGGGTGAGTATTCAAATCACATAACTGATGATCACACTTCCACAATATAGTAATGCCCAATTGAACCATCTCATCAGTAGATATATTATGTACTCTAATCATGAACTCTCAAGTTATCAACCATTCACACAACATCTTTATAAATTATCTCATAACTATTAAGTGCACCTTCACAAGTAAATAACAAAGGTTCAATAGAACACAAATGATAACCACAAGTCTTAACTCAAAACCCCCAAGAGGGAAATGATATAACAATTGTAATAACATATTTATCGAATATGTACATATCTAATCAACCATAAAAGAAGTACATAAAGGAAGAAATAAATCTTCTTAAACTACTATTAAAACTTGATCATTACATATGATATTCCCAAACCTCTATATCTATATTATGCATGAAAAATATTACAAGAGAAGAATATAAAGTAACCACATGACACTCTGAGAAAACAACTAATTACTTTGACTTAAATCCTTAAACTCCAATAACCTTCATATGATCATTGTCTCATTCATTTTATACAAGTGAGCAGATGAAATCTCAACACATCAATGAATCATTTGACCAACCTACTATTAATTCATCATTCCATAAGCATTTCACACTTCTATTCAAATTCAACAATTCAACAACTAAAGTATCTCTAGATAAAACTAATGGATAACAACAAGTATAACCTTTATCAGATGAAGTAAATTGAAAGCTAAGTAAAACCAGTCATGTATGAAACCAGTACATACCTTGTGGAAAATAAAATGAGAAGTTTATGGAAGAAGAATAAAAGCTTAACTAACTCTTAATCTAGATCTTTCTACCTTGTCTAGACCATCATGTTACTTTGTCTAGATTATCCTATTATCTTGTTTTCAATCTTTTCAAAGTCATTCTACAAGAGAAGCAGCCCACAAGAAAAGAGGAACTACCCCAAGAAGATCTTCAGAAGGATTGTTTAGAGTGTTGTAGAAGTGCTATTCCAGTATAGCATAAGAGTATTGGGAAACTCTTGTATCCCAATCTGATCTTATCAATCTTCAAGAAATAGTGTGATATTCCAATGTTAGTGTTTTATAGAAGTAGTTTGGTAACAAGTCTTGCAACCTTGTTAACAGATCACTTCTGTAAACTCAAACAATTGAATGTCATACACAAATAAACAGAAGGTTGAATTACCCGATACATCTCAGCCTATTGTATATGAGTAGTAATTTGGAAGCAAGACTAGCTATCTTGTTAACAAATTCTTCTTATATGCATAGGGAAAATTGATGTTACAACATATATCTCCATTCTATTATAATCATCTAAGAGAAATATTTGCTTGGAGTAATTGGTTGCCTTCACCACAAGGGTGAGACAATTGAAGATGGAATCCTAGAGATGATCTTACTTGCAAGTGACAAAGGTAGTAACAGAAAACAAGTGGCAACTAGAGACATGGATATTGCAGGAAACATAAGTCAATAAGGAGAAACACTGCCTCAGTAATGGAGAATAAGAAGTATCCAGTGAGTCATTAGGTATTATTAGATAACTGATAATCTCTATTCCTTGTCAAGCTCATCTGAGATGAGGAACTCATAATAATATATTTAATGGAAACAATTATCAAGTATGACATAATAACCGGCCATTGCATCCACATGTCTGTGATATGTGGAGGTTAATGGTAACAAGCTTAATACCTTGTTTTCCATATCCTCTTCATACATTAGACTAACAGAAAACAACATAAATTCATTTACATATAACCATGCAAATGATCACTTGTTCCTAAAACACATGGGATGACATCCGTACTTGGAACCTGGTGGAAAACAAACAAATATATTCCAAGCCACACATGTTTTCCACTTGATAAGGAACCTAATATATCAAATAGGGCTTACACACACCTAAGTTATATGTAAACCAAAGATTTCTAAGAGTTCCAATTATGAAATATGACTAGGTATCATCAAAGAAAACAAGTTCCTTCACCCATTAAAATCATTTGGTAAGTCATGGAATAAAATTCCCTACTAGGTGGTTATATTTAAAATGCATAAACAACACTACTAAGAAGTTTACAAATTGTTTCTTAAAAATAATTTATAGCTAAAATTGTCCAATTATGATACATCATTTTGTTAACCACATGTTGTTGTGTGCTCATGTAATCATGTCTAAGATAATATTAAAGCCATTTAATAAATTAAATGGAGGTAAAACAACAAAAATCACTTAAATAGAACACCCAAGTGAAAATTCAAATCTTCTTCAATTTCACCAAAACAAAACATGGTGAGGTGTGAAATTTGATAAGGAATTCAAATATGATTTTTAATAATTTTTCTATTTACAAAAAGGCCCAGAAAACAAGGTTTCTAATCAGTTTTCCATCATAGAAGGACCTCTCTGTAAATTTTAGAACTTGTAGGGGGTTATCAAAAAGTGCCGGGTTTCTTTTCCTTTCTGGCAGAGGAGAAGCGACGTCGTGGCAGCACTGCCGCTGCCACCTCTTGCTTGTGTGCCTCCTCGTCGAGGATAAGGGAGGAAAGCGGATGTGCCGCCTCTTCTCTCTCTCACTCGCCTGCACTCTCTCCTCTCTTTGTATATCTAACCCAGAACCGAACCCTAACCCTAACCCATCGGCCGTCGGCCACTGTCGTCGATTCCGGCCACTCCAGGACCAACCGAGGCCGCAAGGAGATGCGTCGTGCTTCCCTCTAGCTCCTCAATGAGTTTCTCTTGCTGGGAAGCCCAGACGTGGCCGAATTGGGCCTTCTTCTTCGTCTCCGTCCACCACGAAAAGTACTCGCCACCGGCAATTTTGACCTCTCCATTCCTCACCGACCACTCCATCGCAATCCTCGTGAGTTCGCGCACCTCCCAGTGTTCTCTATTGAATTTCCCGTGCAGTAATTCGTCATGCCATCGTTTGCCGTCGTTCTCTGCCGCGCCGATGGATGCCGGCGAGTCTCCGACGACCCTAAGCCATTAGCGCCGCCACCTTTAGGCTCCCCAAGTCCCCCTCTCTCAAATGGAAGCAAAGGATTCGTTCAATTCGCGACGAATCGTGTGATTGAGTACAGCAGAGGAGATTTCCTCCATAGCTGATGCATGTGTGACGTCATCGTGACGTCATAAGATTTTTTTTCCTTTCTTTTATTTTTAGAATTGTTTGAACCCGACAGCCGGGTCCCACGTGTCAATTAAAATCAGAAAATCAATTACAATTAATAATTGGATATCTTCTATTCTATTAATCAGAAAAGTGTAAACTATATATGATAATAATCAGAAAAATAAACTCTAATTGTATATATTATTTTCAAATTTGTATGATAAAGTTTAAAAATAAATATTTTTAATTTAAATTAATTCATTTAAAATTGAGAAAAATAATTAGTAATTCAAAATTTTAGAAAAATACAAGTTATATACCAAATTGCTCAAAATGACAAATGCAACTCATCTATGATATTTACAAAGTCATTTGAACACGTTTTCATGTGTGCAATATTTTGCCTAATCATTTAATTCATTTAACATTAATAAATTAATAACTTATTCAAATCTTTTCAGAAAACTTCAAATGATATAACAAATTAAAGAGAAAAACATTTCCAATTAAAATATGTAAAACATAAAGCATTTTGTTTAATTTATGAACTTGTTTTTAAAAGAAAAAGGAATTCTATCACGATCCATTATAACCAGAAATAACTACCACAATACTATTTTCCTTATTAATAAAACTCTCATGTTTTCGCACCTACTAAACCTAGCATCACAAGTCATTAGCAAGTATTGTGATGATAGAGTTAGTTATATTAGTTCCTCATTTTCAATTAAACTCTTTGTCATTAGCTCTACACTTTTTAACGTAAAATAGAATGTGTTCGTTATCTTTTCTATAGTTGTTTTCTGTGTGCTATGTCTTATTGCCTAACCATGTGATAACACTTCTACCTAAACATGACAACAATTGTGTGTTAAATAAAAGTGAAACACATGTAAGTCTAAAAGAAGAAACAACATCATCAGCACAAGTAATAAAACAATCACAAGTCACCTAAAACCAATGTATTTTAGTTATCGTGTCAAACGTAGCTTACACTTGTAAGCTGGGGTGTTTTCGAGGGTATTTCGCGATGCATATCATTACTATGCATGTATCATCTTGCCAATGTTTTCACTATTCCTTACCGGGACTCTTTTGTTATCTTTCAGATGTAGGGATTTTCTACGCGGCCCTCGAACCCCGAAGACCTGGATTATTATTATTATTTCAGTCTCAGGCAAGTTCATCACTTGCTCATATCATTTGAAGTACTTCCCAACAAACTATTTGCAAAAAATCTATCGTATTATCACCTATTCTCAAAAGAATGCATGATCCTATTTTTATAATAATATGACTAATTGAATGACTACCTAAGTTGTAGTGTTCTGTTTGGTGGGCGGATGGGACCATGGTAAGATGAATAGGTCAAAGGAATGTTCCATCTGCATGGGAAAGTATTACCTAGGAATTAACAAGTGCCGTCAAGATTCTTGCGCCGTAAATACCGCGTTAACCATGGGTCTTGTATGGGGCGAGTAAGTCAGCTGTGATCTTTTCCCGTTCGCATGTCAACGGGCTGCCAGAGACCTACGCTGTAGGTCTTGCGAGACTACATGCACATGAGTGGGATCCCTTAATTCCCACTGACTCTGGGGTCTATGAGTGTCTTCGAGGGGCGCCTAGATCTCCAACCTGCTGGTAGAAATGGGTGGGCATGCGTTATGCGGAGAAGCATGGTTTGGCTTGGATCAACAACCGGGCCCCACACCTGAGTGGGAGTGGATAGGAATGTACACCTGGTTGTGCAACATGGTCTTGATCGCCCATGGGTAAAGTAGCGCACCTCTGCAGAGTGTAAAAGGATGTGGCATGTTACCCCATGTTATGGGAAGGAGCTGGGAACGTTGCAGGAAAGGCAACTCCATGAATTTCTAACCCTGTGAAGATCTGGCGGGCATAGTCTTCCAAATTAAAAGCAACCTCTTGTAGAAAGATTTGCAAAACCTTGCATTAGATTATGACTCTTTTGAGTCTAAAGCTGTAGTTAGTGCATCAAACTACCCATTGTATATTATGAACTTGTTGAGTAACGCTCGTTACACATTCGTTCCCATTTGACCCCCTGCTTAGAGTTGAAGCCCTTATGGAAGTCGTCATCGTGAAGCCATCTCTACCTCATGAAGCTAGTTGGAGGCATCTCTTACTTAGCCAGTGAAGCATCATCATCAACAACAATGGTGGAGGAGAAGCTATCTAAGTGTAGGTGGAGTCCATTTTTTGGAATTAGATTCTCACAAGCCATAAATTAGGGATGACATCAGCCGTAGTGGATTAGGTTCCCAACTAGAGTTTTTCTCTAGCTCGGAGCTTCGAATTGCTTCTTCTGATGTTTCATTTGCACGAGATCTTCTTTGATTCATCGAAGATATTCTCGAGAGTTTTTAATGAACACGTTTGTATCCTATATCTTTGCTTGGACCTTCTGTGTTTCTGTTGTACCACTCTGAGGGATGTAATATTCACGGATAAGTCCTTCTGTGAGTATTATGTCAACGACTTGCGCACTACACAGGCAGTGGTGTGATGGGTCACCGCACTATTGGATAGGAGGAAATTGTTCCTCTCTTCTATTCTAAATTCTATCCTCCTAGTGATATTCATATAGACCGAAATCAAATATATAATTTCTGGTCTCATGATGGAGAGAGTATTGCCCAAGCTTGGGGGAGAATGAAGTTATTAATGCTTAAATGTACTGTTCATGAGATCCCGCGTAATATTGTTATCAATAATTTTTATGCAAGACTTTCTCTTCATGATAAGGATTTATTGGATGATTCTTGTTCTGGATCATTCACACGTATGAAGGAAGAAGCTAAATGGGATCTTCTTGACCATATTCAAGAAAACACTGAAGGATGGGAGAATGATAAAGCTAGAAAGTCAGGTATAAATTATGATTATGAATGCATTAAATATTTTATGGGAACTGATGATTTCTATAATGTTAGTATTGTTTGTGGTCTTGATTCTCAAATCTTTGCAAACTGTTTTAAAGCTTTTTCCTCCTATCTTGATATTCCTAAACGGTAGTATAGAAAGTATCATGCACCTTATAAAGATATTGTTCCTGCTAGTAATGTAGAAGTGCATGTTGTTAATCCTGCTGTTCTTGAGCCTTATATCGAGAAAATGCCTTTCCCTGCTAAGGTGAAAGAACACTCTAATGTAGTTAGTGTGGTTAATAAGAGAATTAAGAAGTCTAGGGATTCTTATATTTCTAGGGATTCTTATGATGAAGATGTTGATGTTATTCAAGTAATGACTCCGGAGAAGTTCATTAGAGGGAAGATTCCTGAATTTGTAGAGTCCGTTTTCGAATAGGTAACAATTATGTTAAGAAAAAAGTTCGCGAATTATCTTCCAAGTTATAAATTATTGGTTTTTGGAAAATATGAAAAATACCGAGCCGAAGAAGAGTAGGAGGAGGTGCTCGAGGGCACCATACCATGCCTGGGCACGAGCCCACCCTTGGCCGCGCCTGGCTATGGTGTGGGCGCTCCGGATCCTCTCTCCGACTCGTTTTCGACCTGGACTTTCCTTTCGTTATATGTTTCTGATATTTAACCCCCCGGATCCCCCAAGGTCCGTATATCGTTTACTCGTCGTGTTTCTGTTTTGACCTGTTTCTACCAGGATCTGTTTTCAGTTTTAGAAGCACCATGGTCTCCGCCAACAACAACAAGGGGAAGGGACCGAAGGAAGATGATCTCCAAGCCCTGAAGCCGGAGGAGGAGATCGAGAGTGGAGCTGAAGGAGATGTAGAAGAAAAACCACGAGTGCATCCACGCGCCACCATCGCAAGCATTGGAGTGGTTGCAAAACCTTTCAAGCAAACGGCGAGGATGAGCACTGGAGGGAAGACCCCACGTCACTGCTTAGCTTCAAGGACACCACTTTCAAATGAAAGAAGCTCTCGACCTAAAGAGGTGTGGGGAAAAATCTTGATGGCTCGGATTCACCGTCTGACAAGCATGCAGGCCATATTGATCGCAATATGGAGATGATGCGTATGCTTATGTTCGCAATGGAAGATTTGAAGAAATCAATGAATAAGCTCATTGAGAAGGATTCACCACCACCACCGAAGAATTGATTCGTCATTGGTATTGGCATCCCCTTGGCTTGTTCCAAGATTGTGGGAGTGCCGCGGTATCACATCTTTATCTTTCACCTTTTAGTAGAGTCATATCATGAGTAGAGGAAATATCATATAGTATGGTTTGCAGTATGGAAGTATCAATATTTAGTTGGTTATCGTTTTATCCCTTGGTTTGAGTTGTCGTAATGAAATATTAATGAGAAGGTTCGTCATCTAATTTCTACACTTTATTTTAGTTTGCAATTCTTGTTATATGGTTGATCTTGTTATTAGTATTGGTATCAAAGTTGAAGCTTCAAGTTAATCTAGTTGGTTTTGGCAAACTTAGCATTGGTCAGTAGCAACAATACGTTGAGACTTAAGTAGAAAAGAGGGAGTTGCATGTAGATATATTATTCCATGATCTTTCTTTCTTTTTAGCTCATAAGCTTAGTATTCTCAAGTAATATTATTTGTACCTTCAAGGAAGATTACATGATTGGTTTTATCATATATGTATTTGTTTTTTTACCTCAATTCTTATGCTTGCTACCCAACCTAGCTGGCCAAAAACCTGTACTGTGAGGGAATGCTCCTCCTGCATCTAAACCTTGAGCCCCAAAACCTTGCCATTTGTATCCACCATACCTACCTATATGTGGTATTTCACCGCCACTCCAAGTAAATTGCTTGTGTGCTACCTTTAAAACCTTCAAAATTACACCTGTTTTGTGCCCCTGTTTTAGCTCAAGAGGACGCAAATTATCTCACTTGTTGATTGGATTTCAAACCCTGGACTAGTGGTTTCATCCACTTATCCAAATGCAAATTATCTTCACTGTTTTTGCCCCTGATTTATTAGTCAAAGCATAATTGTGTAAACAAAAGAGAAAGAGGGTGGCCTTCTATACCAGTTGCGTCCTTCAATGGGAGCCGCTCTTGTGAAGTATAGTTGTCTTGTGACGTACTATATTTTCTGTTTTCCATTCATTTACATAAGCATACACATCTCTAAAAATTAGACACTCCTCCATGATATATGATTGTTGGCAGGCACCCGAGGATTTAGTTAGCCATGGTTTGTGTAAGAAAGGTTGGGAGGAGTGTCAACCATTTTATGCCTCCGTTTTACAAAATAAAAGCTCTGTCACATGAGTGATCCATGCTTCCCTCTATGAAGGGCCTATCTTTTACCTTTATGTTGAGTCAGTAAACCTACTCCTTTTTGTCCTAAGCAAGTATTTGAGTTGTTGTGATTCATCCATCTATATGTTGATTTACTCAATCATGTTCTTTATTCTTCCTTGTTTGTACAAATTCTTTTATCTGTTTGAATAGCACTTTGAAAGTTACCAATGTCTGCAAAGAGACTGTTATAATTGAGCATGATAAACTCTACAATATAAGCTCTAGTATAAAGACTCTGATCGGAAGATAAGTACACTGTTAATTGTTCTCTGACCAAGAAAGAAGTTTTCCTTTACCAATTTGGATTTCCTTTTGCACCTTTATTGTGATTTCCTCTACTTGTTTCAAGTTTGATTATATGAGAGGAAGTTGTTGTCTAAAATGACTTGTTCTTTGTCAGATGTGATGCCTCTTGTTCGTATTTTATTTATCGACACCTCACTCCATAAACCTATGGTCATGTTTACTAAGTTCAGTTTCGCTTGGGGACAAGCGAGGTCTAAGTTTGGGGGGAGTTGATACGTCCATTTTGCATCACTATTTTATATTATTATTTTCTGTTATTCATCGATATATTTCATGTTATGATGCATCACTCATGTTATTTTATCTTATTTGGCATGTTTTATAATATATGCAGAATAAACACCGGGACCAGAAATCTGATGGAAGCACCGTCGAGATACCTTATTTCAGAAGATCAGAAGAAGAGGGGGGATACCGGAGGAGTCTTAGAAGTTCCAAGGAGGAAGTCAGCCAGAAGGGCACCTGGAGGGGGCCACCTAGGGCCCACACCACCAGGCGGCGTGCCCCCTCTGGCCGCGCCTGGGGTGGTTTAGCCCCTGGCCCACTTCCGGGCGCCCTCTTTTGCGTACTTGACCTCGAGGGAACCCTAAGCCCCAGAACATCATCGAAAAAATATTCCCTCGCCGCCTCGGGGCGGAAAATAACAGAGAGAGAAAAGCTCTCCGGAAAGGAGAAATCTGCCGGGGAAATTCCTCCCCGGAGAGGGGGAATCATCTCCATCGCCACCGTCATCACTCCGGGCATCATCAAGATCGTCATCATCATCACAACCAGCACCATCACCCTCATCATCCACTGTCACCTCGCTGTAACAATTAGGGGTCTTTATCGTTGCTTTTCACTAGATCTCTCTCCCGGTGTGGATTACTTGTTAGTAGTTGATGCTTGTGAGATTTATCGCTGTTTACACTTTATGACCAGATTGTTATTATCCATTATATCACCTCTGATTATGATCCATATGATGTCTTGTGAGTAGTTCGTTTAGTTCTTGAGGACATGGGAGAAGTCATGATGTTAGTAGTTGATTTATGTTGAAGTAATATCTCGTCGTTCGGTATTTAAGTTGTGGTGTGATACGTCATAAATGTATCCTTAATTTCTGATGTTCCATGTTGTTTTCTTATTATTTCCCACATGTTTTCTATACACTTTATGTCATTTTTCTATCGATTTTCTGGACTAACCTATTGACAAGATGCCACAGAGCCAGTTCCCTGTTTTCTGCTGTTTTTAGTTTCAGAAAAGTTGTTCTGGAAATATTCTCGGAATTGGAAAATTCGAAGCCCGGAAGTCTTAGAATTCCCGAAGGTTCCACGGACACCCGAAGAGACCCGGAGGGGGCCTCAGGGGGCCCACACCATATGGCGGCGCGCCCCCGGCCACGCCATGGGGTGGTGTGCCCCCTGGCCTCCACCACCTTTGCTCTTTCGCCTATTTATACCCCCCAAACGTAAACCCTAAAGATATACCACTTCGTCCCAAAAAAAACGAGGCCGCCGTCATCGTCATCCCGAGATCGGGAGGGTTCTGGAGCTCTCCCCGGCACCCTGCCTGGAGGAGAATTCATCACCGGAGGGGTCTACACCACCATGCCCTCCTCCGAAGTGATGCGTGAGTAGTTCATCCCTGGACTACGGGTGTCGTGGGATAATCACGGTAGACGTTACCTGGGGTAACTTACTTTGGGGAAAATCGACTCTGGTGTTTGTGAGAGGGTTTAGCTCAGGGGAAATCATGTTATGAGGTGATCTGGTAGCTCGAGCTGCAATGTCGCCGAGTCTCCGATCTAGGGTTACAACTATCAGCTCTCGTACCACAAGAATACTCGAATATCGGGTAAAAACTCTTCTCCTCTCTCTGTCCCAGAAGCCGGTTTATATATTACCCGACTCTCTGGCTTCCTATACAAGACATACCCGGAATCCTACCCGGAAACCGCACACAACCCTATGTTTCCTAATCGTGACCCCCAAGGTACGGGTTACAAGACCTACGTTCCCCCTTGGGCCTTCTAGAAACTCCTCCACCTTGGGCCGGGTCTTGTGCGATTCCCTTCAGGCCGGGTTTCACCTGGGCATGAGCCTACCGGGTTACCATCCCCCCATCAGTAGTCCCCAGAATAGCTTGGGCTTCTCAGGATCAACCATGAAGCGCACGCTATTCCCTGGAAAACAATAAACATTCAAATTCATAATATACTGGGTTAGGGTGATTTAATCATAGCTAGGCCTGCTCTTTGGGCGGTCCATATAATAACCCGTTTTTTTTCGAGTCAGGGCATCATTTCCCGGGCCAACACTCCAAAGAAACGTGAAAAGACCCGGCATTCGTATCTTTATCAGTTAATCCGAATAATACGCCCAAAATCTACCTCAATATTTATCCAGATATCTCGCAACAATTACCTTGGTACCTATCCCCAAATATCCGGGCCGGATCAATCTATACCGAAAATTTCTCACTTACCGCCCAAACCTAGGTTTTTTCCCCCGCACCTATAAATAGGTCCCAGGGGTCAACCCTAGATCCAAACGGCCATTTCCTCTTCTCCCTCTTCCTCTCGCTCCGCCTTCGCGCCCACGAGCCCCAAACCGAGCTCGCGTCCGCCAGAGCTGCGCCAGCACCCACAGGGTCGCCGCCAGTCGCCGCCGTCAACGCCCGCAACCACACCTCCATCCGCGCCGCCAGAGCTCTCGAGACAGACCGCCACCGCCAGCAAATCGCCGCCCCGTCGTTTCCGGATCACCGCCGCCGCGCATCTCCACCAACGAACCATCCCGGTAAGCTCCTCCATCCACTAGATCTAGATTTCCCTTTTCCTCAATCCCGCGCTAGTATTTTGGACCGAATCTCACTCATAGTCATCCGGCGTTTCTCCATTAGCTAGGCGCGCTTTCATAATTTCCAATCCCATATTTTTCCACAATTTGCTCTTAGCTAGATCCATTTTCCATATCCCTCGCAAATACTTAGTCGTTTTACTTTTCCTTTTCCTGCTGTATCAAATAGTTGCGTTCTTCAAATTTCTCGGCCTTTACTTACTCGCATTTTACCTTCATTTAGATCTACACTCCATGGCTCCCAAGGCTAGCGCTAAGCTGAAAGGCAAAAACCTGGCTGGAAAACAAAAGCCGGGTCAGTCGATTTCCGCCAATTGGGCGAAATCGACTGTCACCAAGGCCAAACTTGACGAGCTGGCCGAGTCGGATGTCCTGCCCGCTGAGTCAGACATCCAGTGGAGGACGCCGGGTGAGGATAACCGGCCTTCACCAGGCCCGGGTGAGGTAGTCGTCTTCCTCGAGCACGTGATCCGGGGTTTCCGCCCCCCGGTCACCCTTTCTTCCGAGATCTTCTAGACCACTATAAACTCCGGGTATTTGATATCGGCCCAAATTCCATGCTAAATATTTGCCACTTCATAGTACTCTGTGAGGCTTATCTATGCATTTCTCCAAACTTGGCTTTATTCTTAGAATTGTTCCAATGCAAACCCTGCTGGGAGAGCACGGACGGGGCCCTCTTAGTTTGTGTGTGGGGGGGTCTCGATTCAGAAACGTAAAAACTCTCTGATGCCGACTCTTAGTCTTCACTCTCATGTGAAGCACTGGCAGAAAACATTTTTCTACTTCCGAGACACATCTTTACCCAGCGAGAAGCCTTTGCCGGGTTTCTCTGATAATATCCTTTCTCTTTCCGATAACCTAAACTCTTTCGCATCCGAGGCCGATAGACAGTCTATCCAGCCTCTTCTCCACAAACTCGTCGTTCTTTCAGCCCAAGGGCTTATTGGACTTAACCTGATAAAAACCTGGGTCAGCTGCCGGATCCAGCCAAACAGCATTCGGCCCAAGCTTATGTGCGATTACTCCGGGCACGTCACCGACTCTCTCCGATACTCGGAGAAAACTTACCCGGCCGCAGATGTAAATAAAATCATGAAGACTTTCTTGGCTGAGAGAGTTGATGTTATCAAGAGAATCGCCGAGCTTGCCCCTTTTACACGCTCTAAGCCGGCTCCTCCAGTAAGAACCGGCTATCACTCTTTATTCCGACTGACACTTCTTATGTATAGATACTAACTTTTATCTCTGTGTTTTTTACTCAGGAAACTGACGCATTCTGGAAGATTGTCACCCCTCCCCCCTCTGAAAACTCGAAGGAGGAGGAGGAGCCGACTGATAGCGATGAAGGTAATTCCGGGTATCTTCTTAATAATTAATTCGTTAGCTTATTAGACCAAACTTCTCCTCCTTCCGACAATGCTCCTCACTCATCAGCGCTAGAGGACAAGGACGACACTCAGTCAGAAGAGAGTGAAGCAGAGCCGGAGGCTGAGGTTGGGGCGAAGAGGAAGAGCAGGAGAGTTGTTTTCAAGGTGCCATATTCTTCCATGACCTCCAAGCCATACTCCTATGCCAATATGTGCGAACTTAACAGACATCTAACCACTTCACCATCTCTGAAGGAATCAACTCCAGCCAAACGACGGGCAACCCGGACCTCTCCGGGTGACGATCCTCTTAACCCGGGTATTCCCATGTCGCCCGCTCGCCGAGCCGGTACTCCTCCAACTTATCAAACCCATATACCTCGAAAATTTCCATCTCCAAATCATCCCTTAGCCGGACAACTCCGGGTCTCACTTTCCGATTCTTTATCAGCATCTTCCGGGTCCAGCAACGATCTCCCAGCCAACTTCGTCGTGAATACCGGGTAACTCGCTACCCTTATTAACCAATATACCTTTATTTTCCTTGTCTTCCGTCTATTACTTACTAACTTTTTCCTTTTCTTTCTCAGAGCCAAGGTTACACTTAGTGACCCGGAGGATATGCACGTTGATAACCCGGCCATGGAAGACCCGGAGAGTGCTACCAAGCCCGCGTCTGGCAGTGAAGAGGAAGAGACGAATGACCCCATTGTCCCAGAAACCGGGTTTCCCCTGCCAACTCATCAACCGGCTGACGCTGATGTCGAGTTTCTGGGAACACAGAGGGCTGCCCCTGCTCCTAACACCCAGGCGGCCAGAGTCGACCCGATGAAGCAGGAAAGGACCCCGCCACCGGGTAACCAGAACCCTAGCTCCTCCAGGCCAAATCTGAGTGGCCTTGACTTTGAAGGGATGCTAGATGAACTTTTTCTCTAAAGTCCAATGAAAAAGATATTCTCAAATCCCTAGCAGCTGATCATCAGGTAACTCTACCGATATTATTTGCGTACTCACCTGGTCCCCAAGTTCCGGGTGAACTATACATAGTTTACTCGGTACTTCCATAGCTATATAACCTTCCATACTCGGTTTTTACGCTGCAACCGACTAATATCTCCTTGTCTATTTTTCAGGCTTATGTGACCCGGACGGAGGAGATGTTGGCGAAAACCAACGAACTCCTCCAAGTCGAGACCAAACTTCGAGAGGAGCTAGGGTCGAGGTGAAGGACCTTTCCAAGGATTGCAAGAAATACAACAAAAATCTCCACCATGTTGAGAATTTACTGAAGAAATTATCGACCTCTATTGCCGATACATACAGCTCCATAATTGGTAAAGGAACTTAACTTCCTGACTATGACTCGGGTTTCTCATTTGATAGGGTCTATGACCCGGACCTTACCACTTTGATGATGAAGATGATATAGAGAAATTGAAGACCTTGAAGGCGGTTATCCGGCAATTTTCTGCGGGGACCAAGTGGACCCTTGAAGCCGTGAGGTGGCCTGGTGGTTATGGCGGTGTATCCCAAATGCTCGATGCGTGCTCAACGGTCCCTGCTTGGATCGACCACTGGAAGCGCTCGGCGTGCCGGGTTGGGGTGACCCATGGCCTTGCGTTGGCCAAAGCCTACTTTCCTAGGCTTGAGCCGGCAACGCTTGTGAATGGGTTCCCCGAATTCAACACAGACGGCTCTCGATTCTCGGCAAAGGACTACAAAGCTATCCATGCTCAGATACGTCACTCGGCAAGCTTGATAGCCGATAAACTTGACGTGAACAAGCTTACCCCTCCGTACAACACTGAAGATAAGCCGGTACCTTCTGATTTTCCTGTTCCCTTTGATATGCTAGCCCGGTGGAAGGAGGAAGTTGCCAAGAGGAAGGCCGAGGCCGGCTCTGTGCCAGCATCATCCACTCCAGCCATCCCTCCTCCAGGTCGCGCTGATGCAGTGGTTGATCCGGATACGGAGGCAGGGAAGGCTACAGAAGAAAACACTGAAGATCCGGCTACCAAGACTGCTGCTGAAGATTCGGCTATGAATGCCGAGTAAAGTTTGTCCACAAACACTCATTCGGCCAATAGGCATGTTGTAATATGCCTGATACAATTATTTGTTTAATAGTGCGCATGTGCACTTTTGATACTATTCCCTTGGTTTGTAACACACTTAAACTTTTATGGCTTTGATGGCCCTTTTGGCCATCCACCTTGATATGCCCTTTTCAGCCTTGAATTTGGATAATTTTGCTTTTCTGCACTTTCTTCCTTTCCAGATCTGCGAGAGTCGGTTTCCGGGTCTTTGGATTTGTTGACCTGGTGAACTTTTGTTTCTTAAGTCCCCAAGACTCGGATTTTTGGGTTTTGAGCTCAATATCTATACCGCTTGCTGTTTTTCTCAAATTCCCAAGTTCCCAAGACCCAAATCTCTGAGTTTTAGGGATTTGTAGTTTTAAGAAAAAGGCTCCCTGTTTTTTGCCAAGGCCCAAAACATATAGCTACACATATAAATTTTGAAGTTATGCTTAATTTTATTGTGAGTTTCCGGCTATCGCCTTTTACTCTGCATAACTTGTGGTTTGGATGACCCTTTTGACCCCCTTTGCTATAAGCCGGCTTTCGCGTGGATACTCAATGTTGCTTATAACTCTATAAAAACAGGGTCAGGCAAGTCCCCATGGGCATCATGACTGATTGGTTTTATAGGCTAGCAATCACGCCACTTTGTTGCGAGTCACATCGAGCTTAAGCAAGGAAGATCAAGGAAGTTTTTGGCTCTATTGTCCGGTTATAAGATTGCAACCGTACTTATTGCAAGTAATCGGTCCTTATAACCTAATGGCATCGTGGCCGGGTCTTGTGATTATAGTTGTGCTATTCAAGCAATCAGCCCCCAAGGCTTATATATGCAATCTATGAAAATTTTAAACCTAGTGTATTATAACTAAACCATAAATACTTAACTGATATGGAGTAGAATAAGACATAAAAGACTTTAAACACGGATTAATAAGAAGAAAAATAGGAAACAAATAATATCATAGTTTAACCATCTCTTTATTGATATGAGAAAGATTAGGTCAGCAAGCCGCCTCATTAAAAACCCTCCAGTCCCCTTAGGTACCCTGGATAGGAAAAGAGTGCGTCTAAAACCTGTTGCCTGTTTACATCGTGCAATTCAACTTGTAAACCTAGCCTACGCTAAGTGTAGTAAGGACGTAGCTGAGCTACGTTCCATGGTCTTTCCCGTTCTTGCATGGATGAAGTGGTATGGGCGGTGTCATTGACAGTGTCCGACTCTTCCCTTGCGTCTATTAAGTAGTATGATCCATTATGCAAATTCCGGCTTATGGTGAACGGGCCTTCCCATGGTGGAGATAACTTGTGCTTTTCTTCCTCTGATTGTACTAAGCGCAGTACCAGGTCCCCTTCCTGGAAGACCAGGGTTTTGACTCGCCGGCTGTGGTATCGCCTCAAATCCTGTTGATATATAGCTGATCTCTCCAAAGCTTGCTCTCTGTGCTCTTCTAACATGTCCACAACGTCTTGCCGGGTCTTCTCGTTTTCCACCTCAACATAAGCTGCTACTCGGGGCGATTCGTGAATAATATCACTTGGAAGAACCGCCTCTGCACCATAAACCATAAAAAATGGAGTCATCTGAGTAGATCTGTTAGGTGTAGTGTTAATCCCCCACACCACTAATGGTAACTCTTCTACCCATGCTCCAGCAGCTCTGAGGCACAGGACTCGTAGCCGTGGTTTTAACCCACGAAGTAACTCCTGGTTTTCCCTCTCCACTTGTCCATTAGCTTGTGGGTGGGCTACTGAGGCTACATCAAGGCGGACGTCGTTGTTTCCACAAAACTTTTCCATCTCGCCTAAGGAAATGTTGGTCCCATTGTCTGTTATTATGCTATGAGGATATCCAAACCGATAGATGATCTTTTTCAGGAACTTGACAGTTGTGGCTGCCTCACAATTGGTGACTGGCATGACTTCAACCCATTTAGTAAACTTATCAATAGCCACCAAAAGATGAGTCTTTTTGCAAGGCGACATGTGAAAGGGGCCCACCATATCCATCCCCCAAACTGCAAACGGCCAGGTCAGCGGGATTGTTCGCAACTCCATAGCCGGCACATGGGTTTGGCAAGCATACCTTTGACATCCATCACATCTTGCCACCAAGCGCTCCGTGTCCGCCAAAGCCGTGAGATAGAAGAAACCGTGTCGATATGCTTTAGACACAAGGGACCTTGTGGAGGCATGATGCCCACAATCACCTTCATGGATCTGCCTCAAAATCTGTCGGCCCTCCTCTGGTGTTACACAGCGCAAAAAGACTCCTGCATCACTCCTCTTATACAACTCGCCATTGAGGATAGAATAGCCCTTTGCTCGTCTCTGGATTTGCCTGGCTAAAACTTCTTGTGGTGGTAACTCGCCCCGTGATAGATAGGCCAGAAACGGCTCCGTCCATTCGGGAATAGCACGTACAGCGGCCACAAGCTCCAAATCCGGTTCTTGGTTAGCCACCTCTTCTTCAGATTCGGTTTTGACAGAGGGCCGCCATAACTCGTCCAGGAAAACATTAGGCGGAACCGGCTCTCGGCGCGAACCAAGTCTTGCGAGCGCATCTGCTGCCTCGTTCTTTCGCCTATCAATGTGTTCCACCTCATACCCGGAAAAAGACCCGGTCACCCTGTCTACCTCTCTGCGATACGCTGCCATTGTTGCATCCCTTCTATCCCAGGTTCCAGAGACCTGCTGTACTACAAGATCCGAGTCTCCATAGCACCTTATTCGCCTGATATTCATCTCCTTTGCTACCCGTGGTCCGTGTAATAGGGCCTCATACTCGGCCACATTGTTGGAGCAATCGAAGTGAATTTGCAACACATAACTCAACTTGTCTCCTTTTGGTGATGTAAGTACCACCCCAGCTCCTGATCCCTCGTATTGCTTGGAACCATGAAAGTGCATCACCCAAGACTCGGAACTTGGCATAATTGTGGGCATGCTTGTGTGAGTCCAATCATTGATAAAATCAGCTAAAGCCTGGGACTTGATTGCGGACCGAGCCTCGTAGTTGATGTGATAATCTCCCATCTCAATGGCCCACTTGGCTATTCTACCTGTCGCATTTTAATTTCTAATAATATCTGCCATGGGTATAGAGCTAACCACCGTTATGGGGTGTTCCTGAAAGTACGGCTTCAATTTCCGGCTGGCCATGAAGACCCCAAAAACTAGCTTTTGCCAATGCGGGTAACGCTGCTTTACTTCCGATAAGACCTCACTCACGTAGTAAACCAGCCTTTGTACCGGATGATCCTTTCCATCCTCCTTGCACTCAACCACAACCACTGCGCTAACCGCCCGAGGCCTGGCCGCGATGTATAACAAAATGGGCTCTTTGGGATCCGGCGCTGCCCGAATTGGTGCCTCGGATAACTGCTTTTTCAGAGCTTCAAATGCCTCGTCCGCCTCTTGGTCCCATACGAATTTGTCGGTTTCCTCAAGAGTCGGTATAGAGGTATTTCTTTTTCTCCAAGCCTAGATATAAACCGGCTTAATGCTGCCACACATCCCGCGAGCTTATGAACGTGCTTCAGGCCTTCCGGCTTTTTCAGGCTCTGAATGGCCTTGATTTTTTTTCGGGTTTGCCTCAATTCCCCTCTCAGAAATAATAAAGCCGAGTAACTTTCCCGTAGGCACTCCGAACACGCACTTAGTCGGGTTAAGCTTCATCTGGTATCTCCTCAGGTTCTTGAAGGTCTCCTTTAGGTCGTCTATGAAAGTTTCAGCTTTCCTTGTTTTAATCACCACATCATCCACATAGGCATGAACGTTGCGTCCAATTTGATCCTCAAAACACTTCTGGATGCACCGCTGATACGTTGCGCCGGCGTTTTTCAGCCCAAAGGTCATGGTCTTATAACAAAAAGCACCAAAGGGGGTTACGAATGAAGTTTTCTCCCAATCCTCCTTTTTGAGCTTTATTTGGTGATACCCGGAATAAGCATCCAGGAAACATAATAAGTCACAACCTGCCACTGCATCAATGATCTGCTCTATTCTCGGAAGGGCAAATGGATCCTTTGGGCAATGCTTGTTGAGACTCGTATAGTCTATGCACATCCTCCACTCATTGTTCTTTTTCAGCACTAGAACCGGATTTGCCAACCATTCCGGATGAAAAACCTCCATAATAAAGCCGGCTGCAAGGAGCCGAGCTATCTCCGCTCCTATAGCCTTTCTCCTTTCCTCATTCATTTTTCTCAGACCCTGCTTCACAGGCCGGGACCTGGGATCAACATGCAAACTGTGCTCAGCTAACTCGGTCGGGATACCCGGCATGTCGCTGGGCGTCCAAGCGAAAACGTCCTTGTAACATCCCAAGTATGAAAATCACCTTTAGAATGTTTGCTAATTGTTATTTTATGTTTTGCATCATGGCATCTTAATCATTGCATTTGTTTTCCATTTGTTTGCATCTGTTTTCCTTTGTTTTCCCATTTGAAATTTCAAACAGTATTCAAATGTTTTGTTTCATACTTGCTCTGTTACAATTTTCCAAATAAAAAGTTCAAATCAAAACATCAATTGTTTCCATTAAACTTTAAAGTTTAAACTATCAAATGGTTCATTTTAATAATTCACTTAATTCAAATTTTATTCAAATTCAATTACAAACAGCAACCATTTTGAAATTATGAAACTTACAAAACAAATCAATCACTTGTTTCAAATAAACTTGAATTTAAAACTTTTAAGTTGCTTAAGTTAAATTATTCCATTAATATTAAATTCAATCCAATTTCAAACAAATTTACAAAACAACAACTAATTTGAAATATTTGAAAACTAAATGTTGCAAATTGTTGCTGTTACATTAACTAGTCAACACAAATTTTCTTCCTAATTTTTCTAAACCTAAACCTATGCTTTTCTTCCTATTCTTATTCTGCAAAAAAAAAACGCAGGGGAGATGGCAGGCAGTGGGCTGAGCCCAGCCCACCATCGCTGCCAGCCCGCTACCCCTTTCTCCCCCACCTCCGTACGAGCGCACGTCAGCAATGGAGGAAAACGACAGCGTTTTCCCCCACTGCTCCACCCCACCCCCTCCTTATCTACCCCCCCACGGGGCAAACCCTAACCCTAACCCTAACCGCACTCCTCTCCCTCCTTCCCCATCTCCGCCGCCACCGTGAGGAGGGCGCCGCCGGTTTTCTTCTGCCACGGGTCGCCGCTCGCCGAGCTCGCCGCCGTCGCCTCCGTTCCCCTCCGGCCGCGCTGAGGCCACCCCTGCGAAGAGGGTGAGTCCCTCGTTCCATTCTGCTACTCGCCTGCTTGTTTCCGTGCTGTACACACCTGAATTTCCGGCCGTGGTTGCAGTCGCTGCTCTGTTCGTCGACAGAGAAGAACGTCTGTTTCTTCGCGTGCAGTTTCAGTTAGCGCCGAGTGTTAGGTTCAAAACCAACCAGCCCCCGTATACATCAAACCAGCCGCAGTAGCCCACTAGCTGCGCTCGCCGCGCGCGCACCAGCAGCTCACGGGTTCGAATCCCGGCCACCCCCCTTTCTGTTCCTTTTTCCAATTTGATTCAGTTTCGTTTCTGAACCTCAACCCCCCTGCGAGTGGTTCTCTGTAACGAACCAAGCAGCAGCGCAGTGGTTGCTCCCTTGCGCGCGCAGCAGGAGGGCAGGGGTTCGAATCCCACCCCTGCAGGGTTTAAACCCATCTTTTTTTCATCTTTTTCCTAGATCCAGATCCACTCCAAATCGCACATAGGTCCCTGTAGTTACTTCTAGGTCCCTGTAAATTTTATTCCAAGTCCCTGGCAGCTGTATAAAATGGCAGATTACACCCTAATCTTGGAAAATGCATAACTAATTCATTACAATTTCAGTTTCAACATTTTAAATATGTTTTTCATACCAAATTGAATTCTCTACCCAAATATAAATTTTGTTTACTGTTTTGAATATTTTAAATTGGTGAAATATTTGAATCCTTGTTGAATTCATTTAATTTTTGCAAAATTCATAACTTGAGCATAAAAATTCCAAACTCAACAAATAAAATATGTTTTCCATCCCATTTTTCATGTACTTTGCAAATATAAACTTTGTTTCATGTTTTGAATAATTATAATTGGTTAAATAATTTAAACCTTGTTTAAATCATTTAAATTTGCTAAATTCATAACTTGCTCAAATTAAATTATTTTTGAACTTATAAAATATGTTTTCAAAGCAGAAAAGTATAACCTTTTCAAATATGAAATTGGTTTACTGTTTTGAACAAATAAAATTTCAAATAAATTCATACTTGAATTAAATTCATTTAAATCTTGTTTAAACTTGTTTAATTCATAAGTAATTTATTCTAAATCCTTTTTCAACAAGTGAAACATGTATTCCACCTAAAATTTTGTGTACTTTCCAATTATGAACTTTGTTATCTATTTTGAGCAATTTAAATTGGTGAAAACAACAAATGCTTGTGTAACACCTTTAAGAAACCAAAATTTCATAACTTAATAAATAAAATTCCAAACTTGGTAAACTTCATTTCAATTTGTTTCTATTGTTGTTTTCTTTCTGTTTTCCTCATCCATGCATCATGCTAATCCACTTTCACTTGTTGGTTAGTTGTAAAACAATTATTTCAACCTTAATTCATGGACCTTTCCATATGCAATCCAATTACATATGGGTCCATTTAATTATGTTATGTTACCATGTCAAGTAGCTTACCTTTGATGCATCAATTAAATGGTCATGCATCATCCCATGATTGTGCACTATGCCATGTTATTGATTGTTTGTCTCTCTGCGTTGTTTGTTTGCTTCTTCTCGAATAGACGACGACGTTGAGACAGACGATTCTTACGACACCCCTTCTGAGGAGTTAGCTCAGTACCGGGCTGCTGAGTTTGCAGGCAAGTATTCACTCACATGAACCATTGTGTTCCTTTCCATATTGGATACCGATACTTTCCGTTGTCTATCCTGCTAGCCCTATGAATCGTTGCTTGTGTTCCGATCCTATCACATGTTATCCTTTAACCCTGATATAGCCTCACCTCCACACCTATAACCTTTTTGCTTGTTGCCTGTGTCTTACTAGCATGCTTAGGGTTGTTTCTGCTCGAGTCTGTTGTCCGTTATTTCTATTACCATATTACTTATGTTCTGGGGCTCGATGTTAAACAATCAACCTGTTAATGTTTGAGGTAATAATAATTTGATGATAAGGCACCGGCAGGAGGCCCGGCGTGGTTTTGAGGCCTGCTAGTGTCGACCCTAATTAGGAAAAGGGTCTTGTCTACTGATCCATGATGAGCGCACTATCCGCATGTGGGAAGCGTGTATGGGCACCCCCCCTCAATTTGATTCGATTCGCATCTCGTCCAAATCGCCTCATTTAGTTCGGGTTTTCCATTTGCCGCATGCATATGTATTTGCGAGCCCAGGCCAGGGTGGAACTTTTGTAGTCGGCATTTAGGGAGACACGTTCTTAGAGTGCTATGAGGGTCCCCTTTTCTTCGTGGGGCTTGATTAGCCGTGCGCTCAATTTGCACGGGGTTCTTTGGGCTTGATGCGAAGAAGAGTTGAGTTGTGTTGAGTGCCCCGCTTGGTGGGAGGCATTCCATCTGGCAGGTTATTCTTACGTGTACGGCCAAATTAGTGCACCCCTGCAGGGATAAATCTTCTCGAGAAGCCGTGTTTTCCGCGGTTATGGTTAACTTGGTGAAAGTACTGGCTAACAAGTACTCAGAACAACTTACACCTAACAAATGATAACTTGACTAGTAATAGTCTTATTGACACAATAACTTGAACCATCATTAATCCAACTGTGTGAGTTATCCTCGGATTGCTTCTTTGGATAAGGGGCGAGGTCCAGGATGGGTTTGTTTGGAGTTAGTAGTAGTTGGTTACGATACGCTATCTTATCTCCCTTCTTGGTTAGAGCAGCCTGCTGCCGCACTTTTGTATCACCTATTCTTCCGTTGAACCCAAAGCATCTGTACCTGGTGTTGCCGGGTACACTATGGTATCTTGTGAGTCTTGCTTGCCAGTACGTTTATGTACTGACCCCTTTGGGGCTGTGGTTTCCGCAGACTACGCTTACGAGGATCCCCGTGATGGCTACTACGTGGAGTATGACGAGGATGCTGACGAGTAGATAGCGGACCCGGGCAGGATCCGAGACATCGTGGATGGGCTCCGTCTTTTCGTTTTCGGCCTCTTAGGCCTATTTGGATCTTGTTTGTACTCAGACACTTTGGATGCTTCCGCTGTGATGTAATGATGAATTGTTGGGACATGTGTCCTCTGGATGATTGTATCTGCTATCTTTGCTCTAGTGAGAGCTATTTGCAACTTATTTCACTCTTTTGTGTCTTAGATATATGTTGTGATATCAGTTGTTCAAAAGCCGTTGACGTACCATGTGTGTATGTTATGAAGTACGTCAATGGAAGTGTCCTGATTTCTATGGGATGGTTTACGCAGACGATGGATAGTAGAGAATGGTTGTCACACGTTTACGTGTTGGCCTGCTCATATTGAGATGCGGGTGCCGGTATGCCCCGTAAGCCATTTTTCTACTGTTTAGCGGACTGTGAGTATCCTCTAGAAGTCCGGGTGCGACAAATGGTATCAGAGCCAGGTTTCGATCCTGGGACCTGTGGGTTATGGGCCCACCACGCTTCCGCTGCGCCACTCTGATTCTCACGAATAAACTCGATAAGTGCTTCTTCCTCCTTGTTGTCTAAGTTGGAACCTATGGCAAATTGTTTGGAGGGATCACCCTCGACAAAAGCCACCATCTTGGTGTCCTGGGCCGCTTTAAACTTTGCTCTCTCGTCTTCTATATTCGGTCTCTTCAAAGCAGTTCTATCTTCCGGGTCTACTTGAGACCGGTAATACTTGAGCTCTTCCTTCCTGCAAGCTTGTTCTGCCATTGCCGCATCTCCTTCATCACACTCCGCTGCCACAGCCCGGTTCCCATGTATAGTGATGGTCTGCTTAGGACCCGAAATCTTTAGCTGCAAATACACGTAACACGGCCTGGCCATGAACTTAGCGTAAGCCGGCCTTCCGAACAGCGTGTGATAAGGGCTGCGCAATTTCACTACCTCGAACGTGAGCCACTCCACTCGGAAGTTATCCATGGATTCTCCGAAAGAGACTTCAAGTGTTATCTTCCCTTCAGGGCACGCCGAGTGACCCGGCACAATCCCGTGGAAAACTGTAGAACTTTTCTGCAGCTGAGACTCCTTGAGCCCCATGCGTAGAAAGGTTTCCCAATATAGAATATTGATGCTACTTCCACCATCCATCAAAACCTTTTTCAGCTCGTAACCATTGACCTGCGGTGCTACAACCAAAGTTAGCACACCCGGATGTTCTATTGTTTCCGGGTGATCACTTCTGCTCCACGTTACCTCTTGATCTGACCATCTCAAATATCTCGGAACACCTGAAGAAACCGAGTTTACGGTCCTTTTAAGTATCTTTCTCTCTTTGTTAGAAGTCCCGGTGGTGTGGACGTGATATTGTCCTATCTGTTTTGGGTTGGCTTGGAAACCTCCAGCGCCTCCTTGATTGTTACCCGGATTACCACCTCCTGCGTTGCCCGCGGGGGTGGCACGTTGCCCGGGTTTCCACCCGGACCCGGTCCTCCTCCCCGACCTGCACCTCGCAGGGCTTTCTGTATTTCCTCGTTCTTCCATCTCTGTAAGTCCACGCATTGCTCCAATGAATGATTAGCCGGTCTGCCGTTCCTGCTATGACGCGGACAGGGCATCCTGAAGGCCTCTATATGGTTAGCCGGCCTCGGTGGCCCCTGGTAATTTCCTCCATTGAAGTTTCCTTCTACCCTGGGTCTTGGAAACCCGGCCTCGATATTAGCAACAAACTCGGAATTTCCTTCATACGGGCGTTTGTGTTGGTTATTTTCATTACTCCCCCCGTTATTACCCGGTGCAGCCCCGCTACCGGGTCTTCCATTATTGTTGGCGTTGGCCTTCGCTTTTTTGTCCTCAACCTCCTCTTTTGTGGTGTCAGTGTGCGTCCATCAATTCCCCCATCGTGATTTCCGAGGCATGCCGACTGGATTTCATGCGCGTTAGTTTTTGCACCAGGGGTATGTATTTGCACGTTTTTGCCATAGCCTGTAACGTATCTTTTGGCTGAATATCAGTGGAAGAGTGGAGGATTTCCATAACCCGGCGCACCCAGCTGCGCGCCGACTCTCCCTTTCTCTCGACACATCTTTCCATAACCCGGCGCACCCAACTTTGCTTGGCTCGGTGAACTCGTGAGTAGCTCGCGAGCTACTCGTTTAATTTTATAAAATTACGAAAAGTCAACATCGTATATTATATATACAATTATTTTTTATTATTTGGACATATATAATGCAATCATCACAATAACCAATGAGAACATGTCATCATCAAATAATTTATAGTTTATAAACTACAATAACAAAGAAAATGTGTTAATAAACAAGTATATCATGTAGCCACTTTTTTTACCAAGTTAAACGAGTTAAATGAATACTCGGTAAATTCGGCTCGTTTAGTTTAAACTCGTTTACCAGTCGAAAACGAAAAACTCGACTCAGCTCGTTTAACAACGAGTTCGAGCAAAGCACAGTCAAGTTGCGAGTTACTCATTTAACTCGTGGGTTTCAAGTTTTAATTTCAGCGACAAGATGAATAATTTATTTCGCTCCATACTGGTTATTTTAAAATACTCCCTCGCTACATGACTATATCACATCCTTATTTTTACGCTAATTTTGGCCAATAACACGTGTAAATATTTATACCAGTTTTATTCACCTACAAATGTAATCTATAATACTTACAGCAAATAACCTACTCCTTTTTCTACTAGCCAAAATGATAATAGTGCTCGTGTCACGTAACTACGAGAGAAAGTAACCAATAATACCACATTCGTTTCTTTTTACTCCATATATAAGGTTTGTTTAAAGTCAAACTTCACAAAAATGTAACCATATTTATAGGAATATGCAGACATTTCGTAATATCAAATCAATATTATTAGATGCATAAAAAAAAATTCATATTATATAAATTTAATATTATAGATGCTGGTATTTTTAATAGAAATTTAGTTAAAATCATACGCACAGAATAAAACAATGAAGGAAATATATATTGACGGGTCAAAAACTGTCAACAGACAACTCCATTATTTTGGCTAGCAACCAACAGAGTCATACCCCACATTTTTTTTCTACTCTATTTCTCTATCTTCTCACTCACCCATCGAGATGTGCGCTGCGCACAGACTGTGTGTGACCAGCCCTGTGTGCAGTCGCACATCGGAAGGGAGCGCCACAGGTGGCACCAATTTCCGCTTAATCCCTCGAACTTTTCAGTCGAACAGCTTGAAGAGCAAACGTTCGTGTAGACGGCAAGCCGCAGCGGGAGCAGCAGACTTTCCTCTGTCGCGCGATCGCCTGCTCCTCCCCTAAAGCAGAGCGCGGCGGGCGGCGCGGTCCCGTTGCCTCTCCTCGCCCCTCGGCGTGCTAGCCCCCTCCTCTGCCTCCGCCTTGGGCCTCGTCTGCTCCTTTTCCCCGTGCTCACGGACTCCTCATCCTCTTCACTGCAGAGAGAGAGAGAGAGGGGGGGAGGGCCGGAGGGGGCGTAGCTTCTTGGATCAGAAATGGCGGTAAGGGTCTCCTCCCCTTCTTCTCTTCTGGCAATTTTATTCAAAAGGTTCGCTTAGGTAGTAATTTCTTATGCGAGGATTGTGTTTCATACTAGGATTTTTCTTTTTGTAAGAGTTCTTCTGCACCGCATTCACTTTGCATAGACTCGAAAGTCGAAACACCCGGAAAGATTCCTTTCTTTCTCTCTCTCTCTGACAGCGCAATCAGATTTCGGTGGTTTGTTTGATCCAACAAATACTATGTTTCCCCCCACTTCCTCAATGGCCACTAGTAACAGAGTGGCAAGAGCAATACTCGTATGGCCTCCTGATGCATTGATGCGTGAATACAGGCAGGGTAATGTACCTGGTAGTGTTAGATAGCAATAGCATGCTTAGCAGTCACCAAACTGACTTCATGTTACATAATTACAATGGCTGGTACATCTGTTTCTCATGCTATGTGGTCAGTTTAGTGCCCCTTTTCTTGGGAAGTCATTTTGACTCCCGAGATCCAGTGCTCCCTCTGTTTTTAAAAAAATTGTTTAGAAGTTTTAAAAAAATTGAAAATAATTCCGGGAATAGTCCATGATACAGCCTACAAACTTGCAAAATCACAACACGAAATTCTTTATATTATGAGCTACACGAAAATGACAAAATCTCAAAAGAAAAATTGGAGATTTGAAACACTATATTATAGATCTGTATACTTGTCATTTTTGTGTGGCTCAAAATAAAAAGCTTTTCAGATTGAAATTTTGTACATTTGTACGATAAATCACTGAGAATATCAAGGATTTTTTTTCGCATTTTTTGAAACTTGTAAATATGATTTTCCGATTTTTTTTAGATGCAGTGAGCACTGGAGCTCGGGTGTACGAAATCCCCACTCTTTGCTTTTCTGCATTTTTCAGGCACCTGTCATGCATTAGGATTACACCAAATACACAGATGCACTAGTTTGTCAAGATATCTACCTGCATAGGTGAAATCGCAGCACCAACTGAACATCTTCTCCATGGGACATTCTCATATCTGTCTTTCAATCTAATGGTGTATGGTTTCAAAATCTAATTTGATGCACTCTGGACGCCAGATTTGAAATGAGGCTGTGCTGATTTGGCCTTTGGGCATTTGACTGACGCGTGATCTTCTGAGTTTGCCATAGCTTTAGCACTTCAGCCACTCCGCTAAAAAGAACATTTAAGGTTACTCTCTGCTGTCTAAAAACTCGTCCGTTCCTAGCCTTCCACAGCATTAGCAAGGCATGCGGGAAGCATATCGGCCATGTAGCTGACCTCGATGGCGCAAGCTTTTGTACGAAGTCTGTAATTGTGCAGGCTTGCGCAGCTTCATTGCATAGGTCTAGCTTCGCCCATATTATCTGTGAGTTCTGACAGTGCAAGGCAATATGATGCACTGATTCAGGAGCTGGGCAGCGATCACAGCTGGCCTGCTCTTAGCTACCATATTATCCTTTGTCTTTAATCTACCTCTGAAGGCAAGTTACATGAATACTAGCTTTGATCCAAACCATGCTCCTTGTTTCCAAATCATTCCATAATCAGCAAGCAGAGCCTAGAAACCTTCTATTTTCGGATTCTTGCCAGAGGTGATCAGCTCTCTCTTATCGCTGTCAGTGTTACTCTGAATGTCAATGGTGTTCAGTAGAGCGAGGAGCTTGTTAAGTTGTAGCCGATCAGTATGAGAAAGCGATGTTATTAGCTGGATGTTCCATTGCCATTGGGATGCCAAGCTGGATGTTCCATTGCCCGTTGTGACATTGGGATGCCGCTGTGCATTGTGTATCGGCAGCGAAGTAGTACAGAGTACGATATGTGGCGTCCAGTGGGCCAGCCCCCCCCCCCCCCCCCTCCTCCCCCCTTTCCTTCTGGTTCAAAATCTTATCTGATGCACTCCGGACTCTAGAGTTGAAATGAGGCTGTGCTGATTTTCCCTTTGGGCTTTCGACTGTGGCATGATCTCTGTTTCGTGTGTTCTCCATGAGGACACATTGACACCATTGTGATCAGACAGAAGCATGCAACAGGCCAGGCCAGGACTCTTTAATAAGGAATTCTATGGTTTTAGTTTATGTTACAGTGGTCCACCTATAAGATCCAAAATTCTTCTCTGCCATTTAGTCTCATGCATTTAAGAAGTTAATCTTGGCCGCAAAGTATCATTTCTTATCCATTTGATACACGCATCATTTTTTGTACTGCAGTAGTGTATTTTTTGGTTAATCTTATTCCAGGTGACACAATGTGGCAAACCTGGTTAATCTGACCACCTTCTTAGATTTACCAAAAAGATCACTTTCCTCTCATGAAAGCTCTTTTATGCATAATGTGTACAACTGTTCTATAAAATCTCTGTTATGCATATTGTGTCCTACTGTTCCAGAGACTTATTCTTCCTGACCTCTAAAAGCTAGCACAGTTCAGTTAGTTAGGCATCCCCATAACCGGAACTTGAACTGTTTCTAATGGTACTGGTGCATATTTTTGGGGCATTAGCCTAATGTGTTCTGATGGGGATGGAGAGGGTTTGTTCAATAAAAAATATGGACTTTTTATTTCTTTTGATGCGTCATAGACTCTAGAACTGAATCTGTCTACTAATTTTGCGCTAAAGATTTCAGCTGTGATGTCTTGTTATTGTTTTTATGGCATAAAAAAATTCGGTTGCGTGATTTTTCCTCTTCAATTGCTTTTCTGGTGGTTTGCTTTCAATATTGATCAAGTCATGCTTAACTCTTGTCACAGGACGAAGATAGTGATAGTTTTGAGTGGGAAAGTGATGGTGAGGCTGAACCCTCATCGGCTGCGGCCTTGAGGAACTTGCATTCTGCTGCCCCATCAACATTGGTACGTGAGGAAATTGTCTTTCAGCACAAGAGCTAGTCATGACTTGTTATTACCTTGTTATTGTTATGATTTTAGTTTGATATGTGTTCATGTGACTGTCCAAAGGATTCTAATGGCGGGGCCAATGGGGAAGCACCATCTACTTCTCTAGTCGAGGGATACGTGAGAATGGGTTTTCCAAAAGACATGGTCGTCAAGTGCATTAAGGAAAACGGTAATACTCGAAGTAATACATTTTATTTTATTTGCTATTCGTTTTTGCACCTTGTGTTTCAACTGACCATTTTGCTTTCAGGGGATGGTGATTCAAATGCACTACTGGAGTTACTCCTCACATATAAGGTATTTGGTTATGTGCTTCTGTTGCTTAATTTATCCTATAATGTTTTTGCTTCATGGCGGCAAGGATTGAATGTTACAGTTGGTTATGTGAAATGCAGACACTAGGTGATGAGGATGTGGGTAATTGCTCTACTTCTGGCCTCGTCCCCCATAGGGTTGAAGATGATGACGACTTTGATTTTGAAAACTGGGATGGAGATGATGATGCTAATGGGAGAGAACCCAACTCCGATGGTTCTGGTGATGAGGTAGATGATTCCTTATCATTAGTTCAGTTACTGAGAAATCTTTGATACATGTGACATTTTTTGCCATGCATACATTTTTTTAGAACATGAATCTTGTACTGAATTTTGAGCGGAGTAACAGTCATGCTGAATGCACATTGCTAGAAATTCCGGAACCTGATCAAGCCAGACACACGCCGGATTAGTAAGGGATGCAGATTTTGCAGTTTTATGAGCTGCCATATTTGCGCCTCTCTTTACATGATCAATAGTGAAAGCAAGAAGACTCCTACTAAGCTCAGCAATCTGGTTTAAAATTGGAGTACTTGTTCTGTTTTCTTCTTTGGATCTCCACAGCGACACAAAAACCTGGGAATCGGTTTCAGTGATGACATGATTCAGCTTGAGGATTTTGGCAAGCTTCAGTCCATCTCTGCAAGCTAAAGCTTCAACTGGTAGCACATTCTGCACAGTCACTTATCTCTTCGCCTGAACCCCTCTGACAAAGCCCTGGTCATCCCAAAACACCACACCCGTCGCCCCACGTTCTTCCAACATAGAGAAAGCTGCATCGACATTGATCTTCAAGCTTCCTTCTACATGTGGCCTTTACAAATATTTATCTACTCCCTCCTGGGTTCTAACCAGCCTCCATGCATTGCACTTTGAAGGGGTAAGACTAGGTTCTTATAATCCCTCCCCAGACCCCACCTTGTGTGATAGCCCATATGCATCGGGTCTGTCCCTTGCTTTCCAGAGTCAGCTGAATGACATCAAAGGTAGTGTCCCATGCCCATTTACACGCTTTCTTCAGGCTCAAGGGCACTTCTCCATGTCGATGTCCATTGTGAGCTGTCCAGATAACCACATACCACAGAAAATAGCACTTGCCTCCCCCAGGTTTGAAAATAAAACAGCAACTAACAGATTACGAGCCCAGGAAAGAGGGTGAAGCCTTGGTTTTTTTTTTCTTCGCGAAAACACAAAATCTTTGTTTCATTGCATTGATAGAAATAAAGTTTTTGTACAAGCCTACAAGGAGGCCACCCTAGGTTTAGCATCACCCTAGGTTCCTTGAGTCTGTGGAGCAGCCTCGCTCTCTGCTGAACCAGCATGAAGTTATCGTGAATACAGCGCTTGCGAATGAAGGCGCACTGATTCCTCTCGACCAACCTGCCGAGAAGAGGGGCCAGCCTCAAAGACAGGGTAGTTTAGCTGGAACGCAGTATCTTCCTTGGCACGAGGAAGGCTCTGGAGCTTACTGGCTAGTACATGTGTTGGTGTGCTAGACAGTCAGGGTTCAAGACTCACCGCCTTTACAACGGGGGCTCCTCCCTCCGTGGGTTCGTTTTTTTTAGTATTTTCCTTGGCACCACAATCAGTACAAATGTTATGTGGTTCTGTGTGTCTCTTTTGTAGAACATCACGCACCTGCACATATCATGAATGACTCCACCAGAAGGTTCGTATTTAGGTTTTTCAATTTCCATAGAATTCTCCAAACCGGAATCTCCTCCCCAAAGAACTGCCGGATCAGTTCATGTTGTGTTATTCCAAAACACGTGCCGAGGAGGATAGAAGCTTGTAAGCAGACTTTACAGTACACAGGCCATGATTTTCAGCATTCCAAGCCCACAGATCATTGTCCAGTTTTCCCTAGGGGGTTTTTTTTTTTTTTGGATAGCAAGCACATCAGAGCGTAGAAAATTAGCATTGAGGGATTCAACATCCCATTCGAAACAATCATGAGGATTAACTTAGCCACTCGAGCTACTTATGCCCCAGCTGGTTTGCAAAGAGGTTTGCACCAGCAACATCAGGGATCCATCCGTCTTGCCAAGCATTAGTTATGCTCATTTGGGAAATATTTGCCCTTCAGGACTAGCTCAGAGAGAGTTTGGGTTGGTAATAAGTGGCCAACCTTGCTTGCCAAGCATTCCAATATTGAACATTTCAACAGCTTGAAAACCCAAACCACCAGCATATTTAGGTTGATCAATTTTAGACCATTTACACCGATGCATTTTCCTTTTGTGCCCATATCCTCCCCAGCAATATCGAGCCATGCCGAAGAGAGGCGCCTGCATGTTGTTTTGGAAAGAGCAAAACAGCTCATTGAGTATGCTGTGATTGATCGAGCCACAGCTTTAAGGACCTCTCGCTCAGACGAACTCAGCTTCTTTTCGCACCCGCCATTAACTAAATAAAACACCTGGATAACACACCTTCTCAAAGGCCTCTGTACTGCTTCTTCCCAGGGCAGTAGGGAGACGTAGGTATTTTTCTTTAAGAGCCTCACAATCAAGATATATCAAGGATCTGGAGAAATTCAGTTTTGTGAATGCACATCTGAGAAATCTTTGATCACGTATATGCTGATACATGTAAAATCTTTGCCATGCATACCTTGAGCACTCCTTTACGTACCTTTTGATCTCTTTGTTTATTTTGCTACCAGCCTTCTTTTCGAAGGAATGCTCCCAGCCTTTCATCACTGTAGAATTGCATTGTGAAGTTTGAGCACTTGTTGTTTACATAAAATTCTCATCATGTTAAGTTTTATCGTGTAAGAGTGTAATGTTTTAAGAAGTGAGGTTAAATACCATCAGACCAATACCTCTCACAGAGTAATAAGAATGTATGAAAAGAGTAGAAAATGAACCGTGTCCTGCGTGTTTGTGTTTATGATGAATAAAATGAATAGTTCTATTTACGCACCACTCACTTTCCCTTTAGTTCTTATGCATTTGAATATATTAGTTACAGTTTGTATGTACTTGAATGTCAGTCGATCAGTTTGTATCATGAAAACAACATGGTGAGACCACATAGTTGTGTTTTCATCACTGCTATGTATCCAGCCGTCTCATATGAAGCTAGAAATTGGGACGTGTATCTTCAATTTATTCCAGCACAACCAAAAGTTGTGCATATTGCTTGTGTGGTAGTTATTTCAAGTCTAAGACAACGAGTGTTTGTGTCCATGCATACAGTAACTGCTGTATTAATGTCATTCGCAAACAACATCCGAGAATAAAAAGTTGAGTGCCTTCTCAATCAGTTTCTTGTGTAGCATGCTGTATATATCTTGATCCCTCCCCCTCTTTACCTATCAGGCTATCAGTAGGCACTTAAAATAAAAAATGAATTAGTTGTAGCAAGTCCTTTTTAATCTCTGTTTTTGTTTTCTTTTGCGCAGGACAACAAGATCAAGTCTTTAGTAAACATGGGCTTTCCTGAAACTGAAGCAAAGAAGGCTATTTTCAGATGTGGTATGCCTCTTTTAAAAAAAATGGTTACCTCATGATCATGCTTCCGTAGAAAAGATACCTTATGTTGTATATATTTGATTAAAAATGCCTAGGTGTGGATGCCGCTCTCTGTGTATTAGTTGATTCGATCTATGCATCCCAAGCTGCAGAAAATTGTAATTATATGAATTTGTCTGAATATGAGGTAACTGTTGGTTTGACTGTACATTTGAATAGGAAAACTATTTCCTCTTTTAATTTGACATGAACAAACTGGGAATTTGTTTATAATTTGGCAGGTTACTTATAGAAGCTTTGATTCCTTTGGAGGGAGAAAAAAAACAAGATTGATGGAAGAGAGCAAGAAAAAGATGAAGCGTTATGGAGGTGGAGCACAAGGAAGTCGGCCCCCCTTAGATGTTTACCGTGGCGGATCAATGCCTCTCCCAAATCCAATGGTTGGATTCAACCTTCCTAGTGACAGGAGTCTTCCTAAACAAGCTATTGGGCCACCCTACTTCTACTATGAAAATGAGGCCCTAGCTCCAAAAAGTGTATGGGTGGAAATTTCCAGAAATTTGTATGACATAGAGCCGGAGTTTGTGGATTCTAAGCACTTCTGTGCAGCTGCTCAAGAAAGAGGCTACATCCATAATTTGCCAATTGAGAATAGGTCACGTCTCCTTCCTCTCGCTCCGAAGACCATATTTGAGGCATTCCCTCATTATGAGAACTGGTGGCCTTCCTGGGATCCTAGAAAGCAGCTCGATTGCTTGCAAACCCGTGTGGCAAGTCCAATTCTGATAAAACAAATCGAACGTACTCTTGCAAGCTCAAGTAATCCACCACCTCTAACTGTTCAGAGGTATATTATGGACGAGTGCAGAAGATGGAACCTTGTTTGGGTTGGAAAGAACAAGGTTGCCCCTCTAGAGCCAGATGAGATGGAATTTTTACTCGGTCTCCCAAGAAACCACACAAGGGGAGTCGCCAAGAGAGAGAGGTACAAATCTCTTGGCAGTTCATTCCAAGTTGATACCGTGGGTTGCCACTTGTCGGTGTTGAAGAACATGTTTCCCAATGGTGTTAATGTGGTGTCCTTATTCACCGGTATTGGAGGAGGAGAGATAGCTTTGCACAGGCTTGGCATCCACATGAAGACAGTGATTTCAGTTGAGATAGGTGAAGTTAATAGGAGGATTGTGAGGGGTTGGTGGGATCAGACACAAACTGGCACTTTAATTGAGATTGCCGACGTGAAGTCTCTCACTAATGATAGAATTGCATCATTTATTGCTAGATATGGTCGCTTTGACTTTGTGATTGGGGGCCTCGAGGGCGAGCAACCTGCTTTATTCTACCACTATTCTAGAATTTTGAAAGCCGTCAAGTCATCTACAACAAGGATGTAGCTGGAACTATTTCTGGGGATCAATCGAAAGGATCTTGCTTCCTGAATCAGTTGCTGTGAGGTTTGTTCTGATCCTAGTGATAGTAGGATAGGTGTTCTATCTTTTGTGTATGGTTTATTTTGATCCTAGTGATAGTGGATGTCAGTTGATACTTCTAGGTTTGAGTGATTCAGGTTGCATGATGAAAGTGTGATGCGGCGTGAATGTAGGCAGTATTTCTCACAAGGATTCAGATCCCTTTTCATATTCACATTTCAGGATGTCTAGCATCTACAGTACTTCTTAGTGTCTTATGATTATGGTAGCACATGCAGTCTGCATATTTCTTATCTCTTTTTTTGTCCTAATAATCAATTAGTTGGTTGTGTTTGTTTCCTTAGATCTCCTCTTATTGTAATACATGCATACACAACACAATTCTGCGATTTAAGCACAGCTTGGTTTGGTCCTGTTTGGTTCCATTGTGTCCTTTTTTCGTATGTAATGTTCAATCGAGATATCCTCTCTCTGGTAGCAAGCATTAACTTGAAATGCATTCCTAATTCCTAGGTTGGGTTGGGATGCCTGATGCCTCTGTCAATCCCCATGTTTAGCATTTATATGATACTTATGCGCAGTGATTTTATAAGGTCCATTTTTCCTTAGGACAAAAGAACAGCAGGTATAACATTTTTTATAGTTCAAGGGTTTGGCACTGCTTTTCTTTATTTGCTTGGTTAGTTTATTCAATATAAGGAAACCAAAGGTGCCTGCTGTGTACCTATATATTTTGGCTTTGTATGTGTACCATAGCCAATTTTGCCGACGGTGGCTGGCAGTTAAATGAAGATCCTAACCAATATGGTATTGGTACCTGGTTGTTGGAACTTGGAACAGTGTAGCAGTGTAGCCTGTCTCTGCGGTATTTAACTATACATATCCTCCTTGGTACTTAGACTATGCCGTTTGTGAATTTTGTTTGATCCAATTCAGCAGAAATGTGAATGTTTGTAATTTTCATGTCATTCTCACTACCATTGTTTACCTTAGCTAACTGTCCATAACATGCTTTTCCAGCCCCAGAGGACATCACTTTGCAATAAAGTTTCTTCCTATTTCATGTGGCTTCTTGGATATCTGGATGGAAAGCCAACTACTGCTTGGAGCAGCAATTAAATCGAAAGCGAAAAGCTTCAGGGCACATGGTATCCATGTAGGCAGCATACATGATGGTGTAATAGAAAGTTAGAGACACGTTTTATGCATTCCTTTAAACATTGACATGAGGGTTATTTATGCTAAATTTCTATGGCTGATCACGTATCCTTTATGTGTGGACCTGTTCTTCTGTGTTTTTGACAAGTCGTCTTTGCACTTTGTGGAACATAGGGTTGATAATTAATTCCTCTTCCGTGGAAAGTGAGGAGAATGGCCATCAATTAACAAAAGACACCATGTTTTTGGGCCATTCCTGGACCATTGGTGCCTTTTTTTTCCCCTACTTCTCAGAAATTTTCATGACTATTTGCGCGTTTCCTGAAGAGTGGCAATGCTACAAGGTGGGAGAACACATTAGGTGTCGTCTTCTTACTGAAAGATTCTCTCACTTGTAAAGAAAAGTGATCTGTTACTTCAAAACTTATCTCGTTGGCGAAAGGAAGAAACACCATCTTTGTGCTGATTCAGAGCAATGCATCTGTTCCTTACCATAGATAGCCATCTTAGCTCACACAAAAAATAAGCATCTTGTGTGTCTCTTCGTTTCTCAAGTAAGAGAATGATCACTTTGATTCGACAGAAATCTACCTATCTGAATATTATGAGCTGTGCTGAAGGCAACCAACGGCTACCGGAGGCGACGCAGGTCACCCTCCCACCTTACCGCAGGATATCATTCACCAGAAACCTTTTCCACACACTTAAACTCGTCCAAGAACCCTTTTCCCATCTACAGGATGGATGATGATATAACTTCTCCAGAAGGTGTTCACACAAACATGCACAAACACATTCAAAACAACATTATGAACAAACCATGAGAGATAAAAAAAATGGAAGCATACAATCAACCACAAGATATCAGATGGAACAGTAAATTGAGCACAGGCAGATAACTTCGAAAATCAGGTCCCAGCCATGGATGGGTACACTAGTTCTCACTTAGTATTTCTTCTCCACACAACTAAACTCGTCCAAGAACCCTTTTCCCATCTACGATGATACAACTTCTTAACTCCAGAAGGCGTTCACACAAATATGCATAAACACATTCAAAACAATCAAATTGAGCACACGCAGATAACTTCGAAGTTCACTTATTCATACTTGAACGGGACAGATATACCAGCAACTGTTTGCAAGACATAGGGGACTCGATACAAACCAGACACAGAAATTCAAACGACAGACACCTGCAAGAAGGGCGACAAGGCAGCCCACCGGACGACAAGTCACAGCATCACCAAGACACTTACTGACCACCACGGAGGCGGAGCACCAGGTGGAGGGTAGACTCCTTCTGGATGTTATAATCCGCGAGGGTGCGGCCATCTTCCAGCTGCTTTCCGGCAAAGATCAGGCGCTGCTGGTCCGGGGGGATCCCCTCCTTGTCCTGGATCTTGGCCTTCACATTGTCAATGGTGTCCGAGCTCTCAACCTCCAGAGTGATAGTCTTGCCAGTCAGAGTCTTGACAAAGATCTGCATACCACCACGGAGGCGGAGCACCAAGTGGAGGGTGGACTCCTTCTGGATGTTGTAGTCAGCAAGGGTGCGGCCATCCTCCAGCTGCTTGCCAGCAAAGATCAGGCGCTGCTGGTCCGGGGGGATGCCCTCCTTGTCCTGGATCTTGGCCTTGACATTGTCGATGGTGTCCGAGCTCTCGACCTCCAAAGTGATGGTCTTCCCAGTCAGCGTCTTCACGAAGATCTGCATACCACCACGGAGGCGGAGCACCAGGTGGAGGGTGGACTCCTTCTGGATGTTGTAGTCAGAAAGGGTGCGGCCATCCTCCAGCTGCTTGCCAGCAAAGATCAGGCGCTGCTGGTCCGGGGGGATGCCCTCCTTGTCCTGGATCTTGGCCTTGACATTGTCAATGGTGTCCGAGCTCTCAACCTCCAAAGTAATGGTCTTCCCAGTCAGCGTCTTCACGAAGATCTGCATACCACCACGGAGACGGAGCACCAGGTGGAGGGTGGACTCCTTCTGGATGTTGTAGTCAGCAAGCGTGCGGCCATCCTCCAGCTGCTTGCCGGCGAAGATGAGGCGCTGCTGGTCCGGGGGAATACCCTCCTTGTCCTGGATCTTGGCCTTGACATTGTCGATGGTGTCAGAGGACTCGACCTCAAGCGTGATGGTCTTGCCAGTGAGGGTCTTCACGAAGATCTGCATGCCTCCACGAAGGCGGAGCACCAGGTGAAGGGTGGACTCCTTCTGGATGTTGTAGTCAGCAAGGGTACGGCCATCCTCCAGCTGCTTGCCGGCGAAGATGAGACGCTGCTGGTCCGGGGGGATGCCCTCCTTGTCCTGGATCTTGGCCTTGACGTTGTCAATGGTGTCAGATGACTCCACCTCGAGGGTGATGGTCTTGCCAGTGAGGGTCTTGACGAAGATCTGCATGCCACCCCGAAGACGGAGGACAAGGTGAAGGGTGGACTCCTTCTGGATGTTGTAGTCAGCAAGGGTGCGGCCATCCTCCAGCTGCTTGCCAGCAAAGATAAGACGCTGCTGGTCCGGGGGAATGCCCTCCTTGTCCTGGATCTTGGCCTTGACGTTGTCAATGGTGTCAGAGGACTCCACCTCGAGGGTGATGGTCTTGCCAGTGAGGGTCTTGACGAAGATCTGCATGCCACCCCGAAGACGGAGGACAAGGTGAAGGGTGGACTCCTTCTGGATGTTGTAGTCAGCAAGGGTCCTGCCGTCCTCCAGTTGCTTGCCAGCAAAGATGAGGCGCTGCTGGTCCGGGGGAATGCCCTCCTTATCCTGGATCTTGGCCTTAACGTTGTCGATGGTGTCAGAGGACTCCACCTCAAGGGTGATGGTCTTGCCGGTCAGGGTCTTCACAAAGATCTGCATCTGCAGGGAATAATAACCAGGTGGAACTGTAAGCCTCAAGAAGCAGACAAACGAGTAGTAACTAACAGCACAAATTAATCTGTAAATAAGCACCAGGCTGGACAAAGGCAGAAAATATTTGATCGGACAGACCATATACGACAGGTTACTACTACGCAACATACAAGCATGCGTATCATCTAAGCTAGATCTGCAAAGCTGCTCATCCGATTTTAGAAGGCATATTCCAATGATAATGATCCGACGAAGAGCAAGAGAACAAGCAGTATACACGGATGGAAACCAAAATTATGGCTCACAAGCTACAACTAGATTCGGCTATGCCCAGTTAGATGTATAACAAGCAGAAACGGATAAGCTAGTGGATTAACATGTACTACAGATTAACAGAGGAGACCATACGGCATCAGGAATCGAACTTGATAACAACTGCAGGAATTCGTGATAACAAAACGAGACCTACATGTTTAATCCCGACGAATTAGGTAAGGCGCCACCGATCTAGCATTATTAAAATTAGGTAACGCGCAACCAATCGAACATGAGCAAATTCGGTAGCGCATCGCCGATCTAACATGATTGAACAGGTCGAACACCAAGCCTCGGCTACCACAACATCAGATGGAACGCAAAGTCTCGGCTACAACAAGATCAGATCGAACATCTACGAGCAGTATCCTATCCAACCCGACAGCACTACGCATCCAACCGCACAACGATTGATACTGGAAGCACCTCGGGAGGGTTGATCTATACGAGACGGGGAGAGGGGAAGGGGGCGCGGTACCTTGATGCGCCGGGGGAGGAGGATTCGACGAGCGCTGAGGCGATTGGAGACGAGATTGGTGGGGGATTTGTTCGTTCCGTTCCTGGGATCGGTTGTGAGGATTGGAAGCGAGGAGGGGGCTGGTATTTAAGGGCGGCTCGGGACGGGCCGGGTGGGGAAGGAATCCCGTGCCGTGAGCCCGTGACGGTTCCGTCCGTCTGATGGGTACGTCTCGTGCTCGTCTCCGCCACGCAGTTTCCTGGACGTACCCGACGAGGCAAGCGATTCGCGCGGAGGGTTCGAGAAGGATGGCGGGCGTTGGGTTGGTGGCCGTTAGGCGCGCCTCACGCCGTTAGGCTGGTCGTTGGTCAGTGTCGCCGGCGTGTATGGTCGACAATTATTATCGAGGTTGTAATTTTCTTCGAAATTGATGAAATATAGTCTTCATCATTTCCTTTCGTGCCATGAATTTTCTTTGTTTCCTGTCGACCAGCTATCGTTGGCGTGTTATCCATCCGCGCTGGACCTAGTAGTGTAGCTTCTAGAAGAGGGTATGCCTTGGAGCTGTCCGTGGTGACCCACATGTTCTTCTCTGAATAAATTCAAGCGTTCTAGAAATTTTCTGATTTGATTTCCCTAGTTTAGGGAAGAAGTTTCATCCTTCCAAGGAAATGTTCCTTAGGATCAACATAAACATAACGGATTTTGGGTTAAAGGTCAGCATCCTGTACTGATAGTATGAGCATCACATGGTTATAAAACCGCATGATTCAACCCACCACAATTCAACATATTCCGGGACCTTCGGTTCAAATCCAAGGGTTTAAAAACCCAGAGAAAAGGGTAACTACTATTTGAGTGCCTTGAAGGACACTATGAAATAGTAAGAGTTAAATACATTAGGGGTACCTGAGCTTTAACCGAAAGCACGATACGGTACCTGTAGTCAGGAATACGCTCATTACGGTCACTGAACTTGACTCGTGGTGATTATACGGTCACTAGTTTACCGTATAGCTCCGTATTTTTGTCTACGTGGCACTTCAATCGGTCAATTAGTCCTCGTGGCAAAATTAAATATGTCACTACGGCAACGCTGTAGCTAGCAGCTAGTCTCTCGTCACAAGCCAACAAGCCGTTTGACCGTTCCAGTGGCGGCTTTGAACAGCTAGGCGGCGGGGCCATGCATCCCGTCCCCACACACCAGCGGCAGGGCCAGACCGGCAAAGCCAAAGCCCCGCTCCCCGTAGGCCTGGGACGCCATCACGCATACAGCTGGAGGATCAATCAGTCGGGGACCCGATGGTCGTGCTCATCGCTGCGCCGACTGCGCACGGTACATTTACCACGATGCAGGATGCAGGGCCGTGCCATGACGCGCATTACATCGACAGCAGCACAAGAGACGCTCGTGATCCATGGAACGGAACAAGCCCCGACGCTCTGCTGCTCACTATGAGCTGCCTCGCCGCGCGCAGCAGCCCCGACGCTCTGCTCATCTGCAACGGATACAAGGACCTCGAGTACATCTCGCTCGCGCTCATCGCCCGTACCATGGGGCTCAACACTATGATCGTGCTCCAGCAGGAGGAGGAGCTCGACAATGTCGTCGAGGCCACCCGCCGCCTCAACATCCGCCCGGTCGTAGGCATGCGCGCCAAGCTACGGACCAAGCACACCGGCCACTTCGGTGCCACCTCTGGGGAGAAGGGCAAGTTATGTCTCAACGCCGGGGAGATACTTTCCGTGGTGTCCCAGCTAAAGGCCCTCGGTATGCTCGACTACCTCCAGCTCCTGCACTTCCACATTGGCTCCAAGATCCCAACCACCGCGCTGCTCAGCGACGGAGTAGGCGAGGCTGCGCATATATACTGCGAGCTCGCTCGCCTCGGCGTGACCGTGCTCAACGCCGTTGGCCGGGTCTGTGACCGCAAGGGGGTGCAGCACCCAATCATCTGCAGCGAGAGCGGCCGTGTTCGAGGCCTTCTCCGCGTCGACGCATGCTTTCAACATCGACTCTGCCACCGCTTACCTGCTCGACGAGCTCACCGAGAACTGCCGCGGCGACTACCGCAACCTCATGGCCGCCGCTGTGCGCGGTGACTTCGAGACATGCGCTCTGTACGCCGACCAGCTGAAGCGGTGCTGCGCCGAGCAGTTCAAGGAGGGAGTTCTTGGCCTGAAGCATCTCGCCGCCGTCGACGGGCTCTGCGAGATCGTGCCGCATGGCATGGGCGTGGCGGAGTGTCCGCGGACGTACAACATCAACCTGTCCGTGTTCCCTCCCCTGCCAGACATGTGGGCCATCGAGCAGCTCTTCCCCATCATCCCCATCTAGCGCCTCCAGGAGCGCCCTGCCATTGACGGTATCCTCTCCGACCTTACCTGCGACAGCGATGGCAAGGTGGACCAGTTCATCGGCGGCAGGCACAACCTTCCCTGCACGATCTCACCATGGAGCTGGAGCTGGATACCTCCTGCGCGCCGCATGGAGCTGATGGGGTTGTTCGACGCCGGTGAGACGGCCTGAGGCCACCCATGGCGAAGGCCTCGCCGGGCGACGACAAGGAAGACCACGCGGACGAGGACGGAGGGGCGGCGGGAGCAGGGTCACGGCGCTCTGTGTTCTTTTTCAGTTTTTCTTATTATCTTTTAATTTAAAATTAGACTGACACATGGGACCATGTCCAACTCATCATGTTGACTAGTTGACCAGCCAGTCAAGAGTGCCAGCGAACAAAAATACGGAGCTATACAGTTAACTAGTGACCGTATAATCACCACGAGTCAAGTTCAGTGACCGTAATGAGCGTATTCCTGACTACAGGTACCGTATCGTGCTTTCGATGAAAGTTCAGGTACTCCCCGTGCATTTAACTCAAGTAGTAATCACGGGGTGTCTTTCAGAAGCCAAACATAGCTCTGATAGTATCTGAGCAAGTGAAAATGATAACATCCGAGATGAAAGGAAATCTCGAGGTTCTTGATTTGAAACTTTAGAACATCAGAATGTGGAATCCACACAGCTCGGAGAGATTATGATGGAAAGGAAATCTCCCGGTTTAAACAGGAGATAACGGAATATGGAACACACACGACTCTATAAACTTTGACACAAGGTCAACTTGGGTAAAAGACGTCATTGCCAAAGAATGCACCTATGTTTTGAATGACTTGAAGAGATAGTAAAACCTTTTCAAATCCAAACAGGTAAGGTGACCCAGAGTTAGAGCGATATCAGATAAGGAGCAAAAAGAATCCTAAAGAGATTTTCATAGCTCATTTGTTGGTTCAAAATAATTTTCACAATCACTAGACTTCAACATCGACCAAGCAGTAAGGTTTTCCTACATGCAGTCCTGCTCTGGTACCATGACTTGTCGCGACCCCGGACCTAGAGGTATACACAGGGGCGTAGCCAGGACCTAGGCTGCCCTGGCCTTGGCCTGGGTCGTGGGCAGAAATCGTAGTCTTGATATTAGCTACAGTAGTGTACTGTAGCGCACTGTGGCTACAGTGCTCTGAAGGTGGCCTGGGACTTGTGATTTTTCTGCCTACGCAACCGGGTATACATACAGTTATGCGCTCCTAGTCATGGGCCCACGAGGGCTTCGGGGTTACCAGCCAAGCCCGTAACAAACAACGGCAGGTAGACCGGATTCATCGGCACGCAGGCCGGATAACATCGGTACTACTACTCCTTGTGTCCATGCTAGTCATAACCAACTATGCATATCAAAGCGTCCAAGATTCATATGAAATTAAAGGAACGGGACCAAAACTATACAGAGATGCTATGTGTACAGGAAGTGCAACAACAATCGAGGGTTACGGGGGTTACCAAGCCCAGACCGAGTAAACATCGGCAGGCGTGCTCGGAAATGGATCATCGGTCCCACAACCCCTCGACTGTGACAACGACGCAGTCATAGCCAAAATTGTATAATAATGAGCTCGAAACCAACAACCGATCAAAGCAGCACTCTAGACATGAAACTGCATAAAGCAAGTATTACTAGAGTATAGCTTTACAAACAGAGGTCACATGACCCAACATTACATCAGACAACGGAAGGCAAACTATATTGCTAGTCAATAAGAACCAAAAAGGCCGAAGAGGCCGCAACATAAGGCGACGTCTCAGCCCAACGATTCTATGCTGCTACCTGGGAACCCCAAACTACTCGTTGATGTCCACGTTGGAATCACCACCAAAGTGACGAACTCCACCTGAACCAAGTTGAAGCAAACATGAGTACTGAAGGTACTCAACAAGACTTAATTAACCTATTATATATCTGCTTGCTCAAAAAGGATTTATGAAGGTTGTTTTGCGTAAAGCAATCTTTGTTTCAAATAGAGGGAGATAGAGAAGCTTGTAAAACAACTCTTTTGAAAAGATACACTAGCTTCATTCATCAACTTTGTCGTGGTGGTATCACGGCAGATGCCATGGGATGGCTAAAGTTGGGGCCGATGGACGCTGGAGGTGCTCGGGGAGGGATCACACGGCAAGTAGCCGCGTGTGGTAGATCACAATCACTGCAAACAACAAGATCTTACCCAGGTTCAGGGCCCTCGTGTGGAGGTAACACCCCTACTCCTGCCTCTCTCTTTATATGGTGTTTACCGAGTAGCCACAGTACAGTTCAGGCCTTCAGCCGAGTAGACACTCTTCTCTCTAGTTCTTACGGTGTGGAGTGAAGCGATGCCTAAGTTCCGAACCTCTCACAGGAGGGGGCAGGGCACCTTATATACTGGTGCCCAGCCGGATAGAATAAGACTAAAAGGTACAGCTCGATGGAACGGGAGCACTGCAGAACCGCGCACGCCTCCGGGTTCCCGCTGACGCTTGCCCCGTAAGTCGTCGCGCCGTTCGGAGATGGGACCTGTCCACCCTTGTCAGTGAGATAGGGTAGGCCCCTAGCCCTGTCCTGTCCCCTCTGTCAGTGACAGGACTTGACAGGCGCCTACCGCACTGTAGCCACGCCGGAGCGCGGATAATCACGCGCTCTGTAAGTTGAACCGCACGCCGTACGGACGCAGGATATGCGGGATCCTTTGTCAGAACGGCTCTATTGACTTCTGGCCCGAGTAGGAAACCACTCCCTCTACTCGGACCAACTCCTCTACTCGGAAGAACATAACTTCCTTGATTCTTCCTCCTGGCCATTGGTGTGTACGACCGGTTAGCTGCCTACCGGGTAGCACGTACCGAGTAGCCAGCCTACTTAGTCAAACTGCCCCTTCAACCTTGCCTTTAGCACTTGCCTTACCCCTACTCGGGGGTAACACCCCGACATTAGTCCCCGAAGCTGGTAGAGTCCTGCGAACTCGTTCACTGGGCCCTGCCAGTTTAAAAACAAATCTTGTCTTCATACTGTAAAAAGCCGAGTAGCCTCTCCATGTAGCCCTCAACTCTTGCTTGAATCTCTTCTCCTCCGAGTAGCACTGTCTTTCTTCTCTGACGCCGAGTAAAATGACTTAGCGAAATCTCGAAACACAATCCCGCTTCAACGGTGCGAATCCGCCTCTGCGTGTCGCTACGGGGCACGTGTCACGCCCCCGTACCCCCGACGCCTCGGTGCCTGGGACGCTGCAGGCCACGCGCCAATAACTGCACCTCGGGCCCACTAGCATGTTAAGTCACTTCAACCGCAGTAAATCGCCCACGATCTCGACGTGGGATTAACTGCGCCCATTACGCGCGCGATATGCGCTATGTGCGTTTCTAACCGGCGCGCAGCCCACGCCGCACGATCTCTGTGCACGATTGATCCCACTTATTTCGCTGGTAACGGCCACTCGAGGGAGCGGGATAAATACCCCCTCGCCGCTCCCTTTTTCTCTTTCCTGCTCTCTTCCACCTCTTGCCCCTTCGCCTTTCCGCCGCCGTCGAGCGCTCCGCCACCGCAAATCACTGTTGCGTCGTTGCTCTACGCGCCGCGAGAGAGATCCCGAGAGAAAACTCCTCCAATCAATCCGCCACCCCAATCTCACGCCTTTCCGCCTCCATGGCTCGCGGAGAAGACGATGCTGCCGCCCGCGCCGGATGGGAGGGTTCCGATGTCACGGCGGAGGACTGCCAGTGGCTAGTCAACACCCGCCATGTCCCTCCCGGCGTGAGGTGCAGGCAGCCGGATAATGAGATTATCCCCACGCCGGATAAGGACGAGTTCGTCGTCTTCCTCGCGCACTTCAAGCGCGGATTCGGCCTCCCCGTCTCCGACTTCTTCAAAGAATTCCTCACGAACTTTGGGTTACAGCCACACCATCTCCCTCCCAACGCCATGGTGATGCTCGCCTTCCACGCGGTGGTCTATGAGGCTTTTCTCGGCGTGTACCCAACAATCCATAGTTGGGCGCGCTACTTCTTCTTCCGGAAGCAAAGCATCCCCAACCCAGGACACACCGAGAGCGCCCGCTCGATGACGCAAACGGGGTGCGCCATGATGCTGCAGCGCACCACTGGTAGCCACTCGCGCGTCAAGGGATTGGAGACTGTTTGCAAGTGGCAGCGCAGCTTTCTCTATGTCAAGAACGTCGCCACAGAAGAAGGGAAGCCAATCCAGGACCGGATAGGGCTCCCTAAGTGGAAGAACGCGAGGCCAACCCAGGAGAACTGGGGTTACAACCCAAAGAACAAGATTGAAGATATTGTTCAAATCGAGGCGCGCCTCGCCGAGTTGAAGGAAGAGGGATTCCGCCGCGATGATCCCATTGCGTGCTGGATCTCGCGCCGAGTGCTCCCGCTCCAGCGTCGCTCCCACAAGATGTGCTACATGGGAGGAAGCCGGGACTGCACGAGGACCACCACCTTTGAGCTGAGCACTGCTGGCGTAGCCATCTGGGCAAGATCCATCGCGCAGACATCCCTCTCCGACACCTGGCAGTACGGCTTCGTGCCGTACAGTCGCCTCAAGCGAATCGAACAGGTTAGTCTTCTGTGCTTTATCTCTGCACTCTGATACTGAGTAGGTGGCTTTCCAGCTTAGTATGCTTAATCTTTGCATGCTGCACCGAGTAGAACATTACAAACATCCTATTGGCTTTATGTGCTTCGTATTTGCACGCCGTGTCGAGTAGAAAACCTTAGCAGAATATGCTTTGTGTTTGCATGCTAAGCCGGGTAGAACTCCTTAGGCTAATATGCTTTGTATTTGCATGCCATGCCGAGTAGGACCTCTTAGCCTTAAATGCTTTGTGTTTGCATGCTACACCGGGTAGAACTCTTTAGGTTGTAACTCAACTTACTCGTGCCATCTGTTTGCCTTTCCAGCATATCGATCGCCAGGCAGAGGAAGATGTCGAGGTCTTCGAGTCCAATTGGGACAGTGACAGAGAAGAGGACGACGAGACCGCCTACGACACTCAGGACACCCTCTACATCCCTCACGCCAACCAGCCTGGTAAGCACCAAGTTGATGCGTCTATCCGGGACTGGTCCGAGGACGACGAAGGTGACTCAGTTCGCCTCTCTGACCGCGAGTAGCGCAATCATACTTCCTTTTCCGCTTCTCAATCTCTTTTTCTCTTCTACCCTGCAGAGGATCCTGAGCTGAGCGAGGAGGACGAGAATCCCATGGATGTCCAGCCTCTCTCTGTGGCTTCTCCCACCACTCGGAAAAGGACGGGCAGTGGTGCCCAAGCACCTGCTACCAAGAAGCCGAAGAAAGTGGCTAGCAAGAAGCCCACCACCAACAGAAGGCCACCTCCTACCCGCAAAGGGTAAGTTGTTCCAACTGAGTTCCACTTTGCTCCTGCTTCTCGCTATTCTGTTTCTTTTTATGCCTTTCTCCTTCTCCTTTTCGGAACTCTTTCTTTCTTCTCATCCAGCGATCCATTGGATGCTGATGCGGCCGCGGCCCCCGCGCGTACCAAGAGAAAATCTGTTATAGACATCAAGAAACTCGTCGATCTCTCCGAGGACGAGGACGAGCCAGCACCGCGGGCTAGGGCGCGTGCGCCCTCCTCGGTGAAGCTAGAAGAAGAAGACGTCGGCGCCGATAACACGGGCGCTGGTGACCAAGATGCCCAAGACCTGGAGCAGCCGACCCACGCGTACCAGAATACGCAGGACGCTGCCCAGGATGAGACGCCTCCCTCTCCCCCAGCTACCACAGCTGGGGAGAATACTGAACAAGAAGCCGAGAACCAGGACCGTGCCGCCCTTGAGCGGCAAGACGAGAACCCCGAGCAGCAGGGAGAACAAGCTGCAGCCCATGAAGACCCCACGGCCAGGCCACGGGTAGAAGAAGTGACCGTGACAACACCTGATCCCGCTGCCGAGCAGCGGGTTGAGAAGACTGTGGAGGAGCCCGTGCTCCAGAGCCAAGCGCAGCCAGACGCTGCGCAGGGTAGCCGGCCCCTTGTGCCGCCTACCCAGCAGGCTACTCCACCAACCGCACCGAGCCCTCCACCGAAGCAGAAGACGACCAAGACTGCTTCTGAACTTATGCCTCCACCAATATCACGCCAAGCGCCTCCGTCCGCTTCTCGGGCGGACACCGACAAGAAGACCATCAAGACTGAAGCTGCAGCTGTGCGGAAGAATCCACCGCGCAAGGTTGCGCAGCTCGGAGATCTGATGCCACCACCCAAGGCACCAACGAGCTTGCAACTCACCACTGGCGCTGCTGGTGGATCCTCTGGCCCAGTCGAAGGGTCAAGTGCTGAGGGCGCTGCTCGGGCACAAGGCAGCTGGCCATCATACCTGTTGTCTGTGTCCAAGCAACACAGCATCTCCCTAACCAAAGGCGAGAAGCGGCTTTCGGCCTTGGTGGAAGGCCAGGCCAAGGCAACGGACGCCAAGCTCAAAGCAAAGAAGCCCATTGAGTTCTTCTCGCGCGAAGCCGGTGAGGACGACATCCAGTCCCAAGGGCTAACCGCGGTCGTGGACCGGGTTGGCTTTATTGACAAGGTCTGGGAGAGTGATGCCCTCGGCATGGAGAAATGGAACGGCAGCGTGCTGGGCGAAGTTGACCACTACCGCATTGACTGGAACAAGGCCGACATCGGCGCTACTCCAATGTCCGTCGCCTCCGACACCTGCACGCTAGCCGAGAAGCTTTTCTGCCTCCGCAAGGCCGCCGAAGATGTGGAGCAAACCTACGCTGTAAGTTTTTCTTGTTTCCCTTGCTTTTTCTTGCTTTTCCGAGTTGCAGTTTTTCTTTTCTTCTTCTCTTCTTAGCTACTCCCCAGTCCCCGAGATTCGGGCCGAGTAGGCGGGTACTCAACCGAGTTGCCGTCTTCTCGGGGCTAATCAATTTTGCCCACTCCTTTTCTTCTCCTTCACAGAATAGCCTCCTGAAGAGGACCAACCTGTTCCGGCGGCTGCTCTGGAATAACAACATCGCCAAGAGGCGCATTGCGGCTCCTGAAGCCGAACGCAAGGACGATGCCGCGTTGGAGCAGGCGGCACTGGACCGCGCTCTCCAGCTCTCTGAGATTGAAGGTAAGCTTTGAGCTATTCGGTTTGTGCGTTTTGTGTTTACGCCCGTGTTTGCTTTTTGCTATAACTCTGTTTACTCTGCAGGCAAATTCAAGGAACTGCAGGAGCAGCATGAGCACTGCCTTGTCTTCTCTTCCTCTGCTGAGAGCAAAATCAAGCACTTGGAAGGTGAGTTGCCAACTTCTCTGCTAACTTTGCTCTTATCTCTGCAGAAGAATATAAGAAATTCCGGGAAGAGCATCTCAACTGCTTGATGCCTGCCGAGGTGCAGCAGCAGCTGGCCACCCGAGATGCAGAGCGCAAGAAGGAGCGCGACGTCGAGCGCGCCGAGTATGAAGAGATGCAAGTGAAGTTGAAATCAGCTCTTGAGGACGCCTTGGAGACCGAGACCACTGCCAAAGCCACAAAGAAGGCGCTTGAGACAGAGATCCAGGTGCTGAAGGATCACAACTCACAACTTATGCTCCAGCTCGCCACTGCACGCCAGGTTGAGAACCGGCATTTTGCTGACGAGGAGGATTGGAAGATCAAGCTGGACGCACTGCTTGTGGATCTTAGGCGTAAGTTTTCTCTTCTCTGCATCTGGCTCTTTCTTTTCTCCGCTACCTGGCTTTCTTTTTCTCTCATTCTTTCTTCTCGGTTTCATCTCTTTTCTGCCTCCATTTCTAACTCTTACCGATTTCTCTCTAGATATCTTCCCGGCTATCCGTGCTGCCAGCACTCCTGCCCTTGAAAAAGCACAGCAACTTCGAGCCGCATCCGGGATGCCCGTCGACGCTAAGTCCAGCGTCAACGACAACCTCCTGAACATCAAGACTCAGCTTCGCCAACTCAGAGGCTTGGGCACCACCATGGTGTCCACTGCCTACAAGCTCCACGACCTGTTCTGGCCTGATCAAGTTGCGCCGAACAACTTCAGCGCGCTTGCCGAGAAGCTGGACGACGTGAAGGCCGAGTTGAAAAAGTGGCGCGGCTCAGCAGCTCGGGCAGGAGCGGATGAACTTCTTCACTTCATCACGAGCTGGTATGAGAACCTCGATCTTGCCAGGATTGTGGAGATGCGCCAAGACTCCAAGTGGTCCAAGGATCCCGATTGCATCGCTCGCCGGAAGGCAGCAGCCTACGAGGTAGCCTCCTACGCGGACACCGCCACCTTCATCGACGGCCTCCCCGAGCCAGATACGGAAGCTGAGGGCAAGGACGACGATGACGATGAGGACATCGAGTCAAATGACTTGAGCTTCTTCGAAGAGGGTGCCGCGAAAGGATCTGCCGAGAAGGGAAAAGGCAAGGCCAAGGTTGACGTTGAAGTCGAGAAGACGGAAACCCATGTCGAGGAGCCCACCATCACCACCGAGATGGTGATCCAACAGGCGGCTCCCGAGTTGGGCGCGACCAGCAGCAACTTCCAGGCTGCCGCATCGACCTCGGCCACGGATCTCATTTCTGTCGCCACGGCAACCTTAGAGCAGGCCGCCAACGCCAACACGGAAGCTGATGCCGAGAGCGCCGACGCCGAGAAGACTGTCGCGGACAACACAGCTGCTGCCTGAAAAACTTATCTTAACTTTTTATCAGATCCCCGGGATGCCGGGTGCACATGTATCAAACTATTAAGTCTTTCGTTGCTACTCAATTTTATCTCTATTGAAGTTCTTAGCGACTCTGGCTCAATGCCGAGTTGCGTTAATATGCAAGTCCCCGAGTTGCATTTTTTATCCGCTCTTACTTTTTATCTCAGCTCTTACCTGCAACTTGTTGCTTTGTTGGTAGTCGAGTCACAAGAGTTCAAAGTAGGAGTTTCAAATACTTAGCCACTTAGAAAAATTCATAGTAACGCTGCCCACCACTTAGCCGAAAAGGAAAAACTGTAAAAAAACACTCTACTCGGTTGCCACACGCTTCCTTTTGTTTGCAATTTTTCATGTGTTCATTGACTCTTTGGCTTGTTCTCTGGCTCGCCATGAAGCCGGGTTGCGGACAGCAGCAGAGTCGTAGAGTGTCCGGTGAGTTTAAACACACTACTTTGTATGCTTTTGAAATTCTAAGTGGTTCAAACGAATAGACAAAGTAAGACAGAGTAAAACACAAGGAACAATTTGGACGAGGGAAGTCCCCGAGTTCAATTTCAGATTGCCGAATAGGAGTTTTAACTCGGATAAGAAGATACATACACATTTTTCTCATGAGTGAAAACGTCGAAGTAGAGCTACATTCCAAGGGCGCTTGGATTCCTCTCCAGCTCTATCCGGCCTGTTCTTCTGTGGTGGCTGTGCGTCGATAAGATAATAGGCATCATTGTGCAACGCCTTGCTCACAATGAACGGCCCTTCCCACGGAGGAGAAAGCTTGTGCATCCCGGCTGTGCGCTGCACGAGCCTAAGCACCATGTCTCCTTCTCGGAAAACCCTTGGGTTCACTTTCCGGCTATGATAACGCCTCAAGTTTTGCTGATAAACAGCTGAACATGACATAGTTAGCTCTCTTTCTTCTTCTAGCAGGTCAACGTCATTTTCTCGAGCTTCTCTAGCCTCTGCCTCCGTGTAGAGCGTTACACCGGGCGAGTCATGCTCTAGGTCAGTGGGCAACACAGCCCCAGCTCCATAAACTAGGAAGAATGGCGTGTAGCCGGTTGACCGGTTAGGGGTAGTCCTTAGACTCCACAACACCGCTGGCAACTCGTCTAGCCAACACCCAGGTGTTTTCAGCAGCGGCTCAATCAGCCTTGGCTTTATGCCTGATAGCACCATGCCATTTGCTCTTTCCACTTGCCCATTGGAGACGGGATGCGCAACAGATTCAACATCTAGCCGAATATGCTTATCTCTGCAGAATCTCGCAAACACACCTTCAGCAAAGTTTGTGCCATTATCCGTGATAATTCTGTGCGGGTAGCCATATCTCAGGATCACATCCTTCAGGAAACTCACAGCAGTGACTCCATCACATTTCCGGATAGGCTTCACCTCGATCCACTTTGTGAACTTGTCAACCATGACCAAGATGTGAGTCATGTTGCCTCTAGCTGGCTTGAAAGGACCCACCATATCCAAGCACCAAACAGCAAATGGCCAAGTAATGGGAATGGTCTTCAACTCGGAAGCTGGCATATGAATCTTACTTGCAAATCTTTGGCAGCCATTGCACTTTCTCATAATATCTTCAGCTTGCTTCAAGGCAGTGACCCAAAAGAAGCCATGCCGAAAAGCCTTGTTGACCAAAGCCCGAGAAGAGGCGTGATGCCCGCATTCTCCTTGGTGTATCTCCACCAAAATTTCCTCTCCTTCCTCTAGCTCTACACAGTGTTGCAACACACCAGTTGGACTTCTTCTATGCAGCACATCTCTGAAGATTGTATAGCCCTTGGATCTTCTCTGAATTTGCCTCGAGGTAACCTCATCACTCAGCAAGGTGCCGTCCTTTAGAAAGGATAATATGGGCAAAGCCCAACTCGGTGTTCCCCGGATGGGAAACACTGGTTCGTCCACTTCCATTGGATCAGCCACCACTTCTTCTTCTTCTGGGGCGGGGACGAGTCCCCGAGATCTCGTGCACGCGGCAAGAACTCCCTCAATGAATGCGACAGTCCCCGAGTTAGGAGGGGCAGTCCCCGAGTAAGAAGGGACAGTCCCCGGGTTGCAGACGCCAGTCCCCGGGATGGAGACGGCAGTCCCCGGGTTCTCTTTTGCAACCTCCCAGTCAATCTCCATGGGAACAGCTTCCTCACCAGGCAGAGAAGGAACGAATATAGACTCCGAGTTGGGGGATGGCTTGATAGATGGCTTTCTCAAATGCTCCAAGGCAACCCCAGCCGGGATGTATTGCCGAGAAGACCCCAACTTGGACAGTTCATCAGCTGCCTCGTTCTCTGCTCGGTGTATGTGTTTGAACTCGCACCCTTCAAAGAATCCAGTCATGGTTTGCACCAAAAACCGATATGAAGCCATGTTGGCATCCAGAGCATCCCAGGTGCCTGAAACTTGCTGTATAACCAGATCCGAGTCGCCATACCATATAATGTGCTGCACGCCAACCTCCTTGGCCACCTTCAAGCCGTGTACTACAGCCTCGTACTCTGCTACATTGTTGGACGCCTTGAAGTGAATTTGCAGCACGTACTTGAGTTGATCTCGCTTGGGTGACATGAGCACCACGCCAGCACCCAAGCCTTCCTTCACCTTGGAGCCATCAAAGTGCATCTTACAGTAGTTGGCTACCGGAGTAGGAGGCTCATACTGCACCTCAGCCCAATCCACCAGAAAATCTTGCCAGGATCTGAGACTTGATGGCTTCTCTTCTCGCATACGCAGGCGCGTACGCGGCCAGCTCAATTGCCCACTTGGCTACTCTGCCACTTGCCTCCTTGTTGCCCATGATGTCCGAGATGGGAGCAGAACTCACCATAGTGATGGGATGCTCTTGGAAATAGTGCTTCAGCTTCTTGGCGCCCAGGTACACGCCGTAAGTCATCTTTTGGTAGTGTGGGTAGTTTTGCTTGGAACTGGACAGCACCTCACTGAGATAATATACTGGCCGCTGCACAGTCTTGCCTTCCTCTTCTCTCTCCACCACAATCACAACACTGACCACTCGATTAGTCGCAGCAATGTACAACATCATTGGCTCTTTGGGTAGCGGACTAGCCAAGATGGGAGCGCTACCCAGAATGGCTTTCAGCTCCTTGAATGCCACATCAGCTTGCGGTGTCCAGACGAACTTGTCGCTCTTCTTCATCAACTGATACAGGGGCAAGGCCTTCTCGCCCATTCTGCCTAGGAAGCGGCTCAGAGAAGCCAAGAAACCAGTGAACTTTTGCACATCCTTCAGGGATCTCGGCAAAGACATGCTCTCAATAGCTTTTATCTTTGAAGGATTGGCCTCAATGCCCCGACTGGATACCAAGAAGCCGAGTAGCTTGCCAGCCGGGACGCCAAAGGTGCATTTAGTCGGATTCAACTTCATCTTGTACTTGCGCAAGTTGGCAAATGTTTCTTCAATGTCACTAAGCAGAGTATGTGTTTTATTCGTTTTGATGACAATGTCATCTACGTACACCTGCACATTTTTGCCAATTTGATCATGCAAGCATTTCTGCATGCATCTCTGATAGGTAGCCCCAACATTCCGCAACCCAAAGCACATGACACGATAGCAATAAGCCCCGTACGGGGTGATAAAAGCAGTCTTTATTTGATCAGCAGGGTTGAGAGCTATCTGATGAAAACCAGAGTAGGCATCTATGAAAGAAAAAAGCTCACAACCAGCAGTGGAATCGATCACCTGATCTATGCGGGGTAGCGGAAAGGGATCCTTGGGGCAGACCTTGTTCAGGTCGGTGTAGTCCACGCACATGCGCCAAGCGGTATCCGCCTTGGGGTCCTCCTTCTTCTTCTCAACCATAACCGGGTTGGCTAGCCAATCCGGATGCAAAACCTCCATGATAAAGTTGCTTATCAGCAACTTGGTGATCTGATCACCGATAGCCTTCTTTCTCTCATCGCCAAAGCGGCGCATCGCCTGCTTCACTGGCTTGGCATCATGCCGCAAATGTAGCGAGTGCTCAACCAACTCCCTCGGGACGCCTGGCAAATCCTCATTGGACCAGGCGAACACGTCCCGATTCTCACGGAGGAAGTGGATGAGCTCGCTTTCCTATTTCTCTCCCAACCCGGCGCCAATGATGGCAACACGGTCTGGGAACTTAGGATCAACCTGGACCTTCTTTGTCTCCTGGGACGCCTGGAATGCAGTCCCGTACTGGGAACTCGGCATGCCAGGCGCACCACCTTGCGCTGCTTGCGCCATAGCCACCACCTCGTACATCTTCTTCTTCTCGGCAGCAATGACCATGGATTCCGCCAGCTGGGAACCAGCAGAGGCACACTCCATGGACTTCTTGTAGTCACCCGAGATGGTGATCACTCCATTGGGATCAGGGATCTTCATCTTCAAGTACACATCATGGGTTGAAGCCATGAACTTGCTGAGAGCAGGCCTACCGAGTAGGGCATGGTATGGGCTCTGGTGGTCAACCACCTCGAAGGCCAAGCTCTCGGTGCGGCAGTTCTCCCTGGTGCCGAATAGGACGTCTATCCAGACGCGGCCGATTGGAGAGCAAGTCACTCCCGGCACAATGCCATGGAAAGTGGTCCTGCTGGGTAGCAGCATGTTCTCGGCCATCCCGAGCTTCTCGAGTGTGTCTCTGTACACAATGTTGATGCTGCTGCCTTTGTCAATCAACACCTTGCTGAACCTCACGTTCTTCTGAGCACCCAAGAAGGTGGGATCCACCACCAAAGCATAGCTACCCGGGTTGGGCATCACCTTAGGATGATCAGATCTGGACCAAGTGATCTCTTGGTTGCACCAGTGCAGGTAGTGGGGCACAGCAGGAATCACAACATTGACTTCTATTGCACGCCTGTGCAGAGACTGCTTGTCGGAGGGCTCAGAGGTGAAGATCATGTAGCTCTCGTGGTGTTCTTGGTACTGGTTGCGGTCTCCACTGCCATTGTTGCCGTTGTTGTTGTTACCTTGGTTGTTGTTGTTGTTGTTGTTCCTGTTGTTGTTGCGGGTGTAGTAGTTGCGGTTGCGGTCGTTGTTGTTGTAGTTTCAGTAGCGGTCGTTGTTGAAGTTGCGGTTGGCTCCTAAAGCCACCTGGTTCACGTTCTCTCTTCTCGGGAAGACTGCAGGCCGAGGAGCGGGTGACCGAGCTGGCTGCACATTGGCATTCGCAGCTGGCAGAGGAGGAGGAGGGGGCAAGCCCTCATTCTTGATCTGTTCCCACCAGCTGCACTGTCAAGTAGTGTGGTTGGCTGGCCTGGCAGGATGCCGAGTATGGAAGCTGCACGACCCATCCCTCATGCTGCCAAAGACAAAGTTCGGAGCAGGATCCGAGTTGCCGCTACCCTGTTGGGGAGCATTGTACGGCTTCTTGATGCCTTGGCCCTGATTCTGGTTTTGCCCGTACTGGGCTCCAGCAGTTTTTTGCCTTTGGCTACTCCCAGCAGCCGTAGTCATAGCATTCACCTCCTCGGGATCATACCGAGTATCAATCCGGTCGCCCCTGCGCTTGTTGCGGAAATCATTGCGCTTGTTGCTGTTGTAGTTCCTTCTCGGCTCGGGGGAGTCCATCAGAGGCTGGGTTGGGTCGCCAAGTGCATACATGTCCGCGATCTTGATGGTCTCTGCGAGAGTACTCGGCATCTCGCGCTGCAGCTTCTGCCACAACATGCTGCCATGCCTGCAACCTGCGCAAACCAAGTGATGGCCTGGGCCTCATTCACACCTTCACAGGTGTTCCTCAAGGTGCTCCACCGAGTAAGGTACTCGCGATCGGTCTCGTCTTCCCGCTGCTTGCAAGCGGACAACTGCTGCGGCCTATTCGGCCTCTTGTAAGTGCTGGTAAAGTTGCTGATGAAGGCCTCCGAGAAGTCCAGCCAGCAATTGATACTGTCCTTGGGCAGGTTGTTGAGCCAAGTCCGAGCTGGACCCTCAAGCATTTGCGGAACATACCGCACAGCCCATCTCCGGTTGCCGCCTGCAATATGCACGGCTGTGACATAATCACTCAACCAGTCCTCCGGCTTGGTGCTGCCATTGTAACACTTTGTCCCCCTGGCCAGCTGGAAGTGGTTCACTGATGGCTCATTCATGATGCGAGGGCCAAAACACTCTGGGCCAGGCGGCCCCCTGTTCTCGAGTTGCGCGGACAGGTTGATCCGGTCCAGCTTGAACCTTGCATCACTGGGCTCCAACATGCGCTCACCCAGGCGATTAGCAACATTCCTTGGGTCAGGATAACCGGCTAGCCCCATCGCCGAGTAGCCATCATCATACTTGTTCTCCTGCACAACAGCGGGTTGCACCACAGGGTTGACTGCTGGCGCAGCCGCACGCGGCTGTGCTGCAGCAGGCTGCTGCGTCCTCTGCCGAGTAGGCTGAGCAGCAGGACGCCGAGAAGGCCCCGCGTTGTCTCCGTCATTCCCCTTGCTCTGAGCTTTATGGGCTTGATAGCCTGCTCCTGCAGTAGTGTGTTTCTGACCGGATTCTCGCGGCACAGTGCGCTGTTTCGCGGCGAGAACCAGGTCGTACACCTGCATCTGTCTACTCTTCCCAGAGCGTACACTCTGGTCCCTCTCGCGTCTGGGATGCGGCGATGAGGCCTGATCCGTAGATCTGACCGCATGCGAGTGCACAACCTGAGAAGCACCGGCACCCGGATTGGCTTTCCGGAACTCCTCATTCTGCCTAGCAGCCTCTAGCACTAACTCATTGAGCCTTTCCTGCTGCCTAGCGCGCGCGTCGCCCGCAAGGTTTGGCAACTCAGCAGCTACAGCCTCAGCAGCTCTAAGTGTTTTGGCGGGGGTGCTGTATCTGGGCCTGGTGGAGGTGTTTGCGGTGGCAGATTGGCTAGGAGCCTATACAACTGTCGCCATCTCGGCGCCTAAGTTGCGACGCGTAGCGCCTACTTTGCTAGACTTCCTAACAACAGGAGTAAAGCCATGGGCCTTGTTGTACTCGTTCTGGTCTAGGCTAAGCTCGAGCCTAACCTTCTCAAGCTCCAGGTGCTCAGCGAGCAGCTCCTGGAGCTGCCGGTCGAGCTGCGCCCTCATGGTCAAGAGCTCGAGCTCGGAGGGAGGCGGCATGCCCATCCGCGCAGCGGATGCCGGTATCGTTGGTGTAGTGGAGAGAGGGATGTTGGAGTCCTTCTCGTAGGGCTTGTGGGTCCTCCCGCCAGCACTTGGGCCAGCGAGATCCTCGATGACCTTCGCGGCAGCTGCCGCGCCCTTCCCGGCATCGGTAGCCAGGCCAATCATCATCACCTCCACGCTATCCGCGGAGCAGCCCATCGGCCTTCCGCGGGCAGCGAGCACGGCAGGAGGATCCTCCGCGACCAGCACCTCCTCTGGAAACTCGCGGACGATGGCGGTGGCGACGTAGACGAGGTGCAAGCCGAAGGAGAGCACCGAGCCGCTTGCCGGAATGGGCCTCCTGCCGAAATCTCCGGCGTTGTCGGTGACGAAGTCGAAGGAGCCGAATCTGTGGACAAGGCCACAGACCACACGCTCCCCAGTAGCAGAAATGAGTCCCGTCCGAACATGGACTCCAGCCAACGCCTCTGTCTGCCCCACGGTGGGCGCCAACTGTCGTGGTGGTATCAGGGCAGATGCCATGGGATGGCTAAAGTTGGGGCCGATGGACGCTGGAGGTGCTCGGGGAGGGATCACACGGCAAGTAGCCGCGTGTGGTAGATCACAATCACTGCAAACAACAAGATCTTACCCAGGTTCAGGGCCCTCGTGTGGAGGTAACACCCCTACTCGTGCCTCTCTCTTTATATGGTGTTTACTGAGTAGCCACAATACAGTTCAGGCCTTCAGCCGAGTAGCCACTCTTCTCTCTAGTTCTTACGGTGTGGAGTGAAGCGATGCCTAAGTTCCGAACCTCTCACAGGAGGGGGCAGGGCACCTTATATACTGGTGCCCAGCCGGATAGAATAAGACTAAAAGGTACAACTCGATGGAACGGGAGCACTGCAGAACCGCGCACGCCTCCGGGTTCCCGCTGACGCTTGCCCCGTAAGTCGTCGCGCCGTTCGGAGATGGGACCTGTCCACCCTTGTCAGTGAGATAGGGTAGGCCCCTAGCCCTGTCATGTCCCCTCTGTCAGTGACAGGACTTGACAGGCGCCTACCGCACTGTAGCCACGCCGGAGCGCGGATAATCACGCGCTCCGTAAGTTGAACCGCACGCAGTACGGACGCAGGATACGCGGGATCCTTTGTCAGAACGGCTCCATTGACTTCTGGCCCGAGTAGGAAACCACTCCCTCTACTCGGACCAACTCCTCTACTCGGAAGAACATAACTTCCTTGATTCTTCCTCCTGGCCATTGGTGTGTACGACCGGTTAGCTGCCTACCGGGTAGCACGTACCGGGTAGCCAGCCTACTTAGTCAAACTGCCCCTTCAACCTTGCCTTTAGCACTTGACTTACCCCTACTCGGGGGTAACCCCCCGACAAACTTCTTGTCTTCCGGAACATCATCTTCATCACTTGTCAACCGAGATCACCCCTTGATACCAGCCATTAATTGACAACATATTTTACGTCAGATTCAAGTTATCTATGATCCCAGAATCTGTCACCAAGTCATCCTTAACCGTGGGCACGACTTTTCGAAAAGATTTAACCCTGCAGGGGTGTACAACTTTACCCACACATATCAACCGACTCTTAGTGCCACCGGGCTAGCACTAGTCTGGGAAGTGCCGACAGAGTGAGGTTGACCACGATCTTTCCCTTGCTTCGCCTATTCCATGATTCACTCCGAGTAGAGATGGTCCGCCAATAGGCTATCATTGTGAGCGATGCTTAACTACTGTCTCGCCATAGGCTGATAGACCTCCACATCCTAGTTTTATAAATGTTTTTAACAACCTCGTAAATCCAAATGGAATGCTCGAAGTAGGTGATACGTCCAAAACGTATCTCATATTCCGAACACTTTTGTTGTTGTTTGCCTCTAAACTTGTAAGTTTTGGATACAACAAACACAGGCTAACGTTGTTTTCGGCAGAATTATCTTGGTGTCTCGTTTTGTGCAGAAAAATCAACTTTAAGGAAATTGCCCAAAAAGATCCCGAAGTCCTTATTTTACCCGAAGACCCCCTGAGCCAGAAGAAGAGTCGGAGGGGGCAAAGAGGGGCCCACACCATAGACTGCCCCCACAGGCCATGCCGCCTGGTGGTGTGGCCACCTCAGCCACCCCCTCAGGTTCCCCTTTCGACTACTTAAGCCCCGCAACCTAAATACCAAGGGGGTTCGTCATATTCCAGAGAAACACATCAGAGCGTCGCCGCCACCTGGAAACTCAATTCGGGGATCAGAAGTTCATGTTCTGGCGCCCTGCTGATGGTGCAGATCTTGCACTCGTTGGGATACCCCAAGAGAAAGGTATGATGAGCACAACAGCAGTTTTCCCTGTCGAATCTGTAACTCGGCAAATCCCTCAGGTGAACCTATAGGGTTTCGAATAGGAGAACCCATGACCCCTGACGGCGATCGTCGGCTAGACAGGGGGCACAATTTACCCAGGTTCAGGGCCCTCGTAGAGGTAAAACCTTACTCCTGCCTCTGTCGATCTGTATTTATCGAATAGATCGGTTACAAAGATGATTGCTCAAGTCGAGAGTACAGTCTCGAGCTCAAGGCTTTGGTGGTGCGGTATTGCTTGGCCCTCTTCCGGTGGTTCTCCTGGCCTTATATAGGTGGCCAGGTCTCAAACCCTACCCGTGAGGACTCGAACTCTAACCCTATGTCGGTTACAAGTTTCCTAACTTAGCCCGCAAGGCATTGAGGGTGGGCTTCAAGTGGGCCTTCCAGAATACTCCAAGGGCTTCCCTTCTTGGGCCTTAACCTTGGGCCTGAGACGGGGTTTCCTTACCCGCAGGGTCTAAGATTCATCCCTTCGTCAGTAGCCCCCGAGCGTTTGCTCGATTGGGATTTTTCCAGTCGAGTAGACGGTCAAATTTTTTCATTCTTTTTTCCTTCGGATAACCAGTATGGTCGTTTCCTTTTTAGAGGGTGTGTACCCTGCGTGATGGGCTTTTACACTCGAGTATCGAGTAAATGGAAGTGCCTGTTTTTATGGCTGTTTATCGCAGAAGGATATGGCGCAGTAGCTTGGCTCTCCCGAAAGACCAGGGCCAATTAATTGCAACTAGGGCAAAAACAGTTCTGGCCTACACAGATTCGAGACCTTCGACTCGAACCCGATGAGGTGATCGTTGCGACTGGGCCGTAGTGGTCTTACCGAGTCGAACTTAACCTATGGGGGTACCCGGCGCGTCCGCTAGGATTTTTCTTCGTGTTGTTGACACGGAATTATGCCGGAGGATGCAGCTTGAGTGCGATTCCAGTCCCTCAAGAGAGATCTTTTAGGTCTTACCTTCATATTCGAAAGAATATGGCATCCGGATGTACCTTGTCGGCTGAACAATCCAGGTTTGTGATGTACATACATCGTGTGAATGAATGGCAGGATCTGCATATTCGTGTAGTTTTGAGTTTGTGGTCCCTTGTCCATACGAAAGAGTTTTCGTGTTCGGAGTTTTATGCCAATACGAAAGAGTTTTCGTGTTTGGGGTATTTTTTCCTGTGAAAGAAATTTCACGTCATAATTTGTCCATACGAAGTTATTTCCGTGTTTGGACTTTTTATTCGAAAGATTTTGTCCATGCGAAGTTATTTTCGCGCTTGGACTTTCCATTCAAAAGATTCTTCAACTTGATGATGCACACTATGACGTCATGGCGCACTTTTATCCTCCCGATGGGACATGACGGAGTAAGAGCAGAAGTGCTGGCCCACCTTGTCAGCTTTTTGACCGGAAACGAGACATCGTTCCCAGTTTTTACGCGAACTGCGCGCAGTAAATGCGCACGATCCACTGTTAGGATCGTGGCACGAAACAGCATCCGCCGCCCTTTCGTTTCGCCTTCGCACGCGGCGGCTGCGATGGATGCCACGTGGCTCAGCGAGCGGCCAGGATCGATTGACCCTATGTATAAATGCAGGCCTTGGTGAAACGGTGAAAATTTCCCAGCCTTTGCCTTCTTCGCTCATCATCTTCCTCGCGCTCCACCTTCTCACTCTTCGAGCTCGCACCAGCGCCAATGGCAGGAAGCAAGAAGCGCGGCGCCGCCGTTTCTTCATCGAAGGCACCCGAGGAGGTTCCTGCGCCTCCCGCACCGCGCTCGGGCGATTGGCGCTCGCCCAACACCACGATGAAGAGCATCAAGGAGATGCAGCGGGAGGGGTTGCTGCCCGCGGAAGCTGAGAAACGGGTGCGCCTCGGCAAGAAGGAGGAGGTACCCAATCCACACGCGAACGAACGCGTGGTTTTCGCGGACCACGTGTCGCGCGGACTATCTCTTCCTCTTCACCCCTTCCTCGTGGCATTGATGTATGTCTATGGCATACAGCTCCACGATCTTCCTCCGAATGCAGTGCAACACATATCGTGCTTCGTTGTATTCTGCGAGTGCTTTTTGGGCATTCGCCCACATTGGGGCCTCTGGAAGGCCCTTTTCAAGGTTCGAATCTTCCGCGAGAGATCGCGGGTAGAATCTGAGCCTGGCGAGCCACTGCGCACGGGGGGCTTCGGGATTCAAGCGAAGTTGGAGAACAGCTACTTTGGGATGTACTTCATCGACTCCGCCCAAGGATGGAGGAAAAAGTGGTTTTACGTCACCGACAACAGCTCGGGTGGAATTCAAGAATTCCACCTGTTCGCTGTCTTGAAGAGGCGGAAGTCCTGGGCGCACAGACTGTCGGCTGAAGAGAACCAGGTTGTTACGCCGCTACTCGCCAAGGTGGCCGCCCTCCGGGATCAAGCCGCTGGAGTCGTGCTAAACGGGCTGCACCTGGCGAGCATCTTCCTCAAGCGCAGGATTCAACCCCTGCAGCACAGGCCTTCCACGATGTGGGAGTACCAGGGCACTGCGGACCCCAGTCGCATGAGCCGCGAAGAGCTCTCGAACGTCGAGTTCGAGAAAAAGATCGCGGCCATCACCAGCTTGAAGGTGGGAGAAACCTTCCCCGACTGCACAGTCGCAGCTTTCGAGGCATCAAGGCCTCCGCCACCCGAAGTAAGTTCGTCTTTCCTTCTATCTTCATTTCTTTCCTTTAACTGAAATTTGGTCGACTGAATTTATCTCTTACTTTTCTTTTGTCTTCTTTGATAGAGCTTAACCGTGGCCACCTGCTACCCGCCAATATCCGGGAAGGATGCCTCGGATTTGTTGGCAAGTAACTTGGACGGCCCAGCCGACACCAGTGTTGCTGATGCCTCCTCGAGCTCCGAGAGTGACTCCTCGGATAGTGCGGATGATTCGGGTGACGGTCTCCTCCAGCGCAAACGCCGTCGAGTGGAGGGTGATGAGGCCACTTCCAAGGACAACTCTCTGGAGGAATCGCCCGGGAAGGGGCCCCTCATCGTGACTCCGCTGCACACACTCGCCCCTTCTCCTTCATTTCCAAATATCCAAACCGCCTAGAATGCAGATATGTTGGATGATGAAGATGAAGACAAGTAATTTTGTCTTCTTAATCTTTAGTCGAACGTTTTTCTTTCGTGTCTTTTGACATATTGTCTTCATTGTAGTCTGCAAACTATCAGCCCACGTAGATTCGTCTCTTCCCGTCCTGACAAGAGGAAGAAGGTTGAAACCGCGGGTGGAACCCCTACCGCCGACACCGTGCCGAACTCGCCGAGTGAGGCCCCTACAGCAGCGACTACGGAATACAAAATTCCTAGTTTTGCCGATGGGGCTTCGACTCCGAAAGAGGTGTCGGGTAGCTCAGCGGATCCCCTTTCCTTCTCCCAAGGCCAGGTAAACCTTGCCGCTTGCTTCTTCAGTACTTTGTCAATTTGGATCTGTTTTTTATCGAGTGCACGGCAGTGCTCCCGATGGGAGTAGCCCCCAAGGCTATAGTTGATCGCATGCGATTAGCTACAGGCTTAAAGATATACCTTTTCCTTTCTTCTGGTTTTATCGGGTGCACGAAAGTGCTCCCGATGGGAGTAGCCCCCGAGGCTATACTCGAATGTTTTCAATCGTGTATAGGATCAAATTTGTCTTTTCTGACTCCTCTATCTTCATGTTCTTTGCCGTCTCTCATCGACTCCCTTGCGGCTGTCGGTCGCCGTGTCGTTCTTGCCGAAGCGTAATGCGGGATCCTTCGGTCGGATCGTGATCGACTCGCCAGCGAGAACGAGCTCCTTCGAGGTAAGTTTATCGCCTTCCCCATCTTTATTTCTGCCAATTTCTTTGTTTCTGATAATCATTGCTGCACAGCTCAACTTGAGTCTATGAAGGCCGAAAAGGCGAATGCCTCCACTCGGGCAACTGCTCAAGAGGCTCAGCTGGCAGCTACTCGAGAGGAACTTGAGTCCTCTCGCATGCTGTTGGCTGACCTTGAAGGAAAGCTTGCGACTACCCAGGAAGCTCTGAAGAATCTGGAGGAGGCTGGTACCAAGGCGGACTCCGATCTTGTCGACTTTCTTCGTCCTTTGGCCGAACGCTTTGCGGGTAATTAGCCTTTGGCTTTATCATCGTCTTCCAATTGTCTGATAGGTTCCTAAATTTTCACATTTTTTCTTTGTAGGTCTTCTGGGCGTCCCACTGGAGCTTCCTGGGGTCCATCGGGTGGATGCGCTGACAGATTCTTGCGCCCAGCTCAGGAGGCACGCCGAAGGGATTTGCACCCTGATTGGCGATGCCGTTCGAGTGCTGACGCAGCTTCACCGTGGCCTCCTTGTCAACGCCGTGTCTCCACCTGCGCTGGGCGATCTTTTGAAGATTTTCTCGGAGAGCAATCTCCTTGGTTCCTACGCGGTCGCGCAGTCGGAGTCTGGGGCGAAGACCGACATCCAGTTCGCGCTGTCGCATGGAGTCACCGGCTTGGAAGAGGCGTACTCGGACCTTCCCGTCGATCCTTCCACGGGCAAAAAGGTAGGGCTTCGTCGTTTTGGCGAGCCAGCTAGAGTCCTTGGTAGGAAGTTATCCGAGTTGTTCGCCCGTGCCAGGGGAGGCACCGTAGCGAGTGACAGCACATCTGCAGCTCCTTAGTTATATTTTCTTTGTAGTTCGCTCTTTTGATTGTAATGAACCTTGGGATGCATTCCCGTATTTTCATCGTTTAATCGAGATGTTTTTCTGAGATGCTTACTGAGACTGATTTGTTGTGTGTTTCCTCCCGATGGGAGTAGCCCCCGAGCACCTGCCGAATAGGTGGTTGTTATATCTCGAATGGGGGCATCTTATTCCTTCAATTTCCATGTATTCTTTCAGGTAGTCGGGGTTGCTGCGGAGTCTTCAGGTGGTTCTGCTACCCCAGCAAATCCTCTTGTTGCTGCTGTTGGCACCTTTGCAGGCCTCCGTGATCGTGTGGCGGATGGTGAACGCAAGCTAAAAGCGTTGCGTGGGGTAGCGGATGTAGCCAAGTCCAAGCAAAAACTGGCGACTGAACGCGAGCAGTTTGTGATGGATGAATTGGCGTCTATTGCCAATGATTTGCTCTGTAAGTAGTTCAGCCCCCTAGTCTTCTTTGTCCTATATCTTTCTTTGACCATATACCTTTGTTTTCCAGTTGTTCAGCCAGATGATAGGAGTGAGAAACAGTGGGTGGAGAACCACATCCTTCAAGAATCTGGCAGCTCAAAACCCCATGCGAGTAACTTTTGGTCCGATCGTAGTCAAGGCTTTGTGCTGGCTACCTTGAAGTTCCAAGTCATCCAGGCGAAGATACTCGTGAGTTCCTTTCACGAGGTGTTGATTGCAATGAACGCTGCTTTTTATCCGTTGGAGAGGGGTCCTGAGGACTGGAGCCATCTTCTCAGGGTGTTCGGGAGAGAAGGAGAAATTCGCGAGTGTGTTCGCAATCAGATGATTTGCGGCTCGGTAGTGGCACTCTCTTTCGTCCGGTTGTGGCATCCTGAGGTGAATTTCAACTCCGTAGCTAGACTTCCTGATGGTCCAACCGTCGACCTTTCTCCTCATTATAGGGCTGTTCGACCCGCGGCAGAAGAAATTATTCGATTGACCTCTGCTGCGGTAGATCGGGTTTTGGCGGCTGAGAATGCTCATCGCCATGTGTAAATGTAGGATGTATGTATCCTGTTTCGCTATGTAGTTTGTAAAAAACTATTGTAAGGTGTGTACCTTGTATATAAATTTCTTCCTGTGATGCTGTGTTAGGTGTAGCCCCCGTGTGTTTGTGGGGTGTATACCTGTTGCTTTTAGCATGTAAGGATGGAGAATTCGAGCATCTATGGTTGAGAAACCATGTATTTTATTGCAATGACTGAGAAGTCATGTGTTTTTCTTTCGAGCTACAAGATGGCTAATATAGCCTTATTATGATGAGTAAAAAACAAATCTAAGGATAGAATTTTCGGAGTTGTGCAACATTCCAAGGGTTGGAATAGATGCCTCCAGTCGCCGGATTCTTCAGTCGATAGGCACCACCTGGGATAGCTTCGTGTATTATGAAGGGTCCTTCCCATGGTGGCTCGAGTTTGTGTCCTTCCTTCTGCTTGAGCCGTAGCACAAGATCTCCTGCTGCGAAGGCCCTGTGGCATATGCGGCGACTGTGATAGTTTCGCAACGACTGCTGGTATACTGCGGATCTTGCGAGTGCAATGTCACGCATTTCATCGAGTGCGTCCATATCATCCGCGAGTGCCCTGTTGGAGGTTTCTTCGCTGTAAGCAACAACCCGTGGGGCGCTGAACCTAACGTCCTCGGGAAGGACTGCTTCGGCCCCGTATACCATGAAGAATGGTGTGTAGTTTGTGGATCGATTAGGAGTTGTGCGGAGGCTCCATAGCACGGATGGTAGCTCTTCTGCCCAGTGTCCCGCTGCTGGGTGTAGGCGATCGAGTAGACGTTTCTTGATGCCAGCCGAAACTAATCCGTTGGATCTCTCGACTTGGCCGTTGGTTTGCGGATGGGCAACTGAAGCAAATTTGAAGATGATACCCTTTTCTTCGCAGAACCGTTGTGTTTCTTTTGCCGTGAAGTTGCTACCATTGTCAGTAATGATGTCATGTGGTACTCCAAACCTGCATACGATGGAGTTGAGGAATTTGACGGCGCATTGGGCGCTAGCCGAAGTTACTGGCATTGCTTCGATCCACTTGGTAAATTTGTCGACTGCGACTAGCAAGTGTGTGTATCCGCCTGGCGTGGACTTGCATAATGGTCCTACCATGTCCAGCCCCCATTGTGCAAAGGGCCAGGAGATTGGTATCATATGTAGTTCCGTAGCGGGTGCGTGCGGTTTTGGTGAGAAGCGCTGGCAAACGTTGCACCTGTCGACCAATTCCTTTGCATCACTGGCTGCTGTAAGCCAGTAGAATCCCGCTCGGAAGGCTTTTCCCATGATTTCTTTCCAACTAGCATGATGTCCACAGTCCCCTTGGTGGATGTCCCGCAGTAATTCCTTGCCATCTTCCGGTGCTATGCATCGTTGCAGTATGCCTGAGATGCTTTGTTTGTACAATTCGCCGTTGAGTACCCGAAAGGATTTGCTGCGTCTGATTATTTGTCTGGCCTCGCGAGCATCTGCTGGGAGATGTTTGGCGGACAAGTAGTCGAGGTATTTTTGCGTCCAGACTGGCTCGACCAGAAAAACTTGCCGCGAAATATTATGAATGAGCTCGATAATAGCGATCTGCGGGCTGACCTCTGTTTCCAATGCTGCGGGGGCCTCTGCAGTTTTCTTGACTTTGACTGATCGCCTGGTCATCCGCTCGAAATATATCCCTGGCGGTATGGGTGTGTTTGTGGAACCCATGTTTGCCAGCCTGTCTGCTTCTTCATTGCTGGACCTCGCAATGTGCTTCAGCTCGCACCCTTTGAAACTTCCTTCGAGTAGGTTGTACATGTCATGATAGGCAACCATGTTCTCAGCGATAGCGTCACACTCCTTCATTGTTTGTTGCACGATGAGATTGGAATCGCCGTAGATCATCAGTCGGGTGGCTCCGCACGTGACTGCCATCTTCATCCCATGCAACAGGGCCTCGTATTCTGCGTCATTATTTGATGCTGGATCATCAGGTGGAAAGTCCAGTCGTAGGACGTACTGCAGCTTGTCTCCTCTGGGCGAAATTAGAACGATCCCAGCTCCTGCTCATTCGTTTCTCTTGGATCCGTCGAAGTACATGATCCAGTTATTCGTGTATTCTGGCGGCCCGGGCGTTTGTAGTTCTGTCCACTCGCTCAGGAATTCCACGAGTACCTGGGATTTTATTGAATTGCGCCCTGCATAGATAATGTCCCAAGCGCCCAGCTCGATGCTCCATTTTGCTATTCTTCCGGATGCCATTGGGTTGTTCATGATTGTGCCAAGTGATGCATCATTAACCACTGTTATGGTATGTTCCTGGAAGTAGTGCTTGAGTTTTCAGGCTGTGAGAACGACTCCATATGCAAGCTTCTGGTAGTGAGGATATCGTTGTTTGCACGGCGATAGCACCTCGCTGATGTAGTAGATTGGTCGTTGAACTCCATATGCCTTGCCTTCCTCAGGTCGTTCGACCACGACGGCCGTGCTGATGACCTGGTTTGTTGTGGCCAGGTATAGGTATAGTGGCTCCCTCTCTTGTGGTGTTGCCAGAATACGCCTGCTCTATAGGGATCGCTTCAGGTCTGCGAATGCCTGCTTAGCTTCTGGTGTCCATTCGAACTTGTCCGTCTTCTTTAGCAATTTATAGAAGGGTAACGCTTGCTCACCCAATCGTGCGATGAATCTGCTCAAGGCGGCTAGTCGCCCTGCGAGCTGTTGGACTCCCCGTAGATTGGTTGGCTCCTTCATTGTCAAGATTGCTTGTATTTTCTCTGGGTTGGCTTCGATGCCTCTGGCGGATACCAGGTACCCGAGAAGTTTTCCTGCTGGGACGCCAAAGACGCATTTTGTCGGATTGAGCTTGATCCTATATGCGTTGAGGGCGTCAAATGTTTCTCTAATGTCCTCGAGGAGGGTATCCTCTACTCGAGTCTTGATGACGATGTCGTCAATGTACACTTGAACGTTCTTGCCAATGAGCTTGGCGAGGCATTTTTGCATGCAGCGCTGATATGTCGCGCATGCGTTCTTGAGCCCGGAGGGCATTGTCGTGTAGCAGTACACACCGTGGGGTGTGATGAATGATGTCTTTTCTTCGTCTTCCTGCTTCATCCGGATTTGATTATATCCCAAATAGGCGTCCAGGAAGGAGAGGCGTTGACAGCCCGCCGTAGAGTCCACGATCTGGTCGATTCGCGGGAGGGGAAAGTTATCCTTGGGGAAGTGCTTATTTAATGACGTGTAGTCAATGTATACTCGAAGGATGTAAGTGTTCTTCTTCGGGACCAGCACCGGGTTTGCTAACCAGGTGGATATCTTGATCTCCCTGATGAATTTTTCTGCTAGCAATCTGTTTACTTCTTCTCCAAGCGCTTTCTTCTTGGGTTCTGAGAACCGTCGAGTGGTTTGCTTGATGGGTTTTGCGTCTTTGAAGACTTCGAGTGAGTGCTCGGCGAACTCCCTGGGTATTCCTGGTATATCTGAGGGCTGCCAAGCGAAAATTTCCCAGTACTCACGGAGGAGTTCGACGAGCACGCTTTCCTATGCTGGCGAGAGGGTAGTTGAGACCATCACTGTCTTCGCAGAATCTGTCGGGTGCACCTGATGTTTTCGGGTGTCTCTATTGGCGCTGAACTCCAATTCTGGCGCGTTTTTCTTTGTGATGGGCATCACGGAGTGGTCCGTGGTCTTTGCCAGCACCTGTAGTTCTTCTTGCATCCCGAAAGATTTTGCGATCTCGTTGAACTCGATGTCGCATTTGTTGGACTTCTGGAAATCTCCGTCGATGGTGATTACACCATATTCTCCGGGTAGCTTGAGCTTCAGGTACGCATAATGTGGTACTGCCATGAATCTGGCGAACACCGTTCGACCAAGAATGGCGTGGTACTGTGAGGGCCAGTCGACTACTTCAAAGTCGAGGAATTCTCTTCCGTAGTTGCGTCGATTGCCCAACACAACCTCTAGGTTGATTGTTCCGAGTGGACGGATCGGCTTTCCTGGAACTATCCCGTGAAAGGATGTTTCTGATTCCGCAAGTCCGTCCAGGTTCCTGTTCATCCGGTGGAGCGTATACGCGTAGATAATGTTGATGCCGCTGCCTCCGTCCATAAATACGCGAGCCAGTTCGTAGTTACCAATTTGCACTTGGATTACCAAGGCAGCGTGTCCTGGTCGATACACTCGTGGCAGATGGTCTTCCATCGAGAAGGTGATCGATTGGTCCGCCATCTTCAGGTACTCAGGCCTTGTTTGCGGGGTTTGCACAGCCATGCACAGTTGCCGCGTGTTTTTCTTCTGAGCTCTGCGGGATGGGCAGACTTTTTGTATCATCCCTAACTGTCCAGCCGGGTTCGGGTACGCGTTAGCTCCTGCGTTTGGTGCGGGTGGCGCGTTTAGTGCGGCTAGCGCCATGTTTGGATTTCCTGGTGGAGGTAGGGGTAGTGGCGGCTGGAACCCTTGATGTTCTCCTCCTGGAAGTGGCGGGTAGTTTTGATTAGCTGCTGATCTACTTTTCTTCGAGAAGGTCTCGTGGATGTCGATGAACTTTCGGCAATCTTTGAGGAGGTGCGTTGCCTTAGTTTTGCCCGTGCGCTTATCTGTAAATAGATGTAGTGAGCAGTATGCGTTAAGGTCCTCCTCGGGACTTTTGTCTTCAACTTTTGGTTTCCACTCACGACTCCCGTGGCGTCCATTATCGCGGCTTCGCGTGAATTCTGCCGCTACCATCTCTTCCCGATCGTCGCGATCGTAGTATTTTCTCCTTTTCTTTCGACCATGGCGGTCTTCTTCGGGCGCGGGCGATGATGCCCTCTCGTTGCGCATCGCGTCTTCTCCATTAGTCCATTTGTCGGCTATGATCATCAGTTCCCCAATAGTTTTGGGTGCGGCTCGGCCCAGCTCTTCTCTGAAAGCAGTTCGTCGGGCGCCTTTCGCGAAGGCCTCAACCGCTACTTCTTCTGAGATATTTCCCGCGGTGTTCCTGAGTGTTGTCCATCGCTGAATGTACTCGCGGGTGGACTCGCCGCTCTTCTGCTTACAGGCCCGCAGTTCTTCAATGGTTGCTGGTCTCTTGTAAGTGGCCTGGAAGTTCTTGCAGAAATCGTAGTGCAGGTCGTCCCATGATGCGTAACAGGATTTTGCCCTTGCTTCCAGCCAGCTACGTGCCGCGCCGACCAAGTGTAGATAGAGGTACTGCATAGCTGTGTTCTTATTCCCACGTTGGCATTCTGCCGTGAGGTAGTCGTTTAGCCACGACGAAGGTTCGAGTGAACCATCGTATTTCGTGACTTCTGTGCTGAGCTTGAATCTCCTGGGTAGGGGTGCCTCGCGGATGCTGCGGGCGAAACACAGCGCGCCGCAGGTCTCGTCATCCGAAGAACTGGATGGGGAGCGCGCACGGTTCCTTGCAGATCTTGCCTTGTCCACCTTATTTTGCGCGATATCTGACCGCGCGTTATATCCTGGCTGGTCGCGATCAATTTTCTTCCTTGGCTCTTTGCTGTGCTTCCGTGAGCGGCTGCTATGGCGTCGCGAGCTTTTATTTCTCGGGCTGCCTTCGCTGCTGCTTCGACTATCACCGCGTCGTCGAGCTTCTTTTTCTCGACCACGGCGAGGTGATTTGTCTCTCCCAGGCAAAGTGCTCCTGTGCTTGCGCGATGCCTCTTTTTCTTTTTCCTTCTCTTGCTGTTCGGCAGCTTTCCTGCGGTCGTAGGAGGCGAGCCTTGAGGCCACCATGCCCAATCCCTTCCGAACCTGTTTGTACTGCTCTGCTCGAGGGTCGTTCTCCGCTGGCTGGTTCATCTGCATGTAAGTCGCCGCGGCCAGGACGGCGGCAGCAGGAGTTTGCGGGTAGATGTTTCCGTCCTCGTCAACCCGCATAAGGGAAGGTGCGAGTGACTTACTGATCCCACCCAGGGACTCGGCGTCCATGGATGTTGTTCTTGATGCGTATCCCTTCCTTGTGGGTCGAGTTGCGACCGAAGGTGTTAGGGACAGCTCGGCCCGGCGTTGACTCGATTCATCCGCCAATCTCTTCCGATGGGCCAGGTCTCTCCGAGCTTCTTTGATAGCTGTGGCCGCTCTCACTAGATGGTAGTGGTAGGCGACCATATCTTCGTGTGGCGCTCCTGCCACAGGCGGCTTGCTTGTTCGCAAGGCTTCTTTGGCTCGGTCCCAAGCGTCCCGCGAGACGTCGATCTCAGCACGCTCTGCAGCGCTTTGTTCCGTTTCTGTGGGTTGTTCCAATCCTGCCATGCAGACTTGAGCCAGTCGTGGCCCGTGCGTCCTAGGCGTAGCTCGGAAAGCTTTCTGGATTTGGGAAGGTTCCTCTGTCGAGAGGGTATGGTAGTCGCTGGTGTTGAAGTGGATGGACTCGCCACTTTTCTCCAGATGAGGGCGCGAGTCGACGGCTTCCGACTCAGATGCTGATTCTTCGGGGAAGTGGAGGATTCTGTCCTTGTTGGTGTAGAACTTCAAGCTTCCGAACGTCAAGGTGACGCTCTTCTCCAGATCGCTGAATACCGGGCGTGATACCGGCGAGTGGGGGGTGACCACGACAGATCCGATCCGAATAGGATTGGTTGGAGCCGAAGTCGAAGGTTTCCAACGTGAGTTGGATGATGAAGCCGATGACGCCGGAGATCCAGCGCCCGCCGTTCCCACAGACGGTGCCAATTGTCGAATCTGTAACTCAGCAAATCCCTCAGGTGAACCTATAGGGTTTCGAATAGGAGAACCCATGAGCGCTGGCGGCGATCGTCGGCTAGACAGGGGGCACAATTTACCCAGGTTCGGGGCCCTCGTAGAGGTAACACCCTTACTCCTGCCTCTGTAGATCTGTATATATCGAATAGATCGGTTACAAAGATGATTGCTCAAGTCGAGAGTACAGTCTCGAGCTCAAGGCTTTGGTGGTGCGGTATTGCTTGGCCCTCTTCCGGTGGTTCTCCTGGCCTTATATAGGTGGCCAGGTCTCAAACCCTACCCGGAGAGGACTCGAACTCTAACCCTATGTCGGTTACAAGTTTCCTAACTTAGCCCGCAAAGCATTGCGGGTGGGCTTCAAGTGGGCCTTCCAGAATACTCCAAGGGCTTCCCTTCTTGGGCCTTAACCTTGGGCCTGAGACGGGGTGTCCTTACCCGCAGGGTCTAAGATTCATCCCTTCGTCATTCCCTCAGTAAGAAACCAAGGTTTAATCGACCGGTAGGAGTAAGGAGTAACTTCATAAGGTTGAAGCAGCTGAGATGACATGGCGCACTACCGGTTCAGAAGCAACATGGAACCTACACAACACAATGAAATCACTTTGCCCCAACGAAGCAGTGAGGTTGTCAATCTCACCGTTTTTGCTGAACACAAAGAGGTTAAACGTATGGTATGGAAAACGGTAGGAAAACAATATGGAAGCAGTAGCAGCAGTATGAAAGCAGTGTGTGTATTATCAGAATGAGAAAATGGACCGGGGTCCATAGTTCACTAGTGGTGTCTCTCCGTGAAAGATAAATAGCATGTGTGGTGAACAAATTACAACTTGGAAATTGACAGAAATGAAGGCTGCACCGTAGTGCATATGCAAGACATAAATATTACTATGTGATTCATGCGGGCATTACAACAAAATACATAGACCGTCATCCAACTGCATCTATGTCTAATAATCCATCCTCCGAATATCATCTGAACAAACGTTGGGTATTAAATTGCAAGCAAAAAATTATCGCAGTAAGAAAAGTGTGTAATATAAATAATGTAAACTAGCTAACCACCGTTGTTTTCTCCCTAATGGAAACAACACATCATCCATCCATCACGTTTCTGTCACTCGAGCACAGATGCAAAAGAGGCATGAACCCACTATCGAGCATAAATACTCCCTCTTGGAGTTACTAGCATCTACTTGGCCAGAGAATCTACTAATAACAGAGAGCATGAAAAATCATAAATAACATAAGAATGAAGATAAGATGATAGATTGATAATCAGAAGACATAGCATTCGACATTCATCAAATCTCAGCAAACACAACACATAGCATGTGACGCCCCGAGATCGGGCACTATGCAGATTTCAGCATTACCGCCAAATCCGCATAATAACCGATTCCAGGTTGCCAGTTATGATAACATTACAATAGTTCACGAATAATCCACAATTACAACAGCAACAGATAGATACAAGAGGACTCAACGAGCCAGGGATACAACTGATACAATACAAAGATCCAAATAACAGCGGAAGAAACAAACGTCCGTCTACGGACAAGATCCAAATTGGACTAAGAGTCCTGAAGATAACCGAAGGCGTCCAATCCCTGCCCAGGCCAAGCCGGAGGGATTCCCAAGCTAACGTCGTCAGACTTCAAACCTGTTGACTGCAAGTTGGAATTTGCAGCCACGAAAGAGATTCGTGGGTCAGTACGGTTAAGTACTGGCAAGGGGAATAAAGCCCATACTCACAAGTTATACCGGCGTAGCCAATCATCACAAGATACAAATACTTTAGGATCAACGGAAAGGAAGGGGGGGTTATTGCAAATAAGCGACAACAGGCTGCACTAACCAACTACAGAGATTCTATTACCTCCAACTATCAGAAAGGGGATAAGATCGAGGATTGTAACCAACTGAAAATAAATACAAACAAACCCATCCTGGACCTCGCCCCTTTAGCCAAAGAAGCAATCCGAGGATAACTCACACAGTTGTATTAAAGGTGATTCAAGTTATCGTGTGGATAAACCTGTTACTAGTCAAGTTATTAATCAGTGGGTATATCATGGTTGATCATTATGTTTAAGTTGTCCTGAGTACTTGTTAGCCAGTACTTTCACCAAGTAATCCATAACCGCGGAAAACACGGCTTCTCGAGAAGATTTACCCTGCAGGGGTGCACCAAAGTAACCACACTCATGAATATCCCGCCAGATGGAATGCCTCCCACCAAGCGGGGCACTCAACACAATCCAACCCTTCTTCGCATCAAGCCCAAAGCACCTTGGGCGCACGGCTAATCGAGCCCAGAAGAAAATGGACCCTCATAGCACTCTAAGAACGTGTCCCCCTATATGCCGACTACGAAAGTTCCACCCGGGATCCAAGGGCTCGCAAAATCATGCATGCAGCAAATGGAAAACCCGAACTAAATGAGGCGATTTGGACGAGATGCGAATCGGGTCAAACTGAGGGGGAGCCCATACTCCCCAAATGCGGGTAGTGCGCTCATCATGGATCAGTAGACAAGACCCTTTTCCTATTAGGGTCGACACTAGCAGGCCTCAAAACCTCAAAGGGCCTCCTGCCGGTGCCTTATCATCAAATTATTATTATTATTACCATTAGCAATTATCAGGTTTGATTGGTTAACATCGAGCCCCCGGAACAATAATAATAGTGAAGAAGTAACCGACAACGAGTTCGAGCAAAAGCAACCCTAAGCAGGCTAGATAGGAACAGGCTCAATCAACGGCTGTAGGTATGGGAATGAGGCAATATCAGGGCTCAAGGTATCATGTGATAGGTTCGTAACAGAAGCAATCTTCTACTAAGGCTAGCAGAAAAGAGCAACGGAAGTATCGGTAACAAGTGATGAAAGGCAGCCATATGGCATGCAAGTGAGTATACTTGCCTGAGATCCCGCAAGGTAGCAGAACTTGTCGTTGCTCACATCATCTCAACGTCCTATCCGAGAAGAAGCAACGAACCTCGAACAAACACCGGAATGCAACAATTACTACTACGGCAAAAGATCCAGCATGAACAAGATATGGATGCATGACAAGTTTAAAGATGCATCAAGGTAAACTAGTTGACAAGATAAACAGATTTAAATGGACCCTTATGCAAGGTGAGTTGCATATGGATGCACCTGTTAAGGTTGAAGCAATGATCTACAATTAGTTAACATGTGCAAGTGGTTTATCATGATGCATGCATGATGAAAACAAGAATGTAACAATTTAGATGCAATTAGAATGATAGTTAACCAATTAAGAAAGCATTTATTAAGTTTGGGAAAATTGGTTACTTGATGGTGTTGAGCCAGTAGTGGTTGTTTTCAGCAAGTGAAAGTGTGCAAAACAAATAACAAAGTTTATATTTGAAAAGGTTATCAAATTTTAGTTGGATTACATGTTTCACATTCTGAAATTGGACTTTGGATTATTTAATTATGAATTAAACAATATTAAACAATTTTTAATTGAATTAAACAAGATTTGAATTGTTTAGGCAATTTTAATTATTCAAAACAGAAAACAAAAATTATATTTGATTAGGTTATTTAAAATGGTATGGAAAACATATTTTATTTGCATTTATTGGATTAGTAAATAAATAGTTATTGAATTTAGCAAAATACAATTGAATGATTTAAATTTGAATTGAATTGTAATTTGAAAGTTCAAAACAGAACACAAGTTGGATATTTGGAAAGTTTGTTAAATTCTGAACAGAAAACATATATAACTTTTAGTTGTTGGATTAACAGATTTAAAGTTATTGAATTTCAAAGTTTATTGCTTTATTCTGTTATTTAAAAGAAAATTTAAAACAGATTCCTTTTTATTCCGTTTTATACGCACTGGAAGCTTACCCACAGGCACTGCCCTGTGGGCCTGCGAGGCCAGCGTGGCGCACACGCTTGCGTGGCCACTGGGGAGGCTGACGGTGGGCCTGGCGCGCTGAAGCAAACGATCAAAAAAAGGTTGCGCGTTGCGGGGCTCGAACCCGCAACCTGCGCAAGGTTCAGAGAGAGTGTTACCGCTGCGATGGAATCCGTTTCGTGACAGAGAGAGCGACGCAGACAAGTTCAGGTTCAGAAAACTCTATCTGAACTTTTAACTGCAACGCACGACGGTGACTGACAGCGGCGGAAGGAAAACGACGGGCACCGGCGACGAGGCCACGGATTGGCGGCGCTGGGCAACTAGATGTACGCGCAACAGCCAGGAGGACAAGTTCGTTTGCTCGACGGGCCCGTGTTCGCACAGAAACGACACCAACTGCGACTATGGCGCCACGGTGGTGGACCTCGCCGGCGGTTCAGAAAAGGACTCGCGCGTAACGGAAACGAAAGGAAGGTACAGGGGGGGGAATCGATGCGGGAGCTCACATTGAGTGGGTTGGAGACGAGAGGAGGACGGGAGGACGACGGTGGCGACGGCGCGGTGAAGGTTTTCAGAACGGCCGCGGCGAGGATGACCTCATCGTCGTCGATCACGGTCCCCTGGACCTCGCTGCGGTTGTCGGAGAGGAAGTAGAGGTTCGCGCGGTGTCGATGGCGGCCTCAGAGTGGTCAATGGAGGTCCACGGCGTGCTGTCGACGGCGATCCTCGACGCCGTTCTTCCACCCCCGAAACGCCGGCAAGAAATTGGCTAGAAAGAAGAGAGGAGATGGTGGCTGGCGGCGGCAGGAAGGGAAGAGGGAACCTAGGCTAGGGTTTCGGTGGGAGGTAGAGGGTAGATATAGACAGGGAGGGCAGGTGGAGCTCGGAGTGGTTGAAGGCTGACGTGCGCTGACGTCGCCTGTACGGAGCTAGGAGAAAGCCAGCAGGCCGCGCGCGTTGGAAAGGCTGGGGTTGTGGGCTGGGCTTGGCCCAGCCTGCCTCTCCCCTCAGCCGAAAATGTTTAATTAATTTGTTCTGTTTTATTTTTTTTTTGCAGTTTGCTTTTGGAAGAAAAAGGTAGGGTTTTGCTTATAGAAAAATTTGAAAAAAATTTGGTTAAGCCTTCTAGGTAATTAGAAACCACCCTGCAAGCTTGGATGTCAAAAATTGAAATTTAAGATAGTAGTTTGCATTGGAAATCAAAATAGAGGGATTTTCAATATTAATAAAACCATTATGAAAACATGCTTTTAAAATAGGGTTACCCCTAAGATTTGGAATGTTTTAAAGAATACCAATTTGTGTTGAACTTCATGGATTCAAAATTTTGATGATTTGATAATTGTTTTGAGTTTGGAAAAGGACTTGGAAATAATTGAGTAATTTGGTTAATTGATTTTAAGCAACAACTTAAAAGGTGAATTATAATGAGTTGCTTTGAAACAAAAGAGGGTTTTAGTTTGCACTTCTTGATTTGAAAGGTTGTAACAGACAAGTGATTAAAACAGAATTAACCAGTGGAAAAACAATTTAGGGGTTTTAATTGCAAGTTTGAAATTGGAAGTTTTTTTTTTTTTGAGCAAGCTTAAAAGTTTAAATTGTTTTGAAATTTTCAGTTGTGATGTAAACATGGTGCAATGCAATGTGGTGCATATGATGCAAGCAATCAAACAGGTAACACCCCAGGTGTTACAGACGACACCACTAACAAGGGATTGCGCCCTCGCAATCCACCTGCTAACCCGGGAGGGGAAAGAAGTTCGACTATCGATTCTTCGTGCTTCCAGTTGATCTCCTCGACACCACTAACAAGAGATTCTTGCTCGGAGTGACGACGATGTCCTTCCACCAGGAACCTTCCGATGATCGAACCTATTAGGTTAAGGGCTCAGAAAACGTCCACCCACGTAGGATCCTAAGGCTTTGAAAGATAGACAGGAAGAGAGACTCCAAAACAAATAAGATGGGAGGAAAAATAGATTAGAGGAGAAAACAAGAATCCTATTGAGATGTTTTCCAAAATAGTTTAGCAGAAATAGTTCTTGACACTCTAGGAACAACGACCGTTAGCGAGGTTAACCTACAGGCTTTGCGGACCCGTTGCTTCGATTACCATTCGTATCGAAACAATATCGGGAATCGGAACCAAGGCTCTGATACCATTTGTGACGCCCCGAGATCGGGCACTATGCAGATTTCAGCATTACCGCCAAATCCGCATAATAACCGATTCCAGGTTGCCAGTTATGATAACATTACAATAGTTCACGAATAATCCACAATTACAACAGCAACAGATAGATACAAGAGGACTCAACGAGCCAGGGATACAACTGATACAATACAAAGATCCAAATAACAGCGGAAGAAACAAACGTCCGTCTACGGACAAGATCCAAATTGGACTAAGAGTCCTGAAGATAACCGAAGGCGTCCAATCCCTGCCCAGGCCAAGCCGGAGGGATTCCCAAGCTAACGTCGTCAGACTTCAAACCTGTTGACTGCAAGTTGGAATTTGCAGCCACGAAAGAGATTCGTGGGTCAGTACGGTTAAGTACTGGCAAGGGGAATAAAGCCCATACTCACAAGTTATACCGGCGTAGCCAATCATCACAAGATACAAATACTTTAGGATCAACGGAAAGGAAGGGGGGGTTATTGCAAATAAGCGACAACAGGCTGCACTAACCAACTACAGAGATTCTATTACCTCCAACTATCAGAAAGGGGATAAGATCGAGGATTGTAACCAACTGAAAATAAATACAAACAAACCCATCCTGGACCTCGCCCCTTTAGCCAAAGAAGCAATCCGAGGATAACTCACACAGTTGTATTAAAGGTGATTCAAGTTATCGTGTGGATAAACCTGTTACTAGTCAAGTTATTAATCAGTGGGTATATCATGGTTGATCATTATGTTTAAGTTGTCCTGAGTACTTGTTAGCCAGTACTTTCACCAAGTAATCCATAACCGCGGAAAACACGGCTTCTCGAGAAGATTTACCCTGCAGGGGTGCACCAAAGTAACCACACTCATGAATATCCCGCCAGATGGAATGCCTCCCACCAAGCGGGGCACTCAACACAATCCAACCCTTCTTCGCATCAAGCCCAAAGCACCTTGGGCGCACGGCTAATCGAGCCCAGAAGAAAATGGACCCTCATAGCACTCTAAGAACGTGTCCCCCTATATGCCGACTACGAAAGTTCCACCCGGGATCCAAGGGCTCGCAAAATCATGCATGCAGCAAATGGAAAACCCGAACTAAATGAGGCGATTTGGACGAGATGCGAATCGGGTCAAACTGAGGGGGAGCCCATACTCCCCAAATGCGGGTAGTGCGCTCATCATGGATCAGTAGACAAGACCCTTTTCCTATTAGGGTCGACACTAGCAGGCCTCAAAACCTCAAAGGGCCTCCTGCCGGTGCCTTATCATCAAATTATTATTATTATTACCATTAGCAATTATCAGGTTTGATTGGTTAACATCGAGCCCCCGGAACAATAATAATAGTGAAGAAGTAACCGACAACGAGTTCGAGCAAAAGCAACCCTAAGCAGGCTAGATAGGAACAGGCTCAATCAACGGCTGTAGGTATGGGAATGAGGCAATATCAGGGCTCAAGGTACCATGTGATAGGTTCGTAACAGAAGCAATCTTCTACTAAGGCTAGCAGAAAAGAGCAACGGAAGTATCGGTAACAAGTGATGAAAGGCAGCCATATGGCATGCAAGTGAGTATACTTGCCTGAGATCCCGCAAGGTAGCAGAACTTGTCGTTGCTCACATCATCTCAACGTCCTATCCGAGAAGAAGCAACGAACCTCGAACAAACACCGGAATGCAACAATTACTACTACGGCAAAAGATCCAGCATGAACAAGATATGGATGCATGACAAGTTTAAAGATGCATCAAGGTAAACTAGTTGACAAGATAAACAGATTTAAATGGACCCTTATGCAAGGTGAGTTGCATATGGATGCACCTGTTAAGGTTGAAGCAATGATCTACAATTAGTTAACATGTGCAAGTGGTTTATCATGATGCATGCATGATGAAAACAAGAATGTAACAATTTAGATGCAATTAGAATGATAGTTAACCAATTAAGAAAGCATTTATTAAGTTTGGGAAAATTGGTTACTTGATGGTGTTGAGCCAGTAGTGGTTGTTTTCAGCAAGTGAAAGTGTGCAAAACAAATAACAAAGTTTATATTTGAAAAGGTTATCAAATTTTAGTTGGATTACATGTTTCACATTCTGAAATTGGACTTTGGATTATTTAATTATGAATTAAACAATATTAAACAATTTTTAATTGAATTAAACAAGATTTGAATTGTTTAGGCAATTTTAATTATTCAAAACAGAAAACAAAAATTATATTTGATTAGGTTATTTAAAATGGTATGGAAAACATATTTTATTTGCATTTATTGGATTAGTAAATAAATAGTTATTGAATTTAGCAAAATACAATTGAATGATTTAAATTTGAATTGAATTGTAATTTGAAAGTTCAAAACAGAACACAAGTTGGATATTTGGAAAGTTTGTTAAATTCTGAACAGAAAACATATATAACTTTTAGTTGTTGGATTAACAGATTTAAAGTTATTGAATTTCAAAGTTTATTGCTTTATTCTGTTATTTAAAAGAAAATTTAAAACAGATTCCTTTTTATTCCGTTTTATACGCACTGGAAGCTTACCCACAGGCACTGCCCTTTGGGCCTGCGAGGCCAGCGTGGCGCACACGCTTGCGTGGCCACTGGGGAGGCTGACGGTGGGCCTGGCGCGCTGAAGCAAACGATCAAAAAAAGGTTGCGCGTTGCGGGGCTCGAACCCGCAACCTGCGCAAGGTTCAGAGAGAGTGTTACCGCTGCGATGGAATCCGTTTCGTGACAGAGAGAGCGACGCAGACAAGTTCAGGTTCAGAAAACTCTATCTGAACTTTTAACTGCAACGCACGACGGTGACTGACAGCGGCGGAAGGAAAACGACGGGCACCGGCGACGAGGCCACGGATTGGCGGAGCTGGGCAACTAGATGTACGCGCAACAGCCAGGAGGACAAGTTCGTTTGCTCGACGGGCCCGTGTTCGCACAGAAACGACACCAACTGCGACTATGGCGCCACGGTGGTGGACCTCGCCGGCGGTTCAGAAAAGGACTCGCGCGTAACGGAAACGAAAGGAAGGTACAGGGGGGGGAATCGATGCGGGAGCTCACATTGAGTGGGTTGGAGACGAGAGGAGGACGGGAGGACGACGGTGGCGACGGCGCGGTGAAGGTTTTCAGAACGGCCGCGGCGAGGATGACCTCATCGTCGTCGATCACGGTCCCCTGGACCTCGCTGCGGTTGTCGGAGAGGAAGTAGAGGTTCGCGCGGTGTCGATGGCGGCCTCAGAGTGGTCAATGGAGGTCCACGGCGTGCTGTCGACGGCGATCCTCGACGCCGTTCTTCCACCCCCGAAACGCCGGCAAGAAATTGGCTAGAAAGAAGAGAGGAGATGGTGGCTGGCGGCGGCAGGAAGGGAAGAGGGAACCTAGGCTAGGGTTTCGGTGGGAGGTAGAGGGTAGATATAGACAGGGAGGGCAGGTGGAGCTCGGAGTGGTTGAAGGCTGACGTGCGCTGACGTCGCCTGTACGGAGCTAGGAGAAAGCCAGCAGGCCGCGCGCGTTGGAAAGGCTGGGGTTGTGGGCTGGGCTTGGCCCAGCCTGCCTCTCCCCTCAGCCGAAAATGTTTAATTAATTTGTTCTGTTTTTTTTTTTTTTTGCAGTTTGCTTTTGGAAGAAAAAGGTAGGGTTTTGCTTATAGAAAAATTTGAAAAAAATTTGGTTAAGCCTTCTAGGTAATTAGAAACCACCCTGCAAGCTTGGATGTCAAAAATTGAAATTTAAGATAGTAGTTTGCATTGGAAATCAAAATAGAGGGATTTTCAATATTAATAAAACCATTATGAAAACATGCTTTTAAAATAGGGTTACCCCTAAGATTTGGAATGTTTTAAAGAATACCAATTTGTGTTGAACTTCATGGATTCAAAATTTTGATGATTTGATAATTGTTTTGAGTTTGGAAAAGGACTTGGAAATAATTGAGTAATTTGGTTAATTGATTTTAAGCAACAACTTAAAAGGTGAATTATAATGAGTTGCTTTGAAACAAAAGAGGGTTTTAGTTTGCACTTCTTGATTTGAAAGGTTGTAACAGACAAGTGATTAAAACAGAATTAACCAGTGGAAAAACAATTTAGGGGTTTTAATTGCAAGTTTGAAATTGGAAGTTTTTTTTTTTTTGAGCAAGCTTAAAAGTTTAAATTGTTTTGAAATTTTCAGTTGTGATGTAAACATGGTGCAATGCAATGTGGTGCATATGATGCAAGCAATCAAACAGGTAACACCCCAGGTGTTACATAGCATTACATAAAGATGATCTCGATCATGTAGGGAAGCTCACGAGATCTAAACATGAGGTACAAAGTGGAGAGAACAACCATCTAGCTACTGCTATGGACCCGTAGTCCAGGGATGAACTACTCACGCATCACTTCGGAGGAGGGCATGGTGGTGTAGACCCCTCCGGTGATGAATTCCCCCCCGGCAGGGTGTCGGGGAGAGCTCCAGAACCTCTCGATCTCGGGATGACGATGACGGCGGCCTCGGGTGTTTCTCGGGACGAAGTGGTATATTTTTAGGGTTGACGCATCGGGGGGTATAAATAGGCGAAAGGGCAAAGATGGTGGAGGCCTGGGGGGCCCACACCACCTCATGGCGCGACCAGGGGGTGCACCGCCCTATGGTGTGGCCCTCCTCCGGGCCTCTTAGGGACTCCATGGAACCTTCGGGAATTCTAGAACCTCCGGACTTTGAATTTTCCAATTCCGAGAATATTTCCAGAACAAGTTTTCTGAAACTAAAAACAGCAGAAAACAGGGAACTGACTTTGTGGCATCTTGTCAATTGGTTGGTCCCGAAAATCGATAAAAAGACATAAAGTGTATAGCAAACATGTAGGAAACAACGTGAAAACAATATGGAACATCAGAAATTAAGGATACGTTTATGACGTATCAACATCTCCAAGCTTAGTTCCTACTCGTCCTCGAGTTGGTAAACGATAAAAACACATAATTTCTAAGGTGACATGCTACCAACATAAACTTGATCATCAATAATGTAAAAGCATAAGTAAGTTGAGATCATAGAACTTCAACACAAGCATAACAAATGAAATTTTAACAATAAAGCATAGCAATCACCTTGCATCATGAGAAGTAACACAAATAAAAGATCATGAATAACAATGCAATGCAAGATATATGTTTGTTTCAAGTATAGAGAAAACATGGCAAAGTGATATTTTGTTAGTCCTTAAGAGTGGGGAAAAACATAAATGCCAGGACACCTTCAAAGTTCATGAGGAAGACTAGAACAAATAATTAGAGAACAAGCAATAACACATCATGAATCAATTAATAATGTTTCTAGGACAAATGCACATAAAAGTCAGAATGGCAACTATGCTTTCTCAACTTTGCATAAACTTAGAAGATGAAGACTCAACATAAAAGTAAAAGAAAGGACCTTCGCAGAGGGAAGCAGGGATCAACGCATGTGCTAGAGATCTTTATTTTATTAAACAGAGGTATAAAAGTTTTGACACTCCTCCCATCCATCTTACACGAACCATGGCTAACCGAATCCTCGGGTGCCTGCCAACAATCACATACTATGGAGGAGTATTTATATTTTTAGAGAGGTGTATGCTTATGTCAACGAATGGTAAACAGAAAATACAGTGCGTCACAAGCCAACTAGACTTCACAAGAGCGGCTCCCATAGAAGGACGCATCTGGGTAGAAGGTCATCCCTCTTTCTCTTCTGTTTACACAATTATGCTTTGACTGATAAATCAGGGGGGAAATAGTGAAGAGAATTTGTTGTTATTAATTTGGGGCTGGGCACCCTGCTGCCAGCTCTTCTATCAATTGGATAAGCGGATAAAGCCACTAGTCTAGGGTGTGAAAGTCCAATCAACAAGTGATATAAAGATTCTCTATTTACGTCCTCATGAGCTAAAACAGGAGTAATTTTGAAAGTTTTAAAGGTAACACATGAGCAATTTACTTTGGAGTGGCAGTTAAATACCACATGTAGGTAGGTATGGTGGACACATTTTGCATACATTGGTTTTTTGGAGTTGGATGCACGAGTAGAGCTCATACTCAGTATAAGTGGAGGCTATCAAAAGAATGCGAGCGACAAATCAAGAGAGCATATGAGCCATAATCATGCATAGCGACATAAACATCATTAATCAAAGAATAAGTGGTACCACAAGTTCAAAAACTAAATGATCATAGAGGCTATAAGTGACAGGTTCAAAGTCATAAACATGATGTGAGCATACGCCAAGTCAACCAAATAAAACATTCTAAAGAGAACACCACAAATTTATGCTTCAATATGACAAGAACAACTCATGATTCTTTCAATGGAACATTAAACACTCTTGGATATTTGAGACTAATCATGATACTAAATAACCACTAGGCTTTAGAATTTAAATAACATCTAGCATGACATGCAAAAGTCTAGCCACAGTCTATACAAACTTCTACTTGCACCATTATAAATTCTACTTCAAGCAGCAGTTTCTTTTCCCATCAAGCACCATACAAAACATGCTTTAACAAAAACTATCTAAATGCTACAGAAAGAAAACATGATAGTACTCACAAAACACTACTAAAACTAACAACTATGAACAAGAGATGCAATGAAAACAAGAGCTAAACAGGAATTTTTGCAACACCTAGAAGAAAAATTAAGAATATTAGCATAGCAAGTATTCAAACGAAAAAGCGGAGAGTGCTCCCAAACAAGAAATTCTAGGGTCAAACTATATTATTGCATCAAGGAAAACAAAAGAAAAACAAAACAAAAGAAAAACAAATAGACGCTCCAAGTAAACTTCATATGATGTGACCGAATAAAAATATAGTTTCACTAGAAGTGACATTATAGATTGTTGATGAAGAAGGGGATGACTTGGGAATCACCAAGCTTAGATGCTTGAGTATTCTTAAAATATGCTTGGATGAACCATGGGGGCATCCCCAAGCTTTCACCTTGCACTCTTCTTGATCACATATATCACCCTCTGCTCTTAACCCTTGAAAACTTCCTTCACACCATACTCAAAGAGTAATTCGCACTAGAGGGTTAGTGCAACAATAAAAAATCCATGGGTTTTGTATGGGAACAAGTGATATTGATACTTTTAAACATTATATACAACCATTGATGTTTTGTGAAGCAAACAAATCCACTTGACATCGTAAAAGAGCAAATGGAAGAAAAATGGCAGAATCTGTCCAAACCAGAACAATCTATAAAGACGAATTTTTTCGAGGTACTTACTTTGCTCAGATAAAAAAAACTTAAAGAACAAAAAAAGTTGAGGAATTAGCCGAGGAATAAGCACAACAAAATTTCAGGTCATTCTGATTTTTCTGTGAATTAGACGATTTTTTACGGTGGACAACAGAAATCTGTTTCCTGCGCAGAAATCCAAAAACCAACTCCAACTCTCGTCAGAAACTTTACTTGGCACAACTAAAACATGAAAAGAAAGATATAATGAGTTTATACAGAAGTATAGAACCCCTTGACTCAAAGAAAACAGAGAAAAACAAAGTAAAAATAAAACCATGGGTTATCTTCCAAGAAGTGCTTTTCTTTAACGCCTTTTAGCTAGGCCAAAAAAAGTGGAATCAAGTATTTCAAGTGAAGAAGCATCCAAATTGTAACTTGTTCGAATAATAGAATAAAAAGGCAACTTCATTCACTTTCTAGGAAATTGTTCCTTACCTTTCTTGAGTGGGAACTGAAATTTAATATTCCCCTCCTTCATATCAATAACAACACCAACATTTCTAAGAAAAGGTCTTCCCAAAACAATTGGACAAGAAGCATTGCATTCAATATTCAAAAAAACAAAATCAACGGGGATAAGATTATTATTAACCAGTATAAGCACATCATAAAATCTCCACAAAGGTTTCTTTCTAACATTATCAATAAGACGAACATCCAAATAACAGGTTCCAAAGGTGGTAAATCAAGAATATCATAGAGCTTCTTGGGCATAATAGAGATACTAGCACCAAGATCACATAGAGCATTGCAATCAAAATCATTCACTTTTATTTTAATAATGGGTTCCCAACCATAATCTAGTTTCCTAGGGATAGAGGCTTCACATCTTAATTTATCCTCTCTAATTTGCATGAGAGCATTTGTAATATCTTTTGTGAAAGCCATATTCATAGAACTAGCATTAGGACAACTAGCAAGATTTTGTAAGAATTTAATCACTTCAGTTATGTTACAGTCATCAAAGTCAAGATCATTTTTATCAAAGGTAATAGGACCATTGTCTCCCATATTTCTAAAAATTTCAGGACTTTTATCAGGAACATTTTTAGCAGTTTCAGGCAGTTTTGCATTTTTAATAGCAAAAGTGAGAGTATTTCCAACACCAATTACTTTACCATTGATAGTACAAGGTTTTATAGCATGAGAAGCTTCAGTTTTACTAGTGGTGGTAATGGTGCAAACATTAGCTATATTATTCTTTCTAGCTATTTCATCTTCTCTTTCCCATCTAGCATGCAATTCAGCTAATATCATAACATTATCATCAACTAGCAAATATGCCTATGCGTTGCAACGAAGAGAGAAAAAATGTCACATAGGCATATGGTTACGATTGTGCATAATTATAAAGTTGGAATTTATCTTCTATATAAACACGTGCTTCATCCTTCATATGAGTGTTATTACTATATATCACCATAAGAGGAGGTTTAGCACTATAAAGTATAAACCCAATGTAAAAGTATTTCCTATTTGTTGGCAAATTATGTTTTGGAGAAGATAATTAGAGATAAATATGCAATTACATGCAGAAGACAGTGGCTTTACTGCTTACCTTTTTAGAAGATTATTTGGTAAAATATCTAATTTGGTGGAGCCAATGGTAGCAGCTAAAAACAAAATAAGATATACAAAGCGGAAAGCTCTCTGTTAAGCACAATCAAACCAAATATGTTAATGCATTTAATTCAAAAAAAATAGCACGAAAATTTCAATGCTTTTTTAAAGAGGAAAACATGATAAGGGAACAATTATTCACCTTCACTATTACCAAATAATTACCCAGCACTATCATGCTCTTGGTGTTTTTATTCATGGTGTTGTTCTCGCCTCACCTCACGCCCCTTCTCTTCAGCTCCACATTTTTCTTTAATGTCTCGTCGGTTTCCCAGCAGCAACCAAAAGCAGCGGTGTTCATGCTCAGTAATCAACCAATCCATCCCGGATGCTCTATGTATCGATCGTTACATTGCACGCACGTTCCTTAATTCTACTTGATTCAAACCACATAATAGAAGACATGGACTACATCATATGCATTAATGCATGGCCACTTGCTGGTTTTCTGGGTGGCGCTGTTTACACCCCGTGTCGGCAGTTTGGCAAATAAAAACCATGTACTCGCGGCCGGCGGGGCGTTCTTCACAATCACGTCCAGCGTCATCACCATCTCCGGCGTCACATGATTACGTTGTCCAGCCGCGCCCTCTATGTTCTCCCCGGGTTCATCGGCTTATGCAGGCTTGCACAGCTCCACGACCGTGTCAACCATGTCGGGGCTCCTGCTACGCCTGCCGTGAACGGGCACCCAAGGAATTCCCCTACCCTCCCGACATTCTCTGCTGGGTCATGCAGGATCTCCTCCTATCTAAGAAAGAGTACCTTCTTGGCCGCCTCTTGCTCGCCTCCCAGTACTCGCGGAGGCAAGCTCGGCCGGACTGTATCCATTGCAGCTCTCACAATATTCCTTAAAGAGCTTGTCAAACTTGAGTCGGCAGCACCTGAAGGCTAGCGCGCAGCACGGAGAAGCGCTTGGGGTCGACTGCACTCCCTGGGCGGGGCTCGATGATTGGCTTTTTTGCTGAACGAAAAATGGACGATAACGACGAGCAGCTCAGGGAAGAACTCGTCATTGGAGACGATGTCGGGGCATACGCCCGGTGTCGGCTGCTATGCTGCTAGGTTTTTATGTTGAGAATCGAGGTGGCGGACGGATTTGATCGCTCGTCGATCTGATTTAGAGAGGATGTGGCCTGGTTTTTTTCTCTCGTTATACTAGTAATCATGTACGTGCAATGCACGTGTATACTAATGCACAAATGTTCAAGATAGGTAGCAAATTATCTAAATTTCAAGTTTAATTAATAGATACAAATAATTCATCTATGGTGCCAAACAATAAATCTCTCTTATTTGAATTTGTTCCTTCACTACATAAATTGGAATGAAAAAAACACCAAAATAAATTGTCAGTAAGGACATGTACAACGAAGGCGCTTAGCGTAAGCGCTAGGCTCCTAATCCTAGCCATTATTGCCAAATCCCAGAGAATATCCTGCATTCTGTATTATATATTTTGTTATGTACTTATTCAAAATCGTTCTTACTTTCATTAGAAGTAAAGAAAGGTAAACATCGCAGAAGTGTTTCCAAATAATAACATGACACCATTCTTCCAAATTGCTTTCACTATAACTGCAATTGCGGACGAAGAAGAATCACAGGTTAACGTCAATCAACAAAAAAACTTCCTAATTTCTGGCATATTAGGCGTACTGCACTTTCATATTTTATCTATACTTCTGATAAAATAAAACCTCACTAACATGTATTAATGATTTTCTATCTTAACATGCAAGCTATCCACATCATCCATTTTCCTAACCAATCAAATATATAGCCATGTCATCACCACCAATATGCTAATCACCACATGCAAGCTACATATCATTCATTTTTGAACCATCTAATTCTTCATATTAATAATTTTTTAAAATATAAATATACTATGATCAACTGAATTTTGAAAATTCACATAGAAACCAACCATAATGTACAAAATCTCTTATAAAACTTTGTTTAAAATATATTTTCTAAAGCAGTCCCGCAGCAACGCGCGTAGTATCCTTCTAGTGTTAAAAAAAACACGTTTCCACTATCCTCTGAGTGTTTCTTTTGCGAAGATCAATTGAATGTACACAACCTTACTTTCAACACAGAAGACATGCATAAAGTTAGTTTGCCAAGCAATTTGCATGCATCTGAGTTATTTTGACAGAATACGTGAGCCAGCTTCATAAAAATTATAGTAGTACCTGTCATCCCAATTCACTCGTTTTGAAGAAAAGAAAAATACCAAATTCGGCTGATTGATATAGAATGTAGGAGCTCCATGCTAGTGCCTCCCCATTAAGTAGTTAGAGGCTTGAAAGAGCATTGTGAGACACTAACCGTGTTGCCTACTTGCCTTAGCAGAAGCTCTTCCTGCAGGAGGCCAATGGAAGTGATAACATCACTATGGTGGAGGCAAGCTTAATACACCATATATGTTCCAGGGCGAAGTGAGTTGCAGGTAGTCTATCCGGACGGCTATTCTGCAAATAGAAAGTAAGCTATCATATCTTGAGGAATGAGCAATATAAAAGAGATGCTGACTTGGTGACCAAATAAGCTCAACGCATGACTGTAACATCCCAAGTCTGAAAAATAGCCTTTAGAATGTTTGCCCTCTGTTATTTTATGTTTTGCATCATGGCATCATGTTGATTGCAATTGTTTTGCTTGTTTTACTTTTGTTTTCCAACTGTTTTCCTTTGTTTTCCTTTGTTTTCTATTTGAATTTCAACTCAAATTTCAAACCTTTTGTTTCATCCTTGTGATGTTACAATTTCTAAAAAGATATTTCAAAATAAAACAATTATTTGTTTCCATTAAAGTGTGATTCCAAACTATTGTTTTGTTTCTATAAAAATGCATCCAATAATCAAACCCTTTTCAAATTCAATTTGTTTTCCATTTGAAGTTCCAAACCAACATCCAAATAGTTGTTTCCAAATAAAAAAAAAACTTATTTGTTTCCAAATAATCCCATAATGATCACTTATTAAATTGTTGGTTTTAATCAAACAATTAATTCAATCCATTAATTCCAAATCATTTCAAATTCAAATCAAATCTTCCAATCAGCACCCAATTTCAAATTATAAAAATTACCAAACAAACCAAACCATTTGATCTTTTTAATCATTAGGATTCACCCTAATAAACATGTTGATTTTACTCAAAATCAAATAATAAGCAATTCTTTCAAATGTTGTTTTAAATTACAAAACAGTAATTAAAAAATTAAACTTTTGGAAACCCCAAACTTCACATGTTGCATTCCAATAAGGAGTTGTTACAAAATAAAGGTTCCCTAAAAAATTTCTACCCCAAACCCCCTTCTATTCCTTCCTATCTCTTTTGCAGCAAAAAAAAATAAAACAAACAGAAAGAATAAAAAGAAAGCTGTTAGAGAGAGAGGGAGCGCAACCAGCCCAGCCCACCAATTTTTCTGGCCCGATACCCCCCTGATGTCGCTTTCTCCTTCCTCTGTCGTCAGCAGCTGTACGAACTGAAGCAGAACCACCCGATCTTCTCCCCCTCGCTCGATGCCATGCCGTACACCTCCTCATCCCCTATATCTAACCTACCTGCTGCTAACCTAGCCCTAGTTCTTCTCCGCCTGCGCCGCCATCCCTCTCTCCCCCTCGATCTCATCTCCAAAAGTTGCTGTTTCTCTCATGTCTGAACCTCGACACCACCTCGTCGCCTCTCTGAAAACCGCCGCCGCTCGCCGTCTCCGGTGGCTAGCAGAGCGCGCTAGCCACGGGAATGGAAAGGCCTCAATGCCACCTACAACCTCGACACCACATCGGAGCCCGAGGAGGGCCAGAGCGCCGCCGCCGTGAAGCTTTTGTCGCCGGCCGTCGCCCTGCCTGCTGCTCCGCTCCCTGCCTGCAGCGACCCGACCCCTTCTACCCCGATCGCCTCCAGATCGCCAAGGTGAGGCCGTCCCCCCTCCGGTTCCCTCCCTCCTTTCCTCTAGGTCACCGCACCACCCCCACGCGCCTCCCTGTTTCCCCTCCGGCGAGCAGGCCGACTGCAGCCATCGACCATTGTCCTCTCGATCTGAAGCAGTACCTGTTCGTGTTCAGTTAGTTCAGAAACCAAGCCGCAGCGAAAGCCTTTACCCCCCTAGCCCCCCTCCTGTTACAAACACAAGCAGCTATCCCACTGGTTCAGGTTCCCTGTGCGCTATCAGGAGGTGGGGAGATCAAATCCCACCCCCTGCACATTAACAAACTTTTTTATTTTTGTATTGTTTGGTCACATCACTTTCAGATAATCACATCTAGGCCCCTGTTACTAAAATCTAGCCCCTGGAAAATATTTTCTAAGCCCCTAGTGCAGTAAAAATGGCAGATTTACCCCAAATTTTGTAAATTGCATAAATAAATCATTATAACTCCAAATCCAACATTTTTTATATGTTTTCAATACCAAATTAAATGTTCTATCCAAATATAAAATTTGTTTACTGTTTTGAATATTTTAAATTGGTGCAATATTTGAAAACTTGTCAAATTCACTTAAATTTGCAAAATTCATAACATGGGCATAAAAATTCCAATTTCAACAAACTAAATATGTTTTCCAATCAATTTTTCATGTACTTTCCAAATATAAATTTTGTTTGCTGTTTTGAATAATTTAAATTGCTGAAAACAATTGTTTCTTGTTTATTGCATTTAAAATTGCCAAAATAATAACTTGCTCATTTTAAATCCAATTTCCACAAATGAAATATGTTTTCCATGCAAAATTAAACCCTCTTTCCAAATATAAACTTTGTTTTCTGTTTTGAATAATTAAAATTGGTTAAATAATTTAAAACTTGTTTAATTCATTTAAAATTGGTAATTTCATAACTTGATCAAAACAAATTCTTTTGGGACATATAAAATATGTTTTCCAACCCTAAAAGCATAAACTTTTCAAATATGAATCTCACTTAATGTTTTGAACAAATAAAAATTCAAATAAGTTCATGTTTGAATTAAATTCATTTAATTCTTGCTTAAACTTGTTTAATTCATAAATAATTTATTTGAAATCCTTTTTCAACAAGTGAAACATGTATTCCAACTAAAATCTTGTTTTCTTTTCAAATATAAACTTTGTTATCTATTATGAACAATTTAACTTGATGAAAACAACAAATGCTTGTGTGACACCTTTAAGTAACCAAAATTCCAACACTTACTAAATGAATTTCTAAACTTGGTAAACCTTATTTCCATTTGGTTCTATTGTTGTTATTTTGTTGTTTTCCTCATCCATGCATCATGCTAATCCACTTTCATATAATGATTAGTTGTAAAACAATTAATTCAACCATAATTCATGGGCTTTCCATATGCAATCCAATTGCATATGGGTCCATTTAATCCTGTTTCTATCTTGTCAACTAGTTTATTTTGATGCATCTATTAACATGACATGCATCATCCCATGTTTGTGCACTATACCCTGATATTGATTGTTTATCTTTCTGCAATGTTTGTTTGCTTCTTCCCGGATATACGACGACGTTGAGACCGACGATACTTACGACACCCCTTCTAAGGAGTTAGCTCAGTACCAGGCTACTGGGTTTTGCAGGCAAGTTATCACTCACATGAACCACTGTGTTCCTTTCAACATTGGTTACCGATACTTTCCGTTGTCCTTTTTTCTGCTAGCCTTAGTAGTAGTTGTTCTGTTACGAACCTATCACATGAATCCCTTAAAACCTGATATTGCCTCATCTCCCTTCCTACAACCATTGTTTGAGCCAGTGTCTTACTAGCATGCTTAGGTTGCTTTTGCTCGAGTCTGTTATCCATTACTTTCTGTTACTATATCTATTACCTTGTGGGGGCTCGATGTTTAATCAATCAATCATGCTAATGCTATTGTTAAATAATAAATTTGATGATAAGGCACCGGCAGGAGGCCCATGAGAGGTTTTGGAGCCTGCTAGTGTCGACCCTAATAGGAAAAGGGTCTTGTCTACTGATCCATGATGAGCGCACTACCCGCATTTGGGAAGCGAGTATGGGCGCCCCCCTCAACTTGACCTGATTCGCATCTCGTCCAAATCACCTCATTTAGTTCGTGTTTTCCATTTGCCGCATGCATGTTTTTGCGAGCCCAGGCCAGGGTGGAACTTTCGTAGTCGGCATATAGGGGGACACGTTCTTAGAGTGCTATGAGGGTCCATTTTCTTCTGGGCTCGATTAGCCGTGCGCCCAAGGTGCTTTGGGCTTGATGCGAGGAATGGTTGGTTGTGTTGAGTACCCCGCTTGGTGGAAGGGCCTTTCCATCTGGCGGGTTATTCATGAGTGTACGGCCAAATTGGTGCAACCCTGCAGGGATAATCTTCTCGAGAAGCCGTGTTTTCCGCGGTTATGGATTACTTGGTGAAAGTACTGGCTAACAAGTACTCAGGACAACTTAAACATAATGATCAAACATGTTACACCCCATGATTAATAATTTGACTAGTAATAGGCTTATTGACACAATAATTTGAACCATCACTATTACAACTGTGTGAGTTATCCTCGGATTGCTTCTTTGGATAAGGGGCGAGATCCAGGATGGGTTCGTTTGAAGTTATCTTTCAGTTGGTTACAATCCTCGATCTTATCTCCTTTCTGTTAGCCGGATGTGTTAGAATCTCTGTAGTTGGTTAGCGCAGCCAGTTGCAGCATCTTTTATATCCCCTCTCTTCCGTTGAACCCAAGGCATCTGTGCTTGGTGTTGACGGGTTACACTTTGGTGAACTGTGAGTCTTGCTTGCCAGTACGTTTATGTACTGACCCCTTTGGGGCTGTGGTTTCCGCAGACCTACGTTTCCGAGGATCTACATGGTGGCTACCACGTGGAGTATGACGAGACTGCTGACGAGTAGATAGCGGACCCGGGCAGGATCCGAGACTTCGTGGATGGGCTCCGTCTGTTTGTTTCCGGCCTCTTAGGCCTATTTGGTTCTTGTCTGTACTCAGACATGTTGAATGCTTCCGCTGTATTGGTAATGATGTATTGTTGGGGCATGTGCCCTCTGAATGATTGTATTTGCTATCTCTGCTCTAATGAGAGCCATTTGCAACTTATTTCAATCTTTTGTGTCGTAGAGATCTGTTGTGATATCACTTGTTAAACGCCGTTGACGTACCATGTGTGTATGGTTTGAAGTACGTCGACGGAAGTGCCTTTGATCTCTAGTGGATAGTTTACATCGACGATGGAATAGCAGGGCTTGTGTTGTCGCGCATAAGCGCAGGCCTACCAGGAAGCTGGGACGTGGGAGCAGTTATGCCCCATAATCCAAGCATCTGCTATCCAGTTCGTACGGTGAGTATCCCCTAGAAGTCAGGGTGCGACAATGACGTAGCTGTCCTTCACCAAAAACCAGCTCCTTCTGCACCACTTTGATCACCAGTTGGACCTGAAGTATGTACAGTGACATTACATGGTTTGAATCCTAAACATGTGAAACTTGCAGCTACAATTATAGTGTCAAATTTTGAAACTTGGTCAAGATAGTGTGTTTTTGTCATCCCTGTATATGCTAGGAAAAAAATAAAAATCATATATGAATAATTTGAACTTAGCAAGTACATTACCACTCCTGTACTCACTCTCCGTTCTATACATAACTTGACAGAACTGGAACAAACTAACTCAAATTACAGTCACGACACTGGAGGAATTCTGCACTTGCTTGCCAATAAAAGGCCATTCGAGCTATTACCATATGTCTGACACTAAATGTTCAGTTTTACTGATCCGAAAATTTTCAGTTTATGTGGACCTCATGTAGAAGTAGCCGTGCAAGTATTCTGCAGCTCATGGGGAACACTCGCCTGGACTAATGTCAGCATTCCCACTCTCGCTTCCACCCGCACCGCTGTTAGTCTCCTGAAAAAACCTAGAAAATGTTTGTGTATAACTGTATATCGAACAGAGAGTGAGATCAGCAGTGAAGATTGAGAATGAGAGCGATAGAGAGGGACCAGCAGCTCCTGATTGAAGAAGAGGGGGGATCGCGTGTGAGCCTGTGAGGAAGGCCTCCGTGCATGGTTCATGAAGAGGCTTCGCCACTGAAGATGGGCCTCGGGGTGGTTCCCGTCTGGCTCAGTCCATAGAGGCGCACGGAGGGCCGGGCACTGCAGTGGAGGTGCAAGCACCGGGTGTCAGGGCGGAGCACTTGGTCGCGGTGGAACGCGGCCATGGGATATTGGAGGCGGACGGCGGGTGCCTGGGGGTGGCCTGCAACCTCGGGGACAACATGAGGCGCCCTAGGGCATCCGTGGGAGATTGGAGGCCGCACATATGTGGGGGCGGCGAGGGAGCCCTAGCGCTCGATCGGCCTCGGCAGGAGGAAGAGAGCGAGGCAGGGCGAGCGAGAAAGAGTTCGGGATTAGGTATGGTTAGCGTTCTCGAGCGAGCTGATTAATTTCAGGCGAGTAATCTTCGTCGTTGATCGGAAGGCCCCACATATGGCAGGAGTGATGGACGCGGGGCGGTTCTTTTTTCCGTGAATATAGGCAGACGTGATGTAACGGCAATTGAAATAGGGGGTGGGGAGAACAAATGAATACGGGCTGTTCGATGAGTTTGCACGGACGGTCAAGATTTAATTTTCCCACAAAGTTTGGTCTTTTATAAGTAGTGGAGATGAGTAGGAGGAAGGAGACAACTGCGATTTGTTTCCATCTTGTTGCGTGGCCATGATGTTTCAGACTGAAACTGACAGGGATAGGCCTTTCATCCAAGATTTTTGGTACGTGATCGGGCGAAGGAATTTTTTTATTTTCGCAAGATCGGAATGACTTAAGAAACCCGACGGAAAATCAAGACGTGGCCCATCAAGTTGTTGTTGAAGGAAAACCAAGACGTGACCCATCAAGCTGTTGTTCGTTGTTCAATTCAACTCGCACATGACTCCAGCTAGGTTGGAACCAGGAAATAAACAACATGCTCTTCTGATTTCAAATCGACTACGACTACAAATTTTTACGGGGACTAAGAGGTGACGTACCAAAAACTACGAAAAATAAACAAACGGGTACGACTTATGGGTGGTATGGTGGGTAATTTTTATCGATTTGGATGGTAATTTTGACTGTGGACCGACCGACCAACCAACCAACCAGGGAAGCCTTAACGCTTTTATTATTAGGTAATTCTGCCCAGGAGACGACCCATCCTTGTTTCTGTTTGTCTCGATCGTAACCTGAAGTCTGAATCTCGATTTCAGTTTCGAAGCGGGCACGCAATTGATCCCCTGTACGCACCGTATGCCATCACGAGTTGAGCAGTAGCGTAGTGGCCTTGTTCCCTGGTTTGCACGGAAGGATCCCGAGTTCAAGCCCCAAACTTGGCGAGATTTCTGCTGCTTTTTTTGTTCTGTTAGACAGCGTCTGCTGCTCCTGTTGTTCTGAATCTTGATTCAGTTAACAACACCCGTACCTGAAGCCTTATCCTCCCTCGCTTCCCCCTCCTAACACAAGTTCAGTTCAGCCCATCTGGTTAGCCCAACCTTGCGCGCACCAGGAGGGTGTGGGTTCGATCCCCACACCCTGCAAATTAAACCACTTTTTGTTTTGTTTTTTCCAGAGCCATAACAAACTGCAAAATCACACCTAGGCCCCTGGCAGTTACTTCTAGACCCCTGAATATTATTTTCTAAGTCCCTGTTTCACTAAAAAATGGCAGATTGCACCCTAAAATTGTAAATTGCATAACTATTTCATTTTAACTCCAATTTTCACTTTTTAAATATGTTTTCTGTACCAAATTTAATACTCTACCCAAATATAAATTTTTTTTACTGTTTTGAATATTTTAAATTGGTGCAATATTTGAAAACTTGTCAAATTCACTTAAACTTGCAAAATTCATAACTTGGGCATAAAAATTCCAAATTCAACAAACCAAATATGTTTTCCAATCAATTTTTCATGTACTTTCCAAATATAAATTTTGTTTGCTGTTTTGAATAATTTAAATTGCTGAAAACAACTGTTTCTTAATTATTGCATTTAAAATTGCCAAAATAATAACTTGATCATTTTAAATCCAATTTCCACAAATGAAATATGTTTTCCATGCAAAATTAAACCACCTTTCCAAATATAAATTTTGTTTCATGGTTTGAATAATTTAAATTGCCTAAACAATTTAAATCTTGTTTAATTCAATTAACAATTGTTTAATATTGTTTAATTCATAATTAAATAATCCTAAGTCCAATTTCAAATTGTGAAACATGTAATCCAACTAAAATTTGATGTTCTTTTCAAATATCAACTTTGTTATTTGTTTTGAACATTTTAAATGGTTGAAAACAACAAATACTTGTGTGTTCCCTTTAAGGCACCCAAAATTCCCTAAGTTAATAATAAAATTCTAAATTGCTACACCCTATCTTAAATTGATTCTAATGTTGTTATTTTGCTGTTTCCCTTTTGCATGCATCATACTAAACCACCAGCACCTGTTGATTAGTTGGAAAACAAATAACCTAACCAAAATCCCTGGGCTTTTCATATGCAACTCAAATTGCATATGGGTCCCTTTAAATCTGTTTATCTTGTCAACTAGTTTATTTCTATGCATCAATTAAATTGTCATGCATCCATATCTTGATCATGCTGGATCTTTTGCCGTAGTAGTAATTGTTGCATCCGGTGTTTGTTCGAGGTTCATTGCTTCTTCCCGGATAGGATGTTGAGATGATGTGAGCAACGACAAGTTCTGCTACCTTGCGGGATCTCAGGCAAGTATACTCACTTGCTGCCATATGGCTGCCTTTCATCACTTGTTACCGATTCTTTCCGTTGATTCTTTTTTGCTAGCCTTAGTGGTAGTTGTTTCTGTTACGAACCCATCACATGAATCCCTTAACCTTGATATTGCCTCGCCTCCCTACCTATAACCATTGTTTGTTGCCCGTGTCTTAATATCTTGCTTAGGGTTGTTTTGCTCGAGTCTGTTACCCGTTACTTTCTGTTATTACTTCATTATGTTCTGGGTGGCTCGATGTTTAATCAATCAATCAATCATGCTAATGTTGCTATTAATAATAAATTTGATGATAAGGCACCGGCAGGAGGTCCTTTGTGGTTTTGAGGCCTGCTAGTGTCGACCCTAATAGGAAAAGGGTCTTGTCTACTGATCCATGATGAGCGCACTACCCGCATTTGGGGAGTATGGGCTCCCCCTCAGTTTGACCCGATTCGCATCTCGTCCAAATCGCCTCATTTAGTTCGGGTTTTCCATTTGCTGCATGCATGATCTTGCGAGCCCTTGGTACCCGGGTGGAACTTTCGTAGTCGGCATATAGGGGGACACGTTCTTAGAGTGCTATGAGGGTCCATTTTCTTCTGGGCTCGATTAGCCGTGCGCCCAAGGTGCTTTGGGCTTGATGCGAAGAAGGGTTGGATTGTGTTGAGTGCCCCGCTTGGTGGAGTGGCCGCTCCATCTGGCGGGATATTCATGAGTGTACGGTTACTATGGTGCAACCCTGCAGGGATAATCTTCTCGAGAAGCCGTGTTTTCCGCGGTTATGGATTACTTGGTGAAAGTACTGGCTAACAAGTACTCAGGACAACTTCAACATAATGATTAACCATGTTACACCCAATGAATAACAACTTGACTAGTAATAGGTTTATTCACACAATAACTTGATTCATCTTAATACAACTGTGTGAGTTATCCTCGGATTGCTTCTTTGGCTAAAGGGGCGAGGTCCAGGATGGGTTTGTTTGGATTTACTTTCAGTTGGTTACAATCCTCGATCTTATCCCCTTTCTGTTAGTTGGAAGTGGTAGTATTCTCTCTGTAGTTGGTTAGTGCAGCCTGCTGTCATTTATTTGCAATAACCCCTTCCTTTCCGTTGAGCCTAAAGTATTTGTATCTTGTGATGACTGGCTACGCCGGTAACTTATGAGTATGGGTTTTATCCCCCTTGCCAGTACTTAACCGTACTGACCCACGAATCTCTTTCGTGGCTGCAAATTCCAAATTGCAGTCAACAGGTCTGAAGTCTGACGACGTTAGCTTGGGAATCCCTCCGGCTTGGCCTGGGCAGGGATTGGACGCCTTCGGTTATCTTCAGGACTCTTAGTCCAATTTGGATCTTGTCCGTAGCCGGACGTTTGTTTCTTCCGCTGTTATTTGGATCTTTTGTATTGTATCAGTTGTAACCCTGGCTCGTTTGAGTCATCTTGTATCTATCTGTTTCTGTTGTAATTGTGGATTATTCGTGAACTATTGTAATGTTATCATAAATGGCAACCTGGAATCGGTTATTATGCGGATTTGGCGGGAATGCTGAAATCTGCATAGTGCCCGATCTCGGGGCGTCACAAATGGTATCAGAGCCTTGGTTCTGATTCCCGAGATTGTTTCGATACGAATGGTTATCGAAGCAACGGGTCCGCAAAGCCTGTAGGATAACCTCGCTAACGGTCGTTGTTTCTAGAGTGTCAAAAACTATTTCTGCTAAACTATTTTGGAAAACCTCTCAACAGGATTCTTGTTTTTCTCCTTATCTCTATTCTATTCCCATCCCATCTTATTTGTTTTGGAGTCTTCCCCTCTTGCCTATCTTTCAAAGTGTTAGGATCCTACGTGGGTGGACGTTTTCTGAGCCCTTAACCTAATAGGTTCGATCATCAGAAGATTCCTGGTAGAAGAACATCGTCGTCACTCCGAGCAAGAATCCCTTGTTAGTGGTGTCGAGAAGATCAACCGGAAGAACGAAGAATCGATAGTCGAACTTCTTTCCCCTCCCGGGTTAGCAGGTGGATTGCGAGGGCGCAATCCCTTGTTAGTGGTGTCGTCTGTAACACCTGGGGTGTTACCTGGTTGTTTGCTTTTTGCTTGCATCATCTGCATCCCCTAAGAATTGCATCCTGTTTTCCAAACCACTCAAATTTCCCTGTTATTTAAAAAAAACCCTAATGGCAAATTCCAAACATTCAAATCCAATCAATCTTATTTATCATATTTTTCAATATGAGTTTAAAGATTAAAATTTGGCAAACAAATTAAATCAAATAATGTTGTATAATTGCTTGTGGCTTATTAAATAAAAATTTGTTTAACTCCAAATTTCCAACCAAACCCTATTTGAAAAAATCACCTAACCACTTAATATCCAATTACTATTTTTCAAGTTGTTGAAATTACCTTTTAACTACCTTGTTGTTGTTGTTTTGCAAAATAATAAAAATCTAACTATCAACTAAACACCCCAACCTTATTTTGGAATTCAAATAACAAAATAGAAATCAAATCAACAATTGAAATTTTTGATTAACATTACTTTTATGTGCTGTTTTGCAAAATAACCAAATGTATTTATAAACCCAAAAATAAAACCCTAAACCTTTTCTATTCCTCTCTCTCTCTCTTTTCATTACAAAAAAAAAAGAGAAAAGAAAAAGAGAAAGGAAAAAAATCAGGAAAGAGAGAGGCAGCCCACCTTTTTTTTTCTCCAAGCCCACTCCCTCCTTTTCTTTCTCCCCCCAGCCCATCTATTCTTTCTGGCCCGCTACCCTTCTCCTGTTGTCGTCTTCCCCTTCAGTACGAACAGGTGAAGAACCAGTGGATCATCTCCTCCCCCTCTAGGATCGCTGCCGTACTGGCATCCCCCTGCTTAAGTACCCCTACCCTCCTCTGCTCAGCTGCAAACCCTAGAACCCCTCCATCCCATCGCCGCCATCTTCTTTTCCCCTCTCTGCTGGTCGTTCTGCCCTTCTGAAATTCAACACCTAACCCCACCGAGACCACCACCTGCCTCTTCATGGCGGCCACGATCTGGACACCTCGAGGAACCTCTGTTTCCGGGAATGGAACGAGGGCCCCTTCATCACCAATATCACCGAAGGCATCAAGGTCCGGTAATTCCTCTAGCTCACCGAATCACCCCCTAGTCGCCGTCCGTTTTCTTCCCTGTTCCATTGTTTCTGTTCGTCAGAAGCTGATCGCGCTGGGACAGTAACGGGTTGAGCCCTCCCCGATGTGCATCAGCGAGCAGGTAGCATCCTGGTGGTGTATCGTCTGGTGCTCCACCCAGCCAAGCCACGGATCGGATTCTGCCCAGGAGACGACCCATCCTTGTTTCTGTTTGTCTCGATCGTAACCTGAAGTCTGAATCTCGATTTCAGTTTCGAAGCGGGCACGCAATTGATCCCCTGTACGCACCGTATGCCATCACGAGTTGAGCAGTAGCGTAGTGGCCTTGTTCCCTGGTTTGGACGGAAGGATCCCGAGTTCAAGCCCCAAACTTGGCGAGATTTCTGCTGCTTTTTTGTTCTGTTAGACAGCGTCTGCTGCTCCTGTTGTTCTGAATCTTGATTCAGTTAACAACACCCGTACCTGAAGCCTTATCCTCCCTCGCTTCCCCCTCCTAACACAAGTTCAGTTCAGCCCATCTGGTTAGCCCAACCTTGCGCGCACCAGGAGGGTGTGGGTTCGATCCCCACACCCTGCAAATTAAACCACTTTTTGTTTTGTTTTTTCCAGAGCCATAACAAACTGCAAAATCACACCTAGGCCCCTGGCAGTTACTTCTAGACCCCTGAATATTATTTTCTAAGTCCCTGTTTCACTAAAAAATGGCAGATTGCACCCTAAAATTGTAAATTGCATAACTATTTCATTTTAACTCCAATTTTCACTTTTTAAATATGTTTTCTGTACCAAATTTAATACTCTACCCAAATATAAAATTTGTTTACTGTTTTGAATATTTTAAATTGGTGCAATATTTGAAAACTTGTCAAATTCACTTAAACTTGCAAAATTCATAACTTGGGCATAAAAATTCCAAATTCAACAAACCAAATATGTTTTCCAATCAATTTTTCATGTACTTTCCAAATATAAATTTTGTTTGCTGTTTTGAATAATTTAAATTGCTGAAAACAACTGTTTCTTAATTATTGCATTTAAAATTGCCAAAATAATAACTTGATCATTTTAAATCCAATTTCCACAAATGAAATATGTTTTCCATGCAAAATTAAACCACCTTTCCAAATATAAATTTTGTTTCATGGTTTGAATAATTTAAATTGCCTAAACAATTTAAATCTTGTTTAATTCAATTAACAATTGTTTAATTCATAATTAAATAATCCTAAGTCCAATTTCAAATTGTGAAACATGTAATCCAACTAAAATTTGATGTTCTTTTCAAATATCAACTTTGTTATTTGTTTTGAACATTTTAAATGGTTGAAAACAACAAATACTTGTGTGTTCCCTTTAAGGCACCCAAAATTCCCTAAGTTAATAATAAAATTCTAAATTGCTACACCCTATCTTAAATTGATTCTAATGTTGTTATTTTGCTGTTTCCCTTTTGCATGCATCATACTAAACCACCAGCACCTGTTGATTAGTTGGAAAACAAATAACCTAACCAAAATCCCTGGGCTTTTCATATGCAACTCAAATTGCATATGGGTCCCTTTAAATCTGTTTATCTTGTCAACTAGTTTATTTCTATGCATCAATTAAATTGTCATGCATCCATATCTTGATCATGCTGGATCTTTTGCCGTAGTAGTAATTGTTGCATCCGGTGTTTGTTCGAGGTTCATTGCTTCTTCCCGGATAGGACGTTGAGATGATGTGAGCAACGACAAGTTCTGCTACCTTGCGGGATCTCAGGCAAGTATACTCACTTGCTGCCATATGGCTGCCTTTCATCACTTGTTACCGATTCTTTCCGTTGATTCTTTTCTGCTAGCCTTAGTGGTAGTTGTTTCTGTTACGAACCCATCACATGAATCCCTTAACCTTGATATTGCCTCGCCTCCCTACCTATAACCATTGTTTGTTGCCCGTGTCTTAATATCTTGCTTAGGGTTGTTTTGCTCGAGTCTGTTACCCGTTACTTTCTGTTATTACTTCATTATGTTCTGGGTGGCTCGATGTTTAATCAATCAATCAATCATGCTAATGTTGCTATTAATAATAAATTTGATGATAAGGCACCGGCAGGAGGCCCTTTGTGGTTTTGAGGCCTGCTAGTGTCAACCCTAATAGGAAAAGGGTCTTGTCTACTGATCCATGATGAGCGCACTACCCGCATTTGGGGAGTATGGGCTCCCCCTCAGTTTGACCCGATTCGCATCTCGTCCAAATCGCCTCATTTAGTTCGGGTTTTCCATTTGCTGCATGCATGATCTTGCGAGCCCTTGGTACCCGGGTGGAACTTTCGTAGTCGGCATATAGGGGGACACGTTCTTAGAGTGCTATGAGGGTCCATTTTCTTCTGGGCTCGATTAGCCGTGCGCCCAAGGTGCTTTGGGCTTGATGCGAAGAAGGGTTGGATTGTGTTGAGTGCCCCGCTTGGTGGAGTGGCCGCTCCATCTGGCGGGATATTCATGAGTGTACGGTTACTATGGTGCAACCCTGCAGGGATAATCTTCTCGAGAAGCCGTGTTTTCCGCGGTTATGGATTACTTGGTGAAAGTACTGGCTAACAAGTACTCAGGACAACTTCAACATAATGATTAACCATGTTACACCCAATGAATAACAACTTGACTAGTAATAGGTTTATTCACACAATAACTTGATTCATCTTAATACAACTGTGTGAGTTATCCTCGGATTGCTTCTTTGGCTAAAGGGGCGAGGTCCAGGATGGGTTTGTTTGGATTTACTTTCAGTTGGTTACAATCCTCGATCTTATCCCCTTTCTGTTAGTTGGAAGTGGTAGTATTCTCTCTGTAGTTGGTTAGTGCAGCCTGCTGTCATTTATTTGCAATAACCCCTTCCTTTCCGTTGAGCCTAAAGTATTTGTATCTTGTGATGACTGGCTACGCCGGTAACTTATGAGTATGGGTTTTATCCCCCTTGCCAGTACTTAACCGTACTGACCCACGAATCTCTTTCGTGGCTGCAAATTCCAAATTGCAGTCAACAGGTCTGAAGTCTGACGACGTTAGCTTGGGAATCCCTCCGGCTTGGCCTGGGCAGGGATTGGACGCCTTCGGTTATCTTCAGGACTCTTAGTCCAATTTGGATCTTGTCCGTAGCCGGACGTTTGTTTCTTCCGCTGTTATTTGGATCTTTTGTATTGTATCAGTTGTAACCCTGGCTCGTTTGAGTCATCTTGTATCTATCTGTTTCTGTTGTAATTGTGGATTATTCGTGAACTATTGTAATGTTATCATAAATGGCAACCTGGAATCGGTTATTATGCGGATTTGGCGGGAATGCTGAAATCTGCATAGTGCCCGATCTCGGGGCGTCACAAATGGTATCAGAGCCTTGGTTCTGATTCCCGAGATTGTTTCGATACGAATGGTTATCGAAGCAACGGGTCCGCAAAGCCTGTAGGATAACCTCGCTAACGGTCGTTGTTTCTAGAGTGTCAAAAACTATTTCTGCTAAACTATTTTGGAAAACCTCTCAACAGGATTCTTGTTTTTCTCCTTATCTCTATTCTATTCCCATCCCATCTTATTTGTTTTGGAGTCTTCCCCTCTTGCCTATCTTTCAAAGTGTTAGGATCCTACGTGGGTGGACGTTTTCTGAGCCCTTAACCTAATAGGTTCGATCATCAGAAGATTCCTGGTAGAAGAACATCGTCGTCACTCCGAGCAAGAATCCCTTGTTAGTGGTGTCGAGAAGATCAACCGGAAGAACGAAGAATCGATAGTCGAACTTCTTTCCCCTCCCGGGTTAGCAGGTGGATTGCGAGGGCGCAATCCCTTGTTAGTGGTGTCGTCTGTAACACCTGGGGTGTTACCTGGTTGTTTGCTTTTTGCTTGCATCATCTGCATCCCCTAAGAATTGCATCCTGTTTTCCAAACCACTCAAATTTCCCTGTTATTTAAAAAAAAACCCTAATGGCAAATTCCAAACATTCAAATCCAATCAATCTTATTTATCATATTTTTCAATATGAGTTTAAAGATTAAAATTTGGCAAACAAATTAAATCAAATAATGTTGTATAATTGCTTGTGGCTTATTAAATAAAAATTTGTTTAACTCCAAATTTCCAACCAAACCCTATTTGAAAAAATCACCTAACCACTTAATATCCAATTACTATTTTTCAAGTTGTTGAAATTACCTTTTAACTACCTTGTTGTTGTTGTTTTGCAAAATAATAAATATCTAACTATCAACTAAACACCCCAACCTTATTTTGGAATTCAAATAACAAAATAGAAATCAAATCAACAATTTAAATTTTTGATTAACATTACTTTTATGTGCTGTTTTGCAAAATAACCAAATGTATTTATAAACCCAAAAATAAAACCCTAAACCTTTTCTATTCCTCTCTCTCTCTCTTTTCATTACAAAAAAAAAAAGAGAAAAGAAAAAGAGAAAGGAAAAAAATCAGGAAAGAGAGAGGCAGCCCACCTTTTTTTTTCTCCAAGCCCACTCCCTCCTTTTCTTTCTCCCCCCAGCCCATCTATTCTTTCTGGCCCGCTACCCTTCTCCTGTTGTCGTCTTCCCCTTCAGTACGAACAGGTGCAGAACCAGTGGATCATCTCCTCCCCCTCTAGGATCGCTGCCGTACTGGCATCCCCCCTGCTTAAGTACCCCTACCCTCCTCTGCTCAGCTGCAAACCCTAGAACCCCTCCATCCCATCGCCGCCATCTTCTTTTCCCCTCTCTGCTGGTCGTTCTGCCCTTCTGAAATTCAACACCTAACCCCACCGAGACCACCACCTGCCTCTTCATGGTGGCCACGATCTGGACACCTCGAGGAACCTCTGTTTCCGGGAATGGAACGAGGGCCCCTTCATCACCAATATCACCGAAGGCATCAAGGTCCGGTAATTCCTCTAGCTCGCCGAATCACCCCCTAGTCGCCGTCCGTTTTCTTCCCTGTTCCATTGTTTCTGTTCGTCAGAAGCTGATCGCGCTGGGACAGTAACGGGTTGAGCCCTCCCCGATGTGCATCAGCGAGCAGGTAGCATCCTGGTGGTGTATCGTCTGGTGCTCCACCCAGCCAAGCCACGGATCGGATTCTGCCCAGGAGACGACCCATCCTTGTTTCTGTTTGTCTCGATCGTAACCTGAAGTCTGAATCTCGATTTCAGTTTCGAAGCGGGCACGCAATTGATCCCCTGTACGCACCGTATGCCATCACGAGTTGAGCAGTAGCGTAGTGGCCTTGTTCCCTGGTTTGCACGGAAGGATCCCGAGTTCAAGCCCCAAACTTGGCGAGATTTCTGCTGCTTTTTTTGTTCTGTTAGACAGCGTCTGCTGCTCCTGTTGTTCTGAATCTTGATTCAGTTAACAACACCCGTACCTGAAGCCTTATCCTCCCTCGCTTCCCCCTCCTAACACAAGTTCAGTTCAGCCCATCTGGTTAGCCCAACCTTGCGCGCACCAGGAGGGTGTGGGTTCGATCCCCACACCCTGCAAATTAAACCACTTTTTGTTTTGTTTTTTCCAGAGCCATAACAAACTGCAAAATCACACCTAGGCCCCTGGCAGTTACTTCTAGACCCCTGAATATTATTTTCTAAGTCCCTGTTTCACTAAAAAATGGCAGATTGCACCCTAAAATTGTAAATTGCATAACTATTTCATTTTAACTCCAATTTTCACTTTTTAAATATGTTTTCTGTACCAAATTTAATACTCTACCCAAATATAAAATTTGTTTACTGTTTTGAATATTTTAAATTGGTGCAATATTTGAAAACTTGTCAAATTCACTTAAACTTGCAAAATTCATAACTTGGGCATAAAAATTCCAAATTCAACAAACCAAATATGTTTTCCAATCAATTTTTCATGTACTTTCCAAATATAAATTTTGTTTGCTGTTTTGAATAATTTAAATTGCTGAAAACAACTGTTTCTTAATTATTGCATTTAAAATTGCCAAAATAATAACTTGATCATTTTAAATCCAATTTCCACAAATGAAATATGTTTTCCATGCAAAATTAAACCACCTTTCCAAATATAAATTTTGTTTCATGGTTTGAATAATTTAAATTGCCTAAACAATTTAAATCTTGTTTAATTCAATTAACAATTGTTTAATATTGTTTAATTCATAATTAAATAATCCTAAGTCCAATTTCAAATTGTGAAACATGTAATCCAACTAAAATTTGATGTTCTTTTCAAATATCAACTTTGTTATTTGTTTTGAACATTTTAAATGGTTGAAAACAACAAATACTTGTGTGTTCCCTTTAAGGCACCCAAAATTCCCTAAGTTAATAATAAAATTCTAAATTGCTACACCCTATCTTAAATTGATTCTAATGTTGTTATTTTGCTGTTTCCCTTTTGCATGCATCATACTAAACCACCAGCACCTGTTGATTAGTTGGAAAACAAATAACCTAACCAAAATCCCTGGGCTTTTCATATGCAACTCAAATTGCATATGGGTCCCTTTAAATCTGTTTATCTTGTCAACTAGTTTATTTCTATGCATCAATTAAATTGACATGCATCCATATCTTGATCATGCTGGATCTTTTGCCGTAGTAGTAATTGTTGCATCCGGTGTTTGTTCGAGGTTCATTGCTTCTTCCCGGATAGGACGTTGAGATGATGTGAGCAACGACAAGTTCTGCTACCTTGCGGGATCTCAGGCAAGTATACTCACTTGCTGCCATATGGCTGCCTTTCATCACTTGTTACCGATTCTTTCCGTTGATTCTTTTCTGCTAGCCTTAGTGGTAGTTGTTTCTGTTACGAACCCATCACATGAATCCCTTAACCTTGATATTGCCTCGCCTCCCTACCTATAACCATTGTTTGTTGCCCGTGTCTTAATATCTTGCTTAGGGTTGTTTTGCTCGAGTCTGTTACCCGTTACTTTCTGTTATTACTTCATTATGTTCTGGGTGGCTCGATGTTTAATCAATCAATCAATCATGCTAATGTTGCTATTAATAATAAATTTGATGATAAGGCACCGGCAGGAGGCCCTTTGTGGTTTTGAGGCCTGCTAGTGTCGACCCTAATAGGAAAAGGGTCTTGTCTACTGATCCATGATGAGCGCACTACCCGCATTTGGGGAGTATGGGCTCCCCCTCAGTTTGACCCGATTCGCATCTCGTCCAAATCGCCTCATTTAGTTCGGGTTTTCCATTTGCTGCATGCATGATCTTGCGAGCCCTTGGTACCCGGGTGGAACTTTCGTAGTCGGCATATAGGGGGACACGTTCTTAGAGTGCTATGAGGGTCCATTTTCTTCTGGGCTCGATTAGCCGTGCGCCCAAGGTGCTTTGGGCTTGATGCGAAGAAGGGTTGGATTGTGTTGAGTGCCCCGCTTGGTGGAGTGGCCGCTCCATCTGGCGGGATATTCATGAGTGTACGGTTACTATGGTGCAACCCTGCAGGGATAATCTTCTCGAGAAGCCGTGTTTTCCGCGGTTATGGATTACTTGGTGAAAGTACTGGCTAACAAGTACTCAGGACAACTTCAACATAATGATTAACCATGTTACACCCAATGAATAACAACTTTACTAGTAATAGGTTTATTCACACAATAACTTGATTCATCTTAATACAACTGTGTGAGTTATCCTCGGATTGCTTCTTTGGCTAAAGGGGCGAGGTCCAGGATGGGTTTGTTTGGATTTACTTTCAGTTGGTTACAATCCTCGATCTTATCCCCTTTCTGTTAGTTGGAAGTGGTAGTATTCTCTCTGTAGTTGGTTAGTGCAGCCTGCTGTCATTTATTTGCAATAACCCCTTCCTTTCCGTTGAGCCTAAAGTATTTGTATCTTGTGATGACTGGCTACGCCGGTAACTTATGAGTATGGGTTTTATCCCCCTTGCCAGTACTTAACCGTACTGACCCACGAATCTCTTTCGTGGCTGCAAATTCCAAATTGCAGTCAACAGGTTTGAAGTCTGACGACGTTAGCTTGGGAATCCCTCCGGCTTGGCCTGGGCAGGGATTGGACGCCTTCGGTTATCTTCAGGACTCTTAGTCCAATTTGGATCTTGTCCGTAGCCGGACGTTTGTTTCTTCCGCTGTTATTTGGATCTTTTGTATTGTATCAGTTGTAACCCTGGCTCGTTTGAGTCATCTTGTATCTATCTGTTTCTGTTGTAATTGTGGATTATTCGTGAACTATTGTAATGTTATCATAAATGGCAACCTGGAATCGGTTATTATGCGGATTTGGCGGGAATGCTGAAATCTGCATAGTGCCCGATCTCGGGGCGTCACATAAACCTTATTTCCATTTGGTTCTATTGTTGTTATTTTGTTGTTTTCCTCATCCATGCATCATGCTAATCCACTTTCATATAATGATTAGTTGTAAAACAATTAATTCAACCATAATTCATGGGCTTTCCATATGCAATCCAATTGCATATGGGTCCATTTAATCCTGTTTCTATCTTGTCAACTAGTTTATTTTGATGCATCTATTAACATGACATGCATCATCCCATGTTTGTGCACTATACCCTGATATTGATTGTTTATCTTTCTGCAATGTTTGTTTGCTTCTTCCCGGATATACGACGACGTTGAGACCGACGATACTTACGACACCCCTTCTAAGGAGTTAGCTCAGTACCAGGCTACTGGGTTTTGCAGGCAAGTTATCACTCACATGAACCACTGTGTTCCTTTCAACATTGGTTACCGATACTTTCCGTTGTACTTTTTTCTGCTAGCCTTAGTAGTAGTTGTTCTGTTACGAACCTATCACATGAATCCCTTAAAACCTGATATTGCCTCATCTCCCTTCCTACAACCATTGTTTGAGCCAGTGTCTTACTAGCATGCTTAGGTTGCTTTTGCTCGAGTCTGTTATCCGTTACTTTCTGTTACTATATCTATTACCTTGTGGGGGCTCGATGTTTAATCAATCAATCATGCTAATGCTATTGTTAAATAATAAATTTGATGATAAGGCACCGGCAGGAGGCCCATGAGAGGTTTTGGAGCCTGCTAGTGTCGACCCTAATAGGAAAAGGGTCTTGTCTACTGATCCATGATGAGCGCACTACCCGCATTTGGGAAGCGAGTATGGGCGCCCCCCTCAACTTGACCTGATTCGCATCTCGTCCAAATCACCTCGTTTAGTTCGTGTTTTCCATTTGCCGCATGCATGTTTTTGCGAGCCCAGGCCAGGGTGGAACTTTCGTAGTCGGCATATAGGGGGACACGTTCTTAGAGTGCTATGAGGGTCCATTTTCTTCTGGGCTCGATTAGCCGTGCGCCCAAGGTGCTTTGGGCTTGATGCGAGGAATGGTTGGTTGTGTTGAGTACCCCGCTTGGTGGAAGGGCCTTTCCATCTGGCGGGTTATTCATGAGTGTACGGCCAAATTGGTGCAACCCTGCAGGGATAATCTTCTCGAGAAGCCGTGTTTTCCGCGGTTATGGATTACTTGGTGAAAGTACTGGCTAACAAGTACTCAGGACAACTTAAACATAATGATCAAACATGTTACACCCCATGATTAATAATTTGACTAGTAATAGGCTTATTGACACAATAATTTGAACCATCACTATTACAACTGTGTGAGTTATCCTCGGATTGCTTCTTTGGATAAGGGGCGAGATCCAGGATGGGTTCGTTTGAAGTTATCTTTCAGTTGGTTACAATCCTCGATCTTATCTCCTTTCTGTTAGCCGGATGTGTTAGAATCTCTGTAGTTGGTTAGCGCAGCCAGTTGCAGCATCTTTTATATCCCCTCTCTTCCGTTGAACCCAAGGCATCTGTGCTTGGTGTTGACGGGTTACACTTTGGTGAACTGTGAGTCTTGCTTGCCAGTACGTTTATGTACTGACCCCTTTGGGGCTGTGGTTTCCGCAGACCTACGTTTCCGAGGATCTACATGGTGGCTACCACGTGGAGTATGACGAGACTGCTGACGAGTAGATAGCGGACCCGGGCAGGATCCGAGACTTCGTGGATGGGCTCCGTCTGTTTGTTTCCGGCCTCTTAGGCCTATTTGGTTCTTGTCTGTACTCAGACATGTTGAATGCTTCCGCTGTATTGGTAATGATGTATTGTTGGGGCATGTGCCCTCTGAATGATTGTATTTGCTATCTCTGCTCTAATGAGAGCCATTTGCAACTTATTTCAATCTTTTGTGTCGTAGAGATCTGTTGTGATATCACTTGTTAAACGCCGTTGACGTACCATGTGTGTATGGTTTGAAGTACGTCGACGGAAGTGCCTTTGATCTCTAGTGGATAGTTTACATCGACGATGGAGTAGCAGGGCTTGTGTTGTCGCGCATAAGCGCAGGCCTACCAGGAAGCTGGGACGTGGGAGCAGTTATGCCCCATAATCCAAGCATCTGCTATCCAGTTCGTACGGTGAGTATCCCCTAGAAGTCAGGGTGCGACAAATGGTATCAGAGCCTGTCTGCCTGTAGGATCCCGTTTTACTGGTCGCAGTTGAGTCTAGAAACTATTTTGTAGCTATATAGGAAAAATGAAACGTGAGAGTAGGAATTCTGTTCTTTTTCTTCTTTCCCCACCCACCCTCCCTTTTCTGGTAAGGAAGTGTAACGTTGATTTTTCCCTTCTCATCTAAACATTCAAGTTAGGATTTCACGAATTCTGGTTTCTCTAGGATGGTTATATCTACTAGACAATAGGAATGGAGGTGGTTGTGACATGAATTATCATGTTGCCTACTCATGATTGAGAACGGAGGCGTGTAAGCCCCGGAAGCAGATCCTCTATTCCTTAAGCAGTAGATATTGATCCTTTAGAAGCCCGGATGGGTTTTTCTGTAGTACCTCAGGAGTTTTGTTCTCGTTTTCCCGGAGTTGCTTCATTATCCTGTTCTTCTCAACATACTTTTCGTCCGTTGAAATCTTGTTGTTGTTTTCCACTTCAAATCTTCTACCGGCGTCTAATCAAAACTTCCTCGTAAACTCTTGTCCAGCTAAGGTGCTATTTGATACCGGAGAATCACATTCCTTTATGTCAACAATCTTTTCCACAACATACAACCCAATTCTGGTTCCACTAAGCAATCAAAACTCTGTTCACTCCCCGGGATCTCAAATGTTGACCTCCAAGATAAGTAAGAAAAATCCAATTCTAATGAGAGGCCACATATTCCTCGTTACTCTCATGTTGATGATTCTGACATTGATGATTATTCCTGGTGTTCCATTGATGTCAATAACTCTGTTCCACCTTTATTACAGATAATCTACTCTCCAAATGAATCAAATTCTATCCAGCTATACATTCTCCATACAAAACCAATACCTCTACTAATATTGTTCCGGTGGTTTCCAAATTCCCTGATGTCTATCCAATGTGCACGATGTGTTTCATGTGTCACAGCTCAAGAGGATCTTCCCAAGAAGTTTCCGGACCTTTTCCTTTCTCAGTAGGAATCTCGGGGCGCGATTCCTTCAAGGGGGGGCGTTTTGTAACATCCCAAGTCTGAAAAATAGCCTTTAGAATGTTTGCCCTCTGTTATTTTATGTTTTGCATCATGGCATCATGTTGATTGCAATTGTTTTGCTTGTTTTACTTTTGTTTTCCAACTGTTTTCCTTTGTTTTCCTTTGTTTTCTATTTGAATTTCAACTCAAATTTCAAACCTTTTGTTTCATCCTTGTGATGTTACAATTTCTAAAAAGATATTTCAAAATAAAACAATTATTTGTTTCCATTAAAGTGTGATTCCAAACTATTGTTTTGTTTCTATAAAAATGCATCCAATAATCAAACCCTTTTCAAATTCAATTTGTTTTCCATTTGAAGTTCCAAACCAACATCCAAATAGTTGTTTCCAAATAAAAAAAAACTTATTTGTTTCCAAATAATCCCATAATGATCACTTATTAAATTGTTGGTTTTAATCAAACAATTAATTCAATCCATTAATTCCAAATCATTTCAAATTCAAATCAAATCTTCCAATCAGCACCCAATTTCAAATTATAAAAATTACCAAACAAACCAAACCATTTGATCTTTTTAATCATTAGGATTCACCCTAATAAACATGTTGATTTTACTCAAAATCAAATAATAAGCAATTCTTTCAAATGTTGTTTTAAATTACAAAACAGTAATTAAAAAATTAAACTTTTGGAAACCCCAAACTTCACATGTTGCATTCCAATAAGGAGTTGTTACAAAATAAAGGTTCCCTAAAAAATTTCTACCCCAAACCCCCTTCTATTCCTTCCTATCTCTTTTGCAGCAAAAAAAAAAAAAAAAAAAACAAACAGAAAGAATAAAAAGAAAGCTGTTAGAGAGAGAGGGAGCGCAACCAGCCCAGCCCACCAATTTTTCTGGCCCGATACCCCCCTGATGTCGCTTTCTCCTTCCTCTGTCGTCAGCAGCTGTACGAACTGAAGCAGAACCACCCGATCTTCTCCCCCTCGCTCGATGCCATGCCGTACACCTCCTCATCCCCTATATCTAACCTACCTGCTGCTAACCTAGCCCTAGTTCTTCTCCGCCTGCGCCGCCATCCCTCTCTCCCCCTCGATCTCATCTCCAAAAGTTGCTGTTTCTCTCATGTCTGAACCTCGACACCACCTCGTCGCCTCTCTGAAAACCGCCGCCGCTCGCCGTCTCCGGTGGCTAGCAGAGCGCGCTAGCCACGGGAATGGAAAGGCCTCAATGCCACCTACAACCTCGACACCACATCGGAGCCCGAGGAGGGCCAGAGCGCCGCCGCCGTGAAGCTTTTGTCGCCGGCCGTCGCCCTGCCTGCTGCTCCGCTCCCTGCCTGCAGCGACCCGACCCCTTCTGCCCCGATCGCCTCCAGATCGCCAAGGTGAGGCCGTCCCCCCTCCGGTTCCCTCCCTCCTTTCCTCTAGGTCACCGCACCACCCCCACGCGCCTCCCTGTTTCCCCTCCGGCGAGCAGGCCGACTGCAGCCATCGACCATTGTCCTCTCGATCTGAAGCAGTACCTGTTCGTGTTCAGTTAGTTCAGAAACCAAGCCGCAGCGAAAGCCTTTACCCCCCTAGCCCCCCTCCTGTTACAAACACAAGCAGCTATCCCACTGGTTCAGGTTCCCTGTGCGCTATCAGGAGGTGGGGAGATCAAATCCCACCCCCTGCACATTAACAAACTTTTTTATTTTTGTATTGTTTGGTCACAGCACTTTCAGATAATCACATCTAGGCCCCTGTTACTAAAATCTAGCCCCTGGAAAATATTTTCTAAGCCCCTAGTGCAGTAAAAATGGCAGATTTACCTCAAATTTTGTAAATTGCATAAATAAATCATTATAACTCCAAATCCAACATTTTTTATATGTTTTCAATACCAAATTAAATGTTCTATCCAAATATAAAATTTGTTTACTGTTTTGAATATTTTAAATTGGTGCAATATTTGAAAACTTGTCAAATTCACTTAAATTTGCAAAATTCATAACTTGGGCATAAAAATTCCAATTTCAACAAACTAAATATGTTTTCCAATCAATTTTTCATGTACTTTCCAAATATAAATTTTGTTTGCTGTTTTGAATAATTTAAATTGCTGAAAACAATTGTTTCTTGTTTATTGCATTTAAAATTGCCAAAATAATAACTTGCTCATTTTAAATCCAATTTCCACAAATGAAATATGTTTTCCATGCAAAATTAAACCCTCTTTCCAAATATAAACTTTGTTTTCTGTTTTGAATAATTAAAATTGGTTAAATAATTTAAACCTTGTTTAATTCATTTAAAATTGGTAATTTCATAACTTGATCAAAACAAATTCTTTTGGGACATATAAAATATGTTTTCCAACCCTAAAAGCATAAACTTTTCAAATATGAATCTCACTTAATGTTTTGAACAAATAAAAATTCAAATAAGTTCATGTTTGAATTAAATTCATTTAATTCTTGCTTAAACTTGTTTAATTCATAAATAATTTATTTGAAATCCTTTTTCAACAAGTGAAACATGTATTCCAACTAAAATCTTGTTTTCTTTTCAAATATAAACTTTGTTATCTATTATGAACAATTTAACTTGATGAAAACAACAAATGCTTGTGTGACACCTTTAAGTAACCAAAATTCCAACACTTACTAAATGAATTTCTAAACTTGGTAAACCTTATTTCCATTTGGTTCTATTGTTGTTATTTTGTTGTTTTCCTCATCCATGCATCATGCTAATCCACTTTCATATAATGATTAGTTGTAAAACAATTAATTCAACCATAATTCATGGGCTTTCCATATGCAATCCAATTGCATATGGGTCCATTTAATCCTGTTTCTATCTTGTCAACTAGTTTATTTTGATGCATCTATTAACATGACATGCATCATCCCATGTTTGTGCACTATACCCTGATATTGATTGTTTATCTTTCTGCAATGTTTGTTTGCTTCTTCCCGGATATACGACGACGTTGAGACCGACGATACTTACGACACCCCTTCTAAGGAGTTAGCTCAGTACCAGGCTACTGGGTTTTGCAGGCAAGTTATCACTCACATGAACCACTGTGTTCCTTTCAACATTGGTTACCGATACTTTCCGTTGTCCTTTTTTCTGCTAGCCTTAGTAGTAGTTGTTCTGTTACGAACCTATCACATGAATCCCTTAAAACCTGATATTGCCTCATCTCCCTTCCTACAACCATTGTTTGAGCCAGTGTCTTACTAGCATGCTTAGGTTGCTTTTGCTCGAGTCTGTTATCCATTACTTTCTGTTACTATATCTATTACCTTGTGGGGGCTCGATGTTTAATCAATCAATCATGCTAATGCTATTGTTAAATAATAAATTTGATGATAAGGCACCGGCAGGAGGCCCATGAGAGGTTTTGGAGCCTGCTAGTGTCGACCCTAATAGGAAAAGGGTCTTGTCTACTGATCCATGATGAGCGCACTACCCGCATTTGGGAAGCGAGTATGGGCGCCCCCCTCAACTTGACCTGATTCGCATCTCGTCCAAATCACCTCATTTAGTTCGTGTTTTCCATTTGCCGCATGCATGTTTTTGCGAGCCCAGGCCAGGGTGGAACTTTCGTAGTCGGCATATAGGGGGACACGTTCTTAGAGTGCTATGAGGGTCCATTTTCTTCTGGGCTCGATTAGCCGTGCGCCCAAGGTGCTTTGGGCTTGATGCGAGGAATGGTTGGTTGTGTTGAGTACCCCGCTTGGTGGAAGGGCCTTTCCATCTGGCGGGTTATTCATGAGTGTACGGCCAAATTGGTGCAACCCTGCAGGGATAATCTTCTCGAGAAGCCGTGTTTTCCGCGGTTATGGATTACTTGGTGAAAGTACTGGCTAACAAGTACTCAGGACAACTTAAACATAATGATCAAACATGTTACACCCCATGATTAATAATTTGACTAGTAATAGGCTTATTGACACAATAATTTGAACCATCACTATTACAACTGTGTGAGTTATCCTCGGATTGCTTCTTTGGATAAGGGGCGAGATCCAGGATGGGTTCGTTTGAAGTTATCTTTCAGTTGGTTACAATCCTCGATCTTATCTCCTTTCTGTTAGCCGGATGTGTTAGAATCTCTGTAGTTGGTTAGCGCAGCCAGTTGCAGCATCTTTTATATCCCCTCTCTTCCGTTGAACCCAAGGCATCTGTGCTTGGTGTTGACGGGTTACACTTTGGTGAACTGTGAGTCTTGCTTGCCAGTACGTTTATGTACTGACCCCTTTGGGGCTGTGGTTTCCGCAGACCTACGTTTCCGAGGATCTACATGGTGGCTACCACGTGGAGTATGACGAGACTGCTGACGAGTAGATAGCGGACCCGGGCAGGATCCGAGACTTCGTGGATGGGCTCCGTCTGTTTGTTTCCGGCCTCTTAGGCCTATTTGGTTCTTGTCTGTACTCAGACATGTTGAATGCTTCCGCTGTATTGGTAATGATGTATTGTTGGGGCATGTGCCCTCTGAATGATTGTATTTGCTATCTCTGCTCTAATGAGAGCCATTTGCAACTTATTTGAATCTTTTGTGTCGTAGAGATCTGTTGTGATATCACTTGTTAAACGCCGTTGACGTACCATGTGTGTATGGTTTGAAGTACGTCGACGGAAGTGCCTTTGATCTCTAGTGGATAGTTTACATCGACGATGGAATAGCAGGGCTTGTGTTGTCGCGCATAAGCGCAGGCCTACCAGGAAGCTGGGACGTGGGAGCAGTTATGCCCCATAATCCAAGCATCTGCTATCCAGTTCGTACGGTGAGTATCCCCTAGAAGTCAGGGTGCGACAATGACGTAGCTGTCCTTCACCAAAAACCAGCTCCTTCTGCACCACTTTGATCACCAGTTGGACCTGAAGTATGTACAGTGACATTACATGGTTTGAATCCTAAACATGTGAAACTTGCAGCTACAATTATAGTGTCAAATTTTGAAACTTGGTCAAGATAGTGTGTTTTTGTCATCCCTGTATATGCTAGGAAAAAAATAAAAATCATATATGAATAATTTGAACTTAGCAAGTACATTACCACTCCTGTACTCACTCTCCGTTCTATACATAACTTGACAGAACTGGAACAAACTAACTCAAATTACAGTCACGACACTGGAGGAATTCTGCACTTGCTTGCCAATAAAAGGCCATTCGAGCTATTACCATATGTCTGACACTAAATGTTCAGTTTTACTGATCCGAAAATTTTCAGTTTATGTGGACCTCATGTAGAAGTAGCCGTGCAAGTATTCTGCAGCTCATGGGGAACACTCGCCTGGACTAATGTCAGCATTCCCACTCTCGCTTCCACCCGCACCGCTGTTAGTCTCCTGAAAAAACCTAGAAAATGTTTGTGTATAACTGTATATCGAACAGAGAGTGAGATCAGCAGTGAAGATTGAGAATGAGAGCGATAGAGAGGGACCAGCAGCTCCTGATTGAAGAAGAGGGGGGATCGCGTGTGAGCCTGTGAGGAAGGCCTCCGTGCATGGTTCATGAAGAGGCTTCGCCACTGAAGATGGGCCTCGGGGTGGTTCCCGTCTGGCTCAGTCCATAGAGGCGCACGGAGGGCCGGGCACTGCAGTGGAGGTGCAAGCACCGGGTGTCAGGGCGGAGCACTTGGTCGCGGTGGAACGCGGCCATGGGATATTGGAGGCGGACGGCGGGTGCCTGGGGGTGGCCTGCAACCTCGGGGACAACATGAGGCGCCCTAGGGCATCCGTGGGAGATTGGAGGCCGCACATATGTGGGGGCGGCGAGGGAGCCCTAGCGCTCGATCGGCCTCGGCAGGAGGAAGAGAGCGAGGCAGGGCGAGCGAGAAAGAGTTCGGGATTAGGTATGGTTAGCGTTCTCGAGCGAGCTGATTAATTTCAGGCGAGTAATCTTCGTCGTTGATCGGAAGGCCCCACATATGGCAGGAGTGATGGACGCGGGGCGGTTCTTTTTTCCGTGAATATAGGCAGACGTGATGTAACGGCAATTGAAATAGGGGGTGGGGAGAACAAATGAATACGGGCTGTTCGATGAGTTTGCACGGACGGTCAAGATTTAATTTTCCCACAAAGTTTGGTCTTTTATAAGTAGTGGAGATGAGTAGGAGGAAGGAGACAACTGCGATTTGTTTCCATCTTGTTGCGTGGCCATGATGTTTCAGACTGAAACTGACAGGGATAGGCCTTTCATCCAAGATTTTTGGTACGTGATCGGGCGAAGGAATTTTTTTATTTTCGCAAGATCGGAATGACTTAAGAAACCCGACGGAAAATCAAGACGTGGCCCATCAAGTTGTTGTTGAAGGAAAACCAAGACGTGACCCATCAAGCTGTTGTTCGTTGTTCAATTCAACTCGCACATGACTCCAGCTAGGTTGGAACCAGGAAATAAACAACATGCTCTTCTGATTTCAAATCGACTACGACTACAAATTTTTACGGGGACTAAGAGGTGACGTACCAAAAACTACGAAAAATAAACAAACGGGTACGACTTATGGGTGGTATGGTGGGTAATTTTTATCGATTTGGATGGTAATTTTGACTGTGGACCGACCGACCAACCAACCAACCAGGGAAGCCTTAACGCTTTTATTATTAGGTAAAGAGGTAAAGATTCAAATTTGATGGCATTCAAAGTTTTTATTTATTTAACATCATGAGGCATAACCTTTAGTTTCATAAAATCAACCTCAAGAGCAAGGCTATCTACTTTAGAAGCAAGAACATCAATTTTGCCAAAATTTTCCTCAACAGATTTATTGAAAGCAGTTTGTGTACTAATAAAATTCTTAAGCATGTTCTCAAGATCAGAGGGTACACTTTTATTGTTGTTGTAGGAATTACCTTAGGAATTACCATAAGCATTTCTATTATTGGGAGGATATGGCATATAATTGTTGCTACCAAAATTATTCCTATAAGCATTGGTGTTCAAATTATTATTTTTAATGAATTCACATCAACATGCTCTTTTTGAGCAACCAAAGAGGCTAAATGAACATTATTTGGATCAGTAGGATCATTGTCATTCACAAGCATAGACATAATAGCATCAAGTCTATCACTCAAAGAGGAGGTTTCTTCAACAGAATTTACCTCCTTACCATTTGTAGCTCTCTCTGTGTGCCATTCAGAATAATTTAACATCATATCATCAAGAAACTTTGTTGCTGACCCCAAGGTAATGGACATAAAGGTTCCTCCAGCAGCTGAATCCAGAAGGTTTCTTGAAGAAGAATGCAGACCTGCATAAAAGGTTTGGATGATCATCCAAGTAGTCAGTCCATGAGTGGGACAATTCTTTACTAAAGATTTCATTCTTTCCCAAGCTTTAGCAACATGCTCATTATCAAGTTGCTTAAAATTCATAATGCTACTTCCTAAAGATATAATCTTAGCAGGAGGATAATATTTTCCAATGAAAGCATCTTTACACTTAGTCCAAGAATCAATACTATTTCTAGGCAAAGATAGCAACCATTCTTTAGCTCTTCCTCTCAAAGAGAAAGGAAATAATTTCACTTTAATAATATATCCATCTCCATCTTTATATTTTTGGATCTCACATAGTTCAACAAAATTATTAAGATGGGCAGCAGCAGCATCATTAGTACTAACACCAGAAAATTGCGCTCTCATAACAAGGTTTAACAGGGCAGGCTTTATCTCGTAAAAATCAGCAGTAGGAGCAAGTGGAGCTATAGGTGTGCTAATTAAATCATTGTTGTTGGTGCTAGTGAAGTCACACAACTTAGTGTTCTCAGGAGTAGTCACTTAACAAGACTAAAAACAGGAATAAAATTATAGCTAGAATAAGAACTAATTTTTTTGTGTTTTTGATAATGAGAAGCAAACAAGACAAAATAAAATAAACTAAGCAAAACAAAAACAAAGTAAATAGATTGGAAGTGAGAGACTCCCCTTGCAGAAATTCTCTTCCTCCTTGGCAACGGCGCCAGAAATTAGCTTGATTGTGCAGATCTTGCACTCGTTAGCAGACCCCAAGAGGAAGGTATGATGAGCACAACAGCAGTTTCCCTCAGTAAAAAACCAAGGTTTAATCGACCAGTAGGAGGAATGAGTAACTTCAGAAGGTTAAAGCAGCCGAGATGGCAGGGCGCACTACCGGTTCAGATGCAACGTGGAACCTACATGACACAATCAAATCACTTTGTCCCAACGAAGCAATGAAGTTGGTAATCTCACCTGTTTTGCCGAACACAAAGAGGTTAAACGTATGGTGTGGTAGGAACACAATATGAAAGCAGTAACAGCAGTATGAAAGCAGTGTGTGTATTATCAGAATGAGAAAATGGACCGGGGTCCACAGTTCACTAGTGGTGTCTCTCCGTGAAAGATAAATAACATGTGGTGAACAAATTACAGGTGAGCAATTGACAGAAATGAAGGTTGCACCGTAGTGCATATGCAAGACATAAAGATTACTATGTGATTCATGCGGGCATTACAACAAAATACATAGACCGTCATCCAACTACATCTTTGTCTAATAATACACCCTCCGAATATCATCCGAACAAACGTTGGGTATTAAGTTGCAAGCAAAAGATTATCGCAGTAAGCAAAGTGTGTAATGTAAACAATATAAACTAGGTAAACACCGTTGTTTTCTTCCTAATGGCAACAACACATCCTCCATCTGTCACGTTTCTGTCACTCGAGCACAGATGCAAAGGAGGCATGAACCCACTATCGAGCATAAATACTCCCTCTTGGAGTTACTAGCATCTACTTGGCTAGAGCATCTATTAATAATGGAGAGCATGGAAGATCATAAATAACATAAGCATGAAGATAACATGATAGATTGATAATCAGAAGACATAGCATTCAACATTCATCAGATCCCAGCAAACACAACATATAACAATACATAAAGATGATCTCGATCATGTAGGGCAGCTCACGAGATCTAAACATGAGGTACAAAGTGGAGAGAACAATCATCTAGCTACTGTTATGGACCTGTAGTCCAGGGATAAACTACTCACACATCACTTTGGAGGAGGGCATGGTGGTGTAGACCCCTCCGGTGATGAATTCCCCTCCCGGCAGGGTGCTGGGGAGAGCTCCAGAACCCTCCTGATCTCGGGATGACAATGACGGCGGCCTCGGGTGTTTCTCGGGTTGAATTGTTATATTTTTAGGGTTGACGCATTGGGGGTACAAATAGGCGAAAGGGCAAAGGCGGTGGAGGCCTGGGGCCCCACACCACCCCATGGCGCGGCCAGGGGGCGCGCCGCCCTATGGTCGGGCCCCCTCCGGGCCTCTTTGGGACTCCATGGAACCTTTGGGAATTCTAGGACCTCCGGACTTTGAATTTTCCAATACCGAGAATATGTCCAGAACAACTTTTGTGAAACTAAAAACAGCAGAAAACAGGGAGCTGGCTCTATGGCATCTTGTCAATAGGTTAGTCCAGGAAATCGATAAAAAACATAAAGTGTATAGCAAACATGTAGGAAACAATATGAAAACAACATGGAACATCAGAAATTAAGGATACGTTTATGATGTATCACCTGCCGGGACGGGGATTTGGAGGAGATCATCACCATCGTCATCGCCACCACTTCTCCATCAACCATCTATGATTCCCCCTCCATTTGTGAGTAATCCCCGCTATAGGCTGAGAGGGATGGAAGGGATTGGATGTAATAATGCCAGGTTGTTAGGGCATAGTGCTTAGTATCCGTTGTTAGTGCTTTATATCATTGTTGCAACTTATTATGCTTAATGCTTGTCACTAGGGCCTGAGTGCCATGATCTCAAATCTGAACATGTTATTGTTTCATGAGTATAATTATGTTTCTTGATCATATCTGCAAGTTGTTTACACACATTATTGTCCGAAACACGAGGCCCCGAAGTGATAGAAATTGGGACAACTGGAGGGGGTGGCTATGATGTGAGGATCACATGTGTTCAAGGAGTGTTAATGCTTTGCTCTTGTGCTTTATTAAAAGGAGCACATCAATTACCAGTAGTTTCCCTTGAGGCCCCACTGCAACGGACTGGTAGGACATAATATGTTGTGCAAGTTTCTCATTGCGAGCACGCACGACTAAATTGGAACACATGCCTATGGTTTGCATAGTACTTGGATGCTTTATTATTATCTATCTGCAATGCCCATGTTTTGATTATTATACGAACTATCTTATCCATGTAACGCCCGTTCATCCATCCCTATGCCTACAATATTTTAATTCTGTTGTTTCCTACAATTGCTAGTGTTGTTACTATTTTATTCATGTTGTTATTTTATTACTACAACTGCTATAAAAATGTTACCACTCATAAATTGTTGCGAGCAAGTCTACTTTCAGGTGCAGCTGAATTGACAACTAAGTTGTTAAGTTCCCTCGAATCAATAAGGCATCTCCTGCGCTTATCCTCTCAATGAATCGACAAAGCATGGGGTGGCAATCGGCAACGGCGGTGCAGGTACGCAGTTGTGTGATCGTATGGAGGAAGAAGACACAGAACGATTAGTTGAAAACCCCCTAGAAATTTTGGGAATTTACAAAAAAGTCCTTTTGTTTTGAAAACTGAGGAGAAAACAATGTTTTCTGAGCCTTTTTGCAAAGATAAAAATTTGCAAAAATACTTTTTAGAATCCTTGTGAAAAATGCCATCTCACCATATATTTATTTAGTGAAATTTAATTTGTTTTCAATTCAAAACTTTGAAACCCACTTTAAGTGAATTTTGTGGAATTTTTCACAATTTCAAATTTCAGATATGATTAAAAATTGTTTCATGCATGTATGATATGAACACAACATCATAAACTCTTTATTAGCAAAAGTTGGGATGTTACAAATCTACCCCCCCTTACAAGAATGTAGTCCCGAGATTCCCGAAGGAGAAAGGGAGAAGGAACACCAGTTTTGAATGATCTTCTCGAACCTTACGGTTCTCTTCTTGAAGAGGTTGATCAATAGCGTTGCGAAGACATCCATCGGCTACACCTTAGGTAAGAGGGAAAACTCTGAGGAATTGATCTTCACGAAGATCGAGTATCTCATGGACAACTCAGAGAAAGAGTTTCACGACGAACTCGTGTGATAGCAAACATGAAACATGTCAAGGTAACAGAGGGAATAGGAGAAGGTTTCCAAGTTTGTCGACAACTGTTCTTGAAAGGATTTAGGATATGAACTTTTCACAAGACCTTAAATCCTTTTGGAAAATAAAGGTTGAACAACTTGTGAAACGGAGGTTTCGCTCTTTACTGGAAACAGAATAACAAGATGAAAAGGATTGTCTTGGACACCACAACGTAGTATCCATAGACAAGAGAGAACATAGGAACACAATGGAATCATGCATCCACATAAAGTTTGTGAACAGAATCATGTTCACTCTTCGGCGTGAACACAGATGATGAAGGAACTTTCATTCCATCAAAGTTTCTCGAAACTTTGGTCAAAAGTCATGATGTTACTTCACAACAAAAGATAAGTAATAAAAGATGTTGGAACACCATATAGAAGAAGAAATTCTTGGTCATACCATAAGGATGAGTAACCAATGGGGATTGGAGCACCAGAAGGAATAAGGGATCTCATTCATGTTGTAGATTTGACGTAGCAATACGTTTACCACATGATTAAGACTCCAGGGCTGGAGTAACTGACAAATTCACACAACGTGTGAGTTGATTAGAACTTCTAGTACAATCAATAGAAATAGAGGATTAACAGTGACGATTTAAAGATCATCACAAGAGGGAGTTTCTCGTAACGAACTTGTTTCCATTTTAAGAAAGCTTTGGAGGATTGACATAGGGACATTGGACAAAACAACTTCCAATTTCTCCTTGATGTTCTAGATACCAACATCAGGCTCATGACAAGCCTTCTATAGGTCACCAAGTGAAAGTCGAACTTCGATTTGGAAGAACCGTGAGGGACAACTTCTAGAATAATTCGTATAAGAATCCTCATGGAGAGTGGTTGTTCTTGTTGATTCAAAGGATCATAACATTAGGCCTTCTGGCTAATTGTGTCAACCACAACATCAACCATTCCGGATTTTCAAATGGACCTAATTCAATACCCTTGAGGAAACACCAACCATCGTTGCTGCTTGAGATTCAACTCTGGTTAGTGGTAGGATGATTCAGACTCAGCATGTTTGATCAAAGAGGTTGCACCGGTTACCAACGAGATACATATACTAAAATCTCAGGATATGGACTACAATGTCAAGCTCAAGAAGATGAGCGATATTGCAGAAGTAATGTATTAGTAACTTGCCAAAGACGGTTGCACCTACATGGAATACTTGCAAGGAAACACTTTGAAGTCCTTGTTGTGAACACAAGTGAGAAGATAATGAAGTTATTGATCTTCTTCTCTTTCGTGAACAATCATTCAATGGCTTGGGGTGGATGCAACCTTCTTGATAAATGGAGGTAACAACCATCCATCTTAAGAGTAGTCCACACACGCATGACTTACTAGGGATTATTCCCGAGGGAACAAGAAAACTTTACTCAGATTCACGATGACAACTTTCAACATAAGCACATGAACTAGAGTAAGTTACTTCAAACATCGAGAAAATAAACTTCATGATGACACAAATATGGTTCCCGAGAGTTTCCAACATTAGTGGAAATTGTTCATGTCGTGGTGGTGTCACGGCAGATGCCATGGGATGGCTAAAGATGTGGGGACGATGGACGCTGGAGGTGTCCGGGGAGGGATCACGCGACGAGTAGCCGCGTGAGGTAAGATCCACACAACACAAACAACACGATGTACCCAGGTTCAGGGCCCTCGTGAGGAGGTAAAACCCCTACTCCTGCCTTTCTCTTTGTATTACGGTGTCTCACCGAGTAGCCACAGTACAAATGGTAACGCTACCGAGTAGCCCCTTGCCCTTCTCCGAGTAGAGCTAGGTCAAGGACTTAGGGTTTCTAGGGTTTCTAGTGAGCCACTATGGGAGCATATGAGCATTCCTCTACCTCTGTGAGTACGTGCGTCGCGCAGGAGGCGGCGGGGCACCTTATATACACGGTGCCCAGCCGGATACGTCCAAATCTGGACAAGTGTCGACATAGTGTCCACACTGTCCTTTCTCCGAGTACCCGCTGACAGCTTTGGTCGTTGGTCTTGGCTGCTTCCGTAAAGTCGTTGGGCAAAACTAGGGGACAGACTGGTATCACTGTACCTAGTCACAGAGTAGGTCCCCCTTATCCTGCCACCGACTGCTTCCATGCTGTCACTGTCAGACAGACCGTCCCCACGTGAACAGTAGTTCGAATGCTGCCAAGTACGGACCCAGGATACGCGGGATCCTGTGTCAGAACGGCTCCTTTGACTTCCTGCCCGAGTAGTTTCCCGCCAAAGGTTCCCGCCAATTGTACTCGGGCCAAACCTTCTACTCGACATGGTAGAAACTGATTGATATCTCCTTCTGGCCATCTTGAGGTGAGACCGGGTAGCAGTCGACCGGGTAGCGAGTACCCGGTAGTCGGCTACTCGGCCAAACCTCTCTTCTGTAAGCGGCCCTTACCACTTGTCTTTACCCTACTCGGGGGTAACCCCCCGACAGCAGTCCCCGAAGCTGGTTGAGTCTTGCGAACTTGTTCACTAGGCTCTGCCAGCTTAAAACCAGCCTTTGCATCTCAGCCATCGAACCTCAAGATGCCGAGTAGGTCCTCCGAGTAGCTATCCGGAAAGTATCTTGAGTCTCCTCCTTCCGAGTAACACTTGCTTTCTACTCTGTATCCGAGTAAAAAGACTTAGCGAAATTTCGCAAACTGAGCCTCTGCAGCGCAGAGCAACATCCAGCCCTTCACGCAGGCACCGCCTACGTGTCAAACATCCACGACCTTGTCGTTTGGTTGCCCAGGACACGGCGCCACGTGTCCAGTTTTCACGCCGTGGGCCCACCGGCCGTCATGTCCCATCAAGTGCATTTACTGGCCACGATCTTGTAGTGGGATCCAATGCGGCCGTTACGCGCGCGGTTCTCGCGTGTGTGCGTTTCTAGCCGGCCACAGGACCCACCACACGCCACAATCGATCCCACTCCCGTAGCGGTAACGGTAATCTCGCCGAGGAGGTATAAATACCCCCGCGGTAACTTCCTTTTCCCCTTCCCTGCTCATTTCCTCTTCTTCCTCCCGTTCTTCTCCGCCACCGAGCGCTCCGCCGCCGCACTAGCCTCCGCGCCGCCGCGGACTCGCTCCACCACCAACCCCGTCTGATCTCCGATTCTTCCACTCGCAACCATGGCCAAGTCCTGCTGGGCCGGTTCTTCCATCACCCAAGCCAACCTCGCCTGGCTCGTGAACGAGAGAAGGGTTCCCCCCGGCGTGGAGTGCCGGGCACCCGACGACGAGGTCGTGCCCAAGCCCAGAGACGGAGAGCGCGTGGTGTTCATGTCCCACTTCGAGCGCGGATTCGGGCTGCCTGCATCGGACTTCATGCGTAAGTTCCTGAATCACTTCGGGCTGCAGATGCACCATCTGCCGCCCAATGCAGTCGTTTTCCTCGCATACCACGCCGTGGTGTGCGAGGCCTTCCTCGGCATCAGGCCCACCGTGGAGACGTGGCTCCATTACTTCCATCTCCGCCAACAATCCGTCGGGAAGAAGGACAGCGCGGGCGTTGCCCGCGCCACCGACGTCGGCTGCGCCATGATGGTGCAGCGCAACGGGACGAACCACCCCCGCATCCAGGGGCTGGATTCCTGCCGAATGTGGCAGCAAACGTTCTTCTACGTGAGGAACGTTGCCGCCGCTGATGGAGCCCCCGTCGACGACCGGATCAACCTGCCCCCTTGGAGCAAGCGTGCTCCACTCGGGTCGAATTGGAAAGAGAAGCCCGTCAACGACGAGAACGCCACCGAGATAGAGACGCAACTCGCCTGGCTGAAGACGCATGGCCTCAGGAATGACGATCCAGTAGCGTGCTGGATCAAACGCCGGGTGCTCCCTCTGCAGGAGCGATGCCACCTCATGTGTTACATGGGAGGGCCTCGCGATTGCACCAGGACCACCACCGTCGAGATCGACGACGCTGACGTTCCCCGGCTTGCCAGGAACATCCTGAAGACCAGCCTCAACGAGAAGTGGCGGTACGGGTTCCTCCCGTTCAGCCGTAGGACTCCAATCTTACGGGTATGTCTCCCTTACTCTGTTTTCGTCTCTGCCTTCCGAGTAGATAGCTTCTCCTTTTGCCTCGACTAGCAATCGCCTTGTGCACCGAGTAGGACACTCAGCTAACTCGCCTTAGGCTTAGTGTGCTTTGTGCCTGCACGCCTCGTCGAGTAGGAATTTTTAGAAAAAGGCCTAGGCTTAGTGTGCTTTGTGGGTGCACGCCTACCCGAGTAGAGTTCTATTCTGGTACTCGGCTAACTTGTGATCCTTCTCTGCCTTTCAGACTCTTACTCGCCAGCTCACTGAAAGCAGCGAGGTCTTCGAGGACAACTGGTCCAAGGATCGCGAGGAGGATGATGTACCCCCCTCTGATGACGCGGAGCAGAGCAGCCCCGCTCCCGAGAAGCGCGACGTCCTTAACACTTGGGCGGACGATGGCTCCGACGGTAATAGCATCCTCATCTTGCTTGTTTCCGGGAAGCATCAACTCCTTGTATTGCTATTTCTGATTCACTTCTCCTTTCCTTTGAATTTCTCAGATGAGGCCGCTGCGGAGAAGGACGACGAGGATGAGGACGAGAACGAGGGCGATGCGCCCCTTGTCGTCAAGCCTCTGTCGGTTGCCCCTCCCGAAACTCGCAAACGGACAGGCGGCGAAGCACGAGCGCCCCCTGCCAAGAAGAAGAAGAAGCCCGCCGAGGAGGGAGAGACCCCCGAGAAGAAGAAACCTACCAAGCTCACCACGAAGAGAAAGAGGAAACAGCTCTCTTCCACTACCGCGTAAGCTTCCTTCCCGGTCGTCTTTCTTCTCGCGCAGTACCACTTTCCCCATTTTCTTCCAATTCCTGATTCCCTTCTCTTCTTTCCGCAGAGCTCCCCTGGACGTGAACGCCGCTTGCGCATCCGGCCAAGCCAAGGAAACTCCAATTCCTCTGATCAACGTCGATGACGACGAGGAGGACAACACTGCCCACGCTGCTGCCGCCAAAGCACCGATCACTTCCGCTCAGGGAGCCGGATCAGAAGCGGCAGCTCAGGACGTTGCCGTCCACCCCGACAGACCACCTTCTCCTCCGGCTAGCAATGCCGAGGAGGTCCAAGACCAGGATTTGCAAGACATTGCCGCCCCCGAGCGGCCTGAAGTAGAACAAGAGCAAACCAGCACAGAGGCTGGTGCACGAGACAATCTTGCTGCCGAGCAGCAAGTAGGAGACAACGCCGCCGCGGACGCCACCGTAGAAGATGTTTACCCACTGCCAGGCGGCGTACCGAGTGGTGTTCTGCCAGGAGCTGCAGCGGCGCCTCCAACTGCGCAGGGCCCTACGCCACCGACTGCACAAGGCCCTACACCACCAACCTCCTCCTCGTCTCCTCAGAACAAGGACACCTCCAGCCCTCCTGGGCGAGTAACCAGGCAACGGGCCCTTGATGCTCTGAGGGATTACTGCTCCGAGAAGGGCCCTTCCGAGAAGAAGGCTGCCGATAAGGTGGCTGCCGAGGAGGCCAAGGCCAAGGAGGAAGCCACCGAGAAGGCCAAAGCCGAGAAAGAAACTGCTGAGAGAGCCAAGGCCGAGCAGAAGAAGGCCGGGGCTGAACAGAAGAAAGCCGAGAGGCGAGCTGCCGAGGAAGCAGTCGCCGAGAAGGCAAAAGCCAAGGCCGAGAAGGCAAAAGCCAAGACAGAGGGGAAGAAACCCGAGGATCCCGAGAAGCAGAAGATCGAGAAGGAGCAGACGAAGAAAAGGGCCAGGGAGCAAGGCGCATCCGCAGGCGGAGCACTCGTGATCCGCGACTCCGGCCCGATTCCTGCTGCACTCTCTGCGGGCGCTCGCGCTGCTGGCCAGCCCTGCTACCCGGAATATATGATCGAGGTTAGCCACCAACACCGCATCGGCTTCCCTCCCCAAGATAAAGCTGTAGCTATTCAGAAGGGGAGGAAGGCAGTAGCCAGGAATACTCCTCCCTTCGATCCAGCCCAGAATAAACCCGTCAATATTGCTTCTCGGGGACCCCAAGACAAGCCAATAACTTCCAAGGGTCTTGAGCAGGTGCTGGACACTGTCGGCTACATCAGCGCCAAGTGGGACAGCGGGGTTCTCGGAGAGGATAAGTGGCATGGCTTGACCCTTGGCTCCGTCGACCACTACCGCGTGGAGTGGAACAAGATCGACCTGGGACACCAGCCCATGTCCGTCTCCACCGACACCGCCACCCTCGCAGCCAAGATGTTCTTGCACCGCAAGAACGCCGAGGATATCGAACAGAGCTACGCAGTAAGTCTTTTCGCCTTTTCCGAGTTGAATTTTCTTCTCTTCTACTCGCCTTCCTTCTTTCTCACCATCACTCCCAGTCCCCGAGATTTGGGTCGAGTAGGTGGACACTCTCCGAGTAGCCTCCTACTCGGGCCGAATCTTCTCTGCTTTGCCTAACTCATTTTCTTCTCGGTTTTCAGGATAGCGTTCTCAAGCGGACCAACTTGTACCGCATCCTTCTCTGGAACCACTCCATCGCCAGGAGACGCATCACCGCACTGGAGAAAGAGAAGGCAGATGCCGAGGCCGCAAGCAAAAATGCCAATGAGAGCAGCCAGCAGCTGGCTGAAGTGCAGGGTAGGCCTTTTAGCTACGCGGTTTCTGCGTTTTATTTTACGCCCGCTCCTGCTTTCTTTGGCACTAACCTTTCCTTCTCTGCAGCTAACCTGAAGGCCCTAGTCGACGAGCACGAGAAGTGCCGTGCTTTTGTGGCAGACTCCGAGGCCACCATAAAGAGACTTGAAGGTGAGCTTGTTGTTTACTAGGTTCTGTCTCGAATTTGTTTCTTCTCTGCATATCTGCTGACCTTATCTTATCTTTTCGCAGAAGATTATAAGTCATTTGCTGAGGCGCACCAAGATTGCGTTCAGCCAGCAGCGGTGGAAAAGCAGCTGTCCGATCAGGCCATTACTCTGATTAAGGACCACACCAGCGAGATGGAGGAACTGCAGGTCCAGCTTCAGAACGCGCTCCAAGACGCCGTGAAGATTGGCGCCGAGAGGGACGCGGCCATCGCCGAGAAAGCCAAGGCCGAGACCACTTTCAAGGCCAAGGAGAGGGCCCTCGAGGCTGAGTGCGAGACTCTGAAGAAAACCAATGCTGATCTTTTCGCCCAGATGGATACCCTGCGCCAGGTCCAATCAAAGCAGATTAACAACGAGGAATCCTGGAGAACCAAGCTGCAGCAGCTGCGCCGCCAACTAGTCGGTAAGTTCTTTTCTTCACTGCATCTTTTCTTCTTGGTCTTATTCCTTCTCGGCTTCCCCTTTCCTTTCTCGGTTTTTGATCTTGCCACTTGCTATTTCAGATATTTGGCCTCGTCTTGAGTCTACCTCTGCGCCCACGATAGCCAAGGCCCGAGCAGTTCGCCTCTCGCTGGGTGAACCGATTGACACCAGGGCTGACATCGAGGATAGCTTGGTGGTGCTCAAAGGTTACTTCGAGCAGCTGGCCGGCTGCGGGACTGATTTGATGCATGCAGGCTTTGAGCTCCACAGGTTGTTCTGGCCTCATGACCCCCAGCCAAGAACGATGCGAGATCTCGCTCACAAGCTGGAGGAAGCTAAGGCCGAGCTGAAGAAGTGGCGAGCCTCTGCAGCCCGTGCCGGTGCAGATGTGATGCTTCTCTGCATGGCGTCTTGGTATGAGAACCTTGACATGCAGCGCATCCGCGGGAAGCGTAATAACTCCAAGTGGGAGAATGATGCCGCTAGCGTGGCCTTGCGCAAGCAGATCGCTTATGAAGTTGCCGAGTGTGCCGAGACGGAGGTCTACATCGACGGCCCCCCCGAGCCGGACACTGATTATGAAGACGAGGAGGAAGCCGATGTGGAGGACGACGAGGACGACGAGGAGGACCTGGACGAATACTTCGCATCTCCCAGGAGCAAGGCCGGGAAGGGGAAGAGCGCCGCCGTCTCGGGTAGCGATGAGGAGGAGCATGCCCACATCGACAGCGAGCCACTCAACTTCGGCACCTCCTCGGGTGCTGCTCTTGACGATACGGTGCCACCTCCTAGCCATACCGCTGGCTCCTCTTCGGCTCCAGGCCCCATCTCGGTGGCCACAGCTACATCCGAGCAGACGGCCACCCAGGATGATGTTGAGATGGAGGAGTCCGCTGCCGTGCAGACGGAAACGGACGCCACCAACAACGAAGAAGCTGCCGAGAAAACCACCGCCGAAGAAACTGCTACCAAGACAGTCGTCGAGGAGACAACTGCCCATGCCAGCGCCGAGAACACTGCCTCCTCAACCTGAGGCCACCTGCAACTTTTTTTTTTAACTTGAACATTTATCAGATCCCCGGGATGCCGGGAGCATATGTATCAAACAATATTTGTTTTCGCTTGCTACCCAGTTTTTATGCCCACTCAGTTTACGTTGACATTAATCAATTTGAACGACAGTGGCTCAATGCCGAGCTGTGTTCCCATGCGAGTCCCCGAGTAGCTTTTCTTATTCACCCTGTCTTTTCATCTCTGCTCTACCTGCGACTTGTCGCTTGTTTGGTATTCGAGTCACAAGAATCAAAGAACAAGGCTGCAAATACTTAGCCGCTAGAAAACAATCATGATAACGCAGCCCACCACTTAACCGAGAAGACGAAAACGAGGAACAAAAAGTAACCGACAATCTACTCGGTTCCTGCACTTTTTCTTCCTTAGTGATTTTCGTGTGCTCATTGACCTTTTGCTTGTTCTCTTGCTTGCCATGAAGCCGGGTTTCGGACAGCAGCAAAGTCGAAGAGTTGGCATATAGGTTTAAACACAGTACTCAATGCACTTTTGAGTTCTGAAGTGAAGCAACCGAATAGACAAAGGAACGAGCCGAGTAAAAACACTTAGAGCAATTTTGGACGAGGGCAGTCCCCGAGAATAATTTTAGATTGCAGAGTAGAATTTCAACTCGGATGAAAGGGTACATACACATCTTTGCTTACGAATGAAAACGACGAAGTAGAGCTACATTCCAGGGACGCTTGGTTTCCTCTCCAGCTTTATCTGCCCTGTTCGCCTGCGATGGGCGCACATCTACGAGATAGTACGCGTCATTGTGCAGCGCTTTGCTGACAATGAAAGGCCCTTCCCATGGAGGAGACAGCTTGTGCATCCCGGCTGTGCGCTGCACAAGCCTAAGGACCATGTCTCCTTCTCGGAAAACCCTTGGGTTCACCTTTCGGCTATGATAGCGCCGCAGGTTTTGCTGGTAGATAGCCGAACGTGACAGAGTCAGCTCTCTTGCTTCTTCAAGCAGGTCAGCGTCGTCTTCTCGAGCTTCTCTCGCCTCCACCTCAGTGTAGAGGGCTACTCGGGGGGAGTCATGCTCTAAATCTATTGGCAACACGGCCTCAGCCCCGTATACCAAGAAGAATGGCGTGTAGCCGGTTGACCGGTTAGGGGTAGTCCTTAGACTCCACAACACCGCTGGCAACTCTTCTAGCCAACACCCAGGTGTTTTCAGCAGTGGCTCAATCAGCCTCGGCTTGATGCCTGCCAGTACCATCCCGTTTGCTCTTTCAACTTGCCCATTGGAGGCAGGGTGCGCGACTGACGCAACGTCTAGTCGGATATGCTTATCTCTGCAAAATCGCACCATTGCCCCCTCTGCAAAGTTGGTGCCGTTGTCGGTGATGATACTGTGCGGGTAGCCATATCTCATGATCACATCTTTCACAAACTTCACAGCTGTGACTCCATCGCACTTCCGAATAGGCTTCACCTCGATCCACTTGGTGAACTTGTCCACCATGACCAAGATATGTGTCATATTGCCCTTAGCCGGCTTGAAAGGACCAACCATATCCAAGCACCAAACAGCAAACGGCCATGTGATAGGAATTGTTTTCAACTCGGATGCTGGCACGTGAATCTTACTTGCGAACATCTGGCAGCCGGCGCACTTCCTCACAATGTCCTCAGCTTGCTGCAATGCAGTGAGCCAGTAGAAGCCATGCCGAAAAGCTTTCTTGACTAAAGCCCGAGAAGAGGCGTGATGCCCACATTCCCCTTGATGTATCTCCACCAGGATTTCTTCTCCTTCCTCTGGGCTTACACAGCGTTGCAGCACACCAGTGGCACTTCTCTTGTGCAGCACATCTCGGATTAAGGCGTAGCCCTTGGATCTTCTCTGAATCTGCCTCGCAGTCACCTCATCTTCAGGTAAAGTGCCGTCCCTTAAAAAGGATAATATGGGCATTGCCCAACTCGGTGTCTCCCGCACGGGAAACACTGGTTCGTCCATTTCCATTGGGACAGGCTCTGGTGGTTGCACAGGAGGAGTAGGAGCGCTTCTCTGCAGCCCAGATCGATTGGCAAGAACTTCTTCAATGAATGCAACAGCTTCTGGGTTGAGGGCTGCAGTCCCCGAGTAAAGAATGGCAGTCCCCGGGTAGGGAGTGGCAGTCCCCGGGTACGGAGTGGCAGTCTCCCAGTCAATCTCCATTGGGTCAGATTCCTCACTTGGCGGAGAAGGGACAAAGATGGACTCCGAGTTGGGGGAAGGCTTGATGGATGGCTTCCTCAAATGCTCCAAGGCAATCCCTGCCGGGATGGACTGCCGAGAAGATCCCAACTTGGACAGCTCATCTGCTGCTTCGTTTTCTGCTCGGTGAATGTGCTGGAACTCACAGCCTTCGAAAAACCCAGTCATTGACTGCACCAGGAAGCGATACGACGCCATGTTGGCATCCAAGGCATCCCAGGTACCTGAGACTTGCTGCACCACCAGATCTGAGTCGCCATAGCAGATAATGCGCTGCACACCAACCTCCTTTGCTACTCGCAAACCGTGCACAACTGCCTCGTACTCGGCGACATTGTTGGATGCCTTGAAATGAATCTGCAACACATACTTGAGCTGATCCCGCTTGGGTGATGTAAGCACCACGCCAGCACCAAGGCCTTCTTTCACCTTTGAGCCATCAAAGTGCATCTTCCAGTAGTTTGAGACTGGAGCAGGAGGTTCATATTGCATCTCGGCCCAGTCGACAAGAAATTCTGCCAGCACCTGAGACTTGATTGCTTCTCTTCTCGTATACGCGGGAGCGTACGCGGCTAGCTCGATCGCCCACTTGGCTACTCTACCACTCGCCTCCTTGTTACCCATGATGTCCGAGATGGGAGCTGAGCTCACGACAGTGATGGGATGCTCCTGGAAGTAATGTTTCAGCTTCCTGGCGCCCAGGTACACACCATATGTCATCTTCTGGTAATGCGGATAGTTTTGCTTGGAACTGGACAGCACTTCACTGAGATAGTAGACTGGGCGCTGCACACTCTTGCCTTCTTCTTCTCGCTCCACCACTATCACCACGCTGACTACTCGGTTAGTCGCGGCAATGTACAGCAGCATAGGCTCCTTGGGTAGCGGACTAGCCAAGACGGGAGCACTAGCCAGCATTGCTTTCAGCTCATTGAACGCCACATCCGCTTGTGGAGTCCAGACAAACTTGTCGCTTTTCTTCATCAGCTGGTACAGAGGCAGAGCCTTCTCGCCCATTCGGCCAAGAAAGCGGCTCAGAGATGCCAGACAACCCGTGAACTTCTGCACATCCTTCAATGATCTCGGTAAAGACATGCTTTCAATAGCTTTTATCTTAGACGGATTGGCTTCAATGCCCCGACTAGAAACCAGGAAACCGAGTAGCTTTCCAGCTGGTACACCAAAGGTGCACTTACTCGGATTCAGTTTCATTTTGTACCTGCGTAGGTTAGCAAAGGTTTCCTCCAAGTCGGCAAGCAGAGTATGTGTTTTGTTCGTTTTGATGACAATGTCATCTACGTACACCTGCACATTCTTGCCGAGTTGGTCGTGCAAGCATTTCTGCATGCATCTCTGATAGGTTGCACCCGCATTCCTCAGGCCAAAACACATGACACGATAGCAATAAGCCCCGTACGGGGTAATGAAAGCAGTCTTTATTTGATCAGCAGGGTTGAGTGCAATCTGGTGGAAACCAGAGTAGGCATCTATGAAAGACAACAGTTCACAGCCGGCAGTGGAATCGATCACCTGGTCGATGCGAGGTAGCGGGAAAGGATCCTTGGGGCATGCCTTGTTCAAGTCGGTGTAGTCGACGCACATGCGCCATGCAGTGGCAGCCTTGGGATCTTCTTTTTTCTTCTCGACCATGACCGGGTTGGCTAACCAGTCCGGGTGCAGCACCTCCATGATGAAGTTACTGATCAGCAGCTTGGTGATTTGATCACCAATGGCCTTCCTTCTCTCATCCCCGAAACGGCGCAAGGCCTGCTTCACGGGCTTGGCGTCAGGACGCACATGCAAAGAGTGCTCAACCAACTCCCTCGGGACTCCTGGTAAATCTTCATTGGTCCAGGCGAACACGTCCCGATTCTCACGGAGGAAGTGGATGAGCGCGCTTTCCTATTTCTCGGCCAGCCCGGCACCAATGATGGCCACGCGCTCCGGGAACTCGGGGTCAACCTGGACTGTCTTGGTCTCCTTGGCCGCTTGGAAAGCAGTACCATGTTGAGTACTCGGCACACCTTGTGCGCCAGCTTGTGCGGACTGAGCCATGGCCACCACCTCGTACATCTTCTTCTTCTCGGCAGCAATCACCATCGATTCCGCCAGCTGAGAGCTAGCAGAGGCACACTCCATGGACTTCTTGTAATCTCCCGAGATAGTGATGATGCCATTGGGCCCGGGGATCTTCATCTTCAGGTAAGCCACGTGGGTAGAGGCCATGAACTTGCTCAGAGCAGGCCTGCCGAGTAGAGCGTGATATGGACTCTGATGATCCACCACCTCAAACTGCAGGCGCTCTGTGCGGCAGTTCTCCCGAGTACCGAATAGCACATCAATCCACACTCGGCCAATCGGGTTGCAGGAGATCCCGGGCACAATGCCATGGAAAGTGGTCTTGCTGGGCAGCATCAAGTTCTCGGCCAGGCCAAGCTTCTCGAGTGTGTCTTTGTACACGATGTTGATGCTGCTGCCGTTGTCGATCAGCACCTTGCTGAACCTCACGTTCTTCTCGGGGCCCAAGAAAGTGGGATCCAGCACCAAGGCATAGGTACCCGGATTGGGCATCACCTTGGGGTGATCCGCCCGAGTCCACCTGATCTCCTGGTCGCACCAGTACATATAGTGAGGGACAGCCGGAATCACTGCATTGACCTCCATGGCCCGCCTATGCTGTGACTGCTTGTCGACTGCCTCGGAAGTGAAGATCATATAGCTCTCATGGTGCTCTTGGTACTGGTTAGGGCCATTGCCCCCATTGTTGCCGTTGTTGCCATTGTTGTTGCCCTGATAGTTGTTGTTGCCTCTGTTGTTGTTGTTGCGGTTGTAGTTGTTGTTGTTGTTGCGGTACCTCTCGTTGTTGAAGTTCTGGTTGGCTCCTAAAGCCACCTGGTTCACATTCTCTCTTCTCGGATAGACTGGCGGCCGAGCTGCGGGTGCCCGAGTAGGCTGAACAGTGGCATTCGCGGCTGGCAGAGGAGGTGGAGGGGGCAAGCCATCACTCTTGATCACATCCCACCATTCGCATTGCCGAGTAGTGTGGTTCGCAGGCCTTGAGGGGTGGTGAGTGTGAAAGCTGCATGGACCATCCTTCATGTCATCGAAGACAAACTTCTTCGGCTGCTCGGAGTTCCCGCTACTCGGCTGCGCAGTGCGGAACGGTTTCTTGTTGCCTTGGCCCTGGTTCTGGTTCTGCCCGTAGGCTCCAGCAGGTTTCTGCCTTTGGCCACCACTGCCTCCAACATTCACTGCATTCACCTCCTCGGGATCATACCGAGTATCTACTCGGCGCTTGTTGCGGAACTCGTTGCGCTTGTTGCTGTTGAAGTTTCTTCTCGGCTCAGAGGAATCCATCAGTGGCTGAGTAGGATCACCGAGTGCGTACTGATCCGCAATCTTGATGGTCTCGGCCAGGGTGTTGGGCATTTCCCTCTGCAATCTCTGCCACAGCATGCTGCCATGTCGGCAACCCTGCGCAAACCAAGTGATGGCCTGCGCTTCATTCACACCCTCACAGGTGTTCCTCAAGGTGCTCCACCGAGTAAGGTACTCGCGGTCCGTCTCGTCTTCTCGCTGCCGGCAAGCCGACAACTGCTGTGGCCTATTCGGCCTCTTGTAGGTGCTGGTGAAGTTGCTGATGAAGGCATCCGAGAAGTCCAGCCAGCAGTTAATGCTGTTCTTGGGCAGGTTGTTGAGCCAAGTGCGAGCTGGACCCTCTAGCATCTGCGGCACATAGCGCACCGCCCATCTCCTGTTGCCGTTCGCGATATGGACCGCGGTGACGTAGTCGTTGAGCCAATCTTCAGGCTTGGTGCTACCATTGTAGCTCTTGGTGCCTCTCGCGAGCTGGAAGCCCTTCACGGACGGCTCGTTCATGATGCGCGGGCCAAAGCACTCGGGGCCAGGAGGACCCGTGCTCTCAAGCCGCGCCGACAAGCTGATACGGTCCAGCTGGTGCCTTGCATCTCCAGGCGCCAACACGCGCTCACCCACGCGGTCATGGATGTCATAACCAGCCATCTCCATAGCCGAGTAGCCATCATCATACCTATCCACCTGCATAGCGGCAGGCTGCTCCACCGGGTTGACGACTGGTGCCACTGGGCGTGGCTGCTGCCTCTGCCGAGTAGGCGGAGCTGCGGGTTGCCGAGAAGTACCCGGACGTGCGGCTTCTCGGACACGGCTTTGAGCTTGGTGGGCTTGAGAGCCTGCTCTTGCAGCGTTGTGTTCCTGCCCGGGCTGCTGCGGCACAGCAACCTGTTTCGCGGCAGCAGCCGGGTCATACACCTGCATTTGCCTGTCTCTACCCGTACGCCCGCTGCGGCTCTTCTCGCGGCTAGGATGCGGAGATGAGGCTTGATCGTTGGATCTAGCCGCGTGCGAATGAACCACTTGCGAAGCTCCAGCTCCCGGGTTGGCCTTCCGGAACTCCTCGTTCTGCCTGGCGGCCTCCAGCACCAGCTCGCCTAGCCTCTCCTGCTGCATGCGACGCGCCTCTCCCTCTAGGCGCGGCAACTCGGCAGCCACAGCCTCCGCAGCTCGCAGCGTCTTGGCGGGTGTGCTGTACCTTGGCCTTGTGAAGGTGTTCGCGGTAGCCGACTGCGCGGGCTCCTCCGCCACAGTCGCCATCTCGGCGCCTAGGTTGCGCCGCGTAGCGCCTACCCTGCTGGGCCTCCTGGTCACCGGCGTGAAGCCGTGAGCCTTGTTGTACTCGAGCTGGTCCAGGCTCAGCTCCAACCTGATCTTCTCCAACTCCGCCTGCTCGGCGAGCAGCTCCTGACGTTGCCGCTCGAGCTGCTCCCTCTCGGCTAGGAGCTCGAGGTCGGTGGGAGTGGGCATCCCGATTCGCGCAGCTGACGCGGGGATGACCGTAGACGTGGAAGGCGGCAGGTTGCACTCCTTCTCGTAGGGCCGGCGTGTCCTGCCACCCGCGGGCGGGTCGTCGACCTCCTCGACGACGGCCGCAGCGCCAGTGGCAGCTGCGCCAGCGTTTGCCGCCAAGCCAGTCACCATCACCTCAGCGCAGCACGCAGAACCGCATGCAGGCCTTCCGCGAGCAGCAACAACCGCGGGAGGATCCTCCGCGTCGTGCACCAGCTCGGGGTAGGCGTCGTTGGCGACGGTGGCGACGTAGACGAGATGCGAGCCGAAGGAGATCACCGAGCCGCCCTCCGGCATGGCCTTGCCGCCGAAACAGCCGGCGTTGTCGGTGACGAAGTCGAAGGAGCCGAATCTGTGGACAAGGCCACAAACTACGCGCTCCGCAGATGAAGATCCCGTCCGAACAGAAACTCCAACCAGCGCCGCTGGTTGCCCCACGGTGGGCGCCAACTGTCGTGGTGGTGTCACGGCAGATGCCATGGGATGGCTAAAGATGTGGGGACGATGGACGCTGGAGGTGTCCGGGGAGGGATCACGCGACGAGTAGCCGCGTGAGGTAAGATCCACACAACACAAACAACACGATGTACCCAGGTTCAGGGCCCTCGTGAGGAGGTAAAACCCCTACTCCTGCCTTTCTCTTTGTATTACGGTGTCTCACCGAGTAGCCACAGTACAAATGGTAACGCTACCGAGTAGCCCCTTGCCCTTCTCCGAGTAGAGCTAGGTCAAGGACTTAGGGTTTCTAGGGTTTCTAGTGAGCCACTATGGGAGCATATGAGCATTCCTCTACCTCTGTGAGTACGTGCGTCGCGCAGGAGGCGGCGGGGCACCTTATATACACGGTGCCCAGCCGGATACGTCCAAATCTGGACAAGTGTCGACATAGTGTCCACACTGTCCTTTCTCCGAGTACCCGCTGACAGCTTTGGTCGTTGGTCTTGGCTGCTTCCGTAAAGTCGTTGGGCAAAACTAGGGGACAGACTGGTATCACTGTACCTAGTCACAGAGTAGGTCCCCCTTATCCTGCCACCGACTGCTTCCATGCTGTCACTGTCAGACAGACCGTCCCCACGTGAACAGTAGTTCGAATGCTGCCAAGTACGGACCCAGGATACGCGGGATCCTGTGTCAGAACGGCTCCTTTGACTTCCTGCCCGAGTAGTTTCCCGCCAAAGGTTCCCGCCAATTGTACTCGGGCCAAACCTTCTACTCGACATGGTAGAAACTGATTGATATCTCCTTCTGGCCATCTTGAGGTGAGACCGGGTAGCAGTCGACCGGGTAGCGAGTACCCGGTAGTCGGCTACTCGGCCAAACCTCTCTTCTGTAAGCGGCCCTTACCACTTGTCTTTACCCTACTCGGGGGTAACCCCCCGACAGTTCAACATGAACCTCTCGCAACTTGGAGAAAACAGAAATGTCATATATGGGCTCGACAACACGCTTATCAAGATACTCCAAGTAGAAGGATTCATATGATATAGGAAGGAGGCAAAATATCAGTCAGATTAAAGGACATGAAGGTATACTTAGGTGGAACAACAGGAGTAGAAACACCATCAAGTTAGTCCTTGGATCTGATCTCAATTTGACGATAGCCCGAATCAAACCAAGGATAGGATGATAGCATATCGACTACGGAGATACTATAATGCTTCAACACCAAGGAAACTGGACATCCCTTAACAAAGGATCAAGTTAGGCGGAGCTTTTATCTGTCAACTCTCCAAGTTATTGTTTAAGCTCAATGAACTAGTCCAGGGTATCCAACTTAGTTTCTTGGAGAAAGTAGTAGTTCAAGTTACCCCTGGTTTAGACATCACGATCAGGTGAGAACCTGGTGATACTTCTAGAAAAACAACTAGAATATCACGAACCACCGAAATGTCTCAGAGTTTGAGAGAATTCTTGCTTTTCAAAGCAACCAATATGGTATTGAGAGCTTCAGCATAAACCTAACTCTTTGACCGAGAATGAATAAAAGGAACAAACCTTGTAACACAATCAACTTTAATTAAAGACTAGTTAACTGTTAGTGCTAAGAAGGATACAAATGTTCCTTTCATTTTTTCAAAGCAATATGAATTGCTACGAACAACTGATACACACATTGGTGCACACCCAACATTCTTGAGCATTCAAGCTTGGAGAAAGGGGGAGTGAAGACATGTATGAGAATCACTTCATCAATAAGGCCATGAAACTCAGCACGACCTCTTGATATTTAAGAGTGTGATTATCGAGGGTAAAGTAGAACAAAAGCTAATGAAACTTCTTTAATCTACGAATTACAAAACTTTGACCTGGTCCTAGAGATGAACGAGGTATTGGAGTTTTTTTCTCCTTACATTGCAAGGTGGAATGTTCGTGCGGAACACAAGAGCAACTTGCATTGCAAGAATCCAACACACATATGCAACTTGGTTCCCAAACAACAGACGGAGTTCGGAAAGCAACTAAAGAGTAGGAACATGCTTCGAGGAATCCTAAGATCATGTTAGATGCGAAGAGTAATACTATTTTGTAAATCCCATTCTAAATAGATTGTTACAGTTGAATCAAGAACATGGATGTGAGATTCATGATGATCAATCCTATCATGATCCTTTTGGTCTTAAGAGAAAACATATGGCTATGATAGTTGGAATTACCCAGTCATCCCGAGGTGGAAATGTTCCTCATGATCAACATAACGGATCTTGGTTTAAAGGTCAACATCCTGTACTGATAGAATGAGCATCACATGGTTATAAAACTGCATGATTCAACCCACCACAATTCAACACATTTCGGGACCTTCGGTTCAAGTCCAAGGGTTTAAAAACCCAGAGAAAGGGGTAACTACTATTTGAGTGCCTTGAAGGACACTATGAAGTAGTAATCATGACGAATCTTTTAGAAGCCAAACATAGCTCCAATAGTATCTGAGCAAGTGAAAATGATAACATTCGAGATGAAAGGAAATCTCGAGGTTCTTGATTTGAAACTTTAGAACATTAGAATGTGGAATACACACAACTCTAGGAGATTATGATGGAAATGAAATCTCCCAGTTTAAACAAGAGATAACGGAATATGGAACACACATGACTCTATAAACTCTAACACTAGGTCAACTTGGGTAAAAGACGTCATTGCCAAAGAATGCACCTAGGTTTTGAATGGCTAGAAGAGATAGCAAAACCTTTTCAAATCCAAACAGGTAAGGTGACCTAGAGTAAGAGCGGTACTAGATTTTCACAATTCATTTTTTGGTTCAAAATAATTTTCACAATCACTAGACTTCAACGTCGACTAACCAGCAAGGTTTTCCTACATGCAGTCCCGCTATAATACCATGACTTGTCGCGACCCCGGACCCAGAGGTATACATATTGTTCTGTGCTCCTAGTCATGGGCCCACAAGGGCTTCGGGGTTTCCAGCCCCGACCGCAACAAACAACGACAGGTAGACCTAATTCATCGGCACGCATGCCCGATAACATCGGTACTACTACTCCTTGTGTCCATGCTAGTCACGCATATCAAAGCGTCCACGAGTCATATGAAACTAAAGGAACGGGACCAAAGCTATACACAGATGCTATGTGTACAGGAAGTGCAACAACAATCAAGGGTTACTGGGTTACCAAGCCAAGGCCGAGTAAACATCGGCAGGCGTGCTCGGAAATGGATCATCAGCCCCACAACCCCTCGACTGCGACAACAACGCAGGCATAGCCAAAACTATATAACAATGAGCTCGAAACCAACAATTGATCAAAGCAGCACTCTAGACATGAAGCTGCATAAAGCAAGTATTACTAGAGTATAGCTTTACAAACAAAGATCACATGACCCAACATTACATCAGACAACGGAAGGCAAACTATGTTGCTAGTCAACAAGAACCAAAAAGGCCTAAGAAGCCGCAACATAAGGCGACGTCTGAAGGGAATACGCCCGACAGAAAATAATAAAGTGGTCATTATATTATTCCTTATTTATGATAAATGTTTATTTCTCATGCTAGAATTGTATTAACCTGATACATGTGTGTTTAATAAACAAACAAGGGTTCCTAGTAACGCGTCTCGTTTAACTAGCTCATTGATTAACTAATGATCATGATTTCCTAATCATGAACATTGGATGTTGTTAATAAAGGGGTCATGTAATTAGGATAATGATGTGATGAACATAGACCCAAATTAAGTATAACAATACGACCAAGTGATTTAGTTTATATTGTTACATTTTTCATACGAAGTAAGCTTATTCGTTAGACCATGAGATCATGTCAATCAGTAATACCGGAAGGGTGCTTTGATGTCATCAAACGTCACGCCGTAATAGGGTGACTATAAATGTGTCGTTGGGTATTCGGAAATTATTAGTTGAGGCTCATGGATCAAGAGTGAGATTTATCCATCCAAATGACGGGGAGATATACTCTGGGCCCTCTCAGTGATATCACATCGACACCGCTTGCAAGCACGTGACTTGGTCACAGGGATGTCATATCACGGAATGCGTAAAAGAGTACTTGTCGGTAACAAGATCGAACAAGGTATGGTTGATACCAATGATAGGATCTCGGACAAGTAAAATATCGCGAGACAAAGGGAATTAGTTACGCCGTTGTTGGTTCATACGATCACAAGATTCATCGTTGAATATATAGGAGTCATCACGGATCTCCAGATCCCGCTGTTGATTATTGACCGGAGAGGTGTCTCGATCATGTCTATGTTATTCGTGAACCGTAGGAGACACACTTAAGGTCCGATGACACATTTGAGAGGATACGGAATATCTGATAAAAGTTTGGACAACACCGAAACTGTTTCGGGTATTTTTGAAATAGTTCAAGGTTTTTTTTGTCGAATGGTTGTTAATAGAATTAACAAATGATTCGAGGTGCTATATAAAAATGTTTGTTAATAGAATTAACAAATACTGAAATAAATAAATAAAAATGTTCTATTGATTTATTAAAGAAAAACTTTGAGATTTTTTAGTGGAGTTTAAGTGGAGCATGAGTGGGTGTGAGTGGAGTGTCCACTCACATGAAGAGGGAAGAGGTGAGGGCACTGACATGGGTTGGCCGCACCCCCCTTTGGGCTGCCTCCCCCTCCCCTATAAAAGGAGGGTGAGAGATATCCCTCCTCCACACACTTGGTGTCATCTCCACCTCCCTCCTCCCGCTTATCCACCTCATGTTCATGCGCTTGGCGAAGCTCTGAATGAAGTTTTCTCCACCACACCACGCCTTCGTTCTGCTGGAGTTCCGAGGGATCCTCTACTTCCGCTGCCCTGCTGGATCGAGGGAACGGAGGTCGTCGTCAAGCCGTACGTGTTACCGATCACGGAGGCACCACCGAATTGCGGTGCACATCTTCTCGGTCTTGAGATCCACGTGAGTACGAATACACCAACAACGAGATTCAATCTCGTAACGCTTAGAGTCTTCGAGGGTATATTATTCGAAGACTCTTTCTCCATGTTGCTTTCATCTCCTGAATTAGATCTTGGCCCTTCGGGTATCTCTCGAGTAGGAATTTTTTTGTTTTCTGTGCAACGTACCCTTCAGTGGTATCAGAGCCGGATCTATGCATAGATGTTTTGTACGGGTAGAACACATAGGTTTATGTGGGTGTTGATGATCATGTTATTGCCTTCTTGAGTATTTTATGATCTTAGTGGCATAGTAGGATGAAGCTTACCTAAATAAACTTTACGTGTACTTTGTACGCGAGATTTGTCTCACTTGTGACTTAGGGGGTGTTATGTTTCTCCTACTATAGTTAAGATGCAATCTACAAAGGGTTTGTTAAAAATATGTGATCAACGTTGTGGTTCATGTTCGTAGGTATGAACGGTTCTATCCTCGAAATCCCTAAGCCACGTAAAATATGCAAAAATAAATTAGAGACGTCTAACTTGTTTTTGCAGGGCATGTGATGTGATATGGTCAGTGTTACAAATTTGATGTATGAGATGATCTCTTTTGTAAATTATTGACATACCGGCAGGAGCCATATGACTGTCTTATTATTTATGGCATGCGTGCTGTATATCATATCCATGTGATATGTTGTAATTTTGATGGACAATCAGGATGGAGGTGCCATGGACCTTGGTGCCACCCTGGTGGAATGATGGAGATCATACGATGATAAACAAGATGGAGATCAAGTGCAAGAAGGACCCTATCATATCACATCATCTATGCATGTGATGTTAATACTTTTATACATCTTATTTTGCTTAGATCGCGATGGTAGAATTGTAAGATGATCCCTCTCACTTAATATCAAGATAATAATGTGTTCTTCTTTAGTATGCACTGTTAAGAAAGTTCGTCGTTTCGAGACACCACGTGATGGTCGGGTGTGACAGACTCAACGTTCGCATACAACAGATGTTGACGTGCCTAGCATGTACAGACATGGCATCGGAACACCCGCAATACTACGGTTCTACTTGGCGAGCCTACCATGTACATACATGGTCTCGGAAGACGTAATCAAAAGGTAAAGCATGAGTCATTTGGATGATATGATGGACATGTCAATGTTCGCCTTTGCAACTACACTGTCTCATGTGATGATCGGTTTCGGTGTAGTGAATTTGGTTTGTGTAATCACTAAAACGACTAGAGGGATGTTGTTTTTGAGTGGGAGTTCATGTAGTAATTTTGAATTAACTTGAACTTATTTTATCATGAACAACCAATCAAAATGAATTTGCATTAATGGTAGTATTCATTCGCATCCACAAACTACCTTACACTTAGATTGTTAATTGAGATATAACTGTTATGATCTCGTAAAACCATTTAAGATTGGTACCGTATTAGTGAAATTTAAAATTGAGTCGTACTGTAGATTTTCGGTATAACCTACCTAGCTCCATATGATTAATGATTGGTTGATCTATATAGAAAATAATTCCTACTTAAAATGCAGTGTCATGATTGCTTCCGTAATACTTTATCTTCAAAAGAATGTTTTGTTGATCAAGGTATTTAGGAACTGAAAATAATTGTTTTCAGAAACAATCAAGTGAAAGATATATTGATATCTAGAAACTTATTTGTGGCAACATGACTGAGTACAATTTAGTGTGACAATGTATGCTTATATTATTTGAATACTAGAAGGATACCCCGCGCGTTGCTGCGGGGATCTCTTTAGAAACTGCAATATTGTAAACCAAAATTTATAAGAAATGTGATACATTATGTATTCTAAGTGAATATGAAAAATTTAATTGATCATGCTATATATATTTTAAATTATTAATATGAATTAATATGAATAATTTGATGGTTTAAGAAATGGATGATGTGGTAGCTTGCATGTAATGATTAATAAATATTAGTGGAGATGACATGGACAATTAATTGACTAGGAGAATAGATGATGTGGATAGCTTTCATGTTGAGATAGAAAAATCATTATTGCATGTTAGTGGGGTTTTGCTTTATAAGAATTATAGATATGCAATGATTGAAGACGTTGGGCGTTTGAATCTTCCAAGAAAGTTGGGCGCTAATATTATCCTCTAAATTACTTCCTTCGAGATATAGTATCTTCATCACAAAATTATTATGATGGTATGGATTAAAAGTATGGGTAAAATTGTTTACCTTGCTTGAGGATTGCTAAGAGTGGAATCCAGAAGAATGTTGTTAATATGTTGATATTAGTAGAACAATAAACTCAAAGTATTACTCAATGGGTGATAGTATATGAATAACACGCCAAGGAAAATATGCTAGTACGACTAGCATTGTTTGATGTTGAGTGATTCTTCTGTAAAGGAAAAGGAATATTGAAAATAAAATTACAAAAAGGTATGTGGCAGAAAACAAAATAACTGGAGAAGTCCAGCTCGTGAGAATGTAACATCCCAAGTATGAAAAACAACCCTAGAATGTTTGCTTTTTGTTTAAATTTAGTTTGCATCATTCCATCATGAGTTTTGCATTTGTTTCAATTGTTTTCCATTTGATTTTCAAATAAAAATTCAAATCCTTGTTTCATACTTGGTCTGTTACAATTTTTCAAATGAAACATTCAAATTAAACCATGCAATTTCTTCCAATAAATTAGAATTTCCAAAGTATTAACTTGCCTAATTTTCAACATTCCAATTATTGCAAAATTCAATCAAATCCATTTGAATTTCAAACAGCAACAAAAATTTAAAATTTTGGAAAACAAAAAGTTGTACAGCTGGGCTTTTGTAATAAACAAATTATAAAAAATTATCCCCAAATTTTTTCAATCACAAAACCCCTTCTTTTCTTCCCTTTTCTTTTCTGCAAAAAAAAAAAACAACAGGGAGAAATAAAAATAAAAACAGGAAAACGGGCTGGGGGAGGCAGCCAGGCCAGCCCAACAGCCGGCCCAGCCACCTACTACCCCAGCCAGCGGCCGCCCCGCGGCCCTTGTCTCCTTCCTCCGTACAGGTGACGATGCCGCTGACGCAGGCACGCACACACCGCACCTCCCCCTCTCTACCTGCTCCTTTTCCTTCCCCTATTTCTACCCCGAGAGCACCCAAACCCTAAACCTAGCCCTCTCCTTCCTCCCTGCCGCCGCCATTCCTCTTCCTTCCTCTCAGATCCTCTCCTTTCTTCCTCTGAATTTTCTGAATCTTCTGACGAGCCGCCATGGCCGGAGCTTAGCGAGGTGGTGGTTGGGGTTGTGGTCGCCGTCAGGTCCCCACGGGCACGGGAACGAGACCCCCACTCCTCCCTCTTCCTCCTCGTTTCCAGGGAGAGGCTTGGGAAGCGCCCGATCGCCGTCACCGCGCCGTCCATCGCCGCCTGTCGCCACTGCCTCTTCCCCGAGCCGCTGCTTCGACGACAACGGGGGTGAGCACCCCTTTCCCCCTCTCCGTTCCCCTCCGGTTGCACGCACACGCACGGCCACACACGTACACGGTGCCCACGCGTACGCACACGCAGCAACCCCCGCAGCGCAGCTCGTCGCCGGCGTCTTTCTCCGATCGGTGAAGTTTCAGTTACCTGAAACTTGCAGTTTCAGTTAAATCCCGAGGCTTTGCCTCAAAACCCCACGAGCATCTCCTCCATCACGAAATGTTCAGTAGCCCAGTGGCCAGATCCAACGGCGCACAGCGCAAGGGCGCGGGTTCGATCCCCCGTCGCGGGATTAAATCCCACCTTTTTGCTTCGCTGCCACGCTGGCCCCACACGTCAGCGACGTGGTGGCCACGCAAGCACACACACGCACGCCACGCAGGGCCAGCTGGGCACTGGCCCACTGCCAGTGACCCAGGGGTGTTCTGTCCCGCGTAATAAAAATTCCAGGGACCTTTTCTGAATTTCTTTTTCGCACCTAAGCCCCTGGAACAAATCTGAAACTTTTAAAATCACAGAATAGCCCCTGTAATTCAAATTCAAATATCTTTTGCAAATCAAACCCAAATTTAATAAATAAAATATGTTTTCCATACCAAATTTAATTCTCTACATGTTTAAACCATTTGCATACTGTTTTGAACCTTTCAAATGGTTTCAAAAATTCAAATTCAAATAAGTCTCTCAAATTTGGTAAAATTCATAACTAATTCAAATTTAATTCAAATGACACATGTAAAATATGTTTTCCATGCAAAATTGAACAAGCTTTCCAAATATAAACTTTGTTTCCTATTTTGAATAATTAAAATTGGTTAAATAATTTAAACCTTGTTTACATCATTTAAAATTGCTAAATTCATAACTTGGTCAAACTAAATTCTTTTGAACATATAAAATATGTTTTCAAACCAGAAAAGTATAATCTTTTCAAATATGATTTTTATTTAATGTTTTGAACAAATAAAAAATTCAAATAATTTCATACTTGAATTAAATTCATGTAAATCTTGTTTAAACTTGTTTAATTCATAACTAATTCATTTTAAATCCTTTTTCAACAAATGAAATATGTATTCCATCTGAAATTTGGTGTTATTTCCAAATATGAATTTTGTTGTCTGTTTTGAACAATTAAAATGGGTGAAAACAATGAATGCTTGTGTAACTCATTTAAGAAGCCAAATTTCATAACTTAATAAATAAAATTCCAAACTTGGTAAACAACATATCAAATTGAAGTTATTGTTGTTTTCTTGTTGTTTTCTTCATCCATGCATCATTCTAATCAACTTTCACATGATGGTTAGTTGTAGATCATTAATTCAACCTTAATTCATGGGCTTTCCCCTATGCAATCTAAATTGCATATAGGCCCATTTAATTATGTTACCATGTCAACTAGCTTATCTTTGATGCATCAATTAAATTGCCATGCATCATCCCATGTTTGTGCATTATGCCATGTTATTGATTGCTTGTCTCTCTTTGTTGTTTGTTTGCTTCTTCCCGAATAGACTACGACGTTGAGACAGACGAGGTTTACGACACTACTTCAGAGGAGTTAGCCCAGTACCAGGCTACTGAGTTTGCAGGAAAGTATTCACTCACATGAACCATTGTGTCCTTTCCACACTGGATACCGATACTTTCCGTTGTCTATTCTGCTAGCCTTAAGATTCGTTGCTTGTGTTCCGATCCTATCACATGTTATCCTGTAACCCTGATATAGCCTATCCTCCACATCTATAACCCTGTTGCTTGTTGCCTGTGTCTTACTAGCATGCCTAGGGTTGTTTATGCTGGAGTCTGTTGTTCGTTATTTCTGTTACCATATTTATTATGTTCTGGGGGCTCGATGTTTAAACAACAACCTGTTAATGTTTGAGGTAATGCTAATTTGATGATAAGGCACCGGCAGGAGGCCGGGTATGGTTTTGAGGCCTGCTAGTGTCGAACTCAGGAAAAGTTCTTGTCCTCTGGATCCATGTCGAGCGCGCTAACCGCATGTGGGAAGCGTGTATGGGCGCCCCCCGCAACTCTGATTCGATTCGCATCTCGTCCAAATCGCCACACTTAGTTCGGGCTTTCCATTTGATGCACGCATATGCAGGTACGAACCCTTGGCGCTAGGGTGGAACTTTTGTAGTCGACATTTAGGGCGGCGTGGTCTTCCAGTGCTATGAGGGTCCCCCTTTTCTTCGTGGGGGCTCGATTAGCCGCGCACGCACAACACGTGGTTCTTTGGGCTTGATGCGAAGAAGAGTTGGGTTGTGTAGAGTGCCTCGCTTGGTGGGTTTGATCCCCGTCTGGCGGGATATTCTTACGTGTACGGCCAAATTGGTGCACCCCTGCAGGGTTAAATCTTCTCGAGAAGCCGTGTTGTCCGCGGTTATGGATGACTTGGTGATAGGGCTGGCTAACAAGGATTAGACAACTTACACCTAATTAATAATAACTTGACTAGTAATAGGCTTATTTGACACAATAACTTGAACCTTCATTAATCCAACTGTGTGGGTTATCCTCGGATTGCTTCTTTGGATAAGGGGCGAGATCCAGGATGGGTTTGTTTGAGGTTAGTGGTAGTTGGTTCCGATGCGCTATCTTATCCCTCTCTTTTAGCCGGATGTTGTAGCGTGTCTCTGTAGTTGGTTAGGGCAGCCCGCTGCCGCATCTTTGTATCACCTATCTTCCGTTGAACCCAAAGCATCTGTACTTGGTGTTGCCGGGTACACTTTGGTATCTTGTGCGTCTTACTTGCCAGTACTCGTCTGTACTGACCCCTTTGGGGCTGCGTGTTCTGCAGACTACGTTTCCGAGGATCCCCATGGTGGCTACTACGTGGAGTATGACGAGGCTGCTGACGAGTAGATAGCGGACCCGGGCAGGATCCGAGACTTCGTGGATGGGCTCCGTATTTTCGTTTCCGGCCTCTTAGGCCTATTTGGATCTTGTCTGTACTCAGACACTTTGTATGCTTCCGCTGTGATGTAATGATGACTTGTTGGGACATGTGTCCTCTGCATGATTGTATTTGCTATCTCTGCTCTAGTGAGAGCTATTTGCCACTTATTTCTATTTCTTTGTGTCTTAGAGATTTGTTGTGATACCACTTGTTCAAATGCCGTTGACGTACCATGTGTGTATGTTATGAAGTACGTTAATGGAAGTAGTCGGATTTCTATGGGATGGTTTACGCAGACGATGAATAGTAGAGGTTGGTTGTCACACGTTTACGTGTTGGCCTACTCATATTGAGATGCGGGTGCCGGTAATCCCCGTAAGCCATTTATCTACTGTTTAGCGGGCTGTGAGTATCCTCTAGAAGTCCGGGTGCGACAAATGGTATCAGAGCCTGTCTGCCTGTAGGATCCCTTTTACTGGTCGCAGTTGAGTCTAGAAACTATTTTGTAGCTATATAGGAAAAATGAAACGTGAGAGTAGGAATTCTGTTCTTTTATTTCTTTCCCCACCCACCCTCCCTTTTCTGGTAAGGAAGTGCAACGTTGTTTTCTCTTCTCATCTAAACTTTCAAGTTAGGATTTCACGTATCCTGGTTTCTCTAGGATGGTTATATCTACTAGACCATAGGAATGGAGGTGGTTGTGACATGATTTTCATGTTGCCTACTCACGATTGAGAACGGAGGCACATAAGCCCCGGAAGCAGATCCTCTATTCCTTAAGCAGTAGATATTGATCCTTCAGAAGCCCGGATGGGTTTTCCGTAGTACCTCGGGAGTGTTTGGTCTCGTGTTTCCCCAATGTTGCTTCGATATCCTGTTCTTCTCAAGATCCTTTTCGTCCGTTGGAACCTTGTTGTTGCTTGCCACTTCAGTTTTTCTACCGGCGTCTAATCAAAGCTTCCTCGATCATCTGCAGATGGATCTCAGGTTCTACCCGCAGGTGGTTCGTATGACTCGTTGCGAGAGCACTGCCGGTTATCCGGAGATGCTGAGAGACATGGTCACTTTTCTGGGGTTCCGTTGGGCACTAGAGTACCAGGTCTACGAGCAGCAGCGAGAGTTTGAGCAGACCTACTACCAGGCTATCGTCTACATTCTGTCAGATGATGGCATGAGCGTAGTCCACCGCTACGAGGCAGTAGGTTCCACAGTGGATATGGCTGTGCAGCAGGCAGCTTATGTGAGCCTCACCGTCCTTCGTGCTGACTACTGGGAATTTGACGATTCTATCTATCGCCACATCCCCCGTGGTTACATCACTTCGGAGGGAGCTCATTTCACTCTCTACGACAACTTGGATGTTTACGAGCATGATAACTCCAGGCTGCACACCACCGCTCAGTTTGTGAGACACAGTGACGCAGTTTCCCGCACACTATCTCAGGAGTTGGCTTCAGTCAGAGAGCAGCTTTACCTTGCTTTGACTCGTCTGGCGACTTACACCACAGACTTTGTTGGAGACGAGCGCTTTGCACGTTTCGATCAGCCAGTTGGGCGTCGCCTGCCAGATGCTGGAGGTTACGAGCCGATCAGAGGTCCACTCCTTAACCTTGGTGCTGGTTACACTGGGATTCCCCGCTTTGGAGCATAGGGAGTCGACGCTATGTACTTCACCACGCCTAGAGTCGGTCTCAGACCACGTCAGATCTACGTGGATCGTCGTTCCACCTACTTTCGTGGGCGTGCTCCTCACCGTACCTCTCGCCGTACTCCTAGCCGCCGTCCTGCGTGATGAGCATGGGAGTACCGATGTATCCATTCTTAGCTATGTTTAGTTATCCTTTGGCATTCGAACCATTTATGGTGTGTTGGATATTCTGATGTATTTGAACATGTGATGATGTACCTGTTGGTTATCTATTCATGCGTCGGAATAATCTCTCTTTCGGTTGCCAAGTCTATCCTTTTCTATTGTTGTGCTAAAATGCATTTCCATTCAGGATGCCGCCAACAAGGAACAACACACCTGAGCCACCGCCAATCGCGGAGCTGTTGACTCAGATGACCCAAGTCATGACACAGATGGCCCAGTTTCAGGCTAATCAGCACATCAACCAGACAGCTCCATGAGTCAGCATCAAAGAGTTTCTCAGTCCGGGCCCAAGAGCTTTCGTGGCCACACGCGAGCCTCTGGACGCTGATGACTGGATCCGTGAGATAGCCAAGGCTCTGGAGATTGCACACGTAGCTGAAGAAGACAAGGTCAAGTATGCCTGCTATCTGCTGAAGGGTCAGGCAGCTACTTGGTGGGAAAACTTCCAGGCCATGAGAACTGGGATGCCAGTCACGTGGGATTGTTTCAAGGAAGCCTTCCTGAAGCACCACATTCCAGATGGTCTCATGGAAAGGATGCGTGAAGAGTTTTGCTCTCTCAAGCAGGGCAAGTTGGACGTCATCGGGTATCAGAGTGAGTTCAATCGCCTCGCTCGATACGCTGGGGACGAGGTGTCCACTGAAGCTAAGAAGATGGCAAGGTTCCGCAGAGGTTTTAACCCGGAACTCAAGTATGCCCTCACCAATATCAAGGCCAACAGCTTCGAGGATCTCGTTAACACCGCGCTCAATGAAGAAAATGGGCGCAAGGCGTTCGAGGAGTCTCGCAAGCACTCGCGTGAGGGTGGTTCCTCCTCCAACATGACCACCCCTCCGCAGAAGCGCCGCATCTGGGTACCAAATGGTGCTGTCACTCGGGCTCCATACGCCCAAACTTCTCCAGGCTTCGCTCCCCGCCCACCCAACCCTGCTCAGCTACATGATCAAAGGGCTTCGATGGGGCAGCCAAGGCCAGGGCCTCCTCGTGTCGTCACATGCTACAAGTGCAAGCAGACGGGACACTACGCCGACAAGTCCACGCAGAGGCAGCTACCTCCACCACCACCTCGTCCTAACACAAACCAGGCAATGGTGCGCGCTCCCCCGCCTAAGGCCTTCAACTCCAACAACAGGCCTGTCGGGAGGACCGCAAGGGTGAATCATGTCAAGATCGACAAAGCTGAGGAAGCTCCTGACGTCGTTCTCGGTACATTTCCTGTAAACTCTATTCCAGCTAAAGTGTTGTTTGATACCGGAGCATCACATTCTTTCGTGTCAAAGATCTTTGCGACAGCAATTAAACTCCCTTTTGTTGGTTTGGGTTCCCCGCTAGTGGTCAACTCCCCTGGAGCAACTATGCAAACGTCCAAGATCAGTCACAAAAATAAAATTCTAATTGGAGGCCACATATTCCTTGCTTCCCTCATACTGCTTGGCAATTCTGACATTGATGTCATTCTTGGTATGGATTGGCTGAAGGCCAATAAAGCAAGAATTGACTGTGCTCAAAAGTCAATAACTCTGTCCCACCCGTCTGGCCAGATAATCTATTCTCCTCATGAATCAAGTTCCATTCAGCTATGCAACCTCAATGCAAAACCTCTACCTTCACTTGAAAATGTTCCGGTGGTTTGCGACTTCCCTGACGTCTTTCCAGAAGAGTTGCCAGGAATGCCTACGGACAGAGCTGTTGAGTTCGTGATCGAACTTGAACCAGGTACTGCTCCAATCTCTAAGAATCCTTACAAGATAGGAACTCCTGAGCTGAAGTTGTTGAAGGAACAAATTGATATGTACATGGAAAAAGGTTACATTCAACCTAGTTCCTCGGCTTGGGGTTGCCCAACTCTGTTCGTTGCGAAGAAGGATCACACAAAGAGACTCGTTGTCGACTATCGTCCTCTTAACGAGAAGACCATCAAAAATAAGTATCCAATTCCTCGCATCGATGATCTTTTCGATCAACTTGCTGGAGCCTCAATATTCTCCAAGTTTGACTTGAGAATGGGTTACCATCAAATAAAGATCAGAAAAGAGGATATTCCAAAGACAGCCTTCACCACTCGCTACGGTCTATATGAATTCACCGTCATGTCCTTTGGTCTCACCAATGCACCGGCGACCTTCTCTCGACTCATGAATTCTGTCTTCCATGAATACCTCGACAAGTTCGTTGTGGTATATCTTGATGACATTCTTGTCTACTCAAAATCCGAGGAAGAGCATGAAGAACACCTTCGTCTAACTCTCATGAAGCTTCGCGAGCATCGTCTTTATGCCAAGTTCTCTAAATGTGAGTTCTGTATTTCAGAAGTTGCTTACCTTGGTCATGTCATCTCTGCCAAGGGCATAGCCATTGATCCAGAAAAGGTTAAAGCAATTGTTGATTGGAAACCTCCAAAGACGGCGAAGCAAGTAAGAAGTTTTCTTGGCTTGGCTAGCTATTGCCGTCGCTTCGTCCCAAACTTCTCCAAGATTGCCAAACCTCTCACTGACCTCACAAAGAAGGACAAGAAGTTCGTCTGGTCTCAACAATGTGATGAAAGTTTCAATCTCCTGAAGACTAAACTCACTTCTACACCAGTTCTGGTTGGCCCAGATCCATCCAAACCTTTCCAAATATTCTGTGATGCTTCTCTCCAAGGTCTAGGTGCAGTTCTTATGCAAGAACGTCAAGTTGTGGCTTATGCTTCACGTCAGTTGAACACACATGAGCTCAATTCCCACTCATGACCTTGAACTTGCAGCAGTTGTGTTTGCCCTCAAGAAATGGAGACAATACTTGTTGGGTAATCGCACTGAAATCTTTTCCGATCATAAAAGTCTGAAGTACATCTTTACTCAACCAGATCTAAACCTCAGACAGAGGAGATGGATTGAAAAGATCAAAGACTTTGATCTTACCATTTCTTACACTCCAGGCAAGGCTAATGTTATGGCCGATGCTCTCAGTCGCAAGTCGTATTGCAATAATCTCATGATCATGGAAAGCCAACCTCCTCTTCATGAAGAATTCCAGAAGCTGAATCTTGGTCTTGTTCCTCAAGGCTACCTTGCGAACTTGACAGCCAGTCCAACTCTCGAGGACAAGATTCGTTCTGAACAACTTCGTGATGCTGAAATCAAGAATATTGTAGAGCACATCAAAGCAGGCAATGAGAAATTTAAGTCCTTCTCAGTGGATGACAAGGGAACTGTGTTCTTCGAAGGACGCATTGTAGTTCCTCAAATTCAAAGTCTCAAAGATGTCATTCTCAAGGAGGCTCATGAAACTCCTCTCTCCATACACCCTGGAAGTACAAAGATGTACCAGGATCTCAAGACACTGTATTGGTGGCCTAGCATGAAACATGAAATTGCTCAATACGTTTCTGAATGCGACGTTTGTCAACGTGTTAAGGAAGTTCATCAGAAAACAGCCGGTCTTCTCCAACCTCTGAAAATCCCTGAATGGAAGTGGGACATGATTGAAATGGACTTCGTCACTGGTTTCCCAAAGTCCAAGAGGGGCAACGATGCAATCTTCGTTTTCATTGATCTACTCACTAAAGTCGCTCACTTCTTTCCTGTCAAAGAGACAATCTCAGCTAGTCAGTTAGCAGAGCTCTACACAGCAAAGATTGTTCCTCTTCATGGTGTTCCATTGGAAATAAGCTCAGACCGTGGAAGCATATTCACTTCTCATTTCTGGAAAAGATTTCAAGAAGCATTGGGCACCAAGCTTCAGTTCAGCACAGCCTACCACCCTCAGTCTCAAGGGCAAGTCGAAAGAGTCAATCAGATTCTCGAGGATATGCTCAGAGCATGTGGTCTCTCTTTTGGCATGAAATGGGAGGAATGTCTTCCATATGCTGAATTCTCCTACAACAACAGCTTCCAGGCAAGCCTAGGAATGGCACCATTTGAGGCTCTCTATGGCCGCAGATGCAGGAGTCCAATCAATTGGTCTGGAGCTAGTGAACGTTCACTCTTAGGCCCTGACATTGTTAACGAGGCCGGAGAGAAAGTTCGCATCATCCATGACAATCTGAAGATTGCTCAGTCTCGTCAGAAAAGCTACTATGACAGCAAGCACAGGAACATGGTCTATGCAGCTGGTGACAAAGCATATCTCCGTGTAACTCCCCTCAGAGGCACTCATCGTTTTGGTGTCAAAGGAAAGCTTGCACCAAGATATATTGGTCCCTTCAACATTCTCTCAAGGCGTGCGGAAAATGCCTATCGTCTTGAACTTCCAGAAAAGCTATCCAAGGTGCACGATGTGTTTCACGTGTCACAGCTCAAGAGGTGATTCAAAGATCCAGGTCGTGCAGTTGATCATGATTCAATTGATCTGCAAGAAGACCTCTCTTATGAAGAGCATCCTGTTCGCATTCTCGATGAGACCGAGCGCAAAACTCGCAACAAGAGCACCAAGTTCTTAAAAGTTCAGTGGTCTCATCATTCCGATAAAGAGGCAACGTGGGAGAACGAAGAGGATCTTCGCAAGAAGTATCCGGACCTTTTCTCTTCTCAGTAGGAATCTCGGGGCGCGATTACTTCAAGGGGGGGGGGGGGCGTTTTGTAACATCCCAAGTATGAAAAACAACCCTAGAATGTTTTCTTTTTGTTTAAATTTAGTTTGCATCATTCCATCATGAGTTTTGCATTTGTTTCAATTGTTTTCCATTTGATTTTCAAACAAAAATTCAAATCCTTGTTTCATACTTGGTCTGTTACAATTTTTCAAATGAAACATTCAAATTAAACCATGCAATTGCTTCCAATAAATTAGAATTTCCAAAGTATTAACTTGCCTAATTTTCAACATTCCAATTATTGCAAAATTCAATCAAATCCATTTGAATTTCAAACAGCAACAAAAATTTAAAATTTTGGAAAACAAAAAGTTGCACAGCTGGGCTTTTGTAATAAACAAATTATAAAAAATTATCCCCAAAATTTTTCAATCACAAAACCCCTTCTTTTCTGCAAAAAAAAACAACAGAGAGAAATAAAAATAAAAACAGGAAAACGGGCTGGGGGAGGCAGCCAGGCCAGCCCAACAGCCGGCCCAGCCACCTACTACCCAGCCAGCGCGCGGCCCGCGACCCTCGTCTTCTTCCTCCGTACAGGTGACGATGCCGCTGACGCAGGCACGCACACACCGCACCTCCCCCTCTCTACCTGCTCCTTTTCCTTCCCCTATTTCTACCCCGAGAGCACCCAAACCCTAAACCTAGCCCTCTCCTTCCTCCATGCCGCCGCCATTCCTCTTCCTTCCTCTCAGATCCTCTCCTTTCTTCCTCTGAATTTTCTGAATCTTCTGACGAGCCGCCATGGCCGGAGCTTAGCAAGGTGGTGGTTGGGGTTGTGGTCGCCGTCAGGTCCCCACAGGCACGGGAACGAGACCCCCACTCCTCCCTCTTCCTCCTCGTTTCCAGGGAGAGGCTTGGGAAGCGCCCGATCGCCGTCACCGCGCCGTCCATCGCAGCCTGTCGCCACTGCCTCTTCCCCGAGCCTCTGCTTCGACGACAACGGGGGTGAGCACCCCTTTCCCCCTCTCCGTTCCCCTCCGGTTGCACGCACACGCACGACCACACACGTACACGGTGCCCACGCGTACGCACACGCAGCAACCCCCGCAGCGCAGCTCGTCGCCGACGTCTTTCTCCGATCGGTAAAGTTTCAGTTACCTGAAACTTGCAGTTTCAGTTAAATCCCGAGGCTTTGCCTCAAAACCCCACGAGCATCTCCTCCATCACGAAACGTTCAGTAGCCCAGTGGCCAGATCCAACGGCGCGCAGCGCAAGGGCGCGGGTTCGATCCCCCGTCGCGGGATTAAATCCCACCTTTTTTGCTTCGTTGCCACGCAGCCACGCTGGCCCCACACGTCAGCGACGTGGTGGCCACGCAAGCACACACACGCACGCCACGCAGGGCCAGCTGGGCACTGGCCCACTGCCAGTGACTCAGGGGTGTTCTGTCCCGCGTAATAAAAATTCCAGGGACCTTTTCTGAATTTCTTTTTCGCACCTAAGCCCCTGGAACAAATCTGAAACTTTTAAAATCAAAGAAACCCCTGTAATTCAAATTGAAATATCTTTTGCAAATCAAACCCAAATTTAATAAATAAAATATGTTTTCCATACCAAATTTTATTCTCTACATGTTTAAACCATTTGCATACTGTTTAGAACCTTTCAAATGTTTTCAAAAATTCAAATTCAAATAACTCTCTCAAATTTGGTCAAATTCATAACTAATTCAAATTTAATTCAAATGACACATGTAAAATATGTTTTCCATGCAAAATTGAACAAGCTTTCCAAATATAAACTTTGTTTCCTGTTTTGAATAATTAAAATTGGTTAAATAATTTAAACCTTGTTTACATCATTTAAAATTGCTAAATTCATAACTTGGTCAAACTAAATTCTTTTGAACATATAAAATATGTTTTCAAACCAGAAAAGTATAATCTTTTCAAATATGAATTTTATTTAATGTTTTGAACAAATAAAAAATTCAAATAATTTCATACTTGAATTAAATTCATGTAAATCTTGTTTAAACTTGTTTAATTCATAACTAATTCATTTTAAATCCTTTTTCAACAAATGAAATATGTATTCCATCTGAAATTTGGTGTTCTTTCCAAATATGAATTTTGTTGTCTATTTTGAACAATTAAAATGGGTGAAAACAATGAATGCTTGTGTAACTCATTTAAGAAGCCAAATTTCATAACTTAATAAATAAAATTCCAAACTTGGTAAACAACATATCAAATTGAAGTTATTGTTGTTTTCTTGTTGTTTTCTTCATCCATGCATCATTCTAATCAACTTTCACATGATGGTTAGTTGTAGATCATTAATTCAACCTTAATTCATGGGCTTTCCCCTATGCAATCTAAATTGCATATAGGCCCATTTAATTATGTTACCATGTCAACTAGCTTATCTTCGATGCATCAATTAAATTGCCATGCATCATCCCATGTTTGTGCATTATGCCATGTTATTGATTGCTTGTCTCTCTTCGTTGTTTGTTTGCTTCTTCCCGAATAGACGACGACGTTGAGACAGACGAGGTTTACGACACTACTTCAGAGGAGTTAGCCCAGTACAAGGCTACTGAGTTTGCAGGCAAGTATTCACTCACATGAACCATTGTGTCCTTTCCACACTGGATACCGATACTTTCCGTTGTCTATTCTGCTAGCCTTAATATTCGTTGCTTGTGTTCCGATCCTATCACATGTTATCCTGTAACCCTGATATAACCTATCCTCCACACTTATAACCCTGTTGCTTGTTGCCTGTGTCTTACTAGCATGCTTAGGGTTGTTTATGCTCGAGTCTGTTGTCCGTTATTTCTGTTACCATATTTATTATGTTCTGGGGGCTCGATGTTTAAACAACAACCTGTTAATGTTTGAGGTAATGCTAATTTGATGATAAGGCATCGGCAGGAGGCCGGGTATGGTTTTGAGGCCTGCTAGTGTCGAACTCAGGAAAAGTTCTTGTCCTCTGGATCCATGTTGAGCGCGCTAACCGCATGTGGGAAGCGTGTATGGGCGCCCCCCGCAACTCTGATTCGATTCGCATCTCGTCCAAATCGCCACACTTAGTTCGGGCTTTCCATTTGATGCACGCATATGCAGGTACGAACCCTTGGCGCCAGGGTGGAACTTTTGTAGTCGGCATTTAGGGCGGCGTGGTCTTCCAGTGCTATGAGGGTCCCCCTTTTCTTCGTGGGGGCTCGATTAGCCGCGCACGCACAACACATGGTTCTTTGGGATTGATGCGAAGAAGAGTTGGGTTGTGTAGAGTGCCTCGCTTGGTGGGTTTGATCCCCGTATGGCGGGATATTTTTACGTGTACGGCCAAATTGGTGCACCCCTGCAGGGTTAAATCTTCTCGAGAAGCCGTGTTGTCCGCGGTTATGGATGACTTGGTGATAGGGCTGGCTAACAAGGATTAGACAACTTACACCTAATTAATAATAACTTGACTAGTAATAGGCTTATTTGACACAATAATTTGAACCTTCATTAATCCAACTGTGTGGGTTATCCTCAGATTGCTTCTTTGGATAAGGGGCGAGATCCAGGATGGGTTTGTTTGAGGTTAGTGGTAGTTGGTTCCGATGCGCTATCTTATCCCTCTCTTTTAGCCGGATGTTGTAGCGTGTCTCTGTAGTTGGTTAGGGCAGCCCGCTGCCGCATCTTTGTATCACCTATCTTCCGTTGAACCCAAAGCATCTGTACTTGGTGTTGCCGGGTACACTTTGGTATCTTGTGCATCTTGCTTGCCAGTACTCGTCTGTACTGACCCCTTTGGGGCTGCGTGTTCTGCAGACTACGTTTCCGAGGATCCCCATGGTGGCTACTACGTGGAGTATGACGAGGCTGCTGACGAGTAGATAGCGGACCCGGGCAGGATCCGAGACTTCGTGGATGGGCTCCGTCTTTTCGTTTCCGGCCTCTTAGGCCTATTTGGATCTTGTCTGTACTCAGACACTTTGTATGCTTCCGCTGTGATGTAATGATGACTTGTTGGGACATGTCTCCTCTGCATGATTGTATTTGCTATCTCTGCTCTAGTGAGAGCTATTTGCCACTTATTTCTATTTCTTTGTGTCTTAGAGATTTGTTGTGATACCACTTGTTCAAATGCCGTTGACGTACCATGTGTGTATGTTATGAAGTATGTCAATGGAAGTAGTTGGATTTCTATGGGATGGTTTACGCAGACGATGAATATTAGAGGTTGGTTGTCACACGTTTACGTGTTGGCCTACTCATATTGAGATGCGGGTTCCGGTAAGCCCCGTAAGCCATTTATCTACTGTTTAGCGGGCTGTGAGTATCCTCTAGAAGTCCGGGTGCGACAATGAATGATATACAAGTATAGATGTATTACTAGTTAACAAAGTATTTTTGGTATTTTGATAACAGATTGGTTCGTATGAGTTGTCATACAAAGCAACGCAATGCAAGAAATACAAGGGCCTAAAAAGAACTAGTAGTAGATGTGGAATCGATCATGAAAAAAACAAAAATAAAGTGTTATTGTGTTCATTGTCGTATCGAACCAAACATTCAAGATTTATTTTAAGAACGTAATAAGTTGTTATTTTGTTCTGCTCTTTTGTGAGAACAAATGGGATTGTTCAAACTATGACCATATTCCATAATTCATGGATGCGTTAATATAAATCGTGTTGGTAAAATAAACATCTATAAGACTAAATGCTAAACGTTGCACGACGTAAAAAATTCCACTTAAATTGTGACACCACCATTTTAGTTCATATCGGAAAGGAAAACATGAAGGAACTCCATGTTAATGGACTTCCAGAGTCATTTTGTTTTGAATAAACTGACGCTTGTGAGACCTCTTCCAAAAGATGACTAAAACTCCGTTCATAGGCCAATAAAGAATGGACGACTAATTTAGTGGAGATTATACATATTGATGTATATAGTCCATTATATGTAGTCATGTGTGGTGGATTAATTTTTCCTTCATAAAATTCTGTCAATAATTTGAGTAGATATATGAGTATATCTATTTAAAGAGAACGGAGTTTGACATTTTTGAATTGGTTCAAAGTATTGTTAGTATGAAGTAAAAATCATCGTAACAAGATAATCAAGTATTTATGATTGGATCATAAAGGATAAAGTTTGAGTTACAAGTTTAGCAAAACATCCGAGAAGTTGCAGAATTGTTCTACAATTTGTCCTTCTCGAATACCCCACATAACTATGGAGTGTTCGAGAGACAAAATCAAACCTTGTTGGACATGGTAAGATAAATAAAAATGCCATTATCATTTTCTAGTTTATACATTAGAGACAGCCTCTTTTATACCGAAAAAAGCGCCATCCTGATCCGTTGAAATTGACACCATATAAGTTATGGCTTGGGTAGTGACCCGAATTGTCCTTTTCTTAAATTTTGGTATGCATAAACAAGTGAGTGTGAGGACAGTACAAACTCGACGATATTAGAGAATCTTCGTTATCATGTTAAGAGTAGCGCAACACTGGAAGTTGTTCTAGGGTTTCCTATTTTGACTAAGTAGAAGACACTACATGTGTTGTAGATACTTCGAATGAGTTTGCGAAGCGAACCACAATAGTCCTAAAACTTTGTGCTTAGACCAACTTGTGGTTTGAGAGTGAAGTGTTATTTTGACAACAAAAGACTTAGAACTTATAAAGGAAGCAAATGATGGGCCCTGACATCGTAAAATTGGTTATGAGTCATTATATTCGCGATAGTATCCCTGTATGAATATCAAGTATGTGACTTGGTAGTCCTTTCAATAGGCATGATGCCTAGCGATAGCAAATGGGTCTATATAGCAACAAAAACATGGATACTTACATCCTTTGAAAGTTCGGCTTGTCGAAAAGATGTTTTTGACGAAGTTCAAAGAGTTGACTACTAAAAGATTTTGATCTTCCTTAGTGATGCTTTAGTCTTTGTGGATAGTTCTAGCAAAAGTTACATATTATGATATAATAGTTCAATAACAGAACCAACTCTCCTTTCTAGCAAGTTTAATTAAGGATGTGTACTTGAAACAGTCTGAGAGTTTTGTAAAATTCAAAAGGTTGTCGGAAAGGTATGCATACTCCAATGGTTGAAGTGAGCATAATGAAGATGGAATCTTCACTTTATTGAAGTTATCGAAACAGTTTGATTCCATCATGAACGGTAAAGCTTCTTGTAGAGTTCCAAGAAATTTAGTGGGAGCGCTAAGACATATTTCTAATGGTTTATGTAGATGACATATGGTTGATTGGAAAATATGTATTTTAAATTAACACTGTTAAGATTTTCATATTGATGAAAGGCTTAGGAGATATTGGGCATCAATATCTATAAGAGATGGATTGAAGCGCCTGATATGGTTGAGCCAAATCACATAGATGAAGTGTTGCAGTAAGTCAATATCAAAATGACAAGAAGGGGTTCTTGCCACATGGAAAAGAATCGAGCAATATTCAAGTGTTTTGACACATGATGAGCATAATTGAAATTGAGATTTCTAAGTCATGTGTTCCATGATATGTACACAACCAGATGAGTCCTGTGCTATAGAATGTTATAGCAGGATAATTCATATGATGGTTAGACAACAGTGGGAGAGATCCTTATGTCATTTTTTTAGAAATACTAAGGATATGTTTTCCTATGTACTAATGACAAAATATTCGTTGTAATATGTTACACTAATAGTCTTGTCATCTATTCAAATAATTTTATCTCAATTAAAATATGTGATGACGGGTGGCACAATAGGCTGGAAGAAAGTTCCAAGCTGGATTTGAATGATTTACAAAATTAAAGTATTGTGACGAATACTACAATAAAGGCTAAGTATATCATTGTGTTGAAAACAATTAATAGGAGTATTTTGTGTCAAGGAGTTCTTTATTGAACTGGTGAATTGCTAAGAATGCTGACACTATGAAGCTACATTTTAACAATGTTAGTAACATTGGTTTAAGCTGAGGAATTAAGGTCCCACCGATTGACCAAATATATACAAAGCCATCTCATTAGATAATGAGTGATGCGTGTAGACGCAAAGACATGCAAATACAATAGGACCTTAACATGTCAGATCTTTTGATGAAGTTTACCATATGAGAAGCATGGTAATAACACTGGAACGACGTATGTGTTAAGTGCGTATAGACTAGATTATTGACTCTAGTGCAAGTGGGAGACTGAAGGGAATATGCCCGAGAGGCAATAATAAAGTGGTTATTATCTTATTTCTTATTTATGATAAATGTTTATTTCTCATGCTAGAATTGTATTAACCGGAAACATTGATACATGTGTGTTTAATAAACAAACAATGGTTCCTAGTAACGCATCTCGTTTAACTAGCTCGTTGATTAGCTGATGATCAAAGTTTCCTAATCATGAACATTGGATGTTGTTGATAACAGGGTCATGTCATTAGGAGAATGATGTGATGAACATAGACCCAAATTAAGTATAACAATATGATCAAGTCATTTAGTTTATATTGTTATATCTTGCATACGACGTGTTGGGCCCCTAGATACCAGGGTATCCCGGTCCGCCTGCTGCTCCCCGGCCCAACAGGCACCTCTTGAAGGTAACCAAGTGACCAGATCCTTGGGGAGGTTTGGCATTCCTTTCTCAGGTTCCCCAGAGCCCCTGACGGCAAGCCTTGGCGCACCTCTATTTGGGAGGAGCTCTACCCTGCCACTTCGCTCCTTCCGAAGGGACTCACCCGCCAGAAGGGGGACAAGGCATGTGCGGATGACGGCCGCATATCCGTGCGATGACAGAAGCCGCGCAGGTGTGCAGGCATGCTTTGTCTGTATAAAGGACAAGGGACAACTACGGGTGCCAAAGAGGCTCCTAAAGATGGCCCCTTTGGTGCAAGAAGACCAAGACCGCGCTACAAGACAAAGGCGGCGTCACTGGGCTCCTCCACCGTGACTCCATGGACGGTGGAGCTGTCCCCCAGCGACCAGGACCGCGCAGGAGGCGCAGAAGTACGGAACGCTCCTCCCTTTGGCACTTTGTGGTAACCCTTTCCCGCCAAAATGAGCGGGAAGGAGGTCCAAAAGCTAATATAAGAAGGGCACCACCTGCCCTTAGGCAAAGGGGGCTCGATCCATCGTAGAGCCCAAGTAGTATGTTCCGATCACAAGCTCGCATTTGTACTGTAACCACCAAAGTGCAATCCATCACACAAGCAGGAGTAGGGTTTTACACCACACTGGTGGCCTGAACCTGGGTAAACTCTCTGTGTCGCCATTGTTGTCGTGCTCAAGCTTCCCTCTCGAAGCCTCCTCTCGAAGCAAAGAAAGCGTGTTTAGCCCCTAGTGTTCGAACCTCTGAGAGCTATCCTGTCTAGGACAGACATGCCCTCTCCGACATTTGGCGCGCCAGGTAGGGGGCTAAGGCGCTCCTTCGTTTCTTCATCACCATGGCACCTGCCGTTTGGACCAACCCGCATCTCACCCGCTCCGAGCATGCTCGCCATCGAGGGCATGTCGACCCGACCTCCAACGACAACAACGCACCACCGCGCAATACCACTAGTGTGGAGGGCGAACAAGGCGCCGAGGAAGAAGCTTCCTCCCACACGCCACAGTGAGACGCGCCTGCGTCTCAGCATCTTCCCCCACCGCCGTCAGGAACGCCTGGAGCAACCTACTCCCGCAGCAGCCCCGCTAATGCAACCCACCGTATTCAACCAAGGAGGAACATTTCATGATCATCGTCACCTTTGGACGACCCCCACTACGAGCCTACCGTCACATGATCTTCGACAAGCGACTCAACTTCAACGACATCTTCGTCGTCAACATTCCTTCTCCCGCTCACATATGGATGGAACGAGAGTCGAGGACGACTCTTCTTCATGGGGGGGAGATGATGCAGCCCACCGTATTCAACCAAGCACAACATCGATACACAACAAGGTGAACTCACTCCTATCTCCGTATGTTTCCGGTGACTTGGTGAACGGTGCGCTACCTCATGAAATACCCCTCTACATGCATAGGTGGGATCACACCATGGAGCCCAAGACGGTGCCCAAGATGCTCAAGAACATATCCAAGACGGTGCCCAAGAATCTAGGAAGGAAGTGGGTGAAGACGACATCAAGATCGGAGCTCCGAGGAGGAAGAACAGAGGGAAAAGGGGTCCCCGGCCTCAACCCCCGGCCAGGCCGGCCTCCCCCCTACCTCAGGCCGGCCACCAGCCAGAGGGAGCCGACCTCCCTCTCTCCCACCCCGGCCTCAAGCCGGCCAACCTCCTCCTCAGGCCGGCCACCAGCCCGAAGGCGCCGACCCCCACCCCGGCCCCAGGCTGGCCTCCCAGGCTGGGCGCCAGCCCCACCCCCCTGCAGGGTGCAAGAATCAAGAGGAAAACACCCCTTTTCACCCCACCTACCCCCTAGGATATATAAGGGACCCCGGTGGCTAGATCTAGGGTTAGAGTTGAATTTAGAACATTGAGCTTCGCTCTCTTGTATCCCTCTTTGAGGAACTACTCCTATGGTGTGTACCTAGGAACGTATCAAGGCTACTCCTACGACTTCGTCTAGGACCGTATCAAGATTCACCCAACTACTTGTCCTCTCCCTTTGGTCAGGCTGGCAATCGGGTCGGGTTTGACCGGGTCAGACACTACCAGACCCATGCCCGAATACTTATCGGGTCTATCTCAAACCCATGACCTGACCCATGGGTCAAGAAATAGACCCATGCCCAAACCCATCGGGCAACCCGACCCTGTCGGGCACCCATCGGGCATAGAAATTTGGACAGTTATAAATATTTTTATTATTACTGAAATTTTTGGTGCGACCCAAAATATACAGGAGGAATGGTATCTCCGTGTCCAATTATGACGAGGCCAACTGCTGTATTTATAGGCATGCCGGTGTGCCTTTGTTGTTCTCTCCTCGAGGTGGTACTAACCTTTGCCTCGTTCAAAGTTGATGCATCGACTGTGCGTACCGCACCAATTGCATGGGCTGTTGGCTGACAATGTTTTGGGCCCTATACGTAGGAATGGGCTGAATAATATGTACCTATGTACACGTGAACATCAAAAGGCATGGGACAAATCATCGTGCTTGTATTGTTCTGTTCATCTTTCTCTTATATATTTGCTCTGTTTGTGTTGGTTCCGTTGAGTCTTTTGACTATATAAAGGTACGTGTTTATATATAAACACTAATAATCACGCAAAAAAAATACGTGTATTACTTATAAATTTTAATCGGGCGACCCATCGGGTGGCCCACGGGTACAAACTTGTACCCATAGCCTACCCACGACTAATCAGGTTACCCATGGGTCAGACCCATGGGCGAAGTCAGCGACCCATACCCTACCCATTAGGGTCGGGTGCCCATGGGCGAGCTGACCCATGGGTCAGATTGCCGGGCTGACCCTTTGGGTTTCAGTCAAGAGTTTTCCAATCTTCCTCTCATAAATCCTTGAGGTTCTATTGGCGTAGTGGGCCGGCTACAAGTGTGAAACGGTTTGTATCAAGGTGAGTTCAGTTGGATCGATCGTTCCGTAGGCGACCCTTGGGGTTTAGTTGACGGGAGGTTTGGGGTCTTTGGGTTCTCGCAATTTATCCCCCTTTGTGTTTCCCCGCGTTTGCCCACGACTCCCCCTTGTTTCCCCCTCTTGAGTTCTTCGTGTTCTTCGCGTTCTTCGTTCGTTCTTGTCGATTCGTGAAGATCGGGCCAATCTAGGAGTAAACCTCCATATCATCTGGTATCCAGCACTAGATTGACACGAATCTGACACCCACCCCCTCCCCTCCCACCAATTTTTCTTCTATCCACCATAAATTCGAAAATTTGACCAAAAATAGCCAAAAGGGATTTCGACTGATCTGTTGATTTGTTGAGTTTTTTGTGGTTTTGATCCATAGATTTGTTGCCAAAGACCATTCCCCACCTTTCTATTCAGCCACTTTTCTCGAATTTGTCCAAAAAAATTCTTGATTTGAGAGGAATTTCGAAATTGAGCAAAATTCTCAGAAAAATCCCGCTCTTCGATTCTTGGACAGATTTTGTATCTTGTTTTTCTTTGTCGTCGTTGCTCCGATTTGAGTGAGGTAAGTTCCTACGCGTCGCCATCGACATCACCTACTCAACTACATCAACGGATCCACACGACATCGACATCCACCGGCCGCAAGTCCGAGATCATCCACCGCATAGGTATAACTTGCTTCCGCTTGAACTAACCCCTCTCATTGTGTACCTTGCCCATTCGGACTAGCTCTTTTACATCGCTTGGCATCGCATTTGTGGCACCGAGAGTGCGAGTTTTTGCGCTTGTGAGAGAATAGCTTCGAGCAGGCATTGGAATTTGGGAATAATCTCCTCATCATCATCATCAAAAAGCAAAAAATAAAAAGAAAAGGAGAAAGAACAAGAAGCAAAAAGAGCCAAAAAAGAAGAAAAAGATCGATGCCAATTGCTATCATTTGTAGGAACGTTTAGCTTCAAGTTGCAAGAGAGAAGAGAGTGACCAGTTGCCACATTGCGAATCTTGTTGCCTCTAATTATTTGCGGCTTGAGCTAGCGTCCTCCTTGCGTTGGTGTGGCATTGAGCTTAGTCTTCGATAGGTACATTTCGTCTCCGCTCGTCCATTGGCCGCACTAACCCCATTTATCCCTTGTGTGTGTGTTCCATTTTTGTTTTTCCACCATATCATTTTCCTCCACTAGGATTGGTTTTCGTGCTAACTTTTCTTTGGTTCTTCCCCACGTTTTACAACAAACTTTTCTTTGGATTTGTCGTTTTCCTCGCCACATTTATAACCCATTTGCCTTCCACATATAGCGTGTGTGTTGTCGTTTGCGGTTTTCTTTCGATCTTTTTGGACTCACTTTTGACTTACTGCCCTACACCTAGGCTCGTCCACTAGCCTCAATACGAACAAAAAAAGGTAACGTTGGGTAAGTGTGACATCCATTTCATCATATCACCCTTGTGTGCTTGTTCAGATGGCTAGGGAAGGAGTACTCACAAGGCCGAGCTCGGAAGATCAAGAAACCTCATTCTTCAACAACAACGGCTACCACAACTTCGTCAACCGCCATGAACACTTTCGGCTTTGCCAACTTGCTCGTGATGGATTGGAGCGCTTGGACCATCAACTTCAAGCTCATCACACTCGATTCAATGATCACATGGCCAGTATTGAAGGCACTGTGTGCATCCTCGCCAACCGCCATGGATCATCATCGACCTCCAAGCCACGACGCAATGGAAAGTCTCCACATGATCATCACCAAGATCGTCGCCATGATCATCACCGCCCCATGCAAGAGAGTGGTAAACCTGGCTCTGATACCACCTCAACGCATCCTCCACCACAAGCTCCACGACGACATTGGTTCGAGCATTGCTCGCCATCACCACTACCTCGACTTCGACATCGCCAAGGCCGTGGTGACCCTCTTCAAGATCACCCTCTACGACCGGATATTCTTCATCACCCACCTTCTCCAAGCTCGACTCATGACTATGGTCTACGTGACTTCGTGGATGGTGCTTGCCCATATTCAAGGCTTACAAGGCAAAATGTGTGTCACCACCACAATGACCACCAATACCAAGGCCATTATCAAGAAGGTGCCCATGACATTGCTTCTAGTGAATGCCTCCAACAACTTCACCACCATGACCACCGGCGCCATCCTCTCCATTATGACCGCCATCGCCAAACCAACGAGGATGACCCACATGAGCTTCCACCGCCTATCTTTGATGAAGAACCAAATTAGAGAACTTCTCAACATCAAGCGAGTGAGAATGCTCCGTATGGCTTGTCTTTCCCCATCTTCGAGGAAGACCCCATTGAGCGCCACCATCGACAACAAGCAAGTGGGATTGGTCTACATGCTACTTCACTTCCGATCTTTGATGAGGAACCCAATGAGCTCCACTATCGACAACAACCAAGTGGTATTGCTCAACATGCTCCTTCACTTCCTCTCTTTGATGAAGACCTCAATGAGCGCCCACTTCGACCCCAACTAAGCGCGGATGCTACTCATGATCTCTCATTTCCCATGTTTGATGAGGAACCTCTTGAGCAACCACGTCAACAACAAGCAAGTGAAGATGCTCCAAGTGACCTCTCACTTCCTATTTTTGATGAGGACCCACATGAGCGACCTCGTCAACAACAAGCAAATGGAGATGCTATCCATGATTCTTCTCCTCCCATAGTGGATGAAGCACCGCATCATCTAGGCCAAGGAATTCCACCGCATCATCAAGGCCATGAAGACAACAATAACTTGAGCGCCCTTTGCCTCAATGTTACAAGGTTCAAGGACCATGAGCGTCATCACCAACATGAGGAATGGGAGGCTCCACCTCACCTTCAGCAAGAATGTGCTTTCTATTCGCACCCCGCCTTCGACAAGGATCAAGAAACATCCTCTCCATGGACACTATGATACCACTACTTCATCGAGACAAGAGGCGACAGATACTTCTCCACCAACACCCAACCACAACCTCCATGAGCGACATACTTTGAGGAAGGACTATGGACTTCATGATGAATCACATGATCAAGGCCTACACCGCCATATATGCCATGATCATCTTCCTTCTTCAACACATGAGGCGAGATTCACTTCACCACCGACACCATTACTCATCCACCTTGTGCGACATTCCATGAGGAAGAACTATGACCTTCATGATCAAGATCATGATATTCCCTCATCGCCACAAGCGCACCACCAACATCAAGAGTGTGAAGCTATTCCTCCCATTACACAAGATCAACATCACCATATGCATGGGGAGACCACTACACCACTCTATGATGAAGACGTTGATGCATGTGACATTGTGAAAGAGGCTCATCCCTTGGCAACCTCTCCAAGGTATTCTTGTTCTTTGTCTCCAATGACACAAGTGACAACTCCGACCATCCACAAGAGAGCTTCTAATGCTATCAACAAGATGATCATGGTTTCCAACCAACATGGTGACCATGCTGACATGAGTGAAGGCCAATACTATGCCTTGCACCAACTTGCTCTTAATTCCTTGGACATGCTAACCAATGGTGATGAAAGCGTCTATTGCAATGAGGCCGCGAACTCATCGCGAGTGATGAAACGAGTTCTTCAAACATATCCTCAAGATAATGACCAAAGATCCAACCTCTCTAGAGCCGGCGTCAATGCACATCTATCATTGATGGAGGTAGGGAAGAATTGGGTGACACACTCCCCTTGACTTAAAATCAACTCATTCCAACCTCCACAAGTCCACGCTCAAGCCACCATTCTAGCCAAGGATGTCATCATCATCATCATCAACCACTCGAGGATGCTACAAGGCATGGATTACATTACCACTTGATGGAGCTTCCTTCGACACAAGCCATGACCCTACCTTCTCCTCCAAGAAAGCCACCCATTCCACAATTGGAGCTCAACCCAAGAGATGAGATGATGGAGTCCTCCTCGCCACATGCTATGACACTACTGACTCCAAGCAATGCAATGACTTCGACAAGTGCGCACACCTCAAGTGCCAAGACTTTGGAGCCTTCTAGTGTCCCCTCTCAATCTTCTAGTGAGATGAGTGGTGAGAGATAGATCCACCATCACGTGAGTGAGAGCCACAAGCCCATCATGAGTGGAAAAAGCATGAGTGTTCATAGAGGCATCGCCTTGATAGCCACCAAAAGTGAGATGAGAGTTGAGAGTAAAACCCCATGTGTGCTTATCGATACTAATGACTTACCAACTTTATCTCCATCTTTGTTGTCTATTTTGCAGAGATTTGGTGACCCTATCAAGCATCCTCGATCTCATGGACTATTCACCATACAAGGCTCTCCACACCTCATCAACATCAACATCGGCTTGAAGATTTGGAAGGAGTACATTCCGCTCGTCATGATCCACATGGAGTTTGACAAGAGCATCCACGACAAGGCATTCTCGATCCACACTCCTCAAGTCAAGATCTACACGACGCATCACAAGCACTTCGACAACAACGCCTTCTACGCCTACATCCAACATGTCAAGAGGTGCATGGAGTACGACAAGAACGTCAACGACAATGCCTTCTATGCCTACATACCACATGTCGAGATGTGCATGGAGTTCAACAAGCACCTCCACGACAACGACTTCTCCGTCTACATCCCCTACGTCAAGATGTACTTGGAGTTCGACAAGCGCGTCAACGACAATGACTACCACGTCTACATCCCCTTCGTCACGATGCACTTGGAGTTTGACAAGCGCGTCAATGACAATGACCAGCACGACTACATGCCAACCGCCAAGATGTACATGGACTTCGACAATCTACCGCAACCATTGAGGACCATGTCAAGATCGTCATCGCCTTTGGACTACACCCTCCACGAGCATACCTTGGCATGACCTTCGATAAGAGGCTCAACTTCAACGACTACACCGCCTCGCAAGATCTTCCTCATCCATCCAAGGAGGAACATTTCATGATCATCGTCACCTTTGGACGACCCCCACTACGAGCCTACCGTCACATGATCTTCGACAAGCGACTCAACTTCAACGACATCTTCGTCGTCAACATTCCTTCTCCCGCTCACATATGGATGGAACGAGATTCGAGGACGACTCTTCTTCATGGGGGGGAGATGATGCAGCCCACCGTATTCAACCAAGCACAACATCGATACACAACAAGGTGAACTCACTCCTATCTCCGTATGTTTCCGGTGACTTGGTGAACGGTGCGCTACCTCATGAAATACCCCTCTACATGCATAGGTGGGATCACACCATGGAGCCCAAGACGGTGCCCAAGATGCTCAAGAACATATCCAAGACGGTGCCCAAGAAGCTAGGAAGGAAGTGGGTGAAGACGACATCAAGATCGGAGCTCTGAGGAGGAAGAACGGAGGGAGAAGGGGTCCCCGGCCTCAACCCCCGGCCAGGCCGGCCTCCCCCTACCTCAGGCCGGCCACCAGCCAGAGGGAGCCAGCCTCCCTCTCTCCCACCCCGGCCTCAGGCCGGCCACCAGCCCGAAGGCGCCGACCCCCACCCGGCCCCAGGCCAGCTGGCCCCAGGCTGGGCGCCCAGCCCCACCCCAGCCTCACAGGCTGGCCAGGCCGGGCCCCTTGCAGGGTGCGAGAATCAAGAGGAAAACACCCCTTTTCACCCCACCTACCCCCTAGGCTATATAAGGGACCCCGGTGGCTAGATCTAGGGTTAGAGTTGAATTTAGAACATTGAGCTTCACTCTCTTGTATCCCTCTTTGAGGAACTACTCCTACAGTGTGTACCTAGGAACGTATCAAGGCTACTCCTACGACTTCATCTAGGACCGTATCAAGATTCACCCAACTACTTGTCCTCTCCCTTTGGGTTTCAGTCAAGAGTTGTCCAATCTTCCTCTCGTAAATCCTTGAGGTTCTATTGGCGTAGTGGGCCGGCTACGGGTGTGAAACGGTTTGTATCAAGGTGAGTTCAGTTGGATCGATCATTCCGTAGGCGACCCTCGGGGTTTAGTTGACGGGAGGTTTGGGATCTTTCGGTTCTCAGAATTTATCCCCCTTTGTGTTTCCCCGCGTTTGCCCACGACTCCCCCTCGTTTCCCCTCTCGTGTTCTTCGTGTTCTTCGCGTTCTTCGTTCGTTCTTGTCGATTCGTGAAGATCGGGCCAATCTAGGAGTAAACCTCCATATCACCCGCTGCTGGCCCAGGAGCTGTTTACGCAACCGCCCACACCTGAAGGACACTCCGCATGGCTCACCCAACTCCAGGAGCTCGCCAGCATCGCAAACGTCCCCCGAAGGAGCCACGGGGTGGCGACGTCGGCCAGCGTAGGAGTGCGGCAGCTCATGACGCGCCGCCCCTTTCTCACGGTCTAACCTCTCCGGTGCATGGCGACCCCCGCACCACCTGACAAGGAACTCGCCACTAAGGTGCCTGAAAGAGCAGCAACAGCTGCCAGATCCCGCGCACCCCACCGGATGCGCGCGTTCAAATTGAACGCTGCCACGAACACGAGCGCCGCTCCATCCACGACCTCGCCAAGGCTGGCCGCGCCAACCACCCGGCAGACCTCGACGCGCGCACGACGGTCTACGTCGGTGGCGCCCTTGCGTTCACCAAGCAACTTCGCACGGTCTCCTGGCCGCCGAATTTCAACCCCACGCTGCCATCTCGCTAGGACGACACTACCCCTCCCCTCGACTTCCTGCAGCTCTACTGCCTCAGTGTAGGAGCTGTAGAGGGGGACGACAAGTGCATGCCGAACTGACTTCCCATGGCCCTCAAGGGCCCAGCCCTCGTCTGGCTTATGAATTTGCAAGAGGGCTCCATTGGGTCGTTCGAGGAGTTGTGCCTCCACTTCGTCACCAACTTCAAGGGCTTCTACGAGCTCCCCCTCTCCTACAACGACCTCTGCGGCATACGCCAGCGACCCAGTGAAAAGCTTCGCCAATACCTGCAACGCTTCAGCCAGACGTGCAACTAGATCGCCCGCATCGCCAATGCAAACGTCATCTTTGCCTTCAGGAAAGGGGTCACCAACAAGCGCAAGCTCGAAGAGCTCGGCATCAGTCACGACCTCACCTCCGCTGTCGAGCTCGTGGACATGACCGACAGGTGCGCCAAGGCTGAGGAGGGACGCCTCTTCAGGCACAGCGCGTCTGCCGATGAATCCAAGCCGGTGGCCCCCAAGATAAAGAAAAAGGCTCGAGGCGACGATGAGGATGCCAAACGGAAAGCTCCGGTCGTTCTGGTTGCCGAGCCAGAACGCAGGCAAGGCTGTAGCGACGCCGCACCCGTGGCGGACAACCGCCCTTACTGTGAGTTTCACCGCATGCACTCACACGCCATAAGGGACTGCTTCCTGCTGGAGAGGATGCGGGGAGGCCGCTTCATGAGGAGTGGCTAGGAGGGCTACTCTCGAGGCGGCGGTTGGCGCAGCCCCGGGTGAGGGTGAGGCCGCGCTAGAGGGAGATGGGAGGAGTGCGGCCCAAACCAGTACAACGGGTACGATAACTACAACATAGGCGGCTACAACAATAGCGTCTACCACCCACCCATGCAGCAGCTGCAGCGTCTCAACCCACCCGTGTCTCAGGTGAACGGTGCCGCACAGCCGCACGCTCAGGGCAACCAGGGCCGGGGCGACGAAAACTACGGGGCCTACCAAGAACCAACATGCTACATGGACTCCATTCTTGGTGGAGCACAAACTCCACTCTCCAATCGCCACTTCAAGAAGATCCCACGCGAGATCGTTGCTGTCCACTCAGGTACAGCCGCGGCGAAGTTACTCAAGTAGTCAGATCACAAGGTCTCCTTCGACATCAACGACCACCCCAAGTCCACAAGGACCATGGGGATCCTGCCCCTGGTCCGCACCCCCACCATCAACAACATCACCGTCAACAAGACACTGCTCGACGGGGGTGCAGGCCTCAACGTCATCTCGGTGCCTATATTCGAGCGACTCCAGGTGCCCTACGAGCACCTGGCCCCAACGAGAGTGTTCACGAGCGTCACCAACGGCACCACGGTCCCCCTAGGATAGGTGCGCCTCGCCGTCACGCTCGGCACTCGCCAGAATTACCGTACCGGGACTCGAGACTTGACGTCGCGCACATCACCCTCCCCTACAATGCCATCCTCGGGTACCCAACTCTCGCGAAGTTCATTGTCGTGACGCACCACGCGTACAACCTCGTCAAGCTACCGGGCCTGCTGGCACTATCACAATCCATGGAGAGGTGGAGGAGGCGACGCGCTCAGTCGAGCAAGCCTACAAGGAGGTGGTCATCTCTCACCTGGCCGATGAAGGCGACATGGGAGTTGGGACACCTCGATGCGGCTCCCAAGAAGAGGCTGCTTGCTTCTCTCGAAGAAGCAGCCACTCAGAAGACCCCCTAGAGCGTTGGAGGCTCGGGGGCTACCACCCAGAAGACCCGCCAGAGCGCTAGAGGCTCTGGGGCAGCCACTGCTCTCCATGCGAGCGCGCCTCTCTCCTAGGGAGGAGAGCTCACCACATTCTAGTTCCATGGCCCCTACAAGGCCATGGAGACGCACCCTCGAGGGGACCCCGTGACGCCACGGTTAAAATGACGCCATGACCTCTCTCCGTGAGTGTCTCATGGAGCTCTCGCCAGGCGGACCACAAGGCCGCGGGAGCTTCTACCCACACGTGGGAGCCTCGCTCCGGTGGGGAAATCTTTTGTTACTCGAGGGCGCCACGAGGCCACTGCATCCTCGAGCTATGCACCTGAACTCGCGCGAGTATCATCCCCATGACGATAGGAGTCCCGTGTCCGCACGGTGACGTCAAGTGCCTCTTGGGGGACCACAAGGTCACGACATCCCCAAGCGTTTTGTGTTTCGAAAGATGAAGGGTACGTTACATAGAAAACAAAAAATTTCCTACGCAAGAGATACCCGAAGGGCCAAGATCTAATCTAGGAGATGAAAGCAACGGGGAGAAAGAGAGTCTTAAGGAGAACATACCCTCGAAGACACAAACCGTTACGAGATCGAATCTCGTTGTTGATGTAGTCGTACTCACATCAATCTCAAGATCACGAAAAAGAGCGCTGCAATCCGACAACACTTCCGCACTCGGTCACACGTACAACTTGATGACGACCTCCGTTCCCTCGATCCAGCGGGGCAGCAGAAGTAGAGGATCCCTCGGAAACTCCAACAACACGACGGAGTGGTGTGGTGAAGAAAACATTTCTCAGGGCTTCGCCAAGTGCACGAACAAGTGGTGGAGCTGCGGGAGGAGGGAGGAAGAGATGACACAAGTGTGTGTGGGGGGGAGAGGGAGCTTCCACCCCTCCTTATATAGGAGGGGATGGCAGCCACGAATTTTTGGGTGGCTCCACCTCTCCCTCATCATGTGAGTGGAGTCTCCACTCAACCCACTCATTCTTCCATTAATTCCCACTCCAAATTCCAATGTTTTCTTTAATAAATAAATAAAATAATTTTATTTCTTTATTTTGATATTTGTTAATTCCATTAACAAACATTAACATATAACCCCTTGAGTTAGTTGTTAAATCTATTAACAACCATTTGATAAGAATCCCCTTGAACTATTTCAAAATTACCCGAAACAATTTCGGTGATGTCCAGACTTTTCTCCGATATTCCGTATCCACTCAAACGCGTCATCGAACCTTAAGTGTGTCACCCTACGGTTCGTGAATAATGCAGACATGATCGAGACACCTCTCTGATCAATAGCCAATAGCGGGATCTGGAGATCCATAATGACTCCTACACATTGAATGATGAATCTAGTGATCGTGTGAACCATAAACGTCGTAACCAATTCCCTTTGTCTCGCGATATTTTACTTGTCCGAGATCCGATCATTGGCATCAACCATACGTTGTTCAATCTCGTTACCGACAAGTACTCTTTTACTCGTTCCGTGATATGACATCCCTGTGATCTAGTCACGTGCTTGCAATCGGTGTCGATGTGATATCACCGAGAGGGCCGAGAGTATATCTCTCCGTCATTTGGATGGAAAAATCCCACTCCTGATACATGAGCCTCAACTAATACTTTCCGAATACCCAACGGCACCTTTATAGTCACCCTGTTACGGTGTGACATTTGATGACATCAAATCACTCTTCCGGTGTTAGTGATTGACATGATCTCATGGCCTAAGGATTAGACTTACTTCGTATGTTTGATATAACAATGTAAACTTAATGAATTGATTGCATTGCTATATTCACTTTGGGTCTATGTTCGTCACATCATTCTACCAATGATATGACCCCGTTATTAACAACATCCAATGTTCATGATCAGGAAACCTTGATCATCAGTTAATAAACGAGCTAGTTAAATGAGAGGCGTTACTAGGAACTCTTGTTTGTTTATCAGACACACATGTATCAACATTTATGGTTAATAAAATTCTAGCATGAGAAATAAACATCTATCATAAACAAGGAATAAGATAATAACTGCTTTATTATTGCCTCTCGGGCATATTCCTTTCAGTCTCCCACTTGCACTAGAGTCAATAATCTCGTCTGTAAGCACTTAAAACACATGGCGCTTTGTGTTATTACCATGCTTCGCATGTGGTGAACTTCATCAAAAGATTTGAACTATTCAGGTCCTATCGTATTTGCATGTTTTTGTGTCTATACGCATCAGTCATTCTCTAATGAGATGACTTTGTATATAATTGGTCAATTGGTGAGACATTAATTCCACAACTTAAACTAGTATTACTAACACTATGAAATGTAGCTTCATAGTGTCAGCATTCTTGGAAATACACCAAGTTCAATGAAGAACTCCTTGACACAAAATACTCATATTATTTGTTGTCAACACAACAGTATACTTAGCCTTTGTTGTAGTACTCGTCACGATATTTTAATTTTGAAACTCATTCAAATCCAACATGGAACTTTCTTTCAGCCTATTGTGCTATCTTTCATCACATGTTTTAATTGAGATAAAATTACTTGAATAAATGACAAGACTATTAGTGTAACATATTACAACAAATATTTTGTCATTACTACATAGGAAAACATATCCTTAGCATTTCTAAAAATAGCATAAGGATCTCTCCCACTGTTGTCTAATCATCATATGAATTATCCTGCTATAGAATTCTATAGCATAGGACTCATCTGGTTGTGTACATAGCATGGAACACATGACTCGGAAATCTCAATTTTTCAATTATGCTCATCATGTGTCAAAATACTTGAATATTGCTCACTTCTTTTCCATGTGGCAAGAACTCCTTCTTGTCATTTCGATATTGACTCACTTTAATATTTCATGTATGTAATTTGGCTTCAATCATACCAGGCGCTTAAATCTATCTCTTATAGATATCGATGCCCAATATCTTCTCAGACTTCCATCAATATGAAAATCTTAACCGTGTTAATTTAAAATACATATTTTCCAATCAACCATATGTCATCTACATAAAGCATTAGAAATATGTCTTAGAGCTCCCACTTAATTTCTTGTAACTCTACAAGCATCTTTACCGTTCATGATGGAATCAAACCTTTTTGATAAATTCATCAAAGTAAAGATTCCAACTTCGTTATGCTCACTTCAACCATTGAAGTGTGCATACCTTTCCAGCAACCTTTTGATTTTTACAAAACTCTCAGACTGTACCAAGTACACATCCTCGATCAAACTTCCTTGGGAGGAAGGTTGGTTTTTGTCATTCAACTACCATATCATAATATGTAACTTTTGCTAGAACTATCCGAAAAGACTAAAGCATCACTACGGAAGATCAAAATCTTGTAGTAGTCAACTCTTTGAACTTTGTCGAAAACATCTTTTCGACAAGCACAACTTTCAAAGTATGTAAAAATCCATGTCTTTGTTTATATATAGACCCATTTGCTATCATTTGGCATCATGCCTTTCGAAAGGACTACCAAGTCACATACTTGATATTCATACAGGGATACTATTGCGGATATAATGACTCATAGCCAATTTTTACGAAGTCCGGTCCCATTATTTGCTTCCTTTATAAGTTCCAGGTCCTTTGTTGTCAAAACAACATTTTACTCTTAAACCAAAAGTTGGTCTAAGTATACAGTTTTAGGAATTTTGTGGTTCAGTTTGCAAACACATTCGAAGTATCGACAACACATGTAGTGTCTTATACTTTGTCAAAATAGGAAACCCTAGAACAACTTCATTTGCTACGCTACTCTTGACATGGTAACAAAGATTCTCTAATCTCGTTGAGTTTGTACTGTCCTCCCACTCACTTGTTTCACAAGAACTACTTTCTCAAGAAATCAACCCTTTCTGACAAACAACATTTGTGTTTGGTTTGGTGATAGGAGAAATACCCAATGTTTTCTTTGGGATAACCTTATAAACATATATTTATCCTATTTTGGTTGTAAATATTTTACACGTGCTATGCATACCAAAACTTAAGAAAAAGACAATTCGGGTCACTATCCAAGCCATAACTTATATGGTGTAAATTTCAACGGATCATGATGGCGCTCTTTTCAGTGTAAAAGTGGTTGTCTCTAATGTATAAACTACAAAATTATAATGGCAACTTTATTAATCTTACCGTGTCCAACAAGGTTTAATTTTGTCTGTTGAATACTCCAAACTAATGTGGGATATTCGAGAAGTATAAGTTGTAGAACAATTCTACAACTCCTCGGATGTTTTGTTAAACTTGTAACTCAAACTTTATCCTTTATGATCCAATCATAAATACTTGATTATCTTGTTACAATGATTTTTACTTCATACTAACAATAGTTTGAACCAATTCAAAAATGTCAAACTCCGTTCTCTTTAAATAGATATACTCATATATCTACTTAAATCATCGACGAAATTATATGAAGGAAAATTTGATCCACCACACACGACTACACATAATGGACTATATACATCAATATGTATAATCTCCACTAAATTAGTCGTCCATTCTACTTTGTCCTATGAACGGCATTTTAGTAATCTTTTGGAAGAGATCTCACAAGCGTCAATTTATTCAAAAATAAATTGACTCCGAAAGTCCATTAACATGGAGTTCCTTTCATGTTTTCCTTTCCGATATGAACTAAAAAGGTGGTGTCACAATTTAAGTGAAATTATTTTACGCTTGCAACGTTTAGCATTTAGTCTTATAGATGTTTACTTTACCAACACAATTTATATTAACTCATCCATCAATTATGGAATATGGTCATAGTTTGAACAATCTTATTTGTTCTCACAAAAGACCGGAACAAAATAACAACTCATTAAGTTCTTAAAATAAATCTTGAATGTTTGGTTCAATACAAAAATGAACACAATAACACTTTATTTCTGTTCTTGTCATGATCGATCCCACATCTACTACTAGTTCCTTTTAGGCTCTTGTATTTCTTGCATTGTGTTGCTTTGTATGACAACTCATACCAACCAATCTGGTATCAAAATACCCAAAAATACTTTGTTAACTAGTAATACATCTATAACTTGTATATCAAGCATATACTCATAAGCTGGACCTTTCCAGTTATATTCTTTTCTGCCATATACCTTTTATAATTCTATTTTCAATGTTCCCTTTCCTTTACAGAAGAATCATTCAACATCAAACAATGCTATTCGTACTAGCACATTTTCTTTGGCGTGTTAGTGATATACTATCACCCATTGAGTCACACTTTGAGTTTGATTGTTCTACAAATATCACCATATTAATAGCATTCTTCCAGATTCCACTCTTAGCAATCTACAAGCAAGGTAAACGATTTTTACCCATACTTTTAATCCATCCCATCATAACAATTTCATGATTAAGCTACTATAGCTCGAAGGAAGGAATTTAGAGGATAAATTTCAGCGCCCAACTTCTTGGAAGATTCAAACGCCTAGCGTCTTCAATCATTGCATATATTCAAATAATATAAGCACACATTGTCACGCTAAATTATACTCAGTCATGTTTCCACAAATAAGTTTCTAGATATCAATATATCTTTCACTTGATTGTTTCTGAAAACAATACTTTTCAGTTCCTAAAATACCTTGATCAACAAAACATTCTTTTGAAGATAAAGTATTATGAAAGCAAGCATGACACTGGATTCTAAGTAGGAATTATTTGCTCTCTATATCAATCAATCATTAACCATATGGAGCTAGGTAGAAAATAACAAAAATCTACAATAGGACTCAATTTTAAATTTCGCTAATACAGTACCAATCTTAAATGGTTTTACCAGACCATAACAGTTATATGTCAATTAACAATCTAAGTGTAAGGTAGTTTGTGGATGCCAATGAACACTATAATTTCTGCAAATTCACTTTGATTGGTTATTCATGATAAAATAAGTTCAAGTTAATTCAAAATTACTACGTGAACTCCCACTCAAAAACGACATCCCTCTAGTCGTTTTAGTGATTACACAAACCAAATTCACTACACCAAAATCGATCATCACGTCAGATGATGTAGCTGCAAAGGCGAACATCGACATGTTCATCATAACATCCATATGACTCATGCTTTACCTTTCGGTTACGTGTTCCGAGGCCATGTCTGTACATGCTAGGATCGCCAAGTAGAACCGTAGTATTGCGTGTGTTTCGAGTCCATGTCTATACATGCTAGGCTCATCAACACCCGTTGTATGCGAACGTTGAGTCTATCACACCCGATCATCACGTGGTGTCTCGAAACGACGAACTTTCTTAGCGGTGCATACTAAGGAAGAACACATTATTGTCTTGATATTAAGTGAGATGGATCATCTTATAATGCTACCGTCGCGATCTAAGCAAAATAAGATGCATAAAAAGGATTAACATCGCATGCATGGATAATGTGATATGATATGGTTCTTCTTGCACTTGATCTCCATCTTGTGCATCATGGTATGATCTCCATCATTCCACCGGCGTGGCACCAAGGTCCATGACACCTCCATCTTGATTGTTCATCAAAATTACAACATATCACATGGATATGATATACATCACGCAAGACATAAATAATCATACAACCATATGGATACTATCGTTATGTCAATAATTTACAAAGATATCATCTCATACATCAAATTTGTAACATTGACCATATCACATCACATTCCCTACAAAAACAAGTTAGACGTCTCTAATTTATTTTTGCATATTTTACGTGGCTTGGGCTTCCGAGGATAGAACCGTTCATACCTACGAACATGAACCACAACGTTGATAAACATATTTTTAACAACCCTTCGTATATTAGATCTTAACTATAGTAGGAGAAACGGACACCCTCTCAGCCACAAGTGAGACAGGTCCGTGTACATAGTACACGTAAAGTTAGTCTAGGGTAGCTTCATCCTACTATGATACTAAGATTATAAAATACTCAAGGAGGTAATAACATGATCATCAACGCCCATATACACCTATGTTTTCTACCCGTACAAATCATCTACGCATAGATCCGGCTCTGATACCACTTAAGGGTATGTTGCATACAAAACAAAAAATTTCCTACGCGAGAGATACCCAAAGGGCCAAGATCTAATCTAGGAGATGAAAGAAACAAGGTGAAAGAGAGTCTTAAGGAGAACATACCCTCGAAGATACAAAGCGTTACGAGATCGAATCGCGTTGTTGATGTAGTCGTACTCACATCGATCTCAAGATTGCGAAAAAGAGCGCTGCATTCCGGCAGCGCTTCCGCACTCGGTCACACGTACATCTTGATGACGACCTCCGTTCCCTCGATCCAATAGGGCAGCGGAAGTAGAGGATCCCTTGGAAACTTCAACAACACGACGACGTGCTTTGGTGAACAAAACATTGCTCAGGGCTTTGCCAAACGCACGAACAAGTGGTGGAGCAGCAGGAGGAGGGAGGAAGAGATGACACAAGTGTGTGTGTGTGTGTGGGAGAGGGAGCTTCCACCCCTCCTTATATAGGAGGGGATGGCAGCCACGAATTTTTGGGTGGCTCCACCTCTCCCTCATCATGTGAGTGGAGTCTCCACTCAACCCACTCATTCTTCCATTAATTCCCACTCAAAATTCCAAGGGTTTCCTTTAATAAATAAATAAAACAATTTTATTTCTTTATTTAATATTTGTTAATTCCATTAACAAACATTAACATATAACCCCTTGATTTAGTTGTTAAATCTATTAACAACCATTTGATAGGAATCCCCTTGAACTATTTCAAAATTACCCGAAACAATTTCGGTGTTGTCCAGACTTTTCTCCGATATTCCGTATCCACTCAATCGCGTCATCGAACCTTAAGTGTGTCACCCTACGGTTCATGAATAATGCAGACATGATTGATACACCTCTCTGATCAATAGCCAATAGCAGGATCTGGGGATCCATAATGACTCCTACACATTCAACGATGAATCTAGTGATCGTGTGAACCATAAACGTCGTAACCAATTCCCTTTGTCTCGCGATATTTTACTTGTCCGAGATTCGATCATTGGTATCAACCATACGTTGTTCAATCTCGTTACCGACAAGTACTCTTTTACTCGTTCCGTGATATGACATCCCTGTGATCTAGTCACGTGCTTGCAATCGGTGTCGATGTGATATCACCGAGAGGGCCCAGAGTATATCTCTCCGTCATTTGGATGGACAAATCCCACTCTTGATACACGAGACTCAACTAATACTTTCCGAATACCCAACGTCACCTTTATAGTCACCCTATTACAGTGTGACATTTGATCATATCAAAGCACTCTTCCGGTGTTAGCGATTGACATGATCTCATGGTCTAAGGATTAGAGTTACTTCGTATGTTTGATATAACAATGTAAACTTAATGACTTGATCGCATTGCTATATTCACTTTTGGTCTATGTTCATCACATCATTCTACCAATGATATGACCCCGTTATTAACAACATCCAATGTTCATGATCAGGAAACCTTGATCATCAGTTAATCAACGAGCTAGCTAAATGAGAGGCGTTACTAGGAACTCTTGTTTGTTTATCTGACACAGATGTATCAACGTTTCTGGTTAATACAATTCTAGCACGAGAAATAAACATTTATCATAAACAAGGAATAAGATAATAACTTCTTTATTATTGCCTCTCGGGCTTATTCCCTTCAAAAGACACTTCGCCAAGTCCCTCGGCGTTTCTCCTCGCGAGATGCTGACGAAGGAACAACCAAGCGCACACCTCTCCAGAGGCACAAACTGCAGGTAGCGGCGCCAACCTCACTCCAAGGGACAAGCGCGCATCACGCAAACCCTCACATGAAGCTCAGAAGGATCCTCCAGAAGGATCAACTGGAGGACCACCACGAAGGACACAAACAAGGTGTCTCGAAAGACACCATCACGGAAAAGCTAAGTATCACCACATGGAAGTTCCAGTAAAAAAAACGCAGCAAAACAAAGTTGCCATCCAGCAAATGCTTCACCTACTCCCTATTTACATGAATCGGGAAATGAAGACCACGATCACGCGGAGTCTTCAAGAATCATCATAAGACCCCCCTACTTCATCAGCATCGGGGGATCTCGACAAAGATGGACCAGCCGGCCGACCGAACTTTTCGGTGAAGGCATTCACTGTCTAGCGCACCTGGCTTTGGAGGGACTCTCGAAGATGGCACGGGATAGGTGCGGAGAGAGTATCGAGGTCGAAGAGGGGATTGGCAAGCTGAAGACGGGAGAAGGCGTGGGTGACCGCCACCGCAAGGAGCTGGCGGTTCTCCTTGTTCAATACTCGGTCTAGATCCTAGACCTCTTCCTCGAGCGTCTCGATGGACTGCGAGAAGTTGTTGACGCAGCCGGCACCGGTGTACTCGAGGGGGAGAGCCGGCGTCTTGACATGCAGGCGGTCCGTGACGATGCGGGAGCGGCGCACCGCCTCATGGAACAACGCCTAAAACTGGCGCTATAGCTCAAGCGCCTGCTGAGCGAAAGCATGACGCTCCTCTTCAGCCGCCACAAGTGGAGAGATCTGCTCCTGCAGGGCGAGAAGGCCCGTCTGGTCCTTCGCAACCTCCTTGGCCGCCAAGACCTTGGCCTGCCTCTCTTCGTCGCACCCCCGGTTGACCCTCTTCAAGTCCACCTCGAGCTCCCTCACTTTCTTCTCCAGCTCTTTCTTCCGCTTGGTGAACTTGGTTTCTAGGTCCTTGTTCTTCCGACCGAACTCCTTCAAGAGTTCATCGCGGATGGCGGCATGAACTACTGCGACCTCCTTTCTGATGCCCCGGTCGCGATCATCCCTTGCCCGAGCGAGACATGCGTTGCTGGCGTCGACTTTTCCTGGGTGCGGGCCTCTATCTGCCTCACTTCCGCCTCGAGGGTGTCGAGGTGCTCACGTTCGAGACTGAGCTCAATCTCAGTGCAGGATAGCCTCTCTTCCCGCTTGACGGGGTCGCCTCAGCCTCGCTGACCGCTGCCTCCTTGGAAGTGAGCCCCTCCTCTTTCTCTCTACGGAGGAAAATCCACTCCTCCACCTCCAAGGAGTGTTGGTTTCGCTCTAGGCGGAGCTCCTCCTGGTCGTCTCGCGCAGTCGCCAGGGCAAGATGGGCCTCCTTCAGTTCTGCAGAAGCATCTTCGCGATCGCGCTCAGCCTCCGTCAAGATCGCGCGCCTCGCCGCGGCTGCCATCTCTTCCTGTGCAAGGTCGGTCGCGATGGCCTTCTGTAGCTGGCCGCCTAGGACCTCAAGGCGCTCAACCTCGGCGGACAGGGCGGCTACCTGAGAGGAGGCCTAGGCGGGGACAACGTCACAGATCTGCCTGGACAGGTCCTCCACGAGGGAGCCAAGACCAGGGCCCAAGCCAGAGGGCACATTGGACGGATCCACACACTGATGCTCGGCGGGCGCCGCACCTGCGTCCGGAGCAGTCTCTACACCAACCACTACGGGCGCTGCACCCAGGCCCAACGCAACCTCTACACCAACCTCGGCTTCACCCGGCCCTAGCAAGGTGGCGGCGCACTCCTCGACGCAGGGTACCAGCAGGAGCACCAAGGCCTCCTCCACGAGCACCTCCAGGAGGACCTCAGACGGAGGCTCGGCCTCAACAAGGACCTCGGCTGCGGTATCCTCCACCAAAGGATGTTTTGCCTACGACACAACAAGGGCGCTAGGAAGCAACTCGTCGGGGCGCTGTCAGCCTGCTCCCTGACACTGACAGCACCAACTTCTCAGGGTGTGGATCATGAAAACAGAAGGAAGAACTGGTGAAAGAATCCCTTACTCTCCATTGAAGCGCCACACTCTGGGGCAATGCCGACGGGAAGAAGGCCGCACCACTGGGGGCTTATCGGCCGAAACTCCAGAGGACGACGGGGCATCGTCTATCCACGCCCTCTTCCCCAGGCGGCGGTCGCTGAGAACTTCGCCGGTGTCCTCGTCGTCGCTCGGATGCAATCAGCGCGGGGCGTCATCGCCCTCGTCCTCCCCATCGGAAGACAACACCCACCTGCGGTGCCTCCATGTGGGGGATGTACCAGTCGCGGCGGCCTGGGGAGAAGAGGGGATCTCGGGGCTCTCCTCGACAGAATCCAGGGCGTACAGATTGTCCTCGCGCGGCTCATTCACCTCAGCAAGAGGGCCCCACCGTTCGAAGGGCGGCATCATGTCCAGTATTTCCTCCCTATCCTCCACCGGAACGTCACTGATAGGAACCAAGCCGGGGGGAGCCCCGTCGGCAAGTCAAAGTGAAGAAGCACCCCAAGCACCATGGACGTGGTGCGCATGCTGGCAAGGAGGTGGTCGAGGCGCATTGGGTCATTGGGACCCGAGAAGGACCACAGGCGCCTTTCGTGGCGCTGCAGGGGGCGAGACGCCTCTGCACCATCTCGGAGACAAGAATCTCTGAGGTGATTCCGTGGGCGTGAAGCTCGTGTATGAGCTCCATTAGAGGTTGAAGACTACTTCTGAAGAGCTCCTCCGACCGCCATCCTGCGTGGCGTACGGGCGGGGACGAAGGAAACTCTAGAAGGTCGCAAGCCTCCCTAGCCTCGATTTACAGCCACGTCGAGCGAAAGACGGGGACCTCAAGGAGTATCTCCATTTGGGGGGAAATGGGCGCCAAACCAGGCCCCAGGTGGAAGGAGAGGTCACCAATGCCCGGTTCCTCCTGATCTTCTTGCAAATCGAAGAAGAAGCAGAAGAGGACTACAGAGGGCCTCACGCGTAGGAAGGCCTCACAATAGAAGGCGAAGGCGGAGGGAATCAAGGTGGAGCCAGGGGAAAGGTGGAGGAGGTGGATGCGATAGTGATCAAGAATGGCGTAGAAGAAGGAAGAGAAGGGGGAATCACCCCCGCGATCACTTACCGGAAGAAGATCGGGTACGACGTCGGGGAGAGGTCGTCGAGGTCGGCGTACTCGCGAGGAGAACGGTGGCGCTGTGCTTGTTGGTGGAGTGCGCTGCCATACGTCGGGCTTTCTTCATCTTGCCATCGTCGATGGTGGAGGGCGTGACCACGGGCATCATGGTGCTCTATCGAAGGGCGGCGGCGATTTGCAGGGAAAGCAAAGGGGAATCGCTTCGGTCTAGGAAGGAAAGAGGGAGAAGAAGAGACGCGCGGAAATCAAGAAGAAGAGCATGACGCGGTTCCCTAGGCCTCCACAGACTATCGGGCTGTGGCGCAGAGAGCCGTTGTCCCCACGTCCAATAAGTCGCGGGGGGGAGGTTTGCGCACGAACCGTCGTGCCACGCGCCGCATGCCGGGCAGGCAGCGGCGCCTCCTACGCCCACGCGTCACCATGGGCCCGGGGCTACTTTTGGGTCCCTGGATACCAGGGTATCCCGGCCCATCTGCTGCTGCCCGACCCAACATGCACCTCTTGAGCGTAACCAAGTGACCAGATCCTTGGGGAGGTTTGGCATTCCTTTCTCAGGTTCCCTAGAGCCCCTGACGGCGAGGCTTGGCGCACTCTCCTTTCGGGAGGATCTCTACCCCTCCACTTCTCTCCTCCCGAAGGGACTCACCCGCCAGAAGGGGGACAAGGAATGTGCGGCTGACGGTCGCATATCCGTGCGATGACAGAAGCCGCGTAGGTGTGCGGGCGCGCTTTGTCCCCAGTTGCTATTCTGGTGTATAAAGGCCAGGGGGACAACTACGGGTGCCAAAGAGGCTCCCAAAGATGGCCCCTTTGGTGCAAGAAGACCAAGACCACGCTAGAAGACGAAGGCGGCGTCCCTGGGCTCCTCCACCGTGACTCCATGAATGGTGGACTTGTCCCCCAGTGACCAGGACCATGCAGGAGGCGCAGAAGTACGGGACGCTCCTCCGTTTGGCACTTTGTGGTAACCCTTTCTCGCCAAATGAGCGGGAAGGAGGTCCAAAAGCCAATATAAAAAGGGCACCACCGGCCCTTAGGCAAAGGGGGATCGATCCATCGTAGAGCCCAAGTAATCTGTTCCGAGCACAAGCTCGCATTTGTATTGTAACCACCGTAGTGAAATCCATCAGACAAGCAGGAGTAGGGTTTTACACCACACTGGTGGCCTGAACCTGGGTAAACTCTCTGTGTCGCCATTGTTGTCGTGCTCAAGCTTGCATCTCGAAGCCTCCTCTAGAAGGGAAGGAAGCGTGTTTAGCCCTAAGTGTTCAAACCTCTGAGAGCTATCCTGTTTAGGACAGACGAGCTCTCTTTGACACGAAGTAACCTTATTCCTTAGACCTTGAGATCATGTCAATCACTAATACCGGAAGGGTGCTTTGATTTCATCAAATGTCTCGCTGTAACATGGTGACTGATACGTCCAGACCGTAGCTCCTTTTCCGAACACTTTTCTTATTGTTTTCCTCTAAACTTGTAAGTTTTGGATACCACGAACACGGAGTAACGCAATTTTCAGCAGAATTACCTTGGTATCTCATTTTTGTGCAAATCAACTTTCGGAAAATTGCCCAGATAAGACCCCATTGAGCCTAAAACACTGGAAGACCCCAAGAGCCAGAAGGGGGCTAGGAGGGGGCCACACCACCCCCTGGCGCGCCCCCCTTGGCCGTGCTGCCAGGTGGTGTAGGCCACCCTTGCACCCCCTCGGACTCCCCTTTCGACTACATATGCCTCGTAACCTAAAAACTAAGGGGGATTTGTCATATTCCACATAAACACAACAGAGCACTGCCGCAACCTCGAAACTCGATTCGGGGATCAGAAGTTCTTATTCTGGCGCCCTATCGGGACGGGGATTCAAAGGAGATCATCGCCATCAACGCCGCCACCTCTTCTCCATCAACCATCCATAATTTTCCCGTCTATGTGTGAGTAAACACCGTTGTAGGCTGAGAGGGATGGAAGGGATTGGATGAGATCGATCATGTAATAATGCAAGATTGTTAGGGCGTAATGCATAGTATCCATTGTTAGTGTTTTCTACCGTTGTTATGCTTAATGCTTGTCACTAGGGCCCGAGTGCCATGATCTCAGATCTGAACATTTTATTGTTTCATGAGTATAATTATGTTTCTTGATAATATCTGCAAGTTGTTTACACATGTAATTGTCCGGAACTCGAGGCCCCAAAGTGACAGAAATTGGGACAACAAGAGGGGGTGGTTGTGATGCGTGGATCACATGTGTTCACGGAGTGTTAATGCTTTGATCCTGTGCTTTATTAAAAGGAGCATGTTAATTATGAGTAGTTTCCCTAGAGGCCCCGCTGCCATGGGCTGGTAGGACAAAAGATGTTGTGCAAGTTTTTCATTGCGAGCACGTATGACTATATTGGAACACATTCCTATGGTTTGCCTAGATGTTTGATGCTTTATTATTATTATCTGCAATGCACGTGTTAGATTATTACATGACCTATGTTATCCATGCAACGCCCGTTCATCCATTCCCTCTATGCCTACGGTAATTCCCATCCCGCTGTTTTCCACGATTGCTACTGTTGTTATTTTATTTCTACTGCTGCTATAAAACTGTTACCACTGATAAATTGTTGCGAGCAAGTCTACTTTCAGGTGCAGCTGAATTGACAATTCAGTTGTTAAGGCTAATAAATATTCTTTGGCTCCCCTTGTGTCGAATCAATAAATTTGGGTTTTACTTCCCTCGAAGACTATTGTGATCCCCTATACTTGTGGGTCATCGGTGACTATAAAGGTGCAGTTGGGTATTCGAAAAGTATTAGTTGAGGCTCATGGATCAAGAGTGGATTTGTATCCAAATGACGGAGAGATATACTCTGGGCCCTCTCGGTGATATCACATCAACACGTCTTGCAAGCATGTGACTAGGTTACAGGGATGTCATATCACGCAACGAGTAAAAGAGTACTTGTCGGTAATGAGATCGAACAAGGTATGGTTGATACCAATGATCGGATCTCGGACAAGTTAAATATCTCGAGACAAAGGGAATTAGTTACGACGTTGTTGGTTCACACAATCACAAGATACATTGTTGAATATATAGGAGTCATCACGAATCTCCAGATCTCACTGTTGATTATTGATTGGCGAGGTGTCTCGATCATGTCTACGTTATTAGCGAACCTTAGGGTGACACACTTAAGGTTTGATGAAGCATTTGAGAGGATATGGAATATCGAATAAAAGTTTGGACAACACCAAAATTATTTCGGGTTAATTTGAAATAGTTAAGGGTTTTTTGTCAAATGGTTGTTAATAGAATTAACAATGATTCGAGGTGCTATATGCGAAGGTTTCTTAATAGAATTAACAAATACTAAAATAAAGAAGTAAAAATGTTTTATTTATTTATTAAAGAAAAACCTATGAGATTTTTGAGTGGAGTTTAAGTGGAGCATGAGTGGGTGCGAGTGGAGTGTCCATTCACATGAAGAGGGAAGAGGTAGGGGCACCACCATGGGTTGGACGCAACCCCCCCTTTGGGATGCCTCCCCTCCCCTATAAAAGGAGGGTGAGAGCTCGCCCTCCTCCACACACTTGGTGTCATCTCCACCCCTCCTCCCGCTGATCCACCTCATGTTCATGCGTTTGGCAAAGCTCTGAACGAAGTTTTCTCCACCACACCACGCCTCGTGCTGCTGGAGTTCCGAAGGATCCGCTACTTCCGCTACCCCGCTGGATCAAGGTAACGAAGGTCGTCATCAAGTCGTACGTGTGACCGATCACGGAGGCACCACCGGATTGCGGTGCACATCTTCTCTGTCTTGAGATCGACGTGAGTACGACTACGCCAACAATGATATTCGATCTCGTGGTGCTTACAGTCTTCGAGGGTATGTTCTTCAAAGACTTTTTCTCTCTGTTGCTTTCATCTCCTAGATTAGATTTTGGCCCTTCGGGTATCTCTCGCGTAGGAAATTTTTGTTTTCTATGCAACATACCCTTCAACGTCTCAGCCCAAAGATTCCAGGCTGCTACCTAGGAACCTCAAACTACTCGTTGATGTCCACGTTGGAATCACCACCAAAGTGAGGAACTCCACCTCAACCAAGTTGAAGCAAACATGAGTACTGAAGGTACTCAACAAGACTTAATTAACCTATTATATATATACTTGCACAAAAAGGAGTTATGAATGTTGTTTTGCGTAAAAAAATCTTTGTTTCAAATAGAGGGAGATAGAGAAGCTTTTAAAACAATTCTTTTGAAAAGATACACTAGTTGCATTCATCAACTTCTTTTCTTCCTGAACATCATCTTCATCACTTGTCAAGCGAGATCATCCCTTGATACCAACCATTCATTAACAACATATTTTATGTCATATTCAAGTTATCTATGATCCCAGAATCCGTCACCAAGTCGTCCTTAACCGTGGACATGACCTGTCAAAAATTAACCCTGCAGGGGTGTACAACTTTACCCACATGTATCAACCGACTCTTAGTGCCACCGGGTTAGCGCTATTCCGGGAAGTGCCTACAGAGTGAGGTTGACCACGACCTTTCCCTTACTTTTCCTATACCATGAGTCGCTCCGAGTAGAGATGGTCCGCCAATAGGGAGTGGCCATTCCCTGTCGGGTCTCTATTGTTGTGAGTGATGCTCAACTACTGTCTCGCCACAGGCTGATACACCGCACGTCCTAGTTTTGTAAATGTTTTTAACATGCCCACAAATCCAAATGGAACGCCCGAACTAGGCGACTCATGGAACAAACTAGGCAACTTGAGACCGAGAGGAATCCAAGCCCCGTGTGGTTACACGTTCAGTCTTGGCTTCAAAGGCGAGAACTCGCTCCTAGGGGCATGAACAAGGCAAATCATCACATCCCATATGGCAACTCATCCAAGACTTTTATCATATTAAACACACACCTCTAATCTTACCACGCCATCCTGGCATACTAGATTCATTCGCAACTCTGAGTCATCAACCGGATGAAACAGAGATCAACATGCATGTATAACTAAGCATGGAATATTTGAGGCTCTGACGATACACACAACCAAACTTATAGCTGCTAGAAGCAGTGCATCATGATATCTGGGTTATGCAAATAAATAGGATAACTCTAACTACTGATCCAAGATACTTTGTAAAGCATGCATCCTACGAGAGAGAAAACACTTCGAAAACATATATGGGAAGATAAGAGGTTATGCTTGCCTTGCTTCTGAAAACCAAAATATAGATCTTTATGAAAGTGCTTGATTTCTCAGTTAAGATCAAGTATTTGCCATTGGAATTGCTTGTCTTCACTTTGGAGTCGCATTCTACCGATAAGAAGCAAAAATCAAAAAGGGAGAACAACAATCAATCATGACATCGATGCAATACACAATATGTATGCATGAGCGAATTAATGCATCAAAGTAGAGCCAAAAGAATGTAATTAGTGTATCTTTTCAAAAGGGGTTGCTAGGATTCGCATGACAATTATGCAGTTTTATTGAAATTAGCCCCGAAATGGACCTGAGAGGGCACTTCGGGCAATTCTGAAAGCGAGTCAAAGCTAAAAAAAATGCTCAGATGAGTTTTAGAACATCATGAATGCATTAAATTTGTCTTTCTGAGCATTTTGGTATAAAACATGTAATTTTCTGAATTTATTGAATAAAACATTTTTTCATTTTTAAATGATTTAAACAATATTTAAATAATGTTCAAATTTGAAAGTATTCAAACATGTCTAAAAATGTTATAAATATGTAGAGTTTATTTTTCTGAACATTTCCATATATCATTTATTATTTTTTTGAATTACACATTAAAAGTTATTGATTTTTCAAGTTTAATTCATTTTCTGTAATTATTAAAGTAGTGGACCCCACCTGTCAGGAGTTATTATTTTTATAAATAATTTCTAAAAGAGTAGAATCCTGACAGGGGCCCCACGTACACGTCAGCATGACGTCATGCTGATGTCATGCGACGGTCAGCACGTCCCTGCGGTGGATCGATCCGTCGATCTGTTGTGCTATCCACGAATCGTTGAGGTGCAGTGGGTGGAAGAGGCTACGCTGAGACGAACAGTGGTGGCGTCACCCGTTTTTGACCGTCGGAGGCTTGTCAGCGACGAGCTCTACGGCGGCAGACGACGAAACATGACGCCGGCTACAAATCTAAGCCCCCCTTGTAAAATGAAACGTACATGCGCGCTCGTGGCCTCACTATGATTGAAGGGAAGGGGACGGCGAGACGAAAGGTCACCGGAATCGACACCGATTAACGGCGGAGGCCGGCGGCTGGAGACGAGGAAGAGGACGGAATCCCAGCGGTTCACAGCAGCTCTGCTCCCGGTACTTGACGAGGAGGAAGAGGACGATCAAGGGGAGCCCACAGCAGCTTTAATTGCTCCGGGGGCGGTCGGGAAAGGCGGCATGGCGACGCGACAGTGAGGCTAGGGTTGGTGTTTCGGGGATAAATCTCTAGGCAGAGAGAGAGAGGCCGCAAGAGAGGTATGGGGAGAGAGAGAGCGAGATGCAGGCATCTCCTTGCGCTTATCCTCTCAATGAATCGATAAAGAATGAGGTGGCAATCGGCGACGGTGGTGCACGCACGCAGCTGTGTGCTTGTATGGACGAAGAAGACAAGGAATGGTTAGTTGAAAAACCCTAGAAGTTTTAGGAATTTACAAAGAAGTCCTTTTCTTTTGAAAACTGAGGAGAAAACAATGTTTTCTAGGCCTTTTTGCAAAGATAAAAATTCGAAAAAAATACTTTTTAGAATCCTTGTGAAAAAGCCATCTCACCGTATATGTATTTACTGAAATTGAATTTGTTTTCAATTCAAAACTTTGAAACCCACTTTTAGTGAATTTTGTGAATTTTTTCACAATTTCAAATTTCAGACATGATTAAAAACTGTTTCATGCATGTATGAGATGAACACAACACCAAAAACCCTTTATTAGCAAAAGTTGGGTTGTTACATGTACTCACATGTATTCTCCTTAATGCCAAGGCTGAGGTAGATAACATTGTAGATTATGTATGCAATGTCATATGATTGTCAATTTTCGACACATTGATAGTAAAGTGTAAATGGTCAATTGCACATAAAATAGAAATTTTCGTGTTGATATTTGTCTAGCATGGGCATGCTTTAGATTATTTTCGTGCATATTCTATAGTCCTTCAGTTGATCCATTGCGAAGTGGTATTGTTTTTTTAGATGCAAAAGCTACAATATTGGGATTACATACTATAAAAAGGTCCAAAAAGAAAAGAAATTACAACCATGACCAGCACTTTTGCACCCAAAATCTTTAAACAGGTCTGTAAAATGTGGTTAGGTCCTTGTCGACCGCACTAACGAGACACACTTCATGCCCCGAGCTAGCTTCATAGTCGTCGGGGACGAAGTACTTGGGGGTGGCGCCACCGAGGAACACACGGATGGACTGGTCAAAGATCCTCGGCATCACCATCACACCTGGAGAAAGATCAGCCACCGTCGTGTGGCTATGGAGGGCAGCCCTTCGGCTATTAGAAGTTGAGATAAGGCTGTGACGTCCATTGTAAATCCTCTATTGAGGAATTCCAGGGAAAACCTGCAACCCGAAATCCCCGCAGCACAAACCAGAGACCAGTCTTGAGGCCAGCTTCTCCAACACCACCATCGCCATGATGGCTACAAATAGGAGCATAGCCGACCAAATCTGGCAGATCTGGATTGCCACCGAGACTTATTAAAGGGGAGGCAAAGGTATCATCACTGATTCACTGTCAATCTTCGGCTCCTTCCTCTAGAGCACCACTGATAGAACCTCGTCGCTATCAACCATCGGAAGTCACTTGCAAGCTCCATCCACCAAATCCCTCAACATCTCGTTGACCGCCATAGATGCAAACAATAAACTAACCCGAAACGAACAACTATGTACATGAGGAGGCTGGCCTCCTCTCACCCGTTGTTTCGAGCGAGGTCGTCCAAGAAAAGGGGGAGAGGAGCCGGGGAAAAGCGGCCGACTCTCAATTGGAGGACGCGGAGAAAAAAGTAAATACGCAAATGAGAGCATCATTTGACGTGATATTGTGTTATAAATCCGAGACGCTTAATTGATTTAGTGAGGCCAAGCAATCACAGCAAACACGACATCTAGATTTGGTAACACAGTTCAGTGCTCAACGCCTACATATGCGGGGCTCGACTATGGGCGCTTCTACCCATGTATTAGTTAAAGTATCATCGACGAGAAGCCTGTAGAGGCAATACAAACGCATCAGATCTCAACGCCACGCCGGTTTGGCCGTCCCTGCCACGGGCGCTGGTCCATCCCCTCGTGATCTTGTATCTAGCCTACCAGCTTTCGTCTAGTCTATTTGGGCTACCCCCGGTGACTTTGAGCTCCGCTACTACTCCCTTGACTTCATATGACTCCACCTGCAACTGTAGTCCCTTCCTTGCTTCATCACATTCAAAACTCTCACAAAAATTAAGTTCCTCCACACTCTTACTTTGTGCTCCCAACTCTCCCGAGTATCCGTCCAACGCCATCACACAACGATCATAATGTCACCATATCGACAACTATTGATGACTCATATCAACAAATCCCCCGGATGGCACGGTAGGGGTTTGAGAGTAGAAAATGATTAGGCGCTGGCGGACTCGACGGCTAACAGGGGGCACAATTTACCTAGGTTTGGGGTCCTCATGGAGGTAAAACTCTTACTCCTGCTTTGTAACATCCCTGATTTTTGGAAAAACTCAAAAATCACAAAAATTTGAAACTTTTTGTTTTTATGTTTAGTAAGTCACCAAAAACCAAATGAGAAGCAAGAAACAAAATAAAACAATGCATATTTCAATGAAATTAAAATTTCTAATCCTATTATACCTCTATTCCCTAAACCCTAAAACCCTCTCAAGTGAATTTTCTCACATAAAGAAAACCATTTTATCTTTAGCAAAAATTTATTACATAAATTTTTTTCAATTCAAATATTACCTTGATAATATTTTATAGCATCAAAAATCAAAGATTTATAACCCTTAATAAAGTCCTAAGCCTCAAAAATATTTGATGAGAATAAAATGTTTTAATAATAACTTTTAGTTGTTATTCCAAGTTTTAAACATGAAGGGGTGAAAATGAAATGCATTGCTTTGAAAATAACATAACAAAAGGTTTTGAAAACAATATTATGACTTATGGTTTTATTCTAAATTTTATTGATCAACAATAATAATTAATTGATATGAACTAATTAAATAGCATTAAGTTACTATTAATAAATCCTTCATATCCTAAAATTATTAATTATGAAAATGGTTTGAAAATGACTTCCAAAAATATTATTTGAAATGTTTGATGTCTCTAAAAATTTATTTAATCAAAAACCCCATTTTACTATTTTCTATTTTAAAATGGTATTAAGTACTATTAGTGAATTAATTATATTTTCAAAATATTAAAAAAAGGATGAAAACACTTTGAAATGGTTTTGTAAAATACTATTTGATATTTATAAAGCCACTGAAATTTTATCAACTTCATTTCTATCTTATTTGACATTTTCCTATTTAATTAGAATAATAAGGCATTTATGAATTCTTTTGAAATTTGTAAATTGAATAATTCAAAAACATGGAAACCCCACAAAAATGGTACTGTTAGAAATTATTTGAAATAATATGATTTTAGAATTTTGTTTCATATTATTTGGATTATTTAAACAGAAGTTATTAATGGAATGAGAAAACAGAAAAATAAAAAAATAAAAATGCTGACGTCAGCTGACGTCATCGTCTTCAACGCTGGGATGAAAACTGCCACTGCCGTTTCTCCTCGCCGTGATTACTCGCGATTAAGGGCGTTAATCGCTGCCCCGAGGCCTTCTCGTTATAGCCCTATCCCTCCTCTCCATTTCCCCTCCCTTTCCCCCTCGTTTCATCACTCTATTCGGGAGAAATCGCTCGCCGGAGTCCGCGGGATCCGCCGCCGTCGATCTCCATTTCCGGCGAGGTGAGCCAGTCCCTGTGGCCTAGAACCCCGTAGTTCGATTCCTCTGATCCTCGCGCCCCTCCTCAACCCCTCCCCCTTCTGTTTCCTCTACAGGAGCAACGCGCCCGTGCTCACCGGAGCAATCGCCGGCGCCTGAGAAGCTCTGTTCACTCGACGACGCCATTCCAGGAAACGAGATGCTGCGCCACCGTCACCATTCTTCTCTACGTGTCGAGCTGGTCATCCTCGTCATCTCGCTGAGCCCGGAGACCCACCGTAGCGCCAACTACGTCGACTCCCGAGCCCCTGCGCCGCCGCGCACCATTTTCCGGCCACCACTCCGGCGACCAGGTAACCAATGCCCCCAGCACCGTTAGATCTTGATCGCGCGGTCCCAAATAGATCACTTACCGAATCGTTTTCGGCGAATAGCGTAGCGCCACGTGTGCGCCAGTGAGCTGCGCCGATTTGGTTATTTGTCGCCCACGCAGCGCGTAACCGGCCCAGGCCCACCACTTATCTGTCGCCCAGCGCAGCAAATAGCGGCCCATTTTCTGTTTTTCTTCCGGAATAGAAATTAAATAGTAAATTTTGCAGAATAGTCCCTGTAACTTGCAACCATCATAACTTTTTAACCACTTAGCCAAATTTAGCAATCTTGGACTTTTTGAAAAGCCCTTGACATCTAGAAACTTTTGGCACTGGCCAAATTCAAATTTGACTAACTTAAATTTGTTCAATTTAAATATGCTTGTTTGGTGAAATTTGGCATAATTCAAATTCTACAAATCCAAAAATGGTAAATAAAATATATTTGGAAACCTTAGGATGTGTACTTTCATACCCCCTGTCCCAAAATAATAATTGAACAAATTAAAATTGAATTTAGAATTTAGTTGTCTATTTGAGTATTTTTGACATAGATTAATTTCTATAAATAATTTCAATATAGTTCCTTTTGCAAATTTGTTCCATTTAACAACCTTGAACCAGAAACAACCTTGCCCAACCATTTTGGACATCCTTGGACCATGGACATGTGTTTTTGAACAAAAACCCAACATAGTGTTACATCCATTTTCACCATGACTTAGGAATTGTTTTCAACTATTATTATTTGATGTTATGTCCATTTGGAGCCAAGCCATGTCCCTAGAATGTGCCAATCACGTATAGTACCAAGTAGTGAACTTTAGTTTTCTATCTTCTCCACTTCCCCATGCTTGCTTCAAGATTTCACCAATTTGGGATTTGTGAGAACCATGAAGTGAAATGGAGGACTCAACCATCTAGAGATCTTTTCAACATGAAGATAGAAGACCAATGAAGGACTTAGAAAATAAAACAAACTTTAGAAGCATCTCCAAGAAGTGGAAGCACTTAGAAGACTAAACCCCTTTCTCTCTAAGTCCTTTTTCCTTTCCTTTTTATATTCTTCTCCTTTCAACCTGGTGGCAACATGAAGAGCTACAAGGAAGATCAATGAAGAAGTTTTGAAGAGAATACTTAGACTCCACAACAACTAGAAGCAACTCAAGAAATACAAGTGTGAAGAAATTCAGAAGAAAACATCTCCCTCTCTCTTTCTATCTTTCTTCTTATATTCTTTCCAAATTGACTTAGTGGTATTTGTGTCCATCCCATACCCAAACCAATTAGTGAAGTGAAAGCCATGAAGAGTCTATCAAGACCAAGATAAGCACCCCACCAAGGAAGGAAACAACTTAGATGACATGATGATGATCTTCAAGAAGGCAATCACATGAGGATTAGAAGCAATCCACCCAAGTTGAAGAATAACAAGTATATTTTTGTCCAACCATTGACCCAAATGGAAAACCCAAGACTTAGTAATATTTTCCCTTTGATGATAAAGTTAGTAGACCTACCCTAGCCACAATGGAAAATACTAACATAGTCACTCAAATATATTTTTGAAGGTGAATATGACCAAGTGCTTGCATGTATTACTTTAGTTGAAAAAGTAATATGTTTATTCTTAGTGAACTCTTGGAACTTCCTCGACAAGTATGGTTATAATAAAGTTAGATCACATCAAGCTCAACCTAGTCCTTCCCAAGTAAACCATTGGAATTGCCTTAACAAGAATGAGACCACTAGAGAATGAATCTTTCAACTCAAACCTAGACCTTGTCCTAACCAACTTGGTTAAGCCCCTTTTGATATGTTAGTTGCTATGTATGTTTTCTACACTTGTATGTTTGTTTGTTAGGAGGCTTGTTTATTTGGTTTTGTGTTGTCAATGAATAGATTGTACGGAGAGCAACGATCTTTTGTGAAGAGAGTGTGATATCTTCACCAACTTCAACAAGGCAAGTAACACACCATCAACTACCCATTATTTTCTATATGCATTAGTTGATTTTGAGTAGTATGCATGATAGGAAATTTTACTAAGTTATACTATGCTATGCTATTATCCTAGTAGTGTGTAGCCATCCCTTTTACCTTGTTATTTTGATAGCCTTAAAATTTACTAGGTGCTGTGCAATGTTACAAATTGTTTTACTAGATGTTGAGGAAAAATTCTAAGTATAACTAATGAATGAACCACCTGGGTGGAAGTGGTAAGACTGGTTTATGTTGAGTGTTGCCTCAGGGCCCTTGTCTAAGGGTTATTCCACTTGAGGTTGTCACTTGAGGATGGCCACCCAGGAACAAAGAGATTACTATGTCCTTCTAAGTTTAGTAGCTTCCCGTGCAGCCTTTTGACATATGGGCTCTGTCTTGATCAACTAAGTTGTGAGAGTTCAGCCCTTGCTTGACATGAAGATGTAGCAGAATTATAGGTGGAACGGGTCTTGCTGGATGGGTTGAATTCTTGCTTCTGAAAGATCTCGTCTCAATTCTCTCCTTTCCATGATGCACTCCGCGTGTATAGGATGTTTGGGCTAATTGAAGACAAAGGGTGAAAGTGCACAACCTCTGCAGAGTTAGAAACTAAGATCTTAGCCGTGTCCCCGGTTATGGACAACTATGAGCAGCTGGACAAGGATTGACGGAAGAATCTCATCATCAATTTCAATAAGTAAAAATTTGACCAAGTGAACAGTATTGTGGTGCTTGGATCTTAATCCAATGTTGCCACCCTTTTGAAAAGAAAAGTTTGTTTTACAAAAGTGATAGGAGAAAACTGGCTTTATGCAAACTCAGCCAAAACTCCACTCAGCCAAATAAGCATGTAGTATTAGTCTTGCCATTTATATCCACCATAGTGTTACTTGCTAATACATTAAATTGTATTGACTCCCTTGTGGCTGCATATTCCATATTGCAGATGTTTCTGAAGACGAGTGAGGATTTCGTTTAGGATCTCGAGACTATCGCCAACATGTTTTGCCTGTGGCACATGAAGAAGATGGGCTCAATGTTGTACTATGTTTTCAGCTGTATTTCTTTGTTTTCTGCTAGTCTTCTAAGACTATGCAAGTTGTAATCCTATTTTGTAAAGACTGGATCATGCGATGTAATAGAATTTGATGCATTTGCATGATATTTCATTTTGTACTGTGGTGCTAGCAATTGATCCAGGGACTAGCACAATAACACAGGTATTCCATCTTTATTAAAAGTTGGGATGCTACATGCTTGTCTGATCTTGTATTATGGTGTGAGATTACAATGGCGGGTGCTTAGTCGAGAGATTAGATCTCGAGAGGCAGCACCTATGGTGGTGTAGAGATTAGATGATCCCTCAGGTGGTTCTCCCAGCCTTTATATAGGAGGCTAGGTCTCAAACCCGTACCTAGTCCTAGTCGGTAAGCTTCCTTCCTTTTGGCCCGCAAGTCTTGCGGGTGGGCCGCTGTAGGGCCTTTTAGAAGGTTAGGGCGATCCGTCATCCTGAGTCTTTATATTGAGTGCTGGACCGGATAGGCCCGTTCAGGGGACTCTGGGAGTACCCCCATGTCAACAATGTCGTTGCATCGTCACCTTGGTAGCCTCGTCCTTTATCTATGTGAAAGTGAAAAACTCGCATATTAGGTGTCACAAATAAGAGTTGCCTGAACTCATCGTTCTCACTATTGTTGACTACATCTCTGAAAGTTTGAAGAAATTTCGATGTTGCCTTAAGTCATCTCCAGTCAAATTCACAATTGTCTCATCACCACTTTCGCAGATCCTCCATGCCCAACACTCATCCATCTCCATGGTCTCGATAGATAGTTACCATCATGAACCCGTTACTCGCCAACACTGCTTCAACACTCCATGCACACATGTCTGACCGCTAGTGCCATGGTCTGTCGATGTGTCCCATGCTTACCGCACGCCTCCCTGCTATTACCGCGCCGAGCGTCTGCAATCTTGGCCAAGATCTACTGGGTAGCTAACCCACAACACTTCAGACCCCGCTGCAGATAACCATCGGTCATACCTGACCAATGCCGAGTTCCATGCATCTCTCCGAACTCTGAGCTCTAGTTTGAAACAACGTGCTTCTCGCATTCTTGCTGAAATAGGCTTCGACTCTCCGAGCTCTTACGCCGTAGGCCCTCCATCAGCCGAGTGGAATCTTCCTCCAAACTCCAGCTCCACCTTCAACATGCCTCCATGGTAGATGATCGGTCCACCCTATGCCCCGCTGACCTCAAAATCTGTAGCACCCTACCTTTTTACAAATGTAGAATACATGTGTACCTGTTATTCCCGGGATCAACGATAGCATACACATGACAAAATGAAATATTCATAACAATAGCATCATTATACAACGTACGGTCCATTGGGTACGAAATAAAATAGTCTTACAACTGGCATAATCAACATGGACTAGCCCTAAATAACAGAGTTCAAAGTAAACACAACAGAAAGCAAATCTTCAGTGAGCCTCCTTCTCTTCATGTGCCACAGGAAGACATGTTGGAATGTAAGCTCCAGATCCTAAACCATTACTCATCATCAGAATGACCTGCACATTGGAATATGCAGCCCACAATGGGAAGTCAGTACAAACAATGTACTAGGAAGTGACACTTGTTTGGTGGCATTTTTGAGAAATAGACTAGCTACATGATATTTGGCTGGTGGAGTCTGGGCTATTTGCATAAAGCCAATTTTGTCCTATATTTGATAATTCATTTTAAACAAATGAAAACATTTGTACAATCATTCATAGCTAAACCACCATAAAGCTGAACAAATCATCATGGCTAAACCACCATTAAGTTTGATAAATCATCATGGCTAAACCACCATGAAGTTTGATTGTGGCATCATGGCCAAACCACCATGTGCCCTATAAAGGGTTTCTACCATAATTTTATTTCATTCAGAAAAGACGAGGAGATCCTTCGGCACCAATTCTGTCTAGTTTGCTCAAATTCCCATAACCGGGGACACGGCTAAGAACTTAGTTTTTAACTCTGCATAGGTTGTGCACTTTCACCTTGAGACTCATTCTCCCCGAGAGAAAAATGAGACAAGATCTTTGGGAAGAGGGATTCAACCATACTAGCATGACTCGTTGCTCCTAAAATTCTACCACCCACTGTCATACAACAGGATGAACCCCCACAACTTACTTAATCTTGGCAGAGCCCATATTACCTCAAGGCTGCACTGGAAGCTGACTATACAGTGAAGACCTACAAATCTCTTTATTCCTAGGTGGTAGTCCACAAGTGTACTCTAGGGTGATAACCCCACATTCATGGCTAAACCACCATGAACATGGTCCTTAGTAGCCACTCAACATAATCCAAGAAAGGTTCAATCCACCCAGGTGTTTCATTGGATTGTTAATTTTCAATTTTCAAATCATCACAACCCAACTAGTAACAACAATAGTTGTGATAGTAATCTAGTATAGCTAACTAGTACCTAGCAAGGGTTTCAGGTTGGCTACACACTACTAGGTGTTGTCAGCATAGCATATACTTGGAAAATAATTAAAAATACCTATGATGCATACTATGATACTATTGAAAAAACACTAATGCAACTGGAAAACAAAAGTGGGACATGAGTATCACTTGCTTTGATAACAACAACCAGCACAAGCACAACAATCACAAGTGTTGTAGTGGTCCTCTCCAAAGTCTAAACAAACAATAATAACACAACATAAACATACCATTCAAAAATGACCAATCATAGACATGTATGCATGCATGAATGCACCAATTTGTTTTTCACATGGTAGGGGTGGTGGTGAGGTGTATTTGATGTCATATGAGGTTTATTTAGTTAGTGTTTGGCTCTGGTTAAAATTTATTCCAATGGGTTATTTTAATTATTCCAATTTAGTAGCCCAATAATAGATCTTTAGACTAATTAAATTTTAAACACACTTTTAAGTTTCTGTAAAAATTGGACCTTGTTGTCTCTGGACAGAGGACACAAATACCAAGGCAAATAAATTGGTTTCACTAAAAAATACATTTTAGAATTTGAATTATAGACAGATTACTTATTTGACCAAATTTGAAATAGAAACTGTTTGCACGATACAAATTTGGTTTTCTCTGGTTCCAGGGTGTTCTACAGGTTCTAAGGAATCCAGAGAATACAACCTTAACAAATTTAGATATGTAGAACTCAATCTATAAATTAAATGGTGTTTTTGAGCTATTTTGGCATTTTAAATACTACTCCAAAATTTTCTACAGAACCTGTATGATATTTTTTCATAAATGGGTAGAGAATTTCATTAGCTTTCTAATGGTTTAAACCTCATAATTTTTGGATCAAGATTTAATTTCTATCGAATTTACAAGGGGATAGTAGGTTTTGTTTTTAAAATTGAACTCAAATCAATTTGAGGCCGGGGGGGGGGGCTGACTGGTGCTGCCACGCGGTGCAACCTCATTGGCGTGTACCAGTTCTCTTAATGAATCTAATCGTGGTCGCTGGACCTAGATCCTACGGCAAGGAATCGAGAGGGGAGCTCACCGGCGGGGACGTGGCCGGGGAATGGCGAGGCGGCGGTGAACTGCTCGGAGATCTCGCCGAAATAGGCTCCCGTGGTCCTCGAGCTTGACAGAGAGGTTGCATAGGAGTGGTGCAGCATGAAGAGGGTGTTGGGCTTCACGACGTTTGCTCTCGCTTCCAGGAACGGCTACGCGACGCACACAGAGTTGCGCGGGGCTCCGGTGAGGGTGTGGTGTCGATAGCGCGGTTGCTCTGCTGTAGATAAGATCGCGGGAGTGGTCAAGGAGGTGCGCGCGAGAGAGGGAGAGAGAATGGGCACCACAGAGAGGTTTGGGATGGGCTCACCGTGCCGGAATCGGCGATGAACAGCGGTGGAACAACAAAACTCCGACGAGGAAATTGGGAGGTTTGGAGGCGCGGGATCTTGGGGAGCGAGAGGAGAAATAGAGAGGGGGAGTAGGCGCCTGTGCGGAGGGGGTTTAGGAGGAGTGCGGGTGACCGTGGGCGCGTGGTGATCGTGGTGGAGTTGCGGGAGTATGCTGCGGGGAAAACGGAGGGGGAGGTTGGGGACGAGCTCACGTCAGCGTTGACGTCACCGGGGCCCGCATGGCAGAGAGAGAGTGAGAGAGAGAGGGGGCGCGGCTGGTCTAGATTTTGTGTGCGCGCGCGAATGATAGGAATTGGGCCTAGTGGGCTTCTGCGCGGGGGAGGGAGGGAGGAGAGAGGGAGAGTTGTTCGATTGGCTGGGTTTTTCTCTTTTTTTGTTGTTCTGATTTGTTTTTCTTTTCTAATTTCTTTTATTTAAAGAAAGGAACCCCAATTAAAAACAAAAATGAGTCAAACTCATTTAGAGGAATTTGTAAAAGTATAATTTGCAAAGTTCCAACTATTTAAATCTTTTGGTACTTTTGTAAAACAAATATAATTTTTTTATAAAGAGCAAAAAGGGGTATGTTTCTTAAGGTCTTATTTTTAGTGTTAAAATCCCTTTAGGGCTTTTGGTTTGTGAACAAGTTTTTAAATGTTTTTTTTGCAATGATGACATGTGAGATGTATGCATGCTGGTTTTATTAATTTGAAAACCTAGGATGTTACAGACTAACCTCCTTAAGATGAAGCACGTCCTCGGGCTTCGTAAAGGCTAGAAAATAAGTGAGGGTGATCTTCTCTAAGGTCTTCTTCCCGTTCCCAAGTTGCTTCTTCCTCGGTGTGGTGATTCCACTGAACCTTGCAAAACTTGATGGTCTTGGTATAGGTATTCCTCTTAGCTCTTTCCAGGATTTTGATGGTTTTCTCCTCATAGGTTAGGTCACTTTCTATTTGTACCTCTCCTAGGGATACTGTATCACTCAAGGAAGCTTCTGACATCTCAGGATGACATTTCTTCAGCTGACTGACATGGAACACGTTGTGTACTGCTGAAAGTACTTCTCGTAACTCAAATTCATATGCTACTTCTCCTTTGCGGGACAACAATTTGGATGGTCCTATGAATCGTGGTGCTAACTTTCCTTTGATTCCAAATCTCTTTACACCTCTAAGGGGCGATACTCTCAGATAGACTCTATCTCCTGTTTTGTAAGAAACATCTCTACGCTTGTTGTCAGCATAACTTTTCTGCCTTGATTGTGCTATCTTCAATCTATCTTTGATTAGTGTCACCTTCTCTTCGACTTCTTGAATGATGTCAGGACAAAAGAAACTTCTTTCTCCTAAACCACTCCACAAAAGGGTTGTGGTACATTTCTTTCCATACAGGGCTTCAAATGGTGCCATCTCAATACTAGCTTGATAACTATTGTTGTAAGAGAATTCTGCATATCGTAAGTTGTCATCCCAACTAGATCCATAGTCTAAGACACGTGCTCTTAGCATGTCTTCCAAAATCTGATTTACTCTGTCAGTTTGGCCATCTCTTTGAGGGTGAAAAGATGTGCTGAACTCCAATCTGGTTCCTAATGACTCATGTACTTGCTTCCAAAAGTGTGAGGTAAACTTAGTACCTCTATTAGACACAATACTCTTGGGCACACCATGGATACATACAATCTTCTTCATATAAATTTCAGCCAACTTAGCACTGGTATATGTGATCTTTATTGGCACAAAGTGAGCTATCTTTTTCAAACGATCAACCACTACCCAAATTGAGTCATATCCTCATTCGGTTTGGGGTAATCCAGTGATAAAGTCCATATCAATTTGGTCCCATTTTTAGTCTGGCACTTTCAATAGTTGTAACAATCCTGCTGGTTTCTGATGCACAACTTTTACCTTATTACACACATCACATTTGGCTATGTATTCTGCTATATCTCTCTTCAAATTTTTCCACCAAAATATTTCCTTCAAATCCATGTACATCTTGATGTTACCAGGGTGAATGGAATACGGTGACTCATGGGCTTCTTGGAAAATCAGTTTTCTCAACTCAGGGTCATTGGGTACACAAATATGTTTCTCAAACCAAATAGTTCCCTGCTCATCCTCACAGAATTCTCTGGTCTTTCCTTCCTTTAGTGTCTGATACGTCTCCAACGTATCTATAATTTTTTATGCTCCATGATCATATTAAGTCAATTGCTACTTGTTTTCTCCCTTATTTATAGCATTTTTATACATTTTCCGGGACTAACCTATTAACAAGATGCCAAGTGCCAGTTCCCTGTTTTCTGCTGTTTTTGGTTTCAGAAAAGTTGTTGTGGAAACATTCTCGGAATTGGACCCCACAAAGCCCGAAGTGCCTATTTTCCCCGGAAGCACCAAGAACACCGAAGAAGAGTCGAAGACGGGCAGCAGGGGGCCACACCATAGGGTCGCGCGGGTCCCCCTGGCCGCGCCAGCTATGGTTGTGGGGCCCCTGGAGCTCCACCTCCTTTGCCCTTTCGCCTATTTAATCCCCCCGGATGGAAAACCCTAAACACCTGATCAAAAATCCCCGAAAAGTTCCACAGCCGTTGTCACTGTCAACCCAAGATCGGGGGGTTCTGAAGCTGTTTCCGGCACCCTGTCGTAGAGGAGATCATCACCGGAGGCTTCTACATCACCATGCATGCCTTCGGAGTGATACGTGAGTAGTTCATCCTTGGGCTACGGGTTCGTAGCTTTAGCTAGATGGTTGTCTTCTCCTCATATGCCTCCATGTTTAGATCTTGTGAGCTGCCTATCATGAACGAGATTGATCTTATGTAATTCTATATGCTGTGTTTCCTGGGATCCGATGAATATTGAACTTATGCCAAGTTGATTATAGACTTTATTTGCATATGCTATTTGTGATCTTGCATGCTTTCCGTTGCTAGTGGTTGCTCTGGCCAGGTAGTTGCTAGTGACTCCAAGAGGGAGTATTTATGCTCGATAGTGGGTTCATGCGTCCTCACCGCCTTGCTCGAGTGACAGAAACGTGAAGGGGGAGGATGTGTTGTTGCCATTAGGGAGAAAAAGCGGTGAGAGTGCCCGCATGCATAATCATTGCTTACATTACACACTTTGTTTAATGCAGTTATCTGTTGCTTGCAACTTAATACCTAAAGGGGTGCGGATGATAATCTGAGGGTGGATTATTAGTCATAGATGCAGATGGATTTCGTTCTATGTATATTGTTGTAATGCCCGCACTAAATATCATAGTAGTCTTCGTGTCATATATGTGCACTATGGTGCAACCTCTATTTGTCAATTGCCCAGCTATAATTTGTTCACCCAGCATGCTATCTTTTATGGAGAGACACCACTAGTGAACCTATGAACCGCGGTCCATTTTCTTACACTGTCAAACAAACCACAACAATTTACTGCTTTCTTTACTTACTACAAGCATACATCATTTTCCACACTATACGTCTAATCTTTGTTTTCAGCAAGACCGGTGAGATTGACAACCTCACTGTACCGTTGGGGCAAAGTATTTTGGTTGTGTTATGTGCAGGTTCCACGTTGTTGTTGACACCGGTGAAGCGCCAGCACCACCGTCAGTGGCATCAACCTTCCTGAGATCCTCTTCCTCCTACTGGATTGATAACCTTGGTTCTTAACTGAGGGAAATTCTTGTCGCTTTCTCATCGCACCTTCATGTTTAGGTTTCCAACACGCCATCCATAGAAAATCAAGGAATTTCTGGCGCCGTTGCCGGGGATTCAAAGCCATCAAGAAGCAACCACTCCCTCGTCAACTCTGCCAGCAATAAGAATTTCTGGCACCGTTGCCGGGGAGGAAGAAGTCTTCTGGCAAGGGGGGTCTCTCACTCTCAACCTCTTTATTTTGTTTATTGTCTTCTTTTTTATTTTTGTCTTGTTTTTCTTCTCAATATCAAAAACACAAAAAAATTAGTTTACTTCATAGTTGTTATTTTTTGCTTTATCATGCTTGCTATCAATGTTTGATGTCTTTGAAACTAGATCTTTTAGGCAAGGTGGGTTCACGAATGAACAACAAAAATATTATAAGGAACACCGCTTGTCACAAAAAGGAATACACTTATGGGAGAAAATTAATAAATTGCATGACTATGCTAAAAACTTGTGCTCTACTTATAATGTTACTTATTGCTTTGATAAATCTTGCTGTTGTAGGAGGTATAAACACCTCCCTTTTTAATGTGAGTATAATGATAATGTTACCATATCTTCTTATGTTAAGGTAAATTATGAATTATATGATGTCGAACAAATTGAAGAATTTATTGCTTAGAAGGGTGCATTCGAAATTGCTTATTTGCTTGAAAGTATTAATAATGCACCTTATAAATACGAGATTTATGCTATACTTGAATATTGCTTTGATAATTACAAGGATCATAATTACTACATAATGGAATATCTTAATAAATGCTCTCAACCTAAGGAAGAGACTAATGCCTTGCACGAGCCTATGGAAGAAGAAATTGCTGAATCTGGAAGCTCATTGGATGAAAAAGAGGAGGAGAGTTATGATCAAGAGGAGGAAGAATGGAGCTACCTATGTCTACCTCCCAATGATAGTAATTCTTTAACTCATACATTATTTGATTAAGTTGATACTTGCTATACTTGTGACCTTGATACTACTATGAATGAAACTTGTGAGAATGATATTGCTACTGTTATTTATGATAATCCATGCTACTTGGATAAATCTTATGATAATGCTCTTGATGATGGTCCTATGTTACCTGATGTTATAAATTATAATGCTACTGAAAATAGGATTGCTATAATGTGTCCTATACCTTTTATGAGTGATCAATCATCTTTTTTTGCTATTACTAAAAGTGGGAAGAAAGAGGAGCTGATTTTAAATTTTGATCCCACTGTTTTTGAGCTTGATATGAATTGTGTGCTTTTAGACCATGACAAATATGCTTTATGTGATAATTATGTTGTTGAGTTTGTTCATGATGCTACCAAAAATTATTATGAGAGAGGAAAATATGGTTGTAGGAATTTTCATGTTACTAAAACACCTCTCTTGTTGTTGAAAGTTTTGAAGTTGCTCTTGTTCTACCGTCCCATGATTTCTAGTTTGAGTTTCTTTAATTTATTTATTTACAAGATTCCTATGCATAGGAAGTGGGTTAGACTTAAATTTGTTTTATACTTGATTCTTGATGCTCTCTTTTTCTTAATTCATAATTTTTATGTGAACATCTACTTGATTCCACTTTTCTATGCCTAGCTGAAAGGCGTTAAAGGAAAGCGCTACCGGGAGACAACCCGTTTTATTTCGCTGTTTTCAACCCGTTTTTTTCGTTTTCTTTGGTGTGCTTTGCACCTGGGTGTTATCTATTTCCTTAGCAACCCCGCTGTATGTTTTCTTTTGTGTTTTTTTTTGAGCCAAGTAAAGCCTCTAGAGGTAAGTCGAGGCTATATTTCGGATTTCTGCGCAGAAAACAAATTTGTGCTGTCTACTGTTAATTCCGTAAAAATCACAGAAAATTCAAAATTACCTGAGTTTTTTGTGCGTAATCCTGAGTTACATACGCAACTTTTCTTAGTTGACCACTTTTTTATTTGAGAAACATAGTATTTTTGAAAAAATCGATCTTTACTGGTTGTTCTGTTTTGACAAACATCTGCCATTTATTGCATTTGCATCTTAATCTGTTTCTTTTGGTGTTCTTTTGAGAAAAAGAGTTTTTAAAAGAAGTTGTGACAATAGCTAATGTGTTTTTGAGTGTTAGACATGTGTTGAAACTGAACCATGTGAATTTATTATTTCAATTCAACTAACGTTGCTAATGAAGATTGTGAGAATGTTGGTGTGAAGGAATTTTCAAGGGTCAAGAGAAGAGGATGATATGATGTGACCAAGAAGAGTGAAAAGACTAAGCTTGGGGATGCCCCGGTGGTACATACCAAAAAATTACAAGAAGACTCAAGCGTCTAAGCTTGGGTATGCCCAAGGCATCCCCTTCTTCATCAACAAATTATCAGGTCACTTCTAGTGAAACTATATTTTTATTCGGTCGCATCTTATGTGCTTTACTTGGAGTGTCTTTTATTTTTTGTTTTTAGTTTATTTTTGTTTTTTTGCTTTCAGTTTGTTTTTACTTTTTCAATAAGCTTGGCTGGACCCCATCATTCTTTTATTGGAGAGTGACACGCTCCGCTTTTTCATGAGAATACTTTGTATTCTTAATCTATGTCTAGCTACTACATTTATTTAGCTCCTGTTTTGCATGCATCTCTTATTAGAGCTGTTGGTTTTAGTAGTGTTATGTGAGTACTCTCATGTTTTATTGCTGTATCATAGAGAGTATTTTTGTTAAAGCATGTTTTGTATGGTGCTTGTTGGGAGAAGAAAACTGATGCTTGAAGTAGAATTTATAACAGTACTAGTAGAAGCTTGTATAGACTGTGGCTAGTAATTTTTCATGCCATGCTAAATGTTATTTTAGTTTTAAAGCCTTGTGGTTATTGAGTAGCATGATTAGCCTCAAATATCCGAGAGTGTTTAATATGTCTTGAAAGATTCATGAGTTGTTCTTGTCATAGTAAAGCATCAATATATGGTATTCTCCTTCGAATGTTTTATCTGGTTGACTTGGCGCATGCTCACACCATGTTTATGACTACAAACCAGTCACGAATAGCCTCCATGACCACTTAGTTTTTGAACTTGTGATACTGCTTATGCTTTAATTAATGATGCTTACGTCGCTATGCATGATTATGGCTCTTATGCTCTCTTGATTTGTCGCTCCCAGTCTTTTGCTAGCCTCCACCTGTATTGAGTATGAGCTCTACTCGAGCATCCAAACTCCCTTAAACCAAAGTTTTCCCATTGTGTCCACCATACCTACCTACATGTGGTATTTAACTGCCACTCCAAGTAAATTGCTCATGTGTTACCTTTAAAACCTTCAAAATTACCCCTGCTTTATGTTCCTGTTTTTGCTCATGAGGATGTCAATAGAGAATCTTTATCTCACTTGTTGATTGGATTTCACACCCTGGACTAGTGGCTTCATCCTCTTATCCAAATGATAGAAGAGCTGGCAGCGGGGTGCCTAGCCCCAAATTAATACAAATAAATTCTCTTCACTATTTTGCCCGTGATTTATCAGTCAAAGCATAATTGTGTAAACAAAATACAAAGAGGGATGACCTTCTACACCAGTTGCGTCCTTCACCATGGGAGCCGCTCTTGTGAATCCAGTTGGCTTGTGACGTACTGTATTTTCTGTTTAGCATTCGTTAACATTAGCATACATCTCCCAAAATATAGAAAAATCGTGTCAAGCTTTTAATACCTATGTTTAATAAAATAAAAGCTCTAGCACATGAGTGATCCCTGCTTCCCTCCGCGAAGGGCCTTTCTTTTACTTTTATGTTGAGTCTCCATCTTCTAACTTTATGCACAATTGAGAGAGTATTTTTGCCATTTTGAGTTCTATGTGCATTTGTCCCATAAACATCAATAATTACTTCATAATGTGATATTATTTGTTCTAGTCTTCCTCATGAACTTTGAAGGTGTCCTGGCATTTATGTTTTGCCCCACTCTTAAGGACTAGCGAAATATCACTTTGCCATGCTTTCTCTATACCTGAAACAAACGTCTACCTTTCTTTGCATTATTATTCATGATCCTTTATTTGAGGTACTCTTTGTGATGCAAAGTAATTGCTATGCTTTATTATTAAAGTTTTATTTATCATGTTTGTGTTTGAAGTTCTATGATCTCAGCGTGCATATGCTTTTATATTAGATTGATCAAGTTTATGTTAGTAGCATGTCACCATAGAAATTATTGTTTTATCTTTTACCTACTCGAGAACGAGTAGGAACTAAGCTTGGGAATGCTTGACACGTCTCCAACGTATCTATAATTTCTGATGCTCAATGATAATATTATGTCAATTGCTACTTGTTTTCTCCCTTATTTATAGCATTTTTATACGTTTTCCAGGACTAACCTATTAACAAGATGCCAAGTGCGAGTTCCCTGTTTTCTGTTGTTTTTGGTTTCAGAAAAGTTGTTCTGGAAACATTCTCGGAATTGGACCCCACAAAGCCCGAAGTGCCTATTTTCCCCGGAAGCATCCAGAACACCGAAGAAGAGTCGAAGACGGGCACCAGGGGGCCACACCATAGGGTGGCGCAGGCCCCCCTGACCGCGCCAGCTATGGGTGTGGGGCCCCTGGAGCTCCACCGCCTTTGCCCTTTCGCCTATTTAATCCCCCCCGGATGAAAACCCTAAACATCTGATAAAAAATCCCCGAAAAGTTCCACAGCCACCGTCACCGTCAACACTAGATTGGGGGGGGTTCTGAAGCTGTTTCCGGCTCCCTGCCGGAGAGGAGATCATCACCGGAGGCTTCTACATCACCATGCCTGCGTCCGGAGTGATGCGTGAGTAGTTCATCCTTGGACTACGGGTTCGTAGCTGTAGTGTAACACCCGGGGGATTTTCCCCCAACTAGAATTGTTTGCTTTTCTTTCTCATGGCATTGCATCACATGCATCATTTGCACCTTGTTTGCAAACCAACTTAAACTTTTAAACATGTCCAATGGTTTCAAATAAAATTGCAAACAGAAACAATCAAATTGTTCACAGCAAATTTGAATTTGAGATATAATTGGCTTGGTTAATCAAAAATTCCTTTCATTAAAACCCTAATTTGAATTTCAAATTCAAATTCAAACAACAAATAAATATTTGAAATTTTGAAAAACCAAAGTTGGTGCACATGGGCATTTCCAATGTTCAGTGCAATCAAATTATTTTCATAATTTTATAAACCCTAAATCCCTTCTATTTCTCTCTCTTATTCATCTTCTACAAGAAAAAAAGCGAGGAAAAATAAAAATAAAAAGAGAACCCGCTGGGGGGAGGCAGGCCTTTTCGGCCCACCTACAACCCCCAGCAGCAAACCCAGCCCACTCCCCACCTTCTTCTCCGTACGGATGCAGAGGAGGCACAACCCCTCCTGTCGCTGTCCACCATGGACCCCTCCACCCACCTGCTCCCCCTCCCCTATACCTACCCCTCAGCCTCCCAAACCCTAGCCCACCCACTCCCCTCCATCTTCCTCCATCCGCTGCCGCCATCTCTCTCCCTCCTCTGCTTCTTTACCTGAACCTTTCTGAACCGAGCGATAGCCTCCATGGCCGGCACTTGGAGATGATGGCGCCGTCGCTCTGGTCGTCTTCGGGCCCCGTTTCCCGCGGGAATGGAAACGGGACATCACCCTCGTCGTCTTCGTCTCCTTGGTCGGCACGGGGAGGCAGCAGGAGCGCCGCGCCGTCGCCCTTTTCTTCCCGGCGCGCAGCTGTCGTCCTCCTGCGTCTCAGTCAGTCTGAGCTCCTCCCCAAGCCACGCTCGACGCTGCCTTCACGTCAACGGCTCTACGTCCTCGCCTCCGAGCCCCCCTCGGTGAGCACCCACCTTCAGGCCTCCCCTCTGTTCCCCTCTGCTCTGCGAGGTCGCCGTCGTGCGCCAGTTGCCCAGCAGCGTCGCTGCGAGCTCGTCCCCGTCGTGGTCGCGGTACCTGAATTCTGAATCTGGATTCAGTTAACCGCGAAAAGGTTGCCTCTTATTCGGTCGCGCCCTATATCTATCACCAACGCAGCAGCAGCGCAGTGGCTGCGCGCCCTGTCCCGCACCCTGGAGCCCCGAGTTCGAATCCCACCCGTGGCAAACCCACCCCTTTTTTTCTCCATTTTCTTTTATTCTCGAAAATCCAGAAAGACAGAACTAAATCTTTATTTGTAAAATCAATAACAAATTGAAAAATGATCCAATTTCAATGATTCAAATTTCTATGGATTCAGCATCTTGTGCTCCTTCTGTTAGTAACAAAGTTGCAACATGTTTCTGTAATAAATTTTGCACTAAATAATTAAATACAGAAATGGCTATCAAAATTCGAAATTTTGGAAATTCATAACTTGAGTTCTGTTCACCCAAATTGAGCAAAGTTGGGCTCTAAAATTTTGTCTTAACAAACTCTACACAGTGGTATTTTATTTGGTCACAATTGTATTAAATTTGAACATGTTTACTTCTGTTTACTAAAAGGGGCAGAATAAAAATGCTTATGGAAAAATGCATAATAAATTCAATAATGATCCAAAAATTATGTTTAATAGCTCAAAATGTTCATTGAAACATTTTATACATGTTTTCAACCTTTTCAATACAATTTGTTTACAGTTTTTCCTAATTAAAAGTGGTGCAATAATTCAATGCTTTAATTACACCTTTTAAATTGCCAAAATTCATAACTTGGGCAATTCATCCAATTCCAACATGTAAAATATGTTTTCCATCCCATTTTTCATGAACTTTGCAAATATCAACTTTGTTATCTGTTTTAACTAAGTTAATTTGCTGATAACAACTAATTGTTTATTTAATGCATTTAAAATTGCTAATTTGATAACTTGCTCATTTTAAATCCAAATTCAACAAATGAAATGTGTATTCCATCTAAAATTGTGTGTTCTTCCCAAATATAAATTTTGTTATCTGTTTTGAACATTTAAAATTGGTGAAAACAACAAATGTTTGTTTAAATCATTTACAATGCCAAAGTTCATAACTTAATAAATAAAATTTCGAACTTGGTAAACAACCTATCAAACTGAAACTATTGTTGTTTTCTTATTGTTTTCATCATCCATGCATCATTCCAATCAACTTTCACATGATGGTTATTTGTAGATCATTTAATTCAACATCAATTCATGGGCTTTTCCATATGCAATCCAAATTGCATATGGGCCCATTTAAATATGTTTACCATGTCAATTGGTTTACTTTGATGCATCAATTAATTGTCATGCATATAAAATAGGATCATGCTGGATCTTTTGCCGTAGTAGTAATTGTTGCATCCGGTGTTTGTTCTAGTTCGTTGCTTCTTCGCGGATAGGACGTTGAGATGATGTGAGCAACGACAAGTTCTGTGGATGTACCTCTACTTGCTGGATCTCAGGCAAGTATACTCACTTGCTACCTATGGCTGCCTTTCATCACTTGTTACCGATTCTTCCCGTTGCCTTTATTCTAGCCTTATGATTCGATGCTTGTGTCTCGATCCTATCATATGTTTACCTTGCAACCTTGATATAGCCTTCCTTCCACTTCCTATTACCTGTTGTTTGTTTACCTTGTTGGCCCTCGTGTCGTAGTTGCATGCTTAGTGTTGTTTGCGCTCGAGTCTTGTTGTCCTTTGTCGTATCACCTGTTTAGTCGATAGTTGGGTTTCAATTCAATCAACTTCATGTTAATGTTTTGGGTAATAATAATTTGATGATAAGGCACCGGCAGGAGGCCCGGCGTGGTTTTGAGGCCTGCTAGTGTCGAACCTAATTAGGAAAAGGGTCTTGTCCTCCGATCCATGATGAGCGCACTAACCGCATGTGGGAAGCGAGTATGGGTGCCCCCCCGCAATTCTGATTCGATTCGCATCTCGTCCAAATCGCCACACTTAGTTCGGGCTTTCCATTTGATGCATGCATATGCAGGTGCGAACCCTTGGCGCCAGGGTGGAACTTTTGTAGTCGGCATTTAGGGCGGCGTGGTCTTCCAGTGCTATGAGGGTCCCCCTTTTCTTCGTGGGGGCTCGATTAGCCGCGCACGCACATCACGTGGTTCTTTGGGCTTGATGCGAAGAAGAGTTGGGTTGTGTTGAGTGGCCTGCTTGGTGTGAAGCCCCGAGATCGGGCACTATGCAGATTTCAGCATTCCCGCCAAAATCCACATAATAACCGATTCCAGGTTGCCACTTGTGATAACATTACAACAGTTCACGAATATTCCGCAACAACAACAGAAAAGATATATACAAGAAGACTCAAACGAGTCAAGGATACAACTGATACAATACAAAGATCCAAATAACAGCGGAAGAAACAATATAGTGTCCGACTACGGACAAGATCCAAATTGGACTAAGAGTCCTGAAGATAACCGATGGCGTCCAATCCCTGCCCAGGCCAAGCCGGAGGGATTCCCAAGCTAACGTCGTCAGACTTCAAACCTGTTGACTGCAATTTGGAATATGCAGCCACGAAAGGGATTCGTGGGTCAGTACGGTTAAGTACTGGCAAGTGGATAAACCATACTCACAAGATACCAGCGTAACCAATCATCACAAGATACAAATACTTTGGGTACAACGGGAAGGAAGGGTTTATTGCAAAGAAGCGGTAGCGGGCTGCACTAACCAACTACAGAGACTCGCTACAACATCCGGCTACGAGAAAGGGATAAGATAGTGTATCGTAACCAACTACAACTAACATCAGACAAACCCATCCTGGATCTCGCCCCTTATCCAAAGAAGCAATCCGAGGATAACCCACACAGTTGGATTAATGATGGTTCAAGTTATTGTGTCAATAAGACTATGACTAGTCAAGTTATCAGTAGTTAGGTGTAAGTTGTTCTGAGTACTTGTTAGCAAGTACTTTCACCAAGTCATCCATAACCGCGGAAAACACGGCTTCTCGAGAAGATTTAACCCTGCAAGGATGCACCAATTTGGTCGTACACGTAAGAATACCCCGCCAGGATGGAAATGCACTTCCACCAAGCGAGGCACTCAACACAACCCAACTCTTCTTCGCATCAAGCCCAAAGAACCACATGCTGTGCGTGCGCGGCTAATCGAGCCCCCACGAAGAAAAGGGGGACCCTCATAGCACTCTAAGACCACGCCGCCCTAAATGCCGACTACAAAAGTTCCACCCTGGCGCCAAGGGTTCGCACCTGCACATGCATGCATCAAATGGAAAGCCCGAACTAAGTGTGGTGATTTGGACGAGATGCGAATCGAATCAAGTTGAGGGGGGCGCCCATACTCGCTTCCCACATGCGGTTAGTGCGCTCATCATGGATCAGTAGACAAGACCCTTTTCCTAATTAGGGTCGACACTAGCAGGCCTCAAAATCACGCCGGGCCTCCTGCCGGTGCCTTATCATCAAATTATTATTACCCAAAACATTAACATGTTGTTGATTGAATTGAAACCCAACTATCAAACAAAACAGGTGATAAGACGGACAACAAGACTTGAGAGCAAACAACACTAAGCATGCAACTACGACACAAGGCCAACAGGGTAAACAAACAACAGTTAGTAGGAAGTGGAAGGAAGGCTATATCATGGTTGCAAGGTAAACATATGATAGGATCGAGACACAAGCATCGAATCAACAGGCTAGAATAAGAACAACGGAAAGAATCGGTAACAAGTGATGAAAGGCAGCCATTTGGCAGCAAGTGAGTATACTTGCCTGGAATCCAGCAAGTAGAGGTACATCCGAAGAACTTGTCGTTGCTCACATCATCTCAACGTCCTATCCGGGAAGAAACAACGAACCTCGAACAAACACCGGATGCAACAATTACTACTACGGCAAAAGATCCAGCATGATCAAGATATGGATGCATGACAATGTTAAGGATGCATCAAAGATAAACTAGTTGACATGGTAAACATATTTAAATGGGCCCATATGCAGTTTGGATTGCATATGGAAAAGTCCATGAATTAATGTTGAATTAAATGATCTACAAATAACCATCATGTGAAAGTTGATTAGAATGATGCATGGATGATGAAAACAATAAGAAAACAACAAGGGATTCAATTTGAAATGAAGTTTACCAAGTTTGGAATTTTATTTATAAAGTGTTGGAATTTTGGTTTCTTAAAGGTGTTACACAAGCATTTGTTGTTTTCACCAATTTAAATTGTTGAAAATAGATAACAAAGTTCATATTTGAAAAGAGCACAACATTTTGGGTGGAAAACATGTTTCATTTGTTGAAAAAGGAATTAAGATGAATTACTTATGATTTAAACAAGTTTAAACAAGATTTAATGGATTTAATTCAAGTATGAATTTATTTGAATTTTTATTTGTTCAAAACATTAAATGAAATTCATATTTGGAAAGGTTAAGCTTTTCTGGGTTGAAAACATATTTTATATGTCCAAAAGAATTTAATTTGACCAAGTTATGAATTTAGCAATTTTAAATGATTTAAACAAGGTTTAAATTATTTAACCAATTTTAATTATTCAAAACATGAAACAAAGTTTATATTTGGAAAGGTGGTTTAATTTAGCATGGAAAACGTATTTTATATGTGCCATTTGAAATATATTTGAATTTGTTATGGATTTAATCAAATTCATAAGAGTTATTTGAATTTGAATTTTTGAAAATATTTGGAATGTTCAAAACAGTAAAAAAAATACATATTTGAAAAGTTCATAATTTTCTGATTGGGATACATATTTTGTTTGTGCAATTTGGAGTTATAATGAAGAAGATATTATTTGTTCAATATTTAGGTTTAAATTGCTATTTAAAAGAAATGGGACAGTGCATTTACAGAGGCAGAGCCAACCACGCTGGCTGACAGTGGGCCTAGGCCAGCGTGGCGCCACAGTGGCGTGTGTGCGCAGTGAGGTGGCGCAGGGGGTCGCTGACGGGCGGGGCCCGCAGCGCGCGGAGTAAAAGGAAGAAAAAGGGGCCTTTTGCGGCCGAGGGGGATCGAACCCGCGCCTGCCGTGCGCGCGCGTGAGGCACTTGCCACTGTGCTGTCGATTCGTTCGTGATGGTATGTGATACTGACGGAAGAAAAGGCAACTGACGACTGTTAACTGAATTTTGCAGGGAAAAATTCAGACAACGAACGGGGAGGAAACAGAGGGGGTGGCCGGCGGCGATCTCGAGCTGCTGCTGCTCGATCGCGAGCGTGCTTGCGGACAGGTGCGGTGGGGTGTCACGGGGTGCTGGCGGTTGTGCTCGAGAGGGGAAGGACACGAGGGAGAAGGGCTCACCTTGCGACTATCGTCGACGACGCAGAGGGCGGCGGAGAGGTTCAGGCGAGGGCGTGCGGTCGGCGGTGGTCGAGGACTCCGTGGTGGTTGTGGAGGCGTAGAGGAAGGCGACGCTGCTGCGGTTCCGTTCCTACCATCAGCGGCCCGTGGCCGCCACTCATCCCCCGGCGCCGTGCTCCTTCTTCTCCGGCCATGGAGGCGTACAACAGCAAGGTGTCGTGGACAGAAAGGGAGGTGGGGAGAGAGATGGCGACGGGAGGAAGAGAGGGTAGGGGCTAGGGCGAAGGGGGAGGAGGTTATATGGAGGCTCAGAGCTCGTACGGCAGGCATCGGAGGGGGGGGCGATGATCACACGGTGGAGAGGGGATGACAGCGACAGAAGCTTTTTCTCCCTGCGTCCGTACGAGGAAGAAGAGAGTAGGCGGGCCTGAAAAGGGAGGGGAGATGGGCTGGAGTGGTTTGGTGGGCTGGGGAAAAGAGGGGAAAGGCTGGGTTTAGGTGGGTTGTAGGTGGGCTGGCCGTGGGGGCTGGCCTGCCTCCCCACAGCTCACCTTTTTCTTTTTATTTTTCTCTTTATTTCTTTTGTTCTCTCTTATTTTTTTGTAGAAAAGAAAAGGGATAGGGATAGAAATAGGTGTGATGTTTTTATGAAATCATTTTGTAGTGATTTACAAAACAACAAGGTCAAAGCAATGTTAACATTGATTTCAACAATTTGAAATGGCCAAAGATTTAAAATGGCTATTTGAATTTTAAATAGGGTTCATAAGGATTTGATTTTTTAAACAATTTTATTCCATAAACTCAACAATTATGAAAACATTATTGAATTTAATTGTTTGCAAGAATTTAATTTTTAAACCCACATTTGAAACATGCCAAGCATGGATGGATTTGATTTGAATGTGTTATTTGAATTTACCATTAGGGTTTTAACAAAAGGGAAATTTTTTATTAACAAGCAATTTAAATAAATCAACTTCAAACTATTTGAAAACAAGTTGAGTTGTTTAGGTTGCAACTTTTAATTGGAAATTTGAGACATGTTTTGAAAGTTTAAATTGGTTTGGATTTTTTTGAGTGGTTTTGAGAACAGGATGCAATGCACATGATGCATGTGATGCAAAAAGAAAAAGGAAAGCAACCAATTTTCTACTTAGGGGGGAACACCCCAGGTGTTACAGACGACACCACTAACAAGGGATTGCGCCCTCGCAATCCACCTGCTAACCCGGGAGGGGAAAGAAGTTCGACTATCGATTCTTCATGCTTCCAGCTGATCTCCTCGACACCACTAACAAGGGATTCTCGACACCACTAACAAGGGAATATTGCTCGGGCTGATGACGATGTTCTTCCACCAGGAATCTTCCGATGATCGCACCTATTAGGTTAAAGGCTCAGAAAACGTCCACCCACGTAGGATCCTAACACTTTGAAAGATAGACAATGGGGAAGACTCCAAAACAAATAAGATGGGAGGGGAATAGAATAGAGATAAGGAGAAAACAAGAATCCTATTGAGATGTTTTCCAAAATAGTTTAGCAGAAATAGTTTTTGACATTCTAGAAACAACGACCGTTAGCTAGGTTATCCTACAGGCTTTGCGGACCCGTTGCTTCGATAACCATTCGTATCGAAACAATCTCGGGAATCGGAACCAAGGCTCTGATACCATTTGTGACGCCCCGATATCGGGCACTATGCAGATTTCAGCATTCCCGCCAAAATCCACATAATAACCGATTCTAGGTTGCCACTTGTGATAACATTACAACAGTTCACGAATATTCCGCAACAACAACAGAAAAGATATATACAAGAAGACTCAAACGAGTCAAGGATACAACTGATACAATACAAAGATCCAAATAACAGCGGAGGAAACAATATAGTTTCCGACTACGGACAAGATCCAAATTGGACTAAGAGTCCTGAAGATAACCGATGGCGTCCAATCCCTGCCCAGGCCAAGCCGGAGGGATTCCCAAGCTAACGTCGTCAGACTTCAAACCTGTTGACTGCAATTTGGAATATGCAGCCACGAAAGGGATTCGTGGGTCAGTACGGTTAAGTACTGGCAAGTGGATAAACCATACTCACAAGATACCAGCGTAACCAATCATCACAAAATACAAATACTTTGGGTACAACGGGAAGGAAGGGTTTATTGCAAAGAAGCGGCAGCGGGCTGCACTAACCAACTACAGAGACTCACTACAACATCCGGTTACGAGAAAGGGATAAGATAGTGTATCGTAACCAACTACAACTAACATCAGACAAACCCATCCTGGATCTCGCCCCTTATCCAAAGAAGCAATCCGAGGATAACCCACACAGTTGGATTAATGATGGTTCAAGTTTGTGTCAATAAGACTATTACTAGTCAAGTTATCAGTAGTTAGGTGTAAGTTGTTCTGAGTACTTGTTAGCCAGTACTTTCACCAAGTCATCCATAACCGCGGAAAACATGGCTTCTCGAGAAGATTTAACCCTGCAGGGATGCACCAATTTGGCCGTACACGTAAGAATACCCCGCCAGGATGGAAATGCACTTCCACCAAGCGAGGCACTCAACACAACCCAACTCTTCTTCGCATCAAGCCCAAAGAACCACATGCTGTGCGTGCGCGGCTAATCGAGCCCCCACGAAGAAAAGGGGGACCCTCATAGCACTCTAAGACCACTCCGCCCTAAATGCCGACTACAAAAGTTCCACCCTGGCGCCAAGGGTTCGCACCTGCACATGCATGCATCAAATGGAAAGCCCGAACTAAGTGTGACGATTTGGACGAGATGCGAATCGAATCAAGTTGAGGGGGGCGCCCATACTCGCTTCCCACATGCGGTTAGTGCGCTCATCATGGATCAGTAGACAAGACCCTTTTCCTAATTAGGGTCGACACTAGCAGGCCTCAAAACCACGCCGAGCCTCCTGCCGGTGCTTTATCATCAAATTATTATTACCCAAAACATTAACATGTTGTTGATTGAATTGAAACCCAACTATCAAACTAAACAGGTGATAAGACGGACAACAAGACTTGAGCGCAAACAACACTAAGCATGCAACTACGACACAAGGCCAACAGGGTAAACAAACAACAGTTAGTAGGAAGTGGAAGGAAGGCTATATCATGGTTGCAAGGTAAACATATGATAGGATCGAGACACAAGCATCGAATCAACAGGCTAGAATAAGAACAACGGAAAGAATCGGTAACAAGTGATGAAAGGCAGCCATTTGGCAGCAAGTGAGTATACTTGTCTGGAATCCAGCAAGTAGAGGTACATCCGAAGAACTTGTCGTTGCTCACATCATCTCAACGTCCTATCCGGGAAGAAGCGACGAACCTCGAACAAACACCGGATGCAACAATTACTACTACGGCAAAAGATCCAGCATGATCAAGATATGGATGCATGACAATGTTAAGGATGCATCAAAGATAAACTAGTTGACATGGTAAACATATTTAAATGGGCCCATATGCAGTTTGGATTGCATATGGAAAAGTCCATGAATTAATGTTGAATTAAATGATCTACAAATAACCATCATGTGAAAGTTGATTAGAATGATGCATGGATGATGAAAACAATAAGAAAACAACAAGGGATTCAATTTAAAATGAAGTTTACCAAGTTTGGAATTTTATTTATAAAGTGTTGGAATTTTGGTTTCTTAAAGGTGTTACACAAGCATTTGTTGTTTTCACCAATTTAAATTGTTCAAAATAGATAACAAAGTTCATATTTGAAAAGAGCACAACATTTTGGGTGGAAAACATGTTTCATTTGTTGAAAAAGGAATTAAGATGAATTACTTATGATTTAAACAAGTTTAAACAAGATTTAATGGATTTAATTCAAGTATGAATTTTTATTTGTTCAAAACATTAAATGAAATTCATATTTGGAAAGGTTATGCTTTTCTGGGTTGAAAACATATTTTATATGTCCAAAAGAATTTAATTTGACCAAGTTATGAATTTAGCAATTTTAAATGATTTAAACAAGGTTTAAATTATTTAACCAATTTTAATTATTCAAAACATGAAACAAAGTTTATATTTGGAAAGGTGGTTTAATTTAGCATCGAAAACATATTTTATATGATCCATTTGAAATATATTTGAATTTGTTATGGATTTAATCAAATTCATAAGAGTTATTTGAATTTGAATTTTTGAAAATATTTGGAATATTCAAAACAGTAAACAAAATACATATTTGAAAATTTCATAATTTTCTGATTGGGATACATATTTTGTTTGTGCAATTTGGAGTTATAATGAAGAAGATATTATTTGTTCAATATTTAGGTTTAAATTGCTATTTAAAAGAAATGGGACAGTGCATTTACAGAGGCAGAGCCAACCACGCTGGCTGACAGTGGGCCTAGGCCAGCGTGGCGCCACAGTGGCGTGTGTGCGCAGTGAGGTGGCGCAGGGGGTCGCTGACGGGCGGGGCCCGTAGCGCGCGGAGTAAAAGGAAGAAAAAGGGGCCTTTTGCGGCCGAGGGGGATCGAACCCGCGCCTGCCGTGCGCGCGCGTGAGGCACTTGCCATTGTGTTGTCGATTCGTTCGTGATGGTATGTGACGAAGATATGGATCCTGGACCCTGCGGGTAAGGACACCCCCTCTCAGGCCCAAGGTCAAGGCCCAAAAGGAAGCGCCCTTGGAGTACTCTAGAAGGCCCATGTGAAGCCCACCCGCATCAGCTTGCGGGTTAAGTTAGGAAACTTGTAACCGACCTAGCTAGGGTTTGAGTCCTCTCCAGGTAGAACTCGAGACATGGCCATCTATATAAGGCCAGGAGAGCCCCCAAGGAGAGGACCAAGTAATACCGCACGACCAAAAAGCCTCGGAACTCGAGATCTACTCTCGATTCGAGCAACCTGTAACCGATCTAATCATCCAATACAGATCAACAGAAGGCAGGAGTAAGGGTTTTACCTCTTCGAGGGCCCCGAACCTGGGTAAATCTTGCCTCCTGTCAAGCCGACGATTTCACCAGCGCTCATGACTTCTCCTAGTCGAAACCCGATAGGGTCACCTGAGGGATTTGTGGAGTCAGAGATTCGACAATTGGCGCCGACCGCGGGGAACGCGGGCGCTGGATCACCGGCATGTTCGGCTTCATCGACATCCAACTCCCGTTGGAAACCATCGACTACGGCTCCAAACAATCCTGTACGGATCGGATCCGTCATAGTCACGCCTCACTCGCCGGAATCACGCCCGGTGTTCGAGGACCTGGAGAAGAGCGTCACCCTGACGTTCGGGAGCTTCAACTTCATGGCAAACAGAGACGGGATCCTCCACTTTTCGGATGAATCTGAACCTGAGTCTGGAGCCGTCAACTCGCGCTTCCCTATGGAGAAAAGTGGCGAGTCCATCCGCTTCAACACCGTCGACTATCACGCCCTCTCGACAGAGGAACCATCTCGGGTACGGGAAGCTTTCCGACCTACGCCTAGGACGCACGAGCCACGACTGGCCCAAGTCTGATGGCAGGATCGGAACAGCCCTCAGAAACCGAATTCAGCGCAACCGAGCGCGATATAATCGGCGTTTCGTGGGAGGCCTGGAAAAGGGCCAAGGAGGCCATGCGGCGGAGTCAGCCACCCGCGGCAGGAGCCTCACAAGAAGACCTAACCGCCTACCACTACCACCTAGTAAGAGCGGCCTCAAACATCAAAGAAGCCCGGGCGGATCTAGCCCGTCGCAGAAGAGCGGCAGACGAATCAGGCCTGCGGCGAGTCGAACAGTCCCTTGCACCCTCAGTCGGTACCCGACCCGCGAGGAAGGGACACGCAACATCGTCAAGGGGCCATGAATCCGTGACTGCGACCGACAGGTCGACCACGTCTTCCTTCATGAGGGTCGACGATGACGGCAACGTCTACCCGCAAACCCCAGCTGCCGCGATCCTAGCCGCAGCAACTTACATGCAGATGAACCAACCGACGGAAAGCGACCCTCGGGTGGAACAGTACAAACAAATTCGCAAAGGACTAGGATTGGCGGCCGCAAGGCTCGCTTCTCATGATCGCAAGAAGACCGAAGAAGAATTGGAAAAGGAGCGACAGGAGAAGAACAAGGATAAAGAAACGCCCCGCAGGCATAGAAGTTCATCCCCGAGAAAAGACAAATCGCCACGACGTGGTCGGGGAAAAGAAGCCCGCCGCCGCGGCGATAGTCGAAGCAGCAGCGACGACAGCCCGAGAGACAAAAGCTCGCGGCGCCACAGCAGCCGCTCGATAAAGCGAAGCAAAGAACCAAGGAAAGACAACGACCGCGACCGGTCCGAATACGACGCGCGATCAGATCTCGCCCAAAAGAAGGTGGATAGGGCGAGAGCTTCACGGTATCGCGAGCGCTCCTCATCCAGGTCCTCGGACGAAGAAACCTGTGGAGCACTCTGTTTCGCTCGCAGCATCCGAGAAGCACCTCTACCCAAGAGGTTCAAGCTCAGCACGGAGGTGACAAAATACGACGGCTCACTCGAGCCCTCCCAGTGGTTAAGCGACTACCTCACGGCAGTAAAATGCCAACGTGGGAACAAGAACACAACCATGCAATACCTCAATTTGCATCTTACAGGCGCGGCCCGTAGTTGGCTGGAGAGAAGACCTAAATCTTGCTACGCATCATGGGACGACCTGCACCGCGATTTCTGCAAAAATTTCCAGTCGACGAACAAGAGGCCAGCCACAATCGAAGAATTACGAGCGTGCAAACAGAAGAGTGGCGAATCCACACGAGAATATATCCAGCGGTGGACCACACTCAGGAACACCGCAGGAACCATCTCGGAAGAGGTGGCGATTGAGGCCTTCGCCAAAGGAGCGAGAAGAACCGCGTTTCGAGAAGAGCTAGGCAGAGCTGCGCCCAAAACCATTGGGGAGCTAATGATCATAGCCGAAAAATGGGCTAACGGAGAAGACGCGGTGCACAATGAAAGAGCATCGTCGCCCGCACACGAGGAAGGCTGCCATGGACGAAGAAAGAGAAGGAAATACTACGACCACGAGGACAGGGAGGAATTAGTGGCGGCAGAATTCACGCGAAACCGCGACTCTGGCCGCCGTGGAAGTCGCGAGTGGAAACCAAAGGCAGAAGAAAAGTCCCCCGAGGAGGATCTCGATGCATACTGCTCGCTACACCTGTTTACAGATAAGCGCACGGGCAAAACTAAGGCAACACACCTTCTCAAGGATTGCCGAAAGTTTCTTGACATCTCGGATGCTCTCGCGAGGAAAAGATTTGCATCCACCCAAAACTACCCGCCGCTGCCAGGAGGAGGACAACAATTCCAGCCGCCTCCACCACCACCTCCACCAGCAAATCCAAACATGGCGCTAGCCGCACTACCTGCGCCACCACCGCAAAACAATGGAGCCAATGCATACCCAAACCCGGCAGGACAACTCGCGATGATACAGAAGGTATGCCCCTCTCGTAGAGCTCAAAAGACTAACAAGAGGAAACTATGCATGGCAGTGCAGACACCGCCAACAAAGACCGAGTACCTGAAGATGGCAGATCAACCCATCACGTTCTCGAAGAAAGACCATCCACCACAAGTCTATCGACCAGGACACGCCGCCCTCGTCATCCAGGCTCAAATCGGAAATTACGACCTGGCCCGCGTGTTCATGGACGGCGGCAGTGGCATCAACATCATCTACGCGGATACACTCCGTCGAATGAACAAGAACCTGGACGGCCTAACGGAATCAGAAACATCCTTCCACGGGATAGTTCCGGGCAAGGCAATCCGTCCACTCGGAACAATCAACTTAGAAGTTGTACTGAGCTCTCCAAGCAACTACAGAAGGGAATTCCTGGACTTCGAAGTCGTCGACTGGCCCTCACAGTACCACGCCATCCTTGGTCGAATAGCGTTCGCCAGATTCATGGCAGTACCACATTACGCGTACCTGAAACTCAAGCTACCCGGCGAATACGGTGTGATCACCATCGACGGAGACTTCCAGAAGTCAGACAAGTGCGACATAGAATTCAGTGAGATCGCGAAATCTTTCGGGATGCAAGAAAAACTTCAAGAGCTGGCAAAAACCACGGACCACTCCGTTATGCCCCTCACGAAGAAAAACGCGCCTGAACTGGAATTCAGTGCCAACAGCGACACCCGCAAGCACCAAGTGCACCCGACGGATTCTGCCAAGACCGCGATGGTTTCCACAACCCTCTCGCCAGCATAGGAAGGCGCGCTCGTCAAACTCCTCCGTGAGTACTGGGAAATTTTTGCCTGGCAGCCCTCAGATATGCCAGGAATACCCAGGGAGTTTGCCGAGCACTCACTCGAAGTCTTTCCTAATGCCAAACCCATCAAACAGACGACTCGACGATTCTCAGAACCCAAGCAGAAGGCGCTTGGAGAAGAAATAAACAGACTGCTAGCCGCCAACTTTATTAGGGAGATCAAGATATCCACCTGGTTGGCAAACCCGGTGCTGGTCCCCAAGAAGAACACGGATATCCTTCGGGTGTGCATCGACTACACATCGCTGAATAAGCACTGCCCCAAGGACAACTTTCCTCTACCACGAATCGACCAGATCGTGGACTCTACGGCAGGCTGCCAACGCCTCTCCTTCCTGGACGCCTATTCGGGATACAATCAGATCCGAATGAAAAGGGAAGACGAAGAGAAGACGGCATTCATCATACCCCACGGTGTCTACTGCTACACGACAATGCCCTTCGGGCTGAAGAACGCAGGCGCAACATATCAGCGCTGCATGCAAAGATGCCTCGCCAATCTCATTGGCAAAAACGTACAAGTGTACGTCGACGACATCGTCATCAAAACTCGAGTAGAGGACACACTCCTCGAGGACATCAGAGAAACGTTCGACGCCCTTAATGCATATCGGATCAAGCTCAATCCGACCAAATGCGTTTTCGGCGTCCCTGCAGGAAAACTCCTCGGGTACCTGGTATCCGCCAGAGGCATTGAAGCCAACCCGGAGAAAATACAAGCCATCCTGACTATGAAGGAGCCAACCAATTTACGCGGAGTCCAGCAGCTCGCAGGACGACTAGCAGCCCTAAGCAGGTTCATCGCACGATTGGGAGAGCAAGCGTTACCCTTCTACAAATTACTAAAGAAGACGGACAAATTCGAGTGGACACCCGAAGCTAAACAAGCGTTCGCAGAACTGAAGCGATCGTTGCAAAGCAGGCGCGTCCTTGCAACACCGCAAGAAAGGGAGCCGCTTCTACTGTACCTAGCCGCTACAAACCAGGTCATCAGCACAGCAATCGTGGTCGAACGACCTGAAGACGGCAAAGCGTACGGAGTCCAACGACCAATATATTACATCAGCGAAGTGCTCTCGCCATGCAAGAAACGATACCCTCATTATCAGAAGCTGGCGTATGGAGTTGTTCTCACAGCCCGAAAGCTCAAACATTATTTCCAGGAACATACCATTACAGTGGTTAATGATGCGTCACTCGGGACAATCATGAACAAACCTATGGCATCCGGAAGAATAGCAAAATGGAGCATCGAGTTGGGCGCCTGGGACATCACCTACACAGAACGAAAAGCAGTCAAATCTCAAGTACTCGTGGAATTCCTCAGCGAATGGACAGAGCTACAAACGCTCGGACCACCCGAGTACACGAGCAATTGGATAATGTACTTCGATGGATCCAAGAGAAACGAAGGAGCAGGAGCTGGAATCGTTCTTATTTCACCTCGGGGAGACAAGCTGCAATACGTCCTGCGACTGGACTTTCCACCAGACGATCCAGCCTCGAACAACGACGCAGAATATGAAGCCCTGTTGCACGGGATGAAGATGGCAATCGCCTGTGGAGCTACCCGATTAATGATCTACGGTGATTCCAATCTCATAGTGCAGCAGACAATGAAAGAATGCGACGCCATTGCTGAAAACATGGTCGCATATCGTGACATGTACAACCTACTCGAAGGAAGCTTTAAAGGCTGCGAGCTGAAGCACATTGCAAGATCTAGCAACGAAGAAGCAGATAGACTGGCAAACATGGGTTCCACCAATACACCCATACCGCCAGGAATATACTTCGAACGGATGATCAAGCGATCGGTCAAAGTAAAGAAAGCTGCAGCAGCGCCAGAAACAGAGGTCAGCCCGCAGGTCGCGCTTATCGAGCTTATTCACAATATATCACGACAGGTTTTCCTGGTCGAGCCAGTCTGGACGCAGAAATATCTCGACTACCTGCTCAACAGACAGCTCCCGGCCGATCCACGTGAGGCTCGACAGATAATCAGGCGTAGCAAGTCCTTTCGAGTAGTCAATGGAGAATTATACAAGCAAAGTATCTCGGGGATACTTCAGCGTTGCATCGCACCCGAAGACGGCAAGGAATTGCTCCAGGACATACACCAAGGAGATTGCGGACATCATGCTAGCTGGAAAACAATAATGGGAAAAGCTTTCCGAGCAGGATTTTACTGGCTAACAGCAGCCAACGATGCAAAAAGCCTGGTCGAACGATGCGACGCCTGCCAGCGATTCGCACTAAGGCCACACGCCCCTGCTACGGAATTACACATGATACCAGTAGCTTGGCCCTTTGCACAATGGGGGCTAGATATGGTTGGGCCACTACGCAAGTCCACGCCAGGTGGATACACACACTTGCTGGTCGCAGTCGACAAGTTCACCAAATGGATCGAGGCTATGCCAGTAACCTCAGCAAGCGCCCAATGCGCCGTCAAGTTTCTCGACTCCATTGTATGTAGATTTGGTGTGCCACACGACATCATTACAGATAACGGTACAAATTTCACAGCAAAGGAGACACAACAGTTCTGCGAGGAAAAAGGCATCAATTTCAAGTTTGCCTCAGTCGCTCACCCGCAAACGAACGGACAAGTCGAAAGATCCAACGGCTTAGTTTCGGCTGGCATCAAGAAGCGACTACTCGATCGTCTACACGCCGCCGCAGGACATTGGGCGGAAGAGCTACCCTCCGTACTCCGGAGCCTGCGCACAACTCCTAATCGATCAACGAAGTACACGCCATTCTTCATGGTATACGGGGCAGAAGCTGTCCTTCCCGAGGACGTTCGATTCAGCGCCCCACGAGTTGTAGCCTACAGCGAAGAAACTTCCAACAGGGCGCTCGCAGAAAATATGGATGCACTCGACGAAATGCGAGACATCGCACTCGCAAGATCCGCGGTATATCAGCAATCCTTGCGCAACTATCACAGTCGCCGCATACGCCACAGAGCATTCGCGGTTGGGGATCTGGTGCTGCGGCTCAAACAGAAGGAAGGACACAAGCTCGAGCCACCTTGGGAAGGACCCTTCATTATACACGAAGTCATCCCAGGCGGAGCCTACAGGCTAAAGAATCCGGCGACCGGAGGGGTCTACTCCAATCCGTGGAACATTGCACACCTCCGCAAATTTTATCCTTAGGTTTACTTGTTATCACAACAAAAAATAAGGCTATACTAGCCAGTCCTGTAGTTCGAATACATGGCTTCTCAGACATTGCAATAAAGACATGATTCCTTCATCATATTCACTCGAAGCTTCTCGTTCTTTACATGCTACAAGTTACAGGTACACACCCCTTAAAGCACACGGGGGATACCCTACAACTAAGCATCACAAAGAAACATCATCAAATACAAGGTTATACACCTCACAACAGGTTTTTTACAAACTATAAACAGATTACAGGATATTTACATCCGTCAATCAGTCAAAGCGCTGAGCATTCTCAGTCGCCAAAACTCTATCTACCTCTTCAGAGGTCATTCGGATAATCTTCTCCGTTGCAGGACGTACAGCATCATAGTACGGCGAGATATCCTCGATTGCATAATCTGGGCGCCGAGCTACGGAGTTAACATCTATCTCAGGATGCCATATGCGGACAAAAGAGAGAGCTACAACCGCGCCGCACGTCATCTGATTGCGCACACACGCGCGAACTTCTCCTTCACGTCCAAACAAACTGAGAAGATAACCCCAGTCTTCGGGACCCTTTTCAAGTGGGTAAAATGCAGCGTTCATCGCAACCAAGACCTCGTGAAAAGAACTCACGAGAATTCTCGCCTGGAGGACTCGAAATTTCAAGGTGGCCATCACAAAACCCCGACTGCGATCAGACCAAAAATTATTTGCATGAGGTTTGGAGCTACTAGCCCCTTGAAGGATGTGATTCTCTACCCACTGCTTTTCTTCCCTGTCATCCAGATTAACGACTGAAGAGCAAAAACATACTCAGTCAGATAAGGAAACAAGGAAGAAAAAGGCACGGGGGCTGCACTACTTACAAAGCAAGTCCCTTGCGACTACAGCCAACTCATCCATCAGAAATTGTTCGCGTTCAGCTGCCAATTTCTGCTTGGACTTCGCCACATCGGCTATCCCGCGCATAGCTTTTAGCTTGCGCTCACCCTCCTGGACCTTATCACGAAGGCCCGCAAAAGTGCCAACAGCGGCAACAAGTGGATTTACTGGAGTACCACATCCACCCGAAGTTTCCGCGGCAAACCCAGTAGCCTGGAAGAATAAAACGAAAGAAGTAAGATGCCCTACTCGAGTCAATTCTAATCGCATATCTGACAAACGCTCGGGGGCTACTCCCATCGGGAGACAATGCACAAACAAAGGGAATGAATTGCAAGATGCATTCTTCGATTAAAGACAACAAAGGTACGGGAATACATCCCAAGGTTCATTACATTCAAGGAGAAAAAAGAAAAACTATGAAGCTACATTGGTGCTCCCGCTGGCAGCAGTCGCCCCTCCCCGCAGTCGAGCAAATATCTCAGACAGCTTCCGAGCAAGAATAGCGGCTTGCTCGCCAAAACGAGAGAGCCGTACCTTTTTGCCCGTGGAGGGGTCGACTGGAAGAGATGTGTACGCCTCCTCCAAACCTTCGACTCCATGCGCCAAAGCAAATTGTATCGCGGTCTTCGCACCAGACTCCGCCTGTGCGACCGCGAAGGCATCCAGAAGTTGGCCTTCTGAGAAGACCTTCAACAGATCATCTAGCGCGGGTGCAGGAGTGGCGTTGGCGAGGAGGCGACCGTGCAGTTGCACCAGCACTTGAGTAGCATCATTGATCATGGAGAGAACTCCATCAGCGTGCCTTTTAAGCTGGGCAAGTGTGTCGGTTACCACATCCACCCGCTGGAGTCCAGGGATCTCTAGAGGAACATCCAGAAGACCTGCAAAAGAAGAAAAAATACTTAGCAAAGTACAGCGAAATGAAGAATCAAAGTCGCAAAAGCCCAACACACTTACCCGCGAAACGCTAAGCAAGGGGACGGAGGAACCCGACAATGTCGTTGTCGGCCTTACTGCCAGCTTTCTCTAACTCCTTCAAGGACTTCCGCGCATCCGCAAGCTGTCGACCAAAATCTTCTGATTGCATGCGGGAAGTCTCTAGCTCTTGTCGAATGGCCGTCAGGTCAGCCTCCCGAGCAGTTACCTGCTCAGAGAGTTTGACCTTTTCGGATTCTGCAAATTCAAGTCGAGCTGCAAAGAGATGCTTATCAAAACTCAAGAATGTACGGAGTACTGAAGACAGGGAGAAGATAAAGCCTACCCTTGAGAAGGACGTTTTCAGTCTGAACTCGGCTACGGTCCGCTCGAAGCGACTCGCAATCCGACTCGGCGAGAACGACGCGGCGACCAATCGCCGCAAGAGAATCAATAAGCGACTGCAAAAACACGAAGACAAAAGAGTTAAAAGGATTAAATTAGAGTCTGTACCCGATTATTTACAATCGACTACAGCCTCGGGGGCTACTCCCATCGGGAGCACTGCCGGGCACCCGATAAAAATGAAATCTTGAAGAAGAATTAAACTAGACTTTGAGCCTGTGGCCGATCGCATGCGATCGACTACAGCCTCGGGGGCTACTCCCATCGGGAGCACTGTCGTGCACCCGATAAAAAATTTTGAAGATGGAAGATGAAGTTTACCTGGCCGGTGGCACGAGAGAGCGGATCCGCGGAGCTATCCGTCACTTCCTTAGAAGCAGAAGTCCTGGCGGCAAAGCTGGGGGCTTCACGTACCACCGTCGCGGCTTCGGGGGCTGCTCTGGGGGAATTTTGGACGGTGCCCGCGGTGGGAGTTTCACCCGCATCCTTTGCCTTATTCCTCTTTTCGGGAGGAACGGCAGCGGCGTACCTGCGAGGACTGATCGTCTGCAGACTGCACCGAAAGATAGAAACAATCGATATTGAAGCACGGAAAATGTTCGACCAAGATTAAGGAAGAAGCACTTACTCGTCATCCTCGTCATCATCCAGCAAGTCCGTGTTCCAAGCGGGCGTCATCACTGGGAACGAAGGCGAAGGAGCAAGGGAGCGAAGTGGAGTCGCATGGACAGGAGCTTGATTGGGCGATGCTTCCAAGGATTTATCCTTGGAAGTAGCTTCGTCCTCATCTACCCGACGATGTTTCGTCGGAGCGCCATTCGAGTCTTCAACGTCATCCGAAGAATCGTGTTCTGAACTCGAAGAGGCGTTGGCGACGCTGGTGTCAATCGCGCCGTCTTGATGACTCGACACTTGCTCTGAGGCAGCCTCCCCCGCAGCTGGCGGGTAGCAATCCGCCATAGCTAGGCTCTGCAAAGGCAAGAAGAAGACGAGAAAAACCTTATCGGCTAGGACTCAGAACAAAAAAGGGAACAACTCAAAGACGAAAAGGAAGAAACTAACCTCGGCTGGGGGAGGGTTTGAAGCGGCGAAGGCTTCAACTGAGCAATCGGGGAATTTCTCCCCCACCTTCAGTCGAGTGATACCCGCGATTTTCTTCTCGAATTATACATTCGAAAGTTCCTCGCGGCTTACTCGGCTGGGGTCCTCTGAGCCTTGATACTCCCACATAGCGGAGGGCCTTTGTTGAAGTGGCTGGATCCTGCGCTTCAAAAAGATGCTCGCCAGATGCATCCCGTTGAGCACGACTCCCGCGGTCTGGTCCCGGAGAGCAGCTACTCTTGCGAGTAAAGGCGCAACGGTCTGAGTCTCTTCGGCTGACATCTTGTGCCCCCAGGACTTCCGCCTTGTCAGAACAGCGAACGGGTGGAATTCCACAATCCCACCCGAGCTGTTGTCGGTGACGTAGAACCACCTCTTCCGCCAACTTTGAGCGGAGTCGACGAAATGCATGTTGAAGTAGCTGCCTTCTTGTCGAGCTTGGATCCCGAAGCCGCCCGTGCGAAGCGGTTCGCCGAGCTCGGACTCCACCCGCGATCTCTCGCAGAAGATCCGGACTTTGAAGAGCGCCTTCCAAAGCGCCCAGTGCGGGCGAATGCCGAGATAGCATTCGCAGAACACGATGAAGCACGAAATGTGCTGCACCGCGTTCGGGGGAAGATCGTGAAGCTGTATGCCATAGACACACAACAACCCGAGGAAGAAGGGATGAAGGGGAAAAGAAAGGCCTCGAGTCACGTGGTCCACAAAGACCACGCGCTCGTTCGATTGAGGATTGGGTACCTCTTCCTTTTTTTCCGAGACGGACTCGCTTCTCCGTCTCCGCCGGCAGCAATCCCTCCCGCTTCATCTCCTTGATGCTTTTCGCGGTGGTGTTGGGGGAGCGCCAGTCGCCGGCGCGGGGCGCGGGTTGCGCGGAAGGTTCGCCGGATGCAGAGCCGGCAGCACCGCGTCTTTTTCCGCCAGCCATTGCTTGCAGCACGAGCTCGAGCGCGAAGAAGATGAAGGTGGGCGCAAGGAAGAAGATGAAGACAGAGAGCTAGGAAAGTTTTACCGTAGCGCTAACACCCGTATTTATACACGGAGCGAGACGATCTCAGCCGTACGATGCGCTACGTGGCGCCTATCACGGCCGCCACGCGTGAAGATGAAACGAAGCGGCGGCCAGCGCTGTTTCGTGCCACGATCTTAACAGAAGATCGTGCGCATTTACTGCGCGTCTCGCGTAAAACCCGGGAACGACGTCTCGTTTCCCGGTCAAAAAGCTGACCAGGTGGGCCACCATCTGCTGCCACTCCGTCACGTCCCATCGGGAGAAGAGGAGTGCGCCATGACGTCATGGCATTCGTCATTCAAAACCAAGATCTTTTCGAATGGAAGTTTAAACGCGAAATTATCTTCGTACGAATATCAATTCCTTCGGATAAAAGCAACTTTTCCATGAACAGTTCATAAAGCAAAACCTCTTCGAACAAGAGAAAAATACCCTATGCACGAAAACTCTTTCGTATGGGCACAGCATCCCGAACATGAAAACTCTTTCATATGAGCTTAGTTTTCTTCCAGCACGAAATTTCTTTCGTATGGAGCTCAAACAAATCAATCGGGTAGAAAAAACCTACCTCTCCTACACATGATAATTATACATCATAAGAACCTGGATTGTTCAGCCGACTAGGCACATCCGGATGCCATATTCTTCGAATATGAAGGTAAGACCCGAAAAGATCTCTCTTTTGGGCCTGGAATCGCACTCGAAAGCTGCGTCCTCCGGTATAATTCCGTGTCAACAACACGAAGAAAAATCCTAGCGGACGCGCCGGGTAACCCCATAGGTTAAGTTCGATTCGATAAGTCCACAACGGCCCAGTCGCAACAATCACCTTATCGGGTTCGAGTCGGAGGTCTAGAATCTGAGTAGGCCGGGAATGTTTTTGCCCTAGTCGCAATTAATTGGCCCTGATCTCTCGGGAGAGCCAAGCTACTGTGCCACATCCTTCTGTGAAAAAAGCCGTAAAAACAGGCACTTATATTGCTCGATACTCGAGCGTGAAGACCCATGATACAGGGAACACACCCTTTGGAAAACAATGACTGTCAGGGCGGTCCTCCATAAAATAGGGAGGGTTTGACCGTCTACTCGACTGGAAAAGTCCCAGTCAAGCACACGCTCGGGGGCTACTGACGAAGATATGGATCCTGGACCCTGCGGGTAAGGACACCCCCTCTCAGGCCCAAGGTCAAGGCCCAAAAGGAAGCGCCCTTGGAGTACTCTAGAAGGCCCATGTGAAGCCCACCCGCATCAGCTTGCGGGTTAAGTTAGGAAACTTGTAACCGACCCAGCTAGGGTTTGAGTCCTCTCCGGGTAGAACTCGAGACCTGGCCATCTATATAAGGCCAGGAGAGCCCCCAAGGAGAGGACCAAGTAATACCGCACGACCAAAAAGCCTCGGAACTCGAGATCTACTCTCGATTCGAGCAACCTGTAACCGATCTAATCATCCAATACAGATCAACAGAAGGCAGGAGTAAGGGTTTTACCTCTTCGAGGGCCCCGAACCTGGGTAAATCTTGCCTCCTGTCAAGCCGACGATTTCACCAGCGCTCATGACTTCTCCTAGTCGAAACCCGATAGGGTCACCTGAGGGATTTGTGGAGTCAGAGATTCGACAGTATGTGATACTGACGGAAGAAAAGGCAACTTACGACTGTTAACTGAATTTTGCAGGAAAAAATTCAGACAACGAACGGGGAGGAAACAGAGGGGGTGGCCGGCGGCGATCTCGAGCTGCTGCTGCTCGATCGCGAGCGTGCTTGCGGACAGGTGCGGTGGGGTGTCACGGGGTGCTGGCGGTTGTGCTCGAGAGGGGAAGGACAGGAGGGAGAAGGGCTCACCTTGCGACTGTCGTCGACGACGCAGAGGGCGGCGGAGAGGTTCAGGCGAGGGCGTGCGGTCGGCGGTGGTCGAGGACTCCATGGTGGTTGTGGAGGCGTAGAGGAAGGCGACGCCGTTGCGGTTCCATTCCTACCATCAGCGGCCCGTGGCCGCCACTCATCCCCCGGCGTCGTGCTCCTTCTTCTCCGGCCATGGAGGCGTACAACAGCGAGGTGTCGTGGACAGAAAGGGAGGTGGGGAGAGAGATGGCGGCGGGAGGAAGAGAGGGTAGGGGCTAGGGCGAAGGGGGAGGAGGTTATATGGAGGCTCAGAGGTCGTACGGCAGGCATCGGAGGGGGGCGATGATCACACGGTGGAGAGGGGATGACAGCGACAGAAGCTTTTTCTCCCTGCGTCCGTACGAGGAAGAAGAGAGTAGGCGGGCCTGAAAAGGGAGGGGAGATGGGCTGGAGTGGTTTGGTGGGATGGGGAAAAGAGGGGAAAGGCTGGGTTTAGGTGGGTTGTAGGTGGGCTGGCCGTGGGGGCTGGCCTGCCTCCCCACAGCTCACCTTTTTCTTTTTATTTTTCTCTTTATTTCTTTTGTTCTCTCTTATTTTTTTGTAGAAAAGAAAAGGGATAGGGATAGAAATAGGTGTGATGTTTTTATGAAATCATTTTGTAGTGATTTACAAAACAACAAGGTCAAAGCAATGTTAACATTGATTTCAACAATTTGAAATGGCCAAAGATTTAAAATGGCTATTTGAATTTTAAATAGGGTTCATAAGGATTTGATTTCTTAAACAATTTTATTCCATAAACTCAACAATTATGAAAACATTATTGAATTTAATTGTTTGCAAGAATTTAATTTTTAAACCCACATTTGAAACATGCCAAGCATGGATGGATTTGATTTGAATGTGTTATTTGAATTTACCATTAGAGTTTTAACAAAAGGGAATTTTTTTATTAACAAGTAATTTAAATAAATCAACTTCAAACTATTTGAAAACAAGTTGAGTTGTTTAGGTTGCAACTTTTAATTGGAAATTTGAGACATGTTTTGAAAGTTTAAATTGGTTTGGATTTTTTTGAGTGGTTTTGAGAACAGGATGCAATGCACATGATGCATGTGATGCAAAAAGAAAAAGGAAAGCAACCAATTTTCTACTTAGGGGGGAACACCCCAGGTGTTACACTTGGTGGGTTTGCTTCCCGCCTGGCGGGTTATTCTTACGTGTACGGCCAAATTGGTGCATCCCTGCAGGGTTAAATCTTCTCGAGAAGCCGTGTTGTCCGCGGTTATGGATGACTTGGTGAAAGTGCTGGCTAACAAGTACTCAGACAACTTACACTTAACGATGATAACTTGACTAGTAATATAGATTACCTCCACCATAAAAATGAATGTCACCTTAATCAACAGTGTGAGTTTCCTTGGGTTGCTTCCTTAGTAGGGGGTAACACTGGATGGGTATTGTTTGGTGAGTAGTTATAGTTGGTTCTGATACGCTATCTTATCCCTTTCTTTTAGCCGGATGTTGTAGCGCGTCTCTGTAGTTAGTTAGAGCAGCCCGCTGCCGCTCCTTTGCAATAATCCCTTCCTTTCCGTTGTACCCAAAGTATTTGTATCTTGTGATGATTGGTTACGCTGGTATCTTGTGAGTATGGTTTATCCACTTGCCAGTACTTAATAGTACTGACCCACGAATCCTTTTCGTGGCTGCATTTTCCACATTGCAGTCAACAGGTTTGAAGTCTGACGACGTTAGCTTGGGAATCCCTCCGGCTTGGCCTGGGCAGGGATTGGACGCCATCGGTTATCTTCAGGACTCTTAGTCCAATTTGTATCTTCTCCGTAGTCGGACACTATGTTGTTTCTTCCGCTGTTATTTGGATCTTTGTATTGTATCAGTTGTATCCTTGACTCGTTGAGTCGTCTTGTATATATCTCTTCTGTTGTTGTTGCGGAATATTCGTGAACTGTTGTAATGTTATCACAAGTGGCAACCTGGAATCGGTTATTATGTGGATTTTTGCGGGAATGCTGAAATCTGCATAGTGCCCGATCCCGGGGCGTCACATGTAGCTAGATGGTTGTCTTCTCCTCATATTCCTCCATGTTTAGATCTCGTGAGCTGCCTATCATGATCGAGATTGATCTTATGTAATTCTATATGCTGTGTTTGCTGGGATCCGATGAATATTGAACTTATGCCAAGTTGATTATAGTCTTTATTTGCATATGCTATTTGTGATCTTGCATGCTTTCCGTTGCTAGTGGTTGCTTTGGCCAAGTAGTTGCTAGTGACTCCAAGATGGAGTATTTATGCTCGATAGTGGGTTCCTGCCTCCTCACCGCCTTGATCGAGTGATAGAAACGTGACGGGGGAGGATGTGTTGTTGCCATTAGGGATAAAACAGCGGTGAGAGTGCCCGCGTGCATAAGCATTGCTTACATTACACACTTTGTTTAATGCGGTTATCTGTTGCTTGCAACTTAATACCTAAAGGGGTTCGGATGATAACCTGAGGGTGGATTATTGGTCATAGATGCAGATGGATTTCAGTCTTATGTATATTGTTGTAATACCCGCACTAAATATCATAGTAGTCTTCATGTCATATATGTGCACTACGGTGCAACCTCTATTTGTCAATTGCCCAGCTATAATTTGTTCACCCAGCATGCTATCTTTTATGGAGAGACACCACTAGTGAACCTATGAACCCCGGTCCATTTTCTTACACTGTCAAACAAACCACAACAATTTACTGCTTTCTTTACTTACTGCAAGCATACATCATTTTCCACACTATACGTCTAATCTTTGTTTTCAGCAAGAACGGTGAGATTGACAACCTCACTGTACCATTGGGGCAAAGTATTTTGGTTGTGTTGGGTGCAGGTTCCACGTTGTTGCTGACACCGGTGAAGCGCCAGCACCACCGTCAGTGGCATCAACCTTCCTGAGATCCTCTTCCTCCTACTGGATTGATAACCTTGGTTCTTAACTGAGGTAACTTCTTGCCGCTTGCTCATCACACATTCCTCTTGGGGTTTCCAACACGCCATCCATAGCAAATCAAGGAATTTCTGGCGCCGTTGCCGGGGATTCAAAGCCATCTAGAAGCAACCACTCCCTCGTCAACTCTGCTAGCAACAGTGCCTCCTTCAAAGTTTCCTTGATTTCCTCTATTTCTTTATCTCCTTCCTGACTTTTATGGATTCTATCCATCATTGTTGGTTGAACTACTAGTGATGCTACAAATCCTTCAGGTAGCACTTCCAAACTGAGATCTTGAAGGGATTTACATAGATCCTGGGATATCTCTTCGGTTGAGAGACATTTTACATAAACCTTACGGCTCAAAGCATCAAATACTATGTTTGCTTTACCAGGATGGTATTGCAGACTCAGATCATAGTCCTTGATGAGTTCCAAGGATCGCCTTTGTCTCATGTTCAAATCCTTCTAAGTGAAGATATACTTCAAACTCTTGTCATTCGTGAAAACTTCACAACGCTTCCCCATCAAATAGTGTCTCCATGTCTTGAAGGCATGAACCACTGAAGCTAATTCAAGATCATGAGTGGGGTAGTTGACTTCATGTTTCTTAAGTTGCCTTGAAGCATAAGATGCAACTCTACCTCCTTGCATCAGCACACTTCCTAATCCTTGACGTGAAGAGTCACAATAAACTTGGAACTCTTTCTCCAGATCAGGTAAACACAATACAGGTGCAGACACTAATCTCCTCTTCAACTCTTGAAAGCTGGTCTCACATGTTTCACTCCATTCATACTTCTTCTCTTTCTTCAATAGCTCAGTCATTGGTTTAGCAAGCTTGGAGAAATTCTCGATGAATCTTCTATAGTATGCATCCAAGCCTAAGAAGCTATGAATTTATCCTACATTCTTGGGTGGTTCCCATTCTGTCACAGCAGTAACCTTTGAGGGGTCGACTGCAATTCCTTCCTTAGACACAATGTGTCCTAGAAATCCTACTTCACCCATCCAGAATTCACACTTACTGAACTTGGCATACAACTTGTGTTCCCTAAGCTTTTCCATTATCAGGCGAAGGTGTTTCTCGTGTTCCTTTACACTCTTGGGGTAGATTAGTATGTCGTCAATGAAGACTACGGCAAACTTATCAAGGAATTCCATTAACACTTTGTTCATCATATTCATGAAGTATGATCGAGCATTGGTTAAGCCAAAGAGCATCATCGTATAATCATATGAACCATATCTAGTGACAAAAGCAGTCTTGGGTATATCATGTTCTCTAATCTTGAGTTAAAAATATCCAGACCGTAGGTCGATCTTGGAAAAAACACTAGCTCCTTCCAACTGATCAAACAGGTCATTGATTCTAGGTAGTGGGTATTTGTTCTTGATTGTCACCTCGTTCAGCGAATGATAGTCCATAACCAAATGCTGACTTTTTTTCCTTCTTCTCCACAAACAGAACTGGTGCTCCCCAAGGGGAAGAACTTTCTCTTATGAATCGTTTACCTAACTGCTCTTCAAGTTGCTTTTTGAGTTCTTTCAGTTCATCTGTGGACATAGGGTAAGGTCTATTTGCTATAGGGAATGTGCCCGGAAGCAAATCAATTAGAAATTCCACATCTCTATCTGGTGGCATCCCCGGTAATTCGTCCAGAAATACATCTGGATATTCTCTCACCACAGACACTTGGTCTAGGCTAACCTCCTTAAGATGGTTTAGGCTAACCCCCTTAAGATAGTTCAGACTAATATCCTTAGGTTCCAAGTGGGGTTTGTACCTAATCATCTTTCCCTCTGGAGTAGATAGGGCGATTGATCTGTTGACACAGTCTATGACTCCTCTATAGGTAGTCATCCAGTCCATTCCCAATATAACATCTAATCCTTGTGATGGTAGGATTACTAAACGGGTTGGAAATTTATGGGTTCCAATTTCTAGAATTAGTATTCCGCATTCAGTATTGACATACATCTCACCACCTCGGGAACTCACTTGAAATATCTTTCCTATTGAATTGGTGGGTATTTTATTTTTATCCACAAATGCCTTTGATATGAATGAATGTGATGCTCCAGTATCAAATAAGAATAATAATGTAAAGGAGTTGAGTGGAAACATACCCATCACAACATTAGGTTCATTCATCACTTCTTCAACATCAAGGTGGTTCACCTGCCCTTTTTGGAATGGATTGGGTTTGGCGGGTTCAATAGCTTTTAGTTCTGGGCACTTATCTGCGAAATGTCCCTTATTCTTGCATTTGTAGCACATGACTTCAGATATGTCCCTCCTGCCTTCTGAATTTGAATGCTTATGTCCATTATTCCCATTGTGATGGCCATTACGATGGCCGTTGTGATTACAATTGTAATGTCCATTGGAGTGATTGCCTCTCAACCCACCATTGTATGTGTGGCCATTGCTCTTGTTGAAATGGCCTCCATGCTTGTGGCCATTGTAGCCTCCACTACTCTCAGATGAGTGATGCCTCTTGTGAGATGTTTCAGTGTGGTTCTTGCCATTGCCAAACTTCTTCTTGCGGTTCTCCTCCTTCTTGATGTTGTTGTCCAGGGTAATGGCTTGGTCAAGCAATTTCTGGTAGTTCGGAGCATATGCCACAGATAGTGGTATCTTCAGGTCTCCCTTGAGTCCATTCAGGAATTTCTCCTTCCTCTTGGCATCAGTATCAATGTCCTCCGGGGCATACCTGGACAGTGCACAGAAATCATCCATGTATTCCTTCAGGGTTCTTTCACCTTGTTTCAGAGTACGAAACTCATCCCTCTTCAGGTTCATAACTAGTCAACATAATGGCTAAACCCCCACACTCATGGCTAAACCACCATGAACATGGTCCTGAGTAGCCACTCAACATAATCCAAGCAAGGTTCAATCCACCCAGGTGTTTCATTGGGTTGTTAATTTTCAATTTTCAAATCATCACAACCCAACTAGTAACAGCAATAGTTGTGATAGTAATCTAGTATAGCTAACTAGTACCTTGCAAGGTTTTCAGGTTGGCTACACACTACTAGGTGTTTTGAGCATAGCATATACTTGAAAAATAATTAAAAACACCTATGATGCATACTACTGAAAAAACACTAATGCAATTGGAAAAAAGAAGTGGGACATGAGTATCACTTGCCTTGATAACAGCAACTAACACAAGCACAACAATCACACGTGTTGTAGTGGTCCTCTCCAAAGTCTAAACAAACAATAATAACACACCATAAACATACCATTCAAAAATGATCAATCATAGACATGTATGCATGCATGAATGCACCAATTTGTTTTTCACATGGTAGGGGTGGTGGTGAGGTGTATTTGATGTCATGTGAGGTTTATTTAGTTAGTGTATGGCTCTGGTTAAAATTTATTCCAATGGGTTATTTTAATTATTCCAATTTAGTAGCCCAATAATAGATCTCTAGACTAATTAAATTTCAAACACACTTTTAAGTTTCTGTAAAAATTGGACCTTGTTGTCTCTGGACAGAGGACACAAATACCAGGGCAAATCAATTGGTTTCACTCAAAAATACATTTTAGAATTTGAATTATAGACAGATTACTGATTTGACCAAATTTGAAATAGAAAGTGTGTGCATGATACAAATTTGGTTTTCTCTGGTTCCAGCATGTTCTACAGGTTCTAAGGAATCCAGAGAATACAACCTTAACAGATTTAGATATGTAGAACTCAATCTATGAATTAAATGGTGTTTTTGAGCTATTTTGGCATTTTAAATACTACTCCAAAATTTTCTACAGAACCTGCATGATATCTTTTCATAAATGGGTAGAGAATTTCATTAGCTTTCTAAAGATTCAAACCTCATAATTTTTGGATCAAGATTTAATTTATATCGAATTTACAAGGGGATAGTAGGTTTTGTTTTTAAAATTGCGTACCGGTTCTCTTAATGAATCTAATCGTGCTCGCTGGATCTAGATCCTACGGCAAGGAATCGAGAGGGGAGCTCACCGGCGGGGACGTGGCCGGGGAATGGCGAGGTGGCGGTGAACTGCTCTGAGATCTCGCCGGAATAGGCTTCCGTGGTCCTCGAGCTTGACGGAGAGGTTGCATAGGAGTGGCGCAGCATGACGAGGGTGTTGGGCTTCACGACGTTTGCTCTCGCTTCCAGGAACGGCTACGCGACGCAGACAGAGTTGTGCGGGGCTCCGGCGAGGGTGTGGTGTCGATGGCGTGGTTGTTCTGCTGCAGATAAGATCGCGGGAGTGGTCAAGGAGGTGCGCGCGAGAGAGGGAGAGAGAATGGGCGCCACTGAGATGTTTGGGATGGGCTCACCATGTCGGAATCGGTGATGAACGGCAGCGGAACAACAGAATTCCGACGAGGAAATTGGGAGGTTTGGAGGCGCACGATCTCGGGAGCGAGAGGGGAGTAGGCGCCCATGCAGAGGGGGTTTAGGAGGCGTGCGGGCGACCGTGGGCGCGTGGTGATCGTGGGGGATTTGCGGGAGTGTGCTGCGGGGAAAACGGAGGGGGAGGTTGGGACGAGCTCACGTCAGCGTTGACGTCACCAGGGCTCGCATGGCAGAGAGAGAAGGGCGTGGGTGGGCTAGCTTCTGCGTCCGCGCGCACGATAGAAATTGGGCCTAGTGGGCTTCTGCGTGGGGGAGAGAGGGAGAGTTGGGCTGGGCTGGCTGGGGTTTTCTCTTTTTTTTGTTCTAATTTGTTTTTCTTTTCTAATTTCTTTATTTAACAACAAAAATGAGTCAAACTCATTTAGAGGAATTTGTAAAAGTATAATTTGCAAAGTTCCAACTATTTAAATCTTTTGGTACTTTTGTAAAACAAATATAAATTTTTTATAAAGAGCAAAACGTGGTATGTTTCTTAAGGTCTTATTTTTAGTGTTAAAATCCCTTGAGGGTTTTTTTGTTTGTGAACAAGTTTTTAAAATTTTTTTTTTGCAATGATGACAGCTGAGATGTATACATGCTGGTTTTATTAATTTGAAAACCTAGGATGTTACAAAATCCCATGTGTGAACCATCTTGAATCAATCCCGTGTCATCGCACGTCGAAGCCCACAGAATTCGGACACTATCAGCCCTCACGCTTCTACGTCGTCCTTGCCGATCTTCACCGTACTCTGTCATGACTGATTTCCCGTCGATCCGTCAGACTGTCCAGTCCAATCCAGCCGAACGTGACTGCAACCATGCTCCATCTCGCGTCTAGTACACCCGCCACATTGTTATGCACTGTCTGACACCATGTGTATGCATGATTTATCCACGACGTACTCAAGGCTACTCGGAGCCTTATACACACGCCTGTCCTGAATTCACAGGGAAAAAACTCTTTCCATTGTACTGTAACTTCCGTGGTGCATACATCAAACGAATGCATCACAAGTACCAATTGATTTTCCTTTATTTATGTCACCACCGCATGCAAGTACATACCACTTAGTTGTACTCCCTCCGATCCATATTAATAGGTGCTAAAGTGGATGTATTTAGACATGTTTTATTGCTAGATACATCCACTTCAGCACCTATTAATATGGATCGGAGGGAGTATTTTATTTTCACGTAACAAACCTCATTGCATGCTGCTACTCCATTCAGCAGCCGCGATCAAACACACATTGCTACACGATCAAAACCTTGTTCCAGCTTCGCACATGCATGGGACTACACATGCTTGTTATTTTTGGGTGATCTAAATTCACTTATACAGATAAAATGTCGAATTTCTGACGAGCGGAGCGTCCATATGTGTACACCGGCTTGTACTAGATTGTTTGGACGCGTACGCCACAGACTCCAACTTGTGTGCACCTGCTGCCTCCACGAGTTACGCCGCCCCCTATGATCCGATCTGCTGCTCTTCCCATTTGCTTCTTTGATTCCGCTGGAAACTCCAGGAACCGATCTTCACGATGCTGCTCCTCCAGAATATCCGCCGCTGCAAAATCCAACTACAATCTTCGATCTTCAACTTGGCGACACCCACGAGCTATGGCTCCCGTGCAAGCAACTCGGCCGTAATCCATCCTCTAGATCAACTTACCGTGGTCTCCAAACCTCCCTCTGATACCATGTGTTATAAATCCGAGGCGCTTAATTGATCTACTGAGGTCAAGCAACCACAACAAACACGACACCGAGATTTGGTAACACAGTTCGGCGCTCAACGCCTACATCTGCGGGGCTAGACTACGGGCGCTCCTCCCCATATACTAGTTAAAGTACCGTTGACGACAATCCCGCCGAGGCAATACATATGCACCAGATCTCAACGCCACGCCGGTCCGGCTACCCCTGCCACGGGCGCCGGACCGTCCCCTCGTGATTTTGTGTCTAGCCTATTAGTTTTCGTCTAGTCTATTTGGCCTACCCTGGTGACTTTATATATTAGGCCAGATTACACGTGTTTGACTCCAACACCTAACATTTCGTTTAATTACAAGTTCAACTAGCCTACACTACACATATTCCAACACGTTGTTTGTCTGGTTATTGAATTGGATCGAGGGAGTGGAAAAAAAATATTACACCAACCATACAGTTATCCACAAGCTTCAAGTAGGAAGGCGTTAACCACTATTTGGTCGATGGCTCACCATTGAGCTGTAAACAGTAGGATATCTAGTAACACCATGCATAGCCGGTGGGTACTGTATCACCGATTGCCGACAAATATTATAACTCTACTATTTGTGCATGGTTGCAACGAAGAAGATTCTTCTTTCAATGCGTCTAATACTGAACCATATACATGATGCTCCCACCGGACAGCTGAATAGTATTTTTATCCCGACAAATGAACCAACTATGGTGCAAATTGTTCGGAGAAAAATATTGTGCAGATTAGTGGTCAGGTACCAGTGGTTGGAACTTATTAGCAGCAAAGAAGCAATGCAATATTTAAAAAATTGGTAGACAGATGAAACCAATAATGCGAAGGAGACGTGTTGTTGTTTTATAATGCTACAATCTGCCACCACCAACGGATTAGGTTTTTTAGAAGCTACTCCCTCCTATCAAAATATAAGATGTTTTAGTATTTTGTAGATATAATGTATCTAGACGTGTTTTAGTGTGTAGATTCATATGCATCTTACACTAAAACATGTCTAGGTACATATTACCTAAGAAATGCTAAAACATCTTATATTTCGATACGGAGGAGTACTTGTTCGCCCACTGATCATTCTCGCAGTAAACAAGTACACGCACTGACGCATACGATGATTGTTCTGCCTTCTGCAGGTCAAGAAGTTGCGTTTATTTTAACAAGATGAGATGCCTTGTTCCCCCACTGATCATTCTTGCAGTAAACAAGTACACGCACTGACGCATACGGTGATTGTGCTGCCTTCCGCAGGCCAAGAAGTTGCGTTTATTTTAGAAAGATGAGATGCCTTGTGGATAGGATCAAACGATAATGTCAGCTGGAGTATTAACCTTTCTTTAATCGCCTGGTGACCACTGGCTTTTGTTTAATAGCCAGACAAACGAATGTACATCGCGGCTGTTGTTTTGTGACGGACGTGGTGACCAAGCCAAGGTGATCCACTGGACATTCTGTAATGCTTAAAGCAGGCAACTAGGCTCAAACTAAGTGTCTCAAAATTTGACAAAAGTGGATGTATCTAACACTAAATTATGTCTAGATTTTGCTTGTTGCCGTCTTCGACTCGAGAAATCATTAGACGTGGACGGTTATACGCCCTGCTCCTTAGGTATCAACCCTGCATTTTGATTTCTGTAAATCTCGCTGCCCGTGCTCATTTCAGAGAACAAGAGTCCAATAATGAGTGAATCAAGTTTGTATCCCAAGGTTGTCAAAAGGTTCCGAGTACAACACAGCTCAGGAAGCAGATACAATCACACTGGACAGATGAAAAGACAAAAGCTATTCAAGAGAATTCGTCACTGATTTTAAGAGAAGATGGTTCAGTTTGAAATAACAGCAAAGGAACCAGCATTAAGAGAATATTTTCTTAACAATACAACTTGAATCATCCAAGCTGATCACAGGACAAAACAAGAAGCAAGTAAATATTCACAAGGGCCAGAACCAGCAGAAGTTAACATCCACAATCTAGAAACTAGAATAAGCAGGAGCAAAAATCATCGACATAGAAGGTGAATTCATTAAATCGAGCATAGGCAAAGTAGTTCAAAGTTCACTTATTTCATTCTTAATACGGAACTGCTGTATCAGCAAATGTTTGCACGAAACCACCACACACACACAGGGGACTCGATGGTCCATTAATCCAGACACAGTAGACTAGAACAGATGAGACAGACCACCACGGAGCATCCCACCAGACGACCAAGGTACAGCAGCACCTCCAACACCAAGACACTTACTGACCACCACGGAGGCGGAGCACCAGGTGGAGGGTGGACTCCTTCTGAATGTTGTAGTCAGCAAGGGTGCGGCCGTCCTCCAGCTGCTTGCCTGCGAATATCAGGCGCTGCTGGTCCGGGGGGATCCCCTCCTTGTCCTGGATCTTGGCCTTGACATTGTCGATGGTGTCCGAGCTCTCAACCTCCAGAGTGATGGTCTTCCCAGTCAGGGTCTTCACAAAGATCTGCATACCACCACGGAGGCGAAGCACCAGGTGAAGCGTGGACTCCTTCTGGATGTTGTAGTCAGCAAGGGTGCGGCCATCCTCCAGCTGCTTGCCAGCGAAGATGAGACGCTGCTGGTCCGGGGGGATGCCCTCCTTGTCCTGGATCTTGGCCTTGACGTTGTCAATGGTGTCAGAGGACTCCACCTCAAGGGTGATAGTCTTGCCAGTCAACGTCTTGACGAAGATCTGCATACCACCACGGAGGCGGAGGACAAGGTGAAGGGTGGACTCCTTTTGGATGTTGTAGTCGGCAATGGTACGGCCATCCTCCAGCTGCTTGCCAGCAAAGATGAGACGCTGCTGGTCCGGGGGGATGCCCTCCTTGTCCTGGATCTTGGCCTTGACGTTGTCAATGGTGTCAGAGGACTCCACCTCAAGGGTGATAGTCTTGCCAGTCAACGTCTTGACGAAGATCTGCATACCACCACGGAGGCGGAGGACAAGGTGAAGGGTGGACTCCTTCTGGATGTTGTAGTCGGCAAGGGTACGGCCATCCTCCAGCTGCTTGCCAGCAAAGATGAGGCGCTGCTGGTCCGGGGGGATGCCCTCCTTATCCTGGATCTTGGCCTTGACGTTGTCGATGGTGTCAGAGGACTCCACCTCAAGGGTGATGGTCTTGCCTGTGAGGGTCTTCACGAAGATCTGCATCTGCAGAGAATAATATAACCAAAAAAGGATGGTAAGCCTCAAGAAACAGAGCAAAGAACCAGGAGCAAACATCATACATTAATCTGTAAATAAGACATAGCTTATGAATCAACCAACAGTAGCAGAATCTATCTTAATCAAAGGGATGACAGCAAGTTTTTACCGATGTAACCACGAATAATCTGAAGATACGACCTATCTCAAGATAATTATATCTAACGAGCTGCATATATCTTCTAAGCTACAGATCGGCCAAGTTACAAACACTAACTTATTTGGGTGAGCAAACACCATATGTTAATCTGCAAACAAGATCTAGCTTATGAATCAAGCAACAGTAGCAGAATCCATCTTAATCAATGAGATGACTGACAGGTTTTTATACATGTAACCACGAGAAAAAAAAATTGAAGACACGATCTATCCCGCTGCATATATCTTCTAAGTTACAGACCGGCCAAGCTACAAACACTAATTTATTTGGGTTAAGATATCATATCATAACGGCGATGATCCAATCAACAATAGACCAAGCAGTGTACGCGCATGGAGAACAAAATTATGGCTCATACCTAACAATCAGGAGTCAACTAGAGTAGATGAGAGCATCCGGCATCAGGGACTCAACCAAGAACAGATCAACATGAGCGAACAAATTGAACATCACCACAACATCAGGTCGCACTTCTACGGGCAGAGACCGATCTAAGCAGCCACGACATAAGAACGAACATCTACGAGTAGAGACCGATCTAAACAGCACTGCGGCTCCAACTACCAACGATTATACACGAAGCAACTCAGAAACATAGATCTACGAGAGACGGTGATAGAGGACGGAAGTGCCGTGTACCTTGATGCGGCAGGGGATTCGACGAGCCTCGGTGCGATTGGAGAGGAGATTGGTAGGGATTTGTTCGTTCGGTTGCTTGGTGGGAAGGAGGGGGCGGCTATTTAAGATAGCTGGGGACGGGCCGGGTGGGGAACGAATCCCGTGCCGTGACGGTTCCGTCTGCTTAATGGCTACGTATCCTGCTTATAGCCGGCTACAAGGGCCGCCCGGCACGGCCCGAGTCGTGCCGAAAAAAGCCTGCCCCGTTTACGGCCCGGCTTATTCGTGCCGGGCCAGCCCATGGGCTGCATTTCGTTAGTAGGCACGGCCCAGGAGCACGTATACGGTCCAACGGGTCAGTTTTTGGCACTATGGCCTGTTTAGAAACCTGGCACGCCTGGCCCAATTAGTGAGGCGGGAAATACAATTTTTAAAATTTGGTGGGGCTAGGAGGAGGGGGGAAGCGGGAGTGCAGGATTTTTTTTGGTTAGGGGGCAATTAGGGGCATAATTAGCCCTCGCCGGAGGTGTTATTCCCTGTGACTTAGCACGGAGGCACGGCCCTCTCCCAAACCCGTTTTTCTTCTCCCTTCTCTCGTTCTTGAAGAAAGGAGAAACTACCCCGCCGCCCCACCCCTCTTTCCCCTCAAAACCCTCAACTTTTGGCGCAATCGGAGGCTATTTGCTAGGGATTTGGTTCCCTAAGGAATCCCAAAGATATTGCCCCATTTTCCCGCCAATTTTATTGGTTGAAAAGCTCACATCTCATTCTCTAGGGTTTCCCGATCTCTCATCTATTTAGTTTTTTAGCTATTTCGTTTGTTAGTATTAGGTTGTTAGTAGTGGATTAGTGTGTAGGGCACTATTTAGGTTGCTATTACTAGAGGATTTTGAAACCCTAAATTGTAGTACTAGATTAGTTGATTTGTAGTAATATGTTGCTATCATTAGATTGTAATCTTGCTATTAGTAGTACTACTAGTGTAGTCATATTGTTAATATATTTTATTTTAATTTTAGTCCTTGTTAATAGTTGTGTTTTTGGCTACTTTGAAATAGGGATAGTACATTGGAAACACTAATAGTTTTAATGCGAACGTTTTTGTTGGAATGATTGCCACATTTTATTTGAACAAGGTAATAATATTTTGGTATTTATTTTGTTAGAAGACAAGGGCTACAAAACAGAAGGATGATGCCTCCTGAACTAGCAAGGCCAATACTGTGAAGATCAAACCAATGAAGGCAACTAGCTAAAAATGCAAGAAGGTGAAGGATAAAGATTACATGATCATGGGTTTGCACGAATGGGAAAAGATTAGAATAAAGATAGACCCTTATTTGACACCGAGAGAAAAGCTAGCCGATACCCGTTTTTGGAACAAACAACAAGCTAAAGTGTTTGAAGTTATCATTTAAAAAAAAAGAGCACGGAGATTGTTAGCCGGAAGCGCGTTGATTTTGAGTACATCAGGGGCTACGAATATCAGTTTGGAAATCTCACTTCCGTCTGTGAAAACATTGGTGTTAGGAAAATCATGGAATCTGAACAAGCCTATAATGTTGATGTGGTGAAACAATTTTATGCAACCGTGTTCTTCGTGAAAGATCAGAACAGGACAATAAAGTGGATGTGCGGTGAAGACATGCTTAGTGCCCCTTCCTCAACTTTGTCAAAGCAATGGACTATGGGGAACAATACAGACGGGGTAAAGTAGTTGAATGCTATGGTCAGGGTGCTTCGCCAAGCAATACATGCCTTAAGTTTCATTATCCTGATGGCACACCCTCAGAAGCCGTTGGTAAAATTGTTGGACTGAACTCAAGGTATTACTATTTGATGAAGCTGCTGAACGTGATAATTTGTCCCAAGGCTGGCAACCTAAGCGAAGTAAGCGGACATGTCATCCAGCTATTGTATTGTGCTCGGAATTCCAGTGTTCCGATAGATGTGATGCAGTGGATGTACGAGACGATGAGGCATGTGGTTAAGAATCGGCAGTCTCTTTGCTATGCACCATACATCCATGCAGTCATTAAATACGTGAGAGCCGAGAGGTACATTCAGCTAGCACCACTTAAAGATTTGTTTCCAGCAAATGTGCCCCATCACTCATATCAGCCCGAGGCGAAGCGTGTCTCAAGACTCGTCGATGTGAGTGCATCATCTAGTGGTGCGCAGGGAAACTCTAGTGCTCTACGGGATTTTTTTAGCAAGCTTTGGAAGACTGTGCCCGCCAGATTTTGAAAATGTTTCTTCAAGAGGTTGCTTTTAATTTAGAAGACTGTGCCCGCCAGATCTTCATAGGATTAGAACTTCATGGAGTTGCCTTTCCTACGGCGCTCGCATCTCCTTCCCGGAACAGGGGTAACATGCCATATCCTTTTACACTCTGCAGAGGTGTGTTACTTTACCCATGGCGATCAAGACCATGTTGCACAACCAGGTGTACATTCCTGTCCACTCCCATTCAGGTGTGGGGCCCGGTTGTTGATCCAAGGCAAATCATGCTTCTCCGCACAACGCATGCCCACCCATTTCCGCCAGCAGGTTGAACCCCTGATTCCACCCCTCACAATGGAGATCTAGGTGCCCCTGGCAGACACTCTGACGAAGGCATGGATCCTGGGCCCTACGAATAAGGACACCCCCTCTCACACCTTCTAACCAAGGCCCGACAGGAAGCGCCCTTGGAGTACTCTAGAAGGCCCATGAAAAGCCCACCCGCATCAACTTGCGGGCTAAGTTAGGGATTGTAACCGACTCAAGCTAGGGTTTGTATCCTCTCCGGGTTGGACTCGAGACCTGGCTATCTATATAAAGTCAGGAGAGCCACAAAGGAGAGGACCAAGTTTTACCGCACGACCACAAAAGCCTTGAAACTCGAGATCTACTCTCGATTCGAGCACCTGTAATCGATCTAATCGTCTAATACAGATCAGCAGAAGGCAGGAGTAAGGGTTTTACCTCTTCGAGGGCCCCGAACCTGGGTAAATATCGCCTCCCTGTCAAGCCGACGATTCCACCAGCGCCTATGACATCTCCTAGTCGAAACCCGATAGGGTCACCTGAGGGATTTGCGGAGCCAGAGCTTCGACAATTGGCGCCGACCGTGGGGACCGCGGGCGCTGGATCACCGGCATCTTCGGCTTCATCGACATCCAACTCCCGTTGGAAACCATCGACTACGGCTCCGAACAATCCTGTACGGATCGGATCCGTCATAGTCACGCCTCACTCGCCGGAATCACGCCCGGTATTCGAGGATCTGGAGAAGAGCGTCACCTTGACGTTCGGAAGCTTTAACTTCATGGCAAACCGAGACGGGATCCTCCACTTCTCGGATGAATCTGAGCCCGAATCTGGAGCCGTCAACTCGCGCTTCCTTATGGAGAAAAGCGGCGAGTCCATCCGCTTCAACACGATCGACTACCACGCACTTTCGACAGAGGAACCCTCTCGGGTGCGAAGAACCTCCCGATCTACGCCTAGGACGCACGGGCCACAACTGTCCCAAGTCTGCATGGCAGGATCGGAACAGCCCTCGGAAACTGAATATAGCGCAACCGAGCGCGATCTAATCGGCGTCTCGCGGGAAGCCTGGAAAAGAGCAAAGGAATCCATGCGAAAGAGTCAGCCACCCGCAGCAGGTGCTACGCAGGAAGACCTAACCGCCTACCACTATCACCTAGTGAGAGCGGCCTCAAACATCAAGGACGCCCGAGCAGATCTAGCCCGTCGCAGGAGAGCGGCGGATGAGTCAAGCCTACGTCGAGCCGAGCTGTCCCTTGCCCCTTCGGTCGGTACCCGACCCGTGGGAAAAGGACCTGCAGCATCAACAAGGGACCACGAATCCATGGCTGGGACCCACAGGTCTACCACATCTTCTTTCATGAGGGTTGACGACGACGGGAACGTCTACCCGCAAACTCCAGCCGCCGCAATTCTAGCCGCGGCCACCTACATGCAGATGAACCAACCAACGGACAGCGATCCTCGGGTGGAACAATACAAGCACATCCGCAAAGGTCTAGGGCTGGCTGCCGCGAGGCTCGCCTCCCACGATCGCAAGGAACAACTGGAGAAGGCGCGACAAGAGAAGGACAAAGACAAAGACGCGCCCCGCAGGCATAGGAGCTCCTCTCCAAGAAAGGATAAATCGCCACGTCGTGGCCGAGGAAAAGAAGCCCGGCGCCGCGGCGACAGCCGAAGCAGCAGCGAAGACAGCCCGAGAGACAAAGATTCGCGGCATCACAGCAGCCGCTCGAGAAAAAGAAGCAAAGAACCAAGAAAAGATAGCGACCGCGACCGGTCCGGGTACGACGCGCGATCCGATCTCGCCCAGAAGAAAGTGGATAAAGCGAGGGATTCACGGTATCGCGAACGCTCCTCATCCGGGTCTTCGGACGACGAAACCTGCGGAGCACTTTGCTTTGCTCGCAGTATTCGCGAAGCGCCTCTACCCAAGAGATTCAAGCTCAGCTCGGAGGTGACAAAATACGATGGCTCACTTGAGCCCTCCCAGTGGTTAAGCGACTACCTCACGGCGGTAAAATGCCAACGTGGTAACAAGAACACGGCCATGCAATACCTCAATTTGCACCTGGCCGGAGCGGCCCGCAGCTGGCTGGAAAGAAGACCACGATCTTGCTATGCATCATGGGACGACCTGCATCGCGATTTCTTCAAAAACTTCCAATCGACCTATAAAAGGCCAGCTACAATCGAAGAACTACGGGCTTGCAAACAGAAAAGTGGCGAATCCACGCGAGAATACATCCAACGGTGGAACACACTCAGGAACACCGCAGGGACAATCTCTGAAGAAGTGGCGATTGAGGCCTTCGCCAAAGGAGCAAGAAGAACCGCGTTTCGAGAAGAACTAGGCAGAGCTGCGCCCAAAACCATAGGGGAGCTCATGGTTATAGCCGAAAAATGGGCCAACGGAGAAGACGCGGTACGCAACGAAAGAACATCATCGCCCACACATGACGAAGACCGTCATGGGCGAAGAAAAAGAAGAAAATACTACGACCACGACGATAGAGAAGAACTAGTGGCGGCAGAGTTCACGCGAAGTCGCGACTCCGGTCGTCGTGGAAGTCGCGAATGGAGGCCAAAGGAAGAAGAAAAATCACCCGAGGAAGACCTCGATGGATACTGCTCGCTACATCTGTTCACAGACAAGCGCACGGGCAAGACTAAGGCAACACACCTTCTCAAGGATTGCCGAAAGTTCATCGGAATCTCGGACGCGCTAGCCAAGAAAAGATTCGCTTCCACCCAAAACTATCCACCGCTACCAGGAGGCGGACAACAATTCCAGCTACCGCCACCACCACCCCTACCAGCCAACCCAAACATGGCACTTGCCCCATTGCCAGCACCGCAACAGCAAAACACGGGAGCAAATACATACCCGACTCCGCACGGACAACTCCTCGGGATGATACAGAAGGTATGCCCCTCTCGCAGAGCTCAAAAAACTAACTCGAGACAAATATGCATGGCAGTGCAGACGCCACCAACGAAGCCCGAGTACCTGAAGATGGCCGAACAGCCAATCACGTTCTCGAAGGAAGACCACCCGCCACGAGTCTATCGACCAGGACACGCCGCCCTTGTCATTCAAGCTCAAATTGGCAATTATGACCTGGCCCGCGTATTCATGGACGGCGGCAGCGGCATCAACATCATCTACGCGGATACACTCCGTCGAATGAACAAAAACCTGGACGGCCTAACGGAATCAGAAACATCCTTCCACGGGATAGTTCCGGGCAAGGCAGTACGTCCACTCGGAACAATCAACCTCGAAGTTGTGCTGGGATCCCCACGCAACTACAGAAGGGAATTTCTGGACTTTGAAGTCGTCGACTGGCCCTCGCAGTACCACGCCATTCTTGGTCGAACAGCGTTCGCCAGATTCATGGCCGTACCACATTACGCATACTTGAAGCTCAAGTTACCCGGCGAATACGGTGTGATCACCATTGACGGAGACTTCCAGAAATCAGACAAGTGCGACATAGAATTTAATGAGATCGCGAAATCTTTCGGGATGCAAGAAGAACTGCAAGAGCTGGCAAAAACCACGGATCACTCCGTCATGCCACTCACAAAGAAAAACGCGCCTGAACTGGAATTCAGCGCCAACAGCGACACTCGCAAGCATCAAGTGCACCCGACGGATTCCGCCAAAACCGCGATGGTTTCCACAACCCTCTCGCCAGCATAGGAAAGCGCGCTCGTCAAACTCCTCCGTGAGTACTGGGAAATTTTCGCCTGGCAACCCTCAGATATGCCAGGTATACCCAGGGAGTTTGCCGAGCACTCACTCGAAGTCTTTCCTAACGCGAAGCCCATCAAACAGACGACTCGACGATTTTCAGAACCCAAGCAAAAGGCGCTAGGAGAAGAAGTAAATAGGCTGCTAGCCGCAAATTTCATTAGGGAGATCAAAATATCCACCTGGTTAGCAAATCCGGTGCTGGTCCCCAAGAAGAACACGGATATCCTTCGGGTGTGCATCGATTACACGTCACTGAACAAACACTGCCCCAAGGACAACTTTCCTCTACCACGAATCGACCAGATCGTGGACTCCACAGCAGGTTGCCAACGTCTCTCTTTCCTGGACGCCTACTCGGGATACAACCAGATCCGAATGAAAAAGGAAGACGAAGAGAAGACGGCATTCATCACACCACACGGTGTATACTGCTATACGACAATGCCCTTCGGGCTGAAGAACGCAGGCGCAACATATCAACGTTGCATGCAGAGATGCCTTGCCAATCTCATCGGCAAGAACGTACAAGTATATGTCGACGACATCGTCATCAAAACTCGAGTAGAGGACACACTCCTCGAAGATATTAAAGAAACATTCGACGCCCTTAATGCATATCGGATCAAGCTCAATCCAACAAAATGCGTTTTCGGCGTCCCCGCAGGAAAACTCCTAGGATACCTGGTATCCGCCAGAGGCATTGAAGCCAATCCGGAGAAAATACAAGCCATCCTCACCATGAAGGAGCCCACCAATCTACGCGGAGTCCAGCAGCTCGCAGGGCGATTGGCCGCCCTAAGCAGGTTCATCGCGCGATTGGGAGAGCAAGCGTTGACATTCTACAAACTACTGAAGAAGACGGACAAATTCGAGTGGACCCCCGAAGCTAAGCAAGCATTCGCAGACTTGAAGCGGTCGTTGCAAAGCAGGCGCATCCTCGCAACACCACAAGAAAGGGAGCCACTTTTTCTCTATTTAGCCGCTACAAACCAGGTCATCAGCACTGCAATCGTAGTCGAACGACCTGAAGATGGCAAGGCACACGGAGTCCAGCGCCCAATATATTACATCAGCGAAGTGCTCTCGCCGTGCAAGCAGCGATATCCTCATTACCAGAAGCTTGCGTATGGAGTTGTCCTCACAGCCCGAAAACTCAAACACTACTTCCAGGAACACGCCATTACAGTGGTTAACGATGCGTCACTCGGGACAATCATGAACAACCCTATGGCATCCGGAAGAATAGCGAAGTGGAGCATCGAGTTGGGTGCCTGGGATATCACCTACGCAGGACGCAATGCAGTCAAATCTCAGGTTCTCGTGGAATTCATCAGCGAATGGACAGAGCTACAAACACCCGGACCACCCGAGTACACAAGCAATTGGATCATGTATTTCGACGGGTCCAAAAGAAACGAAGGGGCAGGAGCTGGAATCGTTCTTATCTCGCCTCGTGGAGACAAACTGCAATATGTCCTGCGACTAGACTTTCCACCTGACGACCCAGCATCGAACAACGACGCGGAATATGAAGCACTGTTGCACGGAATGAAGATGGCGATTGCTTGTGGAGCTACCCGGTTGATGATTTATGGCGATTCCAACCTCATAGTGCAACAAACAATGAAAGAATGCGACGCCGTTGCTGAAAACATGATCGCGTACCGCGACATGTACAATATACTCGAAGGAAGCTTCAAAGGATGCGAGTTGAAACATATCGCAAGATCTAGCAACGAAGAGGCGGATAGACTGGCAAACATGGGTTCCACGAATACACCCATACCGCCAGGAATATACTTCGAACGGATGGTCAAGCGATCGGTCAAATTGAAGAAAGCTGCAGAAACACCGGCAGCGCCAGAAACGGAGGTCAGCCCGCAGGTCGCGCTTATCGAGCTTATTCATAATATATCACGACAGGTTTTTCTGGTCGAGCCAGTCTGGACGCAGAAATATCTCGACTACCTGCTCAATAAACAGCTCCCAGCCGATCCGCGCGAGGCTCGACAGTTAATCAGGCGTAGCAAATCCTTTCGGGTAATCAACGGAGAATTGTACAAGCAAAGCATCTCGGGAATCCTTCAGCGGTGCATCGCACCCGAAGACGGCAAAGAGCTACTCCGGGATATACACCAGGGTGACTGCGGACATCATGCTAGCTGGAGAGCAATACTGGGCAAAGCCTTTCGAGCAGGGTTCTACTGGCTAACGGCAGCCAACGATGCAAAAAACCTGGTCGACAGATGTGGCGCTTGCCAGCGATTTTCACCCAAGCCGCACGCGCCCGCTACAGAGTTGCACATGATACCCATCGCCTGGCCCTTTGCCCAATGGGGGCTTGACATGGTTGGCCCACTGCGCAAATCTACTCCAGGAGGGTACACACATTTGCTGGTCGCGGTCGACAAATTTACCAAATGGATCGAGGCTATGCCAGTGACCTCGGGTAGCGCCCAATGCGCAATTAAGTTCCTCGATTCCATAATATGCAGATTCGGGGTGCCACATGACATCATTACAGACAATGGTACGAACTTCACTGCAAAGGAAACTCAACAGTTCTGCGAAGAAAAAGGAATTAATCTGAAGTTTGCTTCGGTCGCCCATCCGCAAACAAACGGTCAAGTTGAAAGATCCAACGGCTTAGTTTCAGCTGGGATCAAAAAGAGATTGCTCGATCGGCTACATCCCGCTGCAGGTCATTGGGCAGAGGAGTTGCCCTCCGTCCTTTGGAGCCTCCGCACAACCCCCAATCGATCAACGCAATACACACCATTTTTCATGGTATATGGGGCAGAAGCCGTCCTCCCCGAAGAGGTTCGATTCAGCGCCCCACGAGTTGTAGCCTACAGTGAAGAAACATCCAACAAAGCACTTGCAGAAGATATGGACGCGCTCGACGAAATTCGGGACATTGCACTCGCAAGATCTGCAGTCTACCAACAATCACTGCGCAATTATCACAGTCGCCGCATACGCCACAGATCATTCGTGGTTGGCGATTTGGTGTTGCGGTTGAAACAAAAAGAAGGGCACAAGCTCGAGCCACCTTGGGAAGGACCCTTCATCGTACACGAAGTAATCCCAGGAGGAGCCTATCGACTGAAGAATCCAGACACTGGAGGCATCTATTCCAATCCATGGAATATCGCGCAACTGCGCAAATTCTACCCCTAGGTTTATTTATTTTGCAACAATAAGGCTATACTAGCCAATTTTGTAGCTCGAACACATGACTTCTCAGTCATAGCAATAAATACATGATTATCTCATCATATTTACTCGACAGCTTCCAAGGTTACAGGTTCACACCCCATAAAATACACGGGGGCTACACCTAAAACTAAGCAACACAGAAAATAATTATAAAGTACAAGGTTGCACACCTTACTACAGTTTTTACAAACTACAGACAAGCTTACAGGATATTCACATCCGATAAAGTCAGTCGAAACGCTGAGCATTCCTTGCCGCTAAGATCCTATCTACCTCTTCGGATGTCATTCGGATAATCTTCTCGGCCGCAGGACGAACAGCATCATAGTACGGCGCAATATCTTCGATTGCATAATCCGGAAGCCGGGCTACGGAGTTCAAGTCTATCTCAGGATGCCATATTCGGACAAACGAGAGAGCCACAACCGCGCCGCATGCCATCTGATTGTGAACGCACGCGCGAACCTCTCCTTCCCGTCCGAATAACCTGAGAAGATAGCTCCAGTCTTCGGGGCCCCTCTCAAGTGGATAAAAAGCAGCATTCACCGCAACCAGGACCTCATGGAAAGAACTCATGAGAACTTTCGCCTGGCGGACTCGAAACTTCAAGATAGCCATCACAAACCCTCGACTGCGATCGGACCAGAAATTACTCGCATGAGGCTTTGTGCTGTTAGCTTCTTGATGAATGTGGTTTTCTACCCACTGCTTTTCTTCCCTGTCATCTGGTTTCACAACTAAGAAGCAAACGCACTTAGTAAGCTAAGAAACACAGAGGAGGAAAATAGCATGGGGGCTACACTACTCACATAGTAACTCCTTTGCAATCGAAGACAGTTCGTCAATCAGAAATTGCTCGCGCTCAGCCACCAATTTCTGCTTGGATATCGCCACGTCAGCTACCCCGCGCAGCACTTTCAGCCTACGCTCACCCTCCTGAACCTTATCACGGAGGCCAGCGAGAGTGCCCACAGCAGCTACAAGTGGATTTGCTGGACTACCACGTCCACTTGAAGATTCAGCAGCAGACGCAATTGCCTGGAAGAAGTACAAGGAAAGAAGTGAGAAGCCCTACTCGAGTTGTTTCCAGTCGCACATCTGACTAATCGCTCGGGGGCTACTCCCATCGGGAGGCAAAGTATAGACGACAAGGATAAATTTTAAATGCAAAGCGCTTCGATTAAAAGACCAGCAAAGGTACGGGAATATATCCCAAAATTCATTACATCCAAGCAGCAGAAACAAAAGGAAAACAAAAGTCTACGAAGCCGCGTTGGTACTGCCACTAGCAGCGGTCGACCCTCCCTTCTTCCGAGCAAACATCTCAGATAATTTCCGAGCAAGAACAGTGGCTTGCTCAGAAAAACGAGATAGCCGTACCTTCTTGCCCGTGGAAGGGTCGACCGGCATGGACGAATAGGCCTCCTCCAGACCTTCGACTCCGTTCGCCAGAGCGAATTGAATCGCAGTCTTTGCGCCAGCTTCTGATTGAGCAACCGCAAAGGCCTCCAGGAGATCGCCTTCCGAGAAGACCTTCGACAACTCGCTCAGCGCGGGCGCAGGAGTACCGCTGGCGACAAGACGGCCATGCACTCGTGCCAACGCTTTGGAGGCATTATCAATCAGGGAAAATATTCCCTCAGAATGCCTCCTGAGCTGCGCGAGAGTGTCGGTCAGCACGTCCACCCGCTGAATCCCAGGAATCTCCAGAGGAACATTCAGAAGATCTACAAACAGAGAAAATAATGCTTAGCAAAAATCAGCAGAATGAAAAGGTCAAAAACCCAAGATACTTACCCGCAAAGCGCTTGGCGAGAGGACGAAGGAACGCGACAGTGTCGTTGTCAGCCTTACTGCCGGCCTCCTGCAAGTCCTTCACGGTCTTCCGCGACTCCGCAAGCTTCGTATGGAGTTCCTCCGATCGCTTGCGGGAAGCTTCCAGCTCTTGCCGGGTAGTCGCCAGTTCAGCTTCCCGAGCAGTTACCTGCTCTGAAAGTTTGGTCTTTTCAGACTCTGCGAATTCGGCTCGAGCTGCAAAGGGGATATTAATCAGAAATCAAGAATGGATGATACACGAAAGCCAAGAAGATAACGAAATTTACCTCTAAGAAGGTCGCCTTCAGATTTGAGTCGGTTAACTTCTGATCGAAGCGACTCGCAATCTGTTTCGGCCAGAACGACGCGGCGACCGATCGCCGTAAGGGAATCGACGAGCGACTGCGAAAGTATGAAGATAAAGAGTTAGAAGAAAAGAGGTTTGAGCCTGTACCCGATTATTTACAATCGACTACAGCCTCGGGGGCTACTCCCATCGGGAGCACTGCCGTGCACCCGAAGAAGACAAAATATAGAAGAAGAACAGAAAGAGGTTTTGAGCCTGTACCCGATTATTTACAATCGACTACAGCCTCGGGGGCTACTCCCATCGGGAGCACTGACGTGCACCCGATAAAATTTGTTTGAGAAAGCCAAAGAGATAGAAGTTTACCTGTCCGGAGGCGCGGGAGAGGGGATCCGCCGAGCTGTCCGTCGCCTCCTTCGAGATCGAGGTTCTAGCAGCGAAGCTGGGGACATCCCGCTCCGCAGTCGCAGCATCAGGCGCTGCCCTGGGAGAGTTCTGGACAGTACCCGCAGTAGGAGTCTCACCCGCGTCCTTCGCTTTGTTCCTCTTTTCGGGAGGAACAGTCGCGGCGAATCTACGCGGGCTGATTGCCTGCAGACTGCAGTAAAGAACAAAGAAACGTCAGCACTGACAAACAGAGTTCAATCGAATTAAAATATGGGAAAGAACTTACTCGTCATCCTCGTCGTCTTCATCCAAGTCATCCGCATTCCAGGCGTTTGTGAATGGAGCCTGAGGAGGAAGAGATTGAAGCGGAGTCGCAGAAATTGGAGTTGGACCAGGTGACGCCTCCAAAGACTTGTCCTTGGAGGTAACTTCGTCTTCGTTCACCCGACGGCGCTTTGGTGGGACGCCACTCGAGTCTTCGACATCATCTGAGGAGTCATGCTCAGAACTCGAGGAAGCGTTGGCCACGCTGGTGTCAATCGCGCCGTCCTGGTGGCTTGACTGAAGACACGAGGCATCTTCGCCAACAACGGGCGGGTAGCAATTTGCTACAGCTAGGCTCTACAAGGATAAGAAGGCGATAAAGATCTTATCGACTACAAAAATTCTAAAAATAAAAGCAAGTTAAAGACAGAAGACTAACCGCAGCAGGAGGAGGGTTTGAAGCAGAATAAGCCTCGACTGAGCAATCAGGGAATTGCTCCCCGGCCTTCAGCCGAGTGATGGCCGCGATCTTTTTCTCGAATTCTACATTCGAAAGTTCTTCACGGCTCACTCGGCTGGGATCTTCTGCGCCTTGGTACTCCCACATAGCGGAAGGCCTCTGCTGCAAAGGCTGAATCCTGCGCTTCAAGAAGAGGCTTGCCAGATGAAGTCCATTGAGCACTACTCCCGAGGCTTGATCTCGAAGAGCCCCTACTCTTTCGAGTAGAGGTTTGACTGTCTGAACTTCTTCGGCTGACATCTTGTGGCTCCAAGATTTGCGCCTCGCCAGAACTGCGAATGGGTGAAATTCTACAAGCCCACTCGAGTTGTTGTCGGCGACGTAGAACCACTTCTTCCGCCAGCCTTGGGCGGAGTCGATGAAGTGCATATTGAAGTAGGCATTCTCCTGGCGCGCTTGGATCCCGAAGCCACCCGTGCGAAGTGGCTCACCGGGCTCGGACTCCACCCGCGATCTCTCGCGGAAGATCCGGATCTTGAACAGCGCCTTCCAGAGCGCCCAGTGCGGGCGAATGCCAAGATAGCATTCGCACAGCGCGATGAAGCACGAGATGTGCTGCACCGCGTTCGGGGGAAGGTCATGGAGCTGTATGCCGTATGCACACAGCAGCCCGATGAAGAAAGGGTGAAGAGGGAAGGAGAGACCTCGAGTCACGTGGTCCACGAAGACCACGCGCTCGTTCGAGTGAGGGTTTGGTACCTCTTCCCTCTTCCCCAGACGGACACGCTTCTCCGCCTCCGCCGGCAGCAGACCCTCCCGTTGCATCTCCTTGATGCTCTTGGCGGTGGTGTTGGGGGTGCGCCAGTCGCCGGCGCGAGAGGCGAGTGGCGCAGAAGGCTCGCCAGACGCGGAGGTTCCAACGCCGCGTTTCTTTCCACCGGCCATTGTTCGCAGCAAGAGCTTGAGCGCAGGGAAGGCAAAGACGAGCGCAAGGTGGAAGACGAAGATTGAGAGCGGGGAAAATTTCACTGCGGCGCTAACACCCTTATTTATATACGGGGTAAAGCAATTTCAGCCGTACGATACGCAACGTGGCACCTATCACGGCTGCCACGCGTAAGGATGAAACGAAGCGGCGGCGTACGCTGTTTCGTGCCACGATCTTAGCAAAAGATCGTGCGCATTTACTGCGCATTTCGCGTAAAAAACGGGAGCGACGTCTCGTTTCCCGGTCAAAAAGCTGACAAGGTGGGCCAATTTCTGCTGCCACTTCGTCACGTCCCATCGGGAGAAGAGGAGCACGCCTTGACGTCATGGCGTTCGTCATTCCGAAAGGAAATTTTTTGCGAATGGAATTTCAAACGCGAAATTATCTTCGCACGAATATCAATTCCTTCAGATAGAACACAATCTTCCATGAAAAAATTCATGAATCAAAGCCTCTTCGAACAAGAGAAACATGCCTTATACACGAAAACTCTTTCGTACAGGCACAATTTTCCAAAACATGAAAACTCTTTCATACGGAACTAACATTTCCAACACGAAACTTTTTCGTACGGAACTCATACCAATCTAATCGGGTAGAAAGAACCCACCTTATGCGTGATATTTACACATCACAAGAACCTGGATTGTACAGCCAACTAGGCACATCCGGATGCCATATTCTTCGAATATGAAGGTAAGACCCAAAAAGATCTTTCTTTTGGGCCTGGAATCGCACTCGAAAGCTGCGTCCTCCGGCATAGTTCCGTGTCAACAACACGAAGAAAAATCCTAGCGGACGCGCCGGGTACCCTCTTAGGTTAAGTTCGACTCGATAAGTCCACAACGGCCCAGTCGTAACGATCACCTCATCGGGTTCGAGTCGGAGGTCTCGAATCTGTGTAGGCCAGGAGTGTTTTTGCCCTAGTCGCAATTAATTGGCCCTGATCTCTCGGGAGAGCCGAGCTACTGCGCCACATCCTTCTGCTAATATAGCCGCAAAACTGGCACCAATGCTGCTCGATACTCGAGTATTTTTTCGTGAAACAGGGAACACACCCTTCGTAGGCAATAACTGTCGAGCTGAACTTCTAAAATGAGATCAAAGGAAAGGTCTGACCGTCTACCCGACTGAAAATAAATCCCAGTCGAGCATACGCTCGGGGGCTACTGACGAAGGCATGGATCCTGGGCCCTACGAATAAGGACACCCCCTCTCACACCTTCTAACCAAGGCCCGACAGGAAGCGCCCTTGGAGTACTCTAGAAGGCCCATGAAAAGCCCACCCGCATCAACTTGCGGGCTAAGTTAGGGATTGTAACCGACTCAAGCTAGGGTTTGTATCCTCTCCGGGTTGGACTCGAGACCTGGCTATCTATATAAAGCCAGGAGAGCCACAAAGGAGAGGACCAAGTTTTACCGCACGACCACAAAAGCCTTGAAACTCGAGATCTACTCTCGATTCGAGCACCTGTAATCGATCTAATCGTCTAATACAGATCAGCAGAAGGCAGGAGTAAGGGTTTTACCTCTTCGAGGGCCCCGAACCTGGGTAAATATCGCCTCCCTGTCAAGCCGACGATTCCACCAGCGCCTATGACATCTCCTAGTCGAAACCCGATAGGGTCACCTGAGGGATTTGCGGAGCCAGAGCTTCGACACACTCATAGACCCCAGAATCTGTGGGACGTAAGGGCTCCCACCCATGTGCATGTAGTCCCGCAAGACCTACAGCGTACGTCTCTGGCAGTCCGTTGACATGCGAACGGGAGAAGATCACAGCTGACTTACTCGCCTCATACAAGACCCATGGTTAACTCATATGTAATATTTTTCCATGAAGATGGAACCTTCCATGGTTTGCAACGACTAGCTAACAACTAAACTGAAGAAACAGTCTAAGACTACTTGCACTGGATTAACTAACATTCTCGTAGGTGAAGACCGTGGAGGCGTAGAGTCAGACTGCGCGGCAAGTTTCCTAAGGCTGGTCACAGTGGGAGTAACATAGCTAGTAACATCAGTACCACGTAGGCAAAAAAGCTGACATGGCACATATTTAATGAGGAGAGAGATGAGGGTGGTAACTAGCTATGTTACTGTAACATCACACATTTCAATACACAATGAGTCTATAGGCTAATTAATATGACACTACCTATATGTTACTCCCCACTATGGAGGTGAAGGGAATATGCCCGAGAGGCAATAATAAAATGGTTATTATCTTATTCCTTGTTTATGATGAATGTTTATTTCTCATGCTAGAATTGTATTAACCGGAAACGTTGATACATATGTGCTTAATAAACAAACAATGGTTCCTAGTAAAGCCTCTCTTTTAACTAGCTCGTTGATTAATAGATGATCAAGGTTTCCTGATCATGAACATTGGATGTTATTAATAACGGGGTCATGTCATTAGAAGAATGATGTGATGAACATATACCCAAAGAGAATATAGCAACGCGATCAAGTCATTTAGTTTACATTGTTATATCAAACATACGAAGTAACTTATTCCTTAGATCATGAGATCATGTCAATCGCTGATACCGGAAGAGTGCTTTGATGGCATCAAACGTCACACCGTAACAGGGTGACTATAAAGGTGTCGTTAAGTATTCGGAAAGTATTAGTTGAGGATCATGGATCAAGAGTGGGATTTGTCCATCCAAATGACGGAGAGATATACTCTGGGCCCTCTCGGTGATATCACATCGAAACCGCTTGCAAGCACGTGATATGATCACAAAGGATGTTATATCACGGGAACGAGAAAAGAGTACTTGTCGGTAACGAGATTGAACAAGGTATGGTTGATACCAATGATCGAATCTCGGACAAGTAAAATATCGCGAGACAAACGGAATAGTTCACGGCGTTGTTGGTTCACACGATCACGAGAGTCATCGTTGAATATATAGGAGTCATCACGGATCTCCAGATCCCGCTGTTGATTATTGATCGGAGAGGAGTCTCGATCATGTCTATCTTATTCGCGAACCGTAGGGTGACACACTTAAGGTTCGATGACGCATTTTGAGAAGATACGGAATATCGGAGAAAAGTTTGGACAGCGCCGAAATTGTTTCGCGGAATATTGAACTAATCACCGAAATTGTTTCGGGTAATTTTGAAATAGTTCAAGGGGATTTCAAGGGGTTATATATTAATGTTTGTTAATGGAATTAACAAATAATAAAATAAAGGAATAAAATTGTTTTATTTATTTATTAAAGAAAACCCTTGGGATTTTGAGTGGGAATTAATGGAAGAATGAGTGGGTTGAGTGGAGACTCCACTCACATGATGAGGGAGAGGTGGAGACACCCACAATTCGTGGCTGCCATCCCCTCCTATAAAAGGAGGGGTGGGAGGTCCCTCTCCCACACACACACACACTTGTGTCATCTCTTCCTCCCTCCTCTCGCTACTCCACCACTTGTTCATGCGCTTGGCGAAGCCCTGAACGAAGTTTTCTCCACCACACCACACCGTCGTGCTGCTGGAGTTCCGAGGGATCCTCTACTTCCGTGCCCCGCTGGATCGAGGGAACGGAGGTCGTCATCAACCGTACGTGTGACCGATCACGGATGCACCGCCGGATTGCGGTGCCCATCTTCTCGCTATCGGGATCGGTGTGAGTACGACTACGCCAACAACGAGATTTGATCTCGTACCACTTTGAGTCTTCGAGGGTATGTGTTCTCCCTAACCCTCTTGTTGCCCGTTGCACTTCGTCTCCTAGATTAGATCTTGGACTTTCGGGTGTCTCTCGCGTAGGAAATTTTTTGTTTTCTATGCAACGACCCCTTCAGTGGTATCAGAGCCGGATCTATGCGTAGATGTTTTGTACGGGTAGAACACATAGGTGTATGTGGGCGTTGATGATCATGTTATTGCCTCCTTGAGTATTTTATGATCTTAGTGGCATAGTAGGATGAAGCTGCCCCAGACTAAGTTTACGTGTACTATGTACGCGAGAGTTGTCTCACTTGTGGCTAAGGGGGTGTCCGTTTCTCCTACTATAGTTAAGATCTAATCTACGAAGGGTTTCTAAAAATATGTTTATCAACGTTGTGGTTGATGTTCGTAGGTATGAACGGTTCTATCCTCGAAAGCCCTAAGCCACATAAAATATCCAAAAATAAATTAGAAGCGTCTAACTAGTTTTTGCTGGGCATGTGATGTGATATGGTCAATATTACGAATTTGATTATGAGATGGTCTATTTTATAAATTATTGATATACCGGAAGGTATCCATATGGTTGTCTTCTTATTGATGGACAATCAAGTTTGGGGTACCGTGGTACTTGGTACCACGCCGGTGGAATGATTGAGATCATACCATAATGCACATGATGGAGATCAAGTGCAAGAAGGACCATATCATATCACGTTATACTTACATGTGATGTTTGTGATGTTAATCCTTTTATGCATCTTATTTTGCTTAGATAGCGACGGTAGCATTATAAGATGATCCCTTTCACTTAATATCAAGATAATAATGTGTTCTTCCTTAAAGTATGCACCGTTAAGAAAGTTCGTTGTTTCGAGACACCACGTGATGATCGGGTGTGACAGACTCAACGTTCGCATACAACGGGTGTTTTCAAGCCTAGCATGTACAGACATGGCCTTGAAACACACGCAATACTACGGTTCTACTTGGCGAGCCTAGCATGTACAGACATGGCCTCGGAACACGTAACCGAAAGGTAAAGCATGAGTCATATGGATGATATGATGAACATGTCGATGTTCGCCTTTGAAACTACATCATCTCACGTGATGATCGGTTTTGGTGTAGTGAATTTGGTTCGTGTAATCACTAAAGACGACTAAGAGGGATGTTGTTTTTGAGTGGGAGTTCATGGTTTAATTTTTGAATTAACTTGAACTTATTTATCATGAACAACAAATCAAAGTGAATTTGCACAAATTGTAGTATTCATTGGCATCCACATAAGTACCTTACACTTAGATTGTTAATTGAGATATAACTGTTATGATCTGGTAAATACCATTTAAGATTGGTACCGTATTAGTGAAATTTAAAATTGAGTCCTATTGTAGATTTTTGGTATTTCCTACCTAGCTCCATATGGTTAATGATTGATTAATCTAGAGAGCAAATAATTCCTACTTAGAATCCAGAGTCATGGTTGCTTTCATATTACTTTATCTTCAAAAGAATGTTTTGTTGATCAAGGTGATTTTGGAACTGAAAAAAAGTTGTTTTCAGAAACAATCAAGTGAAAGATATATTGATATCTAGAAACTTATTTGTAGCAACATGACTGAGTATAATTTAGCGTGACAATGTTTGCTTATATTATCTGAATATATGCAAATTTAGCGTGACAATGTTTGCTTATATTATTTGAATATATGCAATGATTGAAGACGCTAGGCGTTTGAATATTCCAAGAAATTGGATGCTAAAAAATATTCTCTAAATTCCTTCCTTCGAGCTATAGTAGCTTAATCATAAAATTGTTATGATGGGATGGATTAAAAGTATGTGTAAAGTCGTTTACCTTACTTGGAAATTGCTAAGAGTGGAATCTAGAAGAATTCTATTAATATGGTGATATTAGTAGAACAATCAAACTCAAAGTATGACTCAATGGGTGATAGTATATGACTAACACGCCAAAGAAAATGAGCTAGTACGACTAGCATTGTTTGATGTTGAATGATTCTTCTATAAAGGAAAGAGAATATTGAAAATAAAATTACAAAAAGATATATGGCAGAAAAGAAGATAACTGGAAAAGTCCAGCTCAGGAGTATATGCTTGATATACAAGATATAGATGTATTACTAGTTAACAAAGTATTTTTGGGTATTTTGATACCACATTGGATGGTATGAGTTGTCATACAAATCAACGCAATGCAAGAAATACAAGGGCCTAAAAGGAACTAGTAATAGATGTGGAATCGATTATGACAAGAACATAAATAAAGTGTTATTGTGTTCATTGTAGTATCGAACCAAACATTCAAGATTTATTTTAAGAACTTAATAAGTTGTTATTTTGTTCTAGTCTTTTGTGAGAACAAATGAGATTGTTCAAACGATGACCATATTCCAAAATTAATGGATATGTTAATATAAATCATGTTGGTAAAGTAAACATCTATAAGACTGAATGCTAAACGTTGCAAGACGTAAAAGATTTTCACTTAAATTGTGACACCACCATTTTAGTTCATATCGGAAAGGAAAACATGAAGGAACTCCATATTGATGGACTTCCGGAGTCATTTTGTTTTGAATAAATTGACGCTTGTGAGACCTCTTCCAAAAGATGACTAGAATTCCGTTCATAGGCCAAAGTAGAATGGACGACTAATTTAGTGGAGATTGTACATATTGATGTATATAGTCCATTATGTGTAGTCATGTATGGTGGATTAATTTTTCCTTCATAAAATTATGTCGATGATTTAAGTAGATATGTGAGTATATCTATTTAAAGGGAACAGAGTTTGACTTTTTGAATTGGTTCAAAAGGTTGTTAATATGAAGTTAAAATCAATGTAACAAGATAATCAAGTATTTATGATTGGATCATAAAGGATAAAGTTTGAGTTACAAGTTTAGCAAAACATCTGAGAAGTTGCAGAATTGTTCTACAACTTATACTTCTCGAATACCCCACATTAGATTGGAGTATTCAAAAGACAAAAATCAAACCCTGTTTGACATGGTAAGATTAATAAAATTGCCATTATAATTTTGTAGTTTATACATTAAGGACAACCGCTTTTACACTGAAAAGAGCACCATCATGATTCGTTGAAATTGACAACATATAAGATATGGTTTGGGTAATGACCCGAATTGTCATTTTTCTTAAGTTTTGGTATGCATAGCATGTGCAAAATGTTTACAACCAAAATAGGATAAATATATGTTTATAAGGTTATCCCAAATAAAACATTGGGTATTTCTCCTATCACCGAACCAAAAGACAAATGTTGTTTGTCAGAAAGGGTTGATTTCTCGAGAAAGTAGTTCTTGCGAAACAAGTGAGTGGGAGCACAGTACAAACTCAACAAGATTAGAGAATCTTCGTTATCATGTCAAGAGTAGCGCAGCACTGGAAGTTGTTCCGGGGTTTACTATTTTGACTAAGTAGAAGACACTACAAATGTTGTAGATACTTCAAATGAGTTTGCGAACTGTGCCAGAAAAGTCCAAAAACTTTGTACTTAGAACAACTTGTGGTTTAAGTGTAAAGTGTTGTTTTGACAACAAAAGGACCTGGACCTTATAAAGGAAGCAAATGATGGGCCCTGACTTCGTAAAATTGACTATGAGTCATTATATGCGCCATAGTATCCTTGTATGAATATCAAGTATGTGACTTGGTAGTCCTTTCAATAGGCATGATGCCTAACGATAGCAAAAGGGTCTATATAGCAACAAAGACATGGATACTTATCGAAAAGTTGTTTTCGACGAAGTTCAAAGAGTTGACTACTACAAGATTTCGATCTTCCGTAGTGATGCTTTAGTCTTTGCAGAAAGTTCTAGCAAAAGTTACATATTATGATATGGCAGTTGAATAACAAAACCAACTCTCCTCTCGCGGAAGTTTGATCAAGGATGTGTACTTGACACAGTCTGAGAGTTTTGTAAAATTCAAAAGGTTGCTATAAAGGCATGCACACTTCAATGGTTGAAGTGAGCATAACGAAGTTGAAATCTTTAGCTTAATGAAGTTATCAAAAGAGTTTGATTCCATCATGAATGATAAAGATGCTTGTAGAGTTACAAGAAATTAAGTGGGAGCGCTATGACATATTTCCAATACTTTATGTAGATGACATATGGTTGATTGGAAAATATGTATTTTAAATTAACACGGTTAATATTTTCGATTTCATATTGATGAAAGGCTTAGAAGATATTGGGCATCGATATCTATAAAAGATGGATTGACGCACCTGATATGATTGAAGCCAAATTACATAGATGAAATATTGAAGTAAGTCAATATGAAAATGACAAGAAGGAGTTCTTGTCACATGGAAAGTAATTAAGCAAGATTCATGTGTTTTGACACATGATGAGCATCATTGAAATTGAGATTTCTAAGTCATGTTTCCATGCTATGTACACGACCAGATGAGTCCTATGCTATAAAATGTTATAGTAGGATAATTCATATGATGATTAGACAACAGTCGGAGAGATCCTTGTGTCATTTTAGAAATGCTAAGGATATGTTTTCCTATATAGTAATGACAAAATATTAGTTGTAATATGTTACACTAATAGTCTTGTCATTTATTCAAGTAATTTTATCTCAATTAAAATATGTGATGAAGGGTAGCACAATAGGATGGAAGAAATTTCCATGCTGGATTTGAAAGAGTTTCAAAATTAAAATATTGTGACAGATACTACAACAAAGGCTAAAGTATATCGTCTTGTTAACAACTGATTATAAGCGTATTTTGTGTCAAGGAGTTCTTTATTGAACTTGGTGAATTTCCAAGAATGCTGAAACTATGAAGCTACATTTTCACAATGTTAGTAACATCAGTTTAAGCTGAGGAATTAAGGTATCACCGGAACTTGATGAGTTTCCAAGAATGCTAACACTATGAAGCTACATTTTCACAATGTTAGTGACATCAGTTTAAGCTGAGGAATTAAGTTTTCACCAATTGACCATATATATACAAAGCCATCTCATTAGAGAATGAGTGATGCGTGTAGACGCAAAGAACATGGAAATACAATAGGACCTGAACAGTTCAGATCTTTTTGATGATGTTTACCGCATGCGATGGTAATAACACTGGTACGCCATATGTGTTAAAGTGCTTACAGACTAGATTATTGACTCTAGTGCAAGTGGGAGACTGAAGGGAATATGCCCGAGAGGCAATAATTGTAACATCCCAAGGATGAAAAAATAAGCCTTTAGAATGTTTGCTCTCTGTTATTTTATGTTTTGCATCATGGCATCATGTTCATTGCAATTGTTTTGTTTGTGTTCCATTTGTTTTCCTCTGTTTTGCTTTGTTTTCCAACTGTTTTCATTTGTTTTCCTTTGTTTTCTATTTGAAATTCAAACCTTTTGTTTCATCCTTGTGATGTTACAATTTCCAAAATGAATATTCAAACAAAACAATCATTTGTTTCCCTTAAAGTGTGATTTCAAAACTGTTGTTTTGTTTCTAACAAAAATTCATCTAATACCAAAAACATTTGAAATTCCAAACCAATTTTCAAATGCCTTGTTTCATACTTGTTATGTTACAAATTTCCAAATAAAAGTTTCAATTAAAACAACTAGTTGTTTCTATTTAAATAGAACCATTAACTTGTTATTCCTATTTAAATAACTCATTTGAATCAATTCACATTCAAATTCAAATCACATTGCCCAAAACAGCAACCATGTGGATCTTATAAAAATTGCAACACAATTATTAATCATATGCTTCCAATCAAACTTATTTGACCACCCCATGTAAAATTGGTTTGCAATAATCAGTTAATCTCAAAATCATTTAAATTGGAATCAAATTTCAAACAGCACCCAATTGGAAAATTATGGAAATTACCAAAACAATTCCAATCTTTTTGTTCCATTTAAACACTAATGTGCACCCTAGTTAAAATCTTGTTTTCTATAATGCACTTAATAATAAATTTCATCCCAATTTGATTTAAATTACAAACAGCACCATAAGTCAATTAATTTGAATTTCCAAATTTGCATTTGGTTACCAATCCATTAAAAAGCTAACCCAAATTTTTCTAATATTTTTTCCCAACTCCAAAACCCTCCTTTTCTTCCTAATTCTAATCAGCAAAAAAAAACCAACCAAATAATAAAAAGCAACAAGAGAGAGGGACAACAGGCCCTTTTTCTCTTTTCCCCCAGCCCACTTTCCTTCTGGCCCATACCCTTTCCCCCCTTGTCGTCTTCCTCCTCCCTCTGTACGATCACCTCATCCACCACCCGATCACCCCCTCCTCCGTTCGATGCCCAGCCGTACCATGCTCCTTCCTCCTTAAAACGGCCACCTCCCCCTCCTCGGTGCCCTAGTTCGCCACCTTCCTCTCCCCCTAACTGTCGCCGCCGATCTCATATTTTCCCTCTGCCCTGCGTTTGTTTCTCTGAACCACAACCGGTCGCCGCCTCCCTGTATCTCCGGCGATCGCCGCCAGGATACCCTCCTAGCCCTCCGCTTAGCAGTGGGAATGGATTCCCCACTGCTCCCTCTCCACCCCAGACGTCTCCGTTGAGCTCGAGGATGATTGTAGCTCCGCCGCCGTCCGTGGTCTTGCCGGCCGCTGCACTGCCTCCTCCCGATCGCTGTCAGGTGAGCATGTCGCCTCCCCCTGATCCCTCTCCCTCTCGCTCCTTGCAGCGCACGGCCACCCCACGGCACACCGCATCCCCCACGCAGCACGCCCCCACGGCCACCTCACGCACATCAGCACCTCGATCACTCCATCGCCGGCGACCTCCGATCTACCCTCGATCACTAACTGAACAGGTTAAGTTACGTGCAGAGTTTCAGATAACCCGCAGCCATAGCTTAACCCCCCCCCCCCCCCCGCACCTTTCTGTTACAACCGAGCGCATCCATCCCACTGGTTAGGCACCCTTTGCGCAGCCAGGAGGTGGGGGGATCGAATCCCACCCCCTGCAGAATAAAAACCTTTTTTTATCTCAATTCTCCAGATCCAGAAACTTCCAGGAAATCACCAATAGGCCCTTGCAAATTAGTTTTAGACCCCTGTAATTATTTTTCCAAGTCCCTAATGAATTAAATATGGCAGATTTACACCAAATCTTGTAAATTGCATAAGAAAATCATTTTATCTCCAATTTTAACTTTTTAAATAAGTTTTCTGTCCCAAATTGAATGCTCTATCCAAATATAAAATTTGTTTACTGTTTTGAATATTTCAAATTGGTGCAATATTTGAAAACTTGTCAAATTCACTTAAACTTGCAAAATTCATAACTTGAGCATAAAAATTCCAAATTCCACAAACTAAATATGTTTTCCAATCAACTTTTCATGTACTTTCCAAATATAATTTTTTTTGCTGTTTTGAATAATTTAAATTGCTGAAAACAGCTGTTTCTTGTTTAATGCATTTAAAATTGCCAAAATAATAACTTGCTCATTTTAAATCCAATTTCCACAAATGAAATATGTTTTCCATGCAAAATTAAACCACCTTTTCAAATATAAAATTTGTTTCATGTTTTGAATAATTAAAATTGGTTAAATGATTTAAATCTTGTTTAATTGATTTAATATTGTTAAATTTATAACTTGATCAAAACAATTTCTTTTGGAACATATAAAATATGTTTTCCAACCATAAAAGTATAAACTTTTGAAATATGAATTTGGTTTAATGCTTTGAACAAATAAAAATTCAATTAAATTCAAACTTGAATTAATTTCATTTAATTCTTGCTTAAACTTGTTTAATTCATAAATAATTTATTTGAAATCCTTTTTCAACAAGTGAAACATGTAATCCACCTAAAATTTGGTGTTCTTTTCAAATATGAACTTTGTTATCTATGTTGAACAATTTAACTTGGTGAAAACAACAAATGTTTGTGTGACACCTTTAAGGAACCAAAATTTCCTAACTTAATGAATGAATTTCTAAACTTGGTAAACCTTATTTCCAATTGCTTCTATTGTTGTTATTTTGTTGTTTTCCTCATCCATGCATCATGCTAATCCACTTTCACATGTTGCTTAGTTGTAGAACAATTAATTCAACCATAATTCATGGGCTTTTCATATGCAATCCAATTGCATGTGGGTCCATTTAATCATGTTGTTATCTTGTCAACTAGTTTATTTTGATGCATCAATTAAATGGGCATGCATCATCCCATGTTTGTGCACTATGCCATGATATTGATTGTTTGCCTCTGTGTTGTTTGTTTGCTTCTTCTCGGATAAACGACGACGTTGAGACCGACGATACTTACGACACCCCTTCTAAGGATTTTAGCTCAGTACCAGGCTACTGGGTTTGCAGGCAAGTTATCACTCACATGAACCATCGTGTTCCTTTCAACATTGGTTACCGATACTTTCCGTTGTCTATTCTGCTAGCCCTATGATTAGTTGTTTCTATTACGAACCTATCACATGTATCCTTTAACCCTGATATTGCCTCACCTCCATACCTATAACCATTGCTTGTTGCCCGTGTCTTACTAGCATGCTTAGGGTTGTTTTGCTCGAGTCTGTTACACGTTACTTTCTGTTACTATTTCTATTATGTTCTGGGGGCTCGATGTTTAATCAATCAAACATGCTAATGTTATTGTTAAATAATAATTTGATGATAAGGCACCGGCAGGAGGCCCTGTGTGGTTTTGAGGCCTGCTAGTGTCGACCCTAATAGGAAAAGGGTCTTGTCTACTGATCCATGATGAGCGCACTAACCGCATGTGGGAAGCGAGTATGGGCGCCCCCCCTCAATTTGATTCGATTCGCATCTCGTCCAAATCGCCTCATTTAGTTCGGGTTTTCCATTTGCTGCATGCATGATCTTGCGAGCCCTTGGTACCCGGGTGGAACTTTCGTAGTCGGCATATAGGGGTACACGTTCTTAGAGTGCTATGAGGGTCCATTTTCTTCTGGGCTCGATTAGCCGTGCGCCCAAGGTGCTTTGGGCTTGATGCGAAGAAGAGTTGAGTTGTGTTGAGTGCCCCGCTTGGTGGGAGGCATCCCATCTGGCGGGTTATTCATACGTGTACGGCCAAATTGGTGCCACCCTGCAGGGATAATCTTCTCGAGAAGCCGTGTTTTCCGCGGTTATGGATTACTTGGTGAAAGTACTGGCTAACAAGTACTCAGGACAACTTAAACCTAATGATTAACAACCTTACACCCAATGATTAACAACTGGACTAGTAATAGGCTTATTGACACAATAATATGAACCATCATTAATTCAACTATGTGAGTTATCCTCGGATTGCTTCTTTGGATAAGGGGCGAGATCCAGGATGGGTTTGTTTGAGGTTAGTTGATAGGTTGGTTACGATACACGATCTTATCTCCTTTCTGGTAGCCGGAAGTGGTAGAAACTCTGTAGTTGTTTAGAGCAGCCAGTTGCAGCATCCATTATATCCCCTTTCTTCCGTTGACCCAAATCATCTGTGCTTGGTGTTGACGGGTTACACTTTGGTGAACTGTGAGTCTTGCTTGCCAGTACGTTTATGTACTGACCCCTTTGGGGCTGTGGTTTCCGCAGACTACGTTTCCGAGGATCTACATGGTGGCTACTACGTGGAGTATGACGAGACTGCTGACGAGTAGATAGCGGACCCGGGCAGGATCCGAGACTTCGTGGATGGGCTCCGTCTGTTCGTTTCCGGCCTCTTAGGCCTATTTGGTTCTTGTCTGTACTCAGACATGTTGAATGCTTCCGCTGTGATGTAATGATGAATTGTTGGGACATGTGTCCTCTGGATGATTGTATTTTCTATCTCTGCTCTAATGAGAGCTATTTGCAACTTATTTCAATCTTTTGTGTCGTAGAGATCTGTTGTGATATCAATTGTTCCAATGCCGTTGGCGTACCATGTGTGTATGTTTTGAAGTACGTCAACGGAAGTATCTGGATTTCTACGGGATGGTTTGCGCAGACGATGAATAGTAAGAGAATGGTTGTCACACGTTTACGTGTTGGCCTGCTCATATTGAGATGCGGGTGCCGGTATGCCCCATAAGCCACTTATCTACTGTTTAACGGACTGTGAGTATCCCCTAGAAGTCCGGGTGCGACAAATGGTATCAGAGCCTGTCTGCCTGTAGGATCCCTTTTTACTGGTCGCAGTTGAGTCTAGAAACTATTTTGTAGCTATATAGGAAAAATGAAACGTGAGAGTAGGAATTCTGTTCTTTTATTTCTTTCCCCACCCACCCTCCCTTTTTCTGGTAAGGAAGTGCAACGTTGTTTTCCCTTCTCATCTAAACTTTCAAGTTAGGATTTCACGAATTCTGGTTTCTCTAGGATGGTTATATCTACTAGACCATAGGAATGGAGGTGGTTGTGACATGAATTATCATGTTGCCTATTCACGATTGAGAACGGAGGCGTGTAAGCCCCGGAAGCAGATCCTCTATTCCTTAAGCAGTAGATATTGATCCTTTAGAAGCCCGGATGGGTTTTCCGTAGTACCTCAGGAGTGTTTTGATCTCGTTTTCCCGGTGTTGCTTCAATATCCTGTTCTTCTCAACATCCTTTCGTCCGTTCAAATCTTGTTGTTACTTCCCACTACAGTTCTGCTACCGGCAAAAAATCAATAACTCTGTTCCACCCTTCTGACCAGATAATCTATTCTACAAATGAATCAAGTTCTGTTCAGCTATACAGCCTCGATACAAAACCCCTTCCTCTATTTGAAAATGTTCCGGTGGTTTGTGAATTCCCTGACATCTTTCCAGAAGAGTTGCCAGGAATGCCTATCGTTTTGAACTTCCAGAAAACTATCCAAGGTGCACGATGTGTTTCACGTGTCACAGCTCAAGAGGATCTTCGCAAGAAGTATCCGGACCTTTTCTTTTCTCAGTAGGAATCTCGGGGCGCGATTCCTTCAAGGGGGGCGTTTTGTAACATCCCAAGGATGAAAAAATAAGCCTTTAGAATGTTTGCTCTCTGTTATTTTATGTTTTGCATCATGGCATCATGTTCATTGCAATTGTTTTGTTTGTTTTCCATTTGTTTTCCTCTGTTTTGCTTTGTTTTCCAACAGTTTTCATTTGTTTTCCTTTGTTTTCTATTTGAAATTCAAACCTTTTGTTTCATCCTTGTGATGTTACAATTTCCAAAATGAATATTCAAATAAAACAATCAATTGTTTCCATTAAAGTGTGATTTCAAAACTGTTGTTTTGTTTCTAACAAAAATTCATCTAATACCAAAAACATTTGAAATTCCAAACCAATTTCCAAATGCCTTGTTTCATACTTGTTATGTTACAAATTTCCAAATAAAAGTTTCAATTAAAACAACTAGTTGTTTCTATTTAAATAGAACCATTAACTTGTTATTCCTATTTAAATAACTCATTTGAATCAATTCACATTCAAATTCAAATCACATTGCCCAAAACAGCAACCATGTGGATCTTATAAAAATTGCAACACAATTATTAATCATATGCTTCCAATCAAACTTATTTGACCACCCCATGTAAAATTGGTTTGCAATAATCAGTTAATCTCAAAATCATTTAAATTGGAATCAAATTTCAAACAGCACCCAATTGGAAAATTATGGAAATTACCAAAACAATTCCAATCTTTTTGTTCCATTTAAACACTAATGTGCACCCTAGTTAAAATCTTGTTTTCTATAATGCACTTAATAATTAAATTCATCCTAATTTGATTTAAATTACAAACAGCACCATAAGTCAATTAATTTGAATTTCCAAATTTGCATTTGGTTACCAATCCATTAAAAAGCTAACCCAAATTTTTCTAATATTTTTTCCCAACTCCAAAACCCTCCTTTTCTTCCTAATTCTAATCAGCAAAAAAAAAATAACCAAACAAATAATAAAAAAGCAACAAGAGAGAGGGACATCAGGCCCTTTTTCTCTTTTCCCCCAGCCCACTTTCCTTCTGGCCCATACCCTTTCCCCCCTTGTCGTCTTCCTCCTCCCTCTGTACGATCACCTCATCCACCACCCGATCACCCCATCCTCCGTTCGATGCCCAGCCGTACCATGCTCCTTCCTCCTTAAAACGGCCACCTCCCCCTCCTCGGTGCCCTAGTTCGCCACCTTCCTCTCCCCCTAACTGCCGCCGCCGATCTCATCTTTTCCCTCTGCCCTGCGTTTGTTTCTCTGAACCACAACCGGTCGCCGCCTCCCTGTATCTCCGGCGATCGCCGACGGGATACCCTCCTAACCCTCCGCTTAGCAGTGGGAATGGATTCCCCACTGCTCCCTCTCCACCCCAGACGTCTCCGTTGAGCTCGAGGATGATTGTAGCTCCGCCGCCGTCCGTGGTCTTGCCGGCCGCTGCACTGCCTCCTCCCGATCGCTGTCAGGTGAGCACGTCGCCTCCCCCTGATCCCTCTCCCTCTCGCTCCTTGCAGCGCACGGCCACCCCACGGCACACCGCATCCCCCACGCAGCACGCCCCCACGGCCACCTCACGCACATCAGCACCTCGATCACTCCATCGCCGGCGACCTCCGATCTACCCTCGATCACTAACTGAACAGGTTCAGTTACGTGCAGAGTTTCAGATAACCCGCAGCCACAGCTTAACCCCCCCTCCCCGCACCTTTCTGTTACAACCGAGCGCATCCATCCCACTGGTTAGGCACCCTTTGCGCAGCCAGGAGGTGGGGGGATCGAATCCCACCCCCTGCAGAATAAAAACCTTTTTTTATCTCAATTCTCCAGATCTAGAAACTTCCAGGAAATCACCAATAGGCCCTTGCAAATTAGTTTTAGACCCCTGTAATTATTTTTCCAAGTCCCTAATGAATTAAATATGGCAGATTTACACCAAATCTTGTAAATTGCATAAGAAAATCATTTTAACTCCAATTTTAACTTTTTAAATATGTTTTCTGTCCCAAATTGAATGCTCTATCCAAATATAAAATTTGTTTACTGTTTTGAATATTTCAAATTGGTGCAATATTTGAAAACTTGTCAAATTCACTTAAACTTGCAAAATTCATAACTTGAGCATAAAAATTCCAAATTCCACAAACTAAATATGTTTTCCAATCAACTTTTCATGTACTTTCCAAATATAAATTTTGTTTGCTGTTTTGAATAATTTAAATTGCTGAAAATAGCTGTTTCTTGTTTAATGCATTTAAAATTGCCAAAATAATAACTTGCTCATTTTAAATCCAATTTCCACAAATGAAATATGTTTTCCATGCAAAATTAAACCACCTTTTCAAATATAAAATTTGTTTCATGTTTTGAATAATTAAAATTGGTTAAATGATTTAAATCTTGTTTAATTCATTTAATATTGTTAAATTTATAACTTGATCAAAACAATTTCTTTTGGAACATATAAAATATGTTTTCCAACCATAAAAGTATAAAATTTTGAAATATGAATTTGGTTTAATGCTTTGAACAAATAAAAATTCAATTAAATTCAAACTTGAATTAATTTCATTTAATTCTTGCTTAAACTTGTTTAATTCATAAATAATTTATTTGAAATCCTTTTTCAACAAGTGAAACATGTAATCCACCTAAAATTTGGTGTTCTTTTCAAATATGAACTTTGTTATCTATGTTGAACAATTTAACTTGGTGAAAACAACAAATGTTTGTGTGACACCTTTAAGGAACCAAAATTTCCTAACTTAATGAATGAATTTCTAAACTTGGTAAACCTTATTTCCAATTGCTTCTATTGTTGTTATTTGTTGTTTTCCTCATCCATGCATCATGCTAATCCACTTTCACATGTTGCTTAGTTGTAGAACAATTAATTCAACCATAATTCATGGGCTTTTCATATGCAATCCAATTGCATGTGGGTCCATTTAATCATGTTGTTATCTTGTCAACTAGTTTATTTTGATGCATCAATTAAATGGTCATGCATCATCCCATGTTTGTGCACTATGCCATGATATTGATTGTTTGCCTCTGTGTTGTTTGTTTGCTTCTTCTCGGATAAACGACGACGTTGAGACCGACGATACTTACGACACCCCTTCTAAGGATTTTAGCTCAGTACCAGGCTACTGGGTTTGCAGGCAAGTTATCACTCACATGAACCATCGTGTTCCTTTCAACATTGGTTACCGATACTTTCCGTTGTCTATTCTGCTAGCCCTATGATTAGTTGTTTCTGTTACGAACCTATCACATGTATCCTTTAACCCTGATATTGCCTCACCTCCATACCTATAACCATTGCTTGTTGCCCGTGTCTTACTAGCATGCTTAGGGTTGTTTTTCTCGAGTCTGTTACCCGTTACTTTCTGTTACTATTTCTATTATGTTCTGGGGGCTCGATGTTTAATCAATCAAACATGCTAATGTTATTGTTAAATAATAATTTGATGATAAGGCACCGGCAGGAGGCCCTGTGTGGTTTTGAGGCCTGCTAGTGTCGACCCTAATAGGAAAAGGGTCTTGTCTACTGATCCATGATGAGCGCACTAACCGCATGTGGGAAGCGAGTATGGGCGCCCCCTCAATTTGATTCGATTCGCATCTCGTCCAAATCGCCTCATTTAGTTCGGGTTTTCCATTTGCTGCATGCATGATCTTGCGAGCCCTTGGTACCCGGGTGGAACTTTCGTAGTCGGCATATAGGGGGACACGTTCTTAGAGTGCTATGAGGGTCCATTTTCTTCTGGGCTCGATTAGCCGTGCGCCCAAGGTGCTTTGGGCTTGATGCGAAGAAGAGTTGAGTTGTGTTGAGTGCCCCGCTTGGTGGGAGGCATCCCATCTGGCGGGTTATTCATACGTGTACGGCCAAATTGGTGCCACCCTGCAGGGATAATCTTCTCGAGAAGCCGTGTTTTCCGCGGTTATGGATTACTTGGTGAAAGTACTGGCTAACAAGTACTCAGGACAACTTAAACCTAATGATTAACAACCTTACACCCAATGATTAACAACTGGACTAGTAATAGGCTTATTGACACAATAATATGAACCATCATTAATTCAACTGTGTGAGTTATCCTCGGATTGCTTCTTTGGATAAGGGGCGAGATCCAGGATGGGTTTGTTTGAGGTTAGTTGATAGGTTGGTTACGATACACGATCTTATCTCCTTTCTGGTAGCCGGAAGTGGTAGAAACTCTGTAGTTGTTTAGAGCAGCCAGTTGCAGCATCCATTATATCCCCTTTCTTCCGTTGACCCAAAGCATCTGTGCTTGGTGTTGACGGGTTACACTTTGGTGAACTGTGAGTCTTGCTTGCCAGTACGTTTATGTACTGACCCCTTTGGGGCTGTGGTTTCCGCAGACTACGTTTCCGAGGATCTACATGGTGGCTACTACGTGGAGTATGACGAGACTGCTGACGAGTAGATAGCGGACCCGGGCAGGATCCGAGACTTCGTGGATGGGCTCCGTCTGTTCGTTTCCGGCCTCTTAGGCCTATTTGGTTCTTGTCTGTACTCAGACATGTTGAATGCTTCCGCTGTGATGTAATGATGAATTGTTGGGACATGTGTCCTATGGATGATTGTATTTTCTATCTCTGCTCTAATGAGAGCTATTTGCAACTTATTTCAATCTTTTGTGTCGTAGAGATCTGTTGTGATATCAATTGTTCCAATGCCGTTGGCGTACCATGTGTGTATGTTTTGAAGTACGTCAACGGAAGTATCTGGATTTCTACGGGATGGTTTGCGCAGACGATGAATAGTAAGAGAATGGTTGTCACACGTTTACGTGTTGGCCTGCTCATATTGAGATACGGGTGCCGGTATGCCCCGTAAGCCACTTATCTACTGTTTAACGGACTGTGAGTATCCCCTAGAAGTCCGGGTGCGACAATAATAAAATGGTTATTATCTTATTCCTTGTTTATGATGAATTTTTATTTCTCATGCTAGAATTGTATTAACCGGAAACGTTGATACATATGTGCTTAATAAACAAACAATGGTTCCTACTAAAGCCTCTCTTTTAACTAGCTCGTTGATTAATAGATGATCAAGGTTTCCTGATCATGAACATTGGATGTTATTAATAACGGGGTCATGTCATTAGAAGAATGATGTGATGAACATATAACCAAAGAGAATATAGCAATGCGATCAAGTCATTTAGTTTACATTGTTATATCAAACATACGAAGTAACTTATTCCTTAGATCATGAGATCATGTCAATCGCTGATACCGGAAGAGTGCTTTGATGGCATCAAACGTCACACCGTAACAGGGTGACTATAAAGGTGTCGTTAAGTATTCGGAAAGTATTAGTTGAGGATCATGGATCAATAGTGGGATTTGTTCATCCAAATGACGGAGAGATATACTCTGGGCCCTCTCGGTGATATCACATCGAAACCGCTTGCAAGAACGTGATATGATCACAAAGGATGTTATATCACGGGAACGAGAAAAGAGTACTTGTCGGTAACGAGATTGAACAAGGTATGGTTGATACCAATGATCGAATCTCGGACAAGTAAAATATCGCGAGACAAAGGGAATAGTTCACGGCGTTGTTGGTTCACACGATCACGAGAGTCATCGTTGAATATATAGGAGTCATCACGGATCTCCAGATCCCGCTGTTGATTATTGATCGGAGAGGAGTCTCGATCATGTCTATCTTATTCGCGAACCGTAGGGTGACACACTTAAGGTTCGATGACGCATTTTGAGAGGATACGGAATATCGGAGAAAAGTTTGGACAACGCCGAAATTGTTTCGCGGAATATTGAACTAATCACCGAAATTGTTTCGGGTAATTTTGAAATAGTTCAAGGAGATTCTTATCAAATGTTTGTTAATAGATTTAACAACTAACTCAAGGGGTTATATGTTAATGTTTGTTAATGGAATTAACAAATATTAAAATAAAGAAATAAAATTGTTTTATTTATTTATTAAAGAAAACCCTTGGGATTTTGAGTGGGAATTAATGGAAGAATGAGTGGGTTGAGTGGAGACTCCACTCACATGATGAGGGAGAGGTGGAGACACCCACAAATTCGTGGCTACCATCCCCTCCTATAGAAGGAGGGGTGGGAGGTCTCTCTCCCACACACACACACTTGTGTCATCTCTTCCTCCCTCCTCTCGCTACTCCACCACTTTTTATGCGCTTGGCGAAGCCCTGAACGAAGTTTTCTCCACCACACCACACCGTCGTGCTGCTGGAGTTCCGAGGGATCCTCTACTTCCGCGCCCCGCTGGATCGAGGGAATGGAGGTCGTCATCAACCGTACGTGTGACCGATCACGGATGCACCGCCGGATTGCGGTGCCCATCTTCTCGCTATCGGGATCGGTGTGAGTACGACTACGCCAACAACGAGATTTGATCTCGTACCACTTTGAATCTTCGAGGGTATGTGTTCTCCTTAACCCTCTTGTTGCCCGTTGCACTTCGTCTCCTAAATTAGATTTTGGACTTTCGGGTGTCTCTCGCGTAGGAAATTTTTTGTTTTCTATGCAACGACCCCTTCAGGAGGTAGTAACATAGTTTAGAAAAAAGTGTATGTTACTAGTGTATATTACTCTCCATTGTGACTAGCCTAACCATTCTTGGCTCTGGAGCGTGTACAAGGACATCCAGGCTGCACTTTCTAGTTTACCTAGTTGTAACGTCTCCTGCATTAGCAGAAAATTCAATTATTTTGCCCATGACTGGCTTGGATTGCGAGGCGATCCGGTATGGGTATCAATGGTTGGAGCTGGTCCCAATGGCCATAGCTAAGGCTGCTCATAGTGGGGAGTAACTTAGAGTAGTAACTTGCCAATGTTATTAGTCTATGTTACTACCCTCATAGTGGGGAGTAACATAAGTGTGGTGTCATGCATGCGCGCATTTACTAGTTTGTAGACTCATAGTGTATTGATATGTGTGATGTTACGGTAACATATTATGTTACCACAACCATCTTTCTCCTCATTAATCATCTGCCACATCATCTTTTTTGCCTAAATATGTGTAATGTTCCACCCACTATGAGCAGCCTAAACTCGCTGTGAGCGACGCTGTAATCTCCGAGTTTGAGTAATACATGAACTTTCCACTCAAAAAAATTAAACCATATCTGGAATTCCCTTCTGGAGGGGGGCAGAGGAACCGAAAAACTATCGACTACAAGTTGTAATTAAAAAAATTACATCTAAATCAGACATAAAAAGCCTACGGAAATGGAACTCAACTACAAGAGACACATGCTATCGAAACCCCCATTAAAGCAACAGTAAAACCTATCGGGGCAACCGACCTTACCGATCTGTAGAACAAATGGAGATACTGCTTCCAAGCAAAGACGTTACCACATCTACTAAAACACCATTGTCGGAGAACCCAGTATGCCGGAAAAGAAAACTCGCCGGGCGATGACGTGCGCAAATAAATCACACAGAAAAAAAGGGGAGAAGGAGATCCGTCAAAAATCAACACCAGAGACAACTGTGAAGTTACATCTACAAAGATCTAGGTATGGGATTACCCCCTCGAACTCATCTCGGTGACGATGGAACAACCGGGGGAATATCACAACAGCGAAGCGCCGCCACCCCACCACGACAAGGAACAGAAATAAGACTCCCTCCAGCGGGCGACGGATGACAGGTGTGCGGAGCCGCCGAGGGACGCCCAGTTCGTCGGCGAACGCGCCTAGTTCTTCTCCGGCGAATCGAGTGAGGAAGAGAGTGCAAGGGAACGGATGAGGGCGAAGGGGTGAAATGAGTTGGCACGCGTCGATGTAGCCCAGGCGAGGCGGCAGAGTTCCCAAAATTTGATACTGACGACAGTTTGCGCTACGTGCACCCTGAACGTGTTGCGCTCTATTGGCCGAACCGTTCGATCCTGATCGCACGACGCGGACGCACGACCTCGCGTTAAGACATATCGAGGTCTTCCTGAAATTATCAGGGGCAAGCAAACCAAAAAAGGGAGGCTTTCCTTCAACCCTCTATCTTTCTCACGTCTTCACCATGGCTCAAGACTCCACGCCCCTGACCTCCCACCTCCCACGATTACCCACTGTTGAAACCTAACCCGTGACACAAATCCATTACTTTCAGGTTGAAGGTATGTAGGAATTTGAATAGAACATACATTGATTGTAGATAATCCCGCACTTTTTTGTTTCTACGTGCAAAATTGAAATTCTAAAATAAATGTAGTACCATCTTTGTGTTGTGATTTTTATTTTTGCAGGTTTAAGTTGTAGTCCATTGATATCAGCCCTCAATTCCTTTAGTGACAGCTTCAAAGACAAGATCGGTACATAAACCAGCGATGTTTAGACCAAACCAGTAGGTACTTCAGCGCTTTAAGTTCAAGAAAATATGATTGCAATTGCAAGATTTATTAAAGCTATATGAGAAGCCGACCTAAAAGCACATTATTGCCAGATCTTCTACTCCCTCCGATCCATATTAATAGGTACTGAAGTGGATGTATTTAGACATGTTTTATTGCTAGATACATCCACTTCAGCACCTATTAAAATGGATCGGAGGGAGTATTTTCTTATAGATAGACTATGGCGTAGGGGAGTGGACTTAGACTACTGTTCGGGCGAATGGCACGCGGAGGGAAGGGTGTAGGAGGAGGTTGGCCTTCCGCCGCACAGTAAGGGCATCCACAATGCGGCGCTAGTGTACCGACGCTAGGGATTAATTCCCAGCGGTTTTGCCCAATTCCTGGTAGTTATTGTAGCATCGATGCATATCTAAGAGTCTAGCGCTTAAGAAATCAATGCAAAATTGGGCAACCTGGCTGCCGACGCTTATACACATAGAGTAACTGCTCAGCAAGCGCCTTCATTAGAGCATCCACAACGTGGGGACGCTAAAACTGGCGCTTATTTAGTTAGTTACTTCATGCAGTAAGCGGCTGGCGCTTAGTAGCACTATTTTGTACTACTTTTCTAAGCGCCGGACTCTTATTTAAGCGTCGGACTCTTATTTACCACCGGGATTTAGGCAAAACGGCCGGGATTTAATCCCTAGCGCCTGTGAATAAGCGCCCCATTGTGGATGCTCTTAGCGCTTAGGCACTGTGGATGCTCTAAGGCCGTACTCCTCGGTCATGTCAAACTCTGTTGGGTCTGAAATGTTTGGCGCTTCCCAGTCGAAGTGGAGCAGCAGGCTGGCAAGCGGAAGCTCGACATTGGCAAGGCCGAACGCTATCCCTGGGCACATTCTCCGGCCGGACCCGAACGGCAGAAGCTCGAAATCGGTGCCCCTGAAGTCGACCGCGCCTGCAGCCTCGAACCGCTCTGGACGGAACTCCTCGGTCGCGTGGGGCCAACATTGCTCGTCGCGACCCAACGCCCAGACATTGATCATCGCTTGGGTGCCCTTCGGCACATCGAACCTGAGTACCTTGCACGCCTCCCGGCATTCGCGTGGGAGCAGCAATGGCAGCGGGGGGTGCAAACGAAGCGTCTCCCGGATGATGAGGTGCAGGTACGCGAGCTCACCAAGCCTGTCCTCGAGCACCGTGCCACAACCCTGGAAGGCTCGGCGTACCTCCACCGTCGCCTTCTTCATCACCGTTGGGTTCCTGATCAGCTCCGCCATAGCCCATTCCAGCGTCGTCGCCGACGTCTCGCTTCCGGCGATGAAGAGATCCTGTAGTAGTGCACGCTCAAACAAACATTAATTGTTAAGATATACATATTGCCACATACTAACAATTGTGTGCAGCATAGGATGCACGGGCCGATATGACTCACAAAGATGAGTCCTTGGACCGCGAGCATGTCGATCACACCGTCCTTGTGTATTTTGAGCAGCACGTCCAGCATGTCCTCAGCTTCGGCGGCGCCGCCTTTACTCCTCTCCAGATGCTCCTGGATGATGTTGTTGATGATACCGGACACTGCAGTGTGGTTCTCCTCGGCGCGGCGAAGGCTGCCGCTTAGCCGTCTGGCGATCCATGACGACGGCCATAGATCCACCGGGTTGAACCCCGTCGCGAGCCGGATAAAGGTGTCAAGTTCTTGCAGGAACAGGTCACGCTCCTTGCACCGGTCGCCCACTATGGCGCGGAACGTGCTGTCAGAAACGAATACGGACAGCCGTGCGCGCATCTCCACTGGGTGGGCGGCCGTGGCGGCAGCCTGGACGTCGCGCAGCATGGCCGCCACCTCCTCCTCGCGGATGGCACGGAAGGAGTGGACGCGGCGCGCTGTTAGGAGTTCCGTGACAGCGATCTTGCGAAGCTGGCGCCAGTGCTCACCGTATGGGGCGAAGCTGATGTCCCGGCCGTCGCAGGTCGCCACGCGCATTGTGGCGCTCAGTGGACGCGTCGCGAACGTCAGGTGGGTCTTCATCACCTCGCGAGCCGCGTCTGGAGAAGACAGCACTAGCGTGGGCAGCTCGCCGAGCCGGAGCAGCATGATCGGGCCATGGCGCCGCGCCAGGTCGCGCATGGCGCGGTGAGGAAGCTGCCCGATGAGGTGGTGCAGGTTGCCGATGACCGGCAGCTGCCACGGCCCCGGCGGGAGCTGCAAGCAGCCATTTGCGGCCGTCACGTACCTGCGGTAGGCTGCTAGCGCAACCGCCAGCGACACGAGAGCCCAGGCGAGGTAGACGGAGAAGTAGGGAGACTGGGAGGTACTGTCCTCCATTCTGTGCTGTGTTGTGAAGGATGAAGCGTGGTTCCAAGCTATTTGGGCTTATACATAGACTTGGACAAGATGTGTGTCAGCTGTTAAGGCCTGCCACAGTTTTGCCCCATTCGCCGGCGATCGGAGCTACCTAGCTCCGGATACCCAAACGGAAAGTTTCCAGAACGGAGAAGAAACGAAATGGAATTTGCCCAAAGCATGTGTGGTGTGGAGAGAGCCACGCATTGTGTTATCCAAGATATGCACTGCAGACGTTATTGTCGTACGCAGAAATTAGATCGATGTGACTACAGAAAGGCCAAAACATCCCAAAAATTTCCGAATATAGGAATGAAAAAGTTAATGATTGGTTGTCTAAATGCAAACGTAATTTGATGTCGCACGTGTATGGGGAATCGTTTTTTAACAAGTTACGGGAATCTAATACATGTACCGCCTGTAACATTCCAAAATTTTCCGAATTTAGGAATGAAAAATTTAATACATCATGATAATTGCGTAGCTTGTCTCTGCTGATTTTTTGGAAGAAAATAAAACTCTTGGGAACTTCTTTATGTCTTGGTTTAAAACATTATAAAAGAGTGGATTGACATGACAATCCTGTAAAGAATATTGCGTGGGAATCGGTTTGCCTCCTAGAGGGGCCGGATGCATGAATATATAGTGGAGGGAACAGCCCACTCCGAGGCTTACAAGATATCGATCCATGTTAGGGTCGGAACCCAGGCTTGGGTCGGAGCCCTTGGCCTATACGGTTACAATTTCTAACACTCCCCCTTAATCTAAACTTGGACAAAGATTTAGATTACGCCTAAACTTATATAAATTTTTAACTGGAAGAGTTTTGGTAAACCCATCAGCTATCTGATCTTTGCTTGACACAAATCTAATGTCTAGCTTCTTGTCAGCCACTCGTTCTCGAACAAAGTGGTAATCAATCTCTATATGTTTGGTGCATGCATGAAAGATAGGGTTGACAGACAAATATGTTGCACCAAGATTATCACACCATAAACAAGGTCTTTCCTTTATCTGAACTCCAAGTTCACCAAGAACAGCTTCTACCCATATCATCTCTGATGTAGCATTAGCCAAAGATTTATACTCAGCCTCAGTACTTGACCTTGAAACAGTTGCTTGTTTTCTAGCACTCCATGAAACCAAATTTGGTCCTATGAATATAGCAAATCCTCTGGTGGAGCGTCTGTCATCAAGACAACCAGCCCAATCGGCATCTGAAAAGGCACTCAGAAGAGTAGATGTAGAAGGCTGAAACGTAATACCAAGTTTTATTGTGTCTTTGATATATCTCAGTATTCTTTTTACTGCTGTCCAGTGTGTAGTTGTTGGAGCATGAAGGTATTGGCAAACCTTATTAACTGAGAAGGATAAATCAGGTTGTGTCAGAGTAAGATATTGCAATGCTCCAACAATGCTACGATACCTTGTACTATCCTCAGAACCAAGTGGATCTCCTGCATCAAGTGAGAGCTGATCTGAAGAAGACAACGGTGTAGGTGCAGGTTTACACTGAACCATACCAACTTTTTCCAGTAAGTCGGATGCATACTTCTCCTGAGTCAATAACAATCCTTTATGTGTTCTTTTAACTTCAATACCCAAGAAGAAATGCAAATCACCAAGGTCTTTGATAGCAAAGCATTTATTGAGGTCTTGAAGAAGTGCATCAATGGCACTATCTGAAGAGCTAGATACTATAATATCATCAACATATATTAACATGAATATGGTGATACCTGATTTTTGATAGAGAAACAATGATGTGTCTGCCTTAGAGGGTATAAAGCCAATATCACATAACTTTGAACTGAGCCTCGAATACCATGCTCTTGGAGCCTGTTTAAGACCATAAAGAGCTTTGTCCAATTTGCACACATAATGGGGAGCATTAGGATCCTCAAAACCTGGTGGTTGCCGCATATAGACCTCCTCATCCAGAACACCATGTAAAAACGCGTTCTTGACGTCTAGCTGCCGCAAACTCCATCCACGAGAGACAGAGATAGATAAAACAATCCTGATTGTAGCTGCTTTGACTACTGGACTAAAAGTGTCTTCATAGTCAATTCCATATCGTTGTTTGAACCCCTTTGCAACTAATCGAGCTTTATACCTGTCAATAGAACCATCAGCATGTTTCTTGATTATGTATACCCACTTGCAGTCAATGAGATTTTTGCTGGGATTAGGTGGAACCAAATGCCATGTGTTATTGTTGAGCAATGCACTATACTCCTCCTCCATTGCTTGACGCCACTGAGGATCTCCAAGAGCTCCATCAAGTGATCTTGGTTCATCTGTAGAAGCAACCATACCATATCGAACAATATTGTTGTTATAAATTTTTTGCTTGTCTTCCAAACGGTACCGTACCATCATCATGTTTTCTGGGTTTAATAATTCCCTTTTGAAGCCTCGTGCGAATACCAGCCACAGAAGTAGCAGCAGGTGCAGTGGATGTAGAAGATCCCATGGTGTTTTCTTCTCTGGACGCAGATCCAGCCCCAGCATCAGGCTCCGCAGAAGATCCAGCGGAGGTTGTTGGGCCAGAAGGGGACCGTGGCGTGGAGTGGGCGCCAGCATCGCTGTCCGCAGGCGCGAACACGGTTTCTACTTCCGCATGCACATGCGTGGCCCGCGAGGAGACAGGCGACGCAGTCGACGCGGCAGGTGATGCAGTCGACGCGGCAGGCGTCGCGGCAGACGAGGGGAAATCTTCCTCGCTTTCAGTGCGCGCATGATCCAAGGTTGCTGCATGATCCTCCTCGGATCTGAGAGCCGAATCTGCATCAGAATCATCCCCAGTTTCGTCATCTTGTGCATAAATTTGTTCTTCTCCATGTATGCTTGTTCCTTCATCATTTTGACTCGAATTTTCACTGGTGTGCTCAGTTTCACTTGTACTTTCCTCCAAGATGTCCTGACCATGGTTAGTAACAATTGGTACGGCAGGTAAAGGCATATGATCATCAAGTTGCATATCCCCATTAGTATGTGTAGGTGTATCTTTAGGCAAAAGAAGAATATCGTTACGAAGGCGTCTACCCACATTAGGGTGCAAGGTAGCAAACGGAAAGACTTGTTCATCAAAAACAACGTCTCGAGATATATACACTCTGCCAGTAGACACATCAAGGCATTTAACCCCTTTGTGGAGAGGGCTATAACCAAGGAAAACACACCGAGTGGAGCGATATGCAAGCTTTCGCTTATTGTAAGGACGAAGATTTGGCCAACAAGCACAACCAAAAATTCGGAGAGACTCATAATTGGGTTTAGTGTGAAGGAGACGCTCAATAGGTGTTTCATAATTAATTACTTTACTGGGAAGTAAATTAATAAGAAACGTAGCCGTAAGAAAAGCATCGTCCCAAAATTTCAAAGGCATGGATGCATGAGCTAGAAGAGCTAGACCAACTTCAACTATGTGGCGATGTTTGCGTTCAGCAGAACCATTCTGTTGGTGAGCATGAGGACATGAAACATGATGTGTAATACCTATCTTTTGAAAGAAACCATGAAGTTTTTCATACTCACCACCCCAGTCGGTTTGCATGGTAACTATTTTCCTCCCAAATTTCATTTCAACAAAGGCTTGGAAATTTAGAAACACTTGATATACATCAGAACGATTCTTAAGTAAGTAGATCCAAGTGAATTTGCTGAAATCATCAATAAAGCTCACATAATAAAGATGTTTACTAGCAGAAGCAGGTGCTGGACCCCAGACATCAGAAAAATTTTGTTCAAGAGGAACAGTAGATACACTAGTTGACACAGGATATGGCAATTGATGACTCTTAGCTAATTGACAAGAATCACAAACATAGGGATTTGTCTCGGGGGTGTACATGAGTTGATGTTTCCTAAGGATTTTATTCACTACGAATGAAGAAGGATGTCCTAAACGGCGATGCCACATAGAAGATGTTGGATTATTGAAACGAAAGCTTGCTTGGAAGACCCAATAGATTGAGATACTAGCGGATAGAGGCCACCATGACATGGTCCTTCAAACAAAACCCTTTCCGTTGCTTGGTCCTTGATAAGAAAGAAATAAGGATGAAATTCAATGAAGACATCATTATCACGTGTGAGTTTATGAACAAAAAGTAGGTTTTTAGATGCATTAGGGACATGGAGAACATCATTTAGATGAAAAGTACTATGGGGAGTATGCAACATTGAATGACCAATATGGCTTATAGACATACCGTTGCCATCAGCTGTGTGGACATGATCACGTCCTCTGTATTTGTCATGAGTGGTAAGTTTATTCAGCTCACTTGTGATATGGTCTGTGGCTCCGGAGTCTGGATACCAATTTGTATCAACACCATAAGAGGCAATGTTTGCCTTCCTCTCATTGCGGTCATGACGTCCATCATCATCATCAGAATCATCCTTGCGACGCCACCAACAATCTGCAGCTGAGTGTCCATGGATTTTGCATATTTGACAAGTGACATCCACATAAGGGGTAGGGGCACGCCCATGCCCACGGCGGCGCTGTCTTCCATCATCACGTCTATCATTGCGACGATCATCATATCGACGATCCTCATGCCTCTGATCATTTTCATCCCTTCGGCGATCATCATAAGAACGTCTATTATCATATGGGAGCCGATCATCACGACGCCAATCTTCCTCCTTGCGCCAACCATCACGGCGTCCCATTTGATCATCACGTCGCTTCTCGGAGTCATAGCGATCTCGGCGCCCTCGATCATCTTGATCAACAAAGCGACCACGGTCGCCACGGTCACCGCGATCACCGCGTGGACGCCAATCCCTGTCACGATTCTCACGACCACGTTGAGCGGCATTAGCTGTTGAGGAGAAGACACGGTCCTGTCCCGATTCGAGCAACATCTCTTGACGTGTATCATGGGCACAAATCTGGGCATAAAGATCATCGAGTGTGATACCCGAATTTCCATTGACAGCAGATACGAGAGAATTATATGAAGCATCGAGACCATTGAGCACATAACCTATCATCTCATCCTCTTCAACAGGTTTCCCTGCCGCTGCAAGTTCAGAGGCAAAAGACTTCATCTTGGCAAAGAACTGAGCAGCCGACATGTCATTCTTTTTCGTTCCATTGAGAGCGCCACGTAGTTGATTGATCTTGGATCTTGAAGGGACAGTGAACATGTTGTTGATAACAGTCCATACAGCAGCAGATGATTCAATGCCGACGACATGAGCTAAGATTTCCGGTGATAGCGAGTTTACGAGCCAGCCTAACACCGTTTGATCCCTACCGAGCCAAGCTGAATAGGCCGGGTTGAGGGTTTTTTTGTCTGTACTTTCTTCCGCAAGAAACTTCACCGGGGCAACCTCGAGTTCATTGAGGAGATCAAGCACTTGAGCTCCACGGAGAGGAGGGAGAACCAGTGTCTTCCAAAAGAGAAAATTGGATCTTGTGAGCTTCTGCGAGGGTGGAGATCCCAGGAGACCGGCGAGGGTTGTTGAGGAGGAGGACGAAGACATGATGGCCGGTGTGGGACTCCTTTCCAATCAGAGATCGTAGTTTGGTTTCCGAGTTTCCGATCAGCGAGCGATCGTCAGGGTCGTGGGGAACTTCTCTTCTGACTTCCGATCAGAGAGCAGATCGTAAGGGGCTTTTTCTGTCTTCCGATCAGAGAGCGATCGTCAGGGTCGTGAGGGGCTTCTGTTGGCTTCCGATCGGGCGAGATCGTTGTCGAAAGTTTTGGCGCGACAGCTTACGTCGAGGATGAGGCCTGCTCTGATACCATGTAAAGAATATTGCGTGGGAATCGGCTTGCCTCCTAGAGGGGCCGGATGCATGAATATATAGCGGAGGGAACAACCCACTCCGAGGCTTACAAGATATCGATCCATGTTAGGGTCGGAGCCCTTGGCCTATACGGTTACAATTTCTAACAAATCCAAAGCATAAATCTTGGTAGGGCAACTTTTTGTTGCATTTGTTTTTATTTCAACCATTTGAGATGCGAGTGAATCCGCACCATTTATCCAGTCGGTACGAGTAGCGGCAGATGTTGCTAGGAAGATGGCTCCAGGCTTATTGATGTATTAATTTGTAAGACTTTGGTGAACAATTAATTGAAAATATTTGTGTGCATCTTTTCCATGTAGGGGGCGGGATCTCATCCTTCATTTCAAACAAATACAAAATATTTGTTCAACCATTTAATAGATGAAATAATATGATTTCCTAATAATAGAGGGTTAATATTTTATTTATGTCGCATTTGTAGGGTGTAACATCCCAAGTATGAAATATCCCTTAGAATGTTTGATTTCTTGTTTTAATTCAAGTATTGCATCATGTCATCATGTTTAATTATTTGTTTGCATTTGTTTACTATTTGTTTTGCATCTGTTTTATCTTGTTTTCATAATGAAAATCAAACAAATTCAAATGGTTATTTCATGCTTGCTCTGTTACAACATTTGAAATAAAAATCACAAATAAAAACAACCCATTTGTTGTCATATTTTTCAATATTGATCAACTAATAAAATGGTGTTTTAATTTCAATTAATTCATTCCAAATTGGTTTCAAATTCAAAGCAAATCATCAACAGCACCTCATTTGGAAGTTATAAAAAAATACCAAACCATTCCAATATTTTTAATCCAATTAATAACAGGGTTCACCCTATTAAGTTGTTGTTTTCTACATTAATTAACAAATTATTCCAATTCAAACCAAATGTATTCAAACAGAACCCAATTTGAAAGTATAAAAATAATAACCAAAACATTTTATACCCTTTTATTTCCAATTAAATCATTTGGGTCACTCTATCAAATATTGATTCTAATAATCTATTTAAATATGCAAAATCATCTAAGTTTGGTTTATTTCCAAACAGCACAAAAATTTAAACCCTTTTTGAAATCCAAACTTGTTAATTGGTTGAAATTGACATAGTAAGCTCACCCTAATTTTCTAGGATTTTTTTCCTAACACAAAAACCTAACAATCTTTTCCCTTTTTCTATTGCTACAAAAAAAAACAGAAAGCAAAAAAATAAATAAAAAAGAAACAGCCGCGCGCGCGCGTCAGCTAGCAGCCCAACCCACCTAAGCCCTACCTAGCGCGCAGCCCAGCCCTCTACGCCGCGTACCGGTTCGATTAGATCGTCACCGTCGTCATCCTTGCGTACGGCAGTCCATCGGGACACGCCACGGCGGCAGAAGGTTCCGTCGACGGCGATCCGATGCTCCCGAGGCCCTACTTATACCCCCTAGGGCACAGCGCGCCGCCAGACCTAACCCTAGCCACCCTAGCCCTCTCTCGCGCCGCAATTTCCCTCTCTCCCGGCGCGTTCCCCCTCTCTGAATCCCCCACCGGCGAGGAGCTCGCCTGAATCAGCCATGGCATCCACCGCTGCCACGCACCACTTCCCCTCCTAGACCCAGGAACCGAAACCCCGTCACCCTCTCTCTCGTTTGGACACCGCCGCCAAGCACGCCACCGACTGGATCACCGCCGCCATCTACCGCATCGCCGTCGCCGCCGCGGGAGCTACCTCCCAGGCCTCTGCTTCCCCGACGCACCACGGTGAGCGCGCCACCGTTTCATCCCTTTCTCTCCCTCTGTTGCAGCAGCGCGTATCTGCACACGCCCAGCACCGCATCGCAGCACACGAGCACGAGCACGAGCCCGGTGATCGCCGCAGTTGATCGTTGGCCGCTGTCGGAGTTCAGACAAGCAAACGTTCGTCAGTTAACTGAAGATCTACGTCTAACATATTAACCTGTATGCGCCTCCGTTAACTGACAAGAAACGCAACCAGCCCAGCTGGTTCAGTAAACGCGCAGCGAGCGAGAGGTGCAGGGTTCGAGCCCCTGCCCTCGCGGGATAAAAATCCCTCTTTTTTCCACCGCCGTGCTGACAGGGAGGGCCCCCCTGTCAGCCGCACAGTGGCCACGCCAGCACAGTGAGCCCAAGGGCCCCCCTGGCAGTGTCTGTGTAGCGAATCTGTGCGTATAAAAAGTTTAACACGATTTCTGTTTTCAAATTTAGGCCCTTTGTTTTAGCAGATTGGTCCCTGAAAGTATTTTGGCAATAAAATTAGTTTTATAACTCCAATAAATGAAAATAAAATATGCACACTAATCTAAATTTAATTGTCTACCTATTGGTCACATTTGTTTCCTGTTTTGAAATTTCAAAATGCAATTCAAATTTGAATTCAAATAATTCAAATGCAATTTGCCAAATTCATAACTAATTCATTATTAATCCAATAAATGCAAATAAAATATGTTTTCCATACCATTTTGAATAACCTTTTCAAAATATAAATTTTGTTTCATGGTTTGAATAATTTAAATTGCCTAAATAATTTAATCCTTGTTTAATTCAATTAAATTTGATAAAATCATAACTTGCTCAAAATAAAATATTTTTGAACATGCGAAATATGTTTTCAAACCATCAAAGTGTGAACTTTTCAAATGTGAGTTTGAATTTATGTTTTGAACAAATAAAATTCACACTTGTTTTAAATTCAATTAAAACTTGTTTAATATTGTTTAAGTCATAATAAATTAATCCTAATTCCAATTTCAATATTTGAAACATGTAATCCAACTAAAATTTGATGTTCTTTTCAAATATAAATTTTGTTAATTTTTTTGCACACTTTAACTTGATGAAAACAACAATTGTTTGTGTGACATCCTTAAGTAACCAAAATTTCCAACTTAATAAATAATTTCCAAACTTGTTAAATCCTTTTACCACTTGCATCTATTGTTGTTATTTTGTTGTTATCATCATGCATGCATCATGGTAATCAATTTTCACATGGTAACTAAATTGTAGATCATTTGTTTCCACTTAATCAATGGACCTTTGCCATATGCAATCCAATTGCATATGGGTCCATCTTAAATTGTGTAACCATGTCACTTAGTTTATTTTGATGCATCTATTAAATTGACATGCATCATCCCATGATTGTGCACTATGCCATGATATTGATTGTTTATATTTCTGCCTTGTTTGTTTGCTTCTTCTCGGATAGACGACGACGTTGAGACAGACGATCTTTACAGCACCCCTTCTGAGGATCTAGCTCAGTACCCGGCTGCTGAATTTGCAGGCAAGTTATCACTCACATGAACCACTGTGTTCCTTTCAACCCTGGTTACCGATACTTTCCGTTGTCTATTTCTGTTAGCCTTAGTGGTAGTTGTTTCTGTTACGAACCTATCACATGAATCCCTTAACCCTGATATTGCCTCACCACCACTCCTACACCCTTTGTTTGAGCCAGTGTCTACTAGCATGCTTAGGTTGCTTTGCTCGAGTCTGTTACCCGTTACTTTCAGTTACTATATTATATTATGTTCTGGGGGCTCGATGTTTAATCAATCAATCAATCATGCTAATGATATTGTTAATAATAATTTGATGATAAGGCACCGGCAGGAGGCCCTGTGTGGTTTTGAGGCCTGCTAGTGTCGACCCTAATAGGAAAAGGGTCTTGCCTACTGATCCATGATGAGCGCACTACCCGCATGTGGGAAGCGAGTATGGGCGCCCCCCTCAATTTGATTCGATTCGCATCTCGTCCAAATCATCTCATTTAGTTCGTGTTTTCCAATTTGCCGCATGCATGTTTTTGCGAGCCCAGCGCAGGGTGGAACTTTTGTAGTCGGCATATAGGGGGACACGTTCTTAGAGTGCTATGAGGGTCCATTTTCTTCTGGGCTCGATTAGCCGTGCGCCCAAGGTGCTTTGGGCTTGATGCGAAGAAGAGTTGAGTTGTGTTGAGTGCCCCGTTTGGTGGGAGGCATCCCATCTGGCGGGTTATTCATACGTGTACGGCCAAATTGGTGCAACCCTGCAGGGATAAATCTTCTCGAGAAGCCGTGTTTTCCGCGGTTATGGTTAACTTGGTGAAAGTACTGGCTAACAAGTACTCAGGACAACTTAAACCTAATGATTCACAATCTCACACCCCATGATTAACAACTTGACTAGTAATAGGATTATTGACACAATAACTTGATTCATCGTTAATCCAACTGTGTGAGTTATCCTTGGATTGCTTCTTTGGATAAGGGGCGAGATCCAGGATGGGTTTGTTTGATGTTATCCTTCAGTTGGTTACATTACTCGATCTTATCTCCTTTCTGTTAGCCGGAAGTGATAGAATCTCTGTAGTTGGTTAGCGCAGCCAGTTGCAGCATCTTTTATATCCCCTTTCTTCCGTTGAACCCAAGGCATATGTGCTTGGTGTTGACGGGTTACACTTTGGTGAACTGTGAGTCTTGCTTGCCAGTACGTCTATGTACTGACCCCTTTGGGGCTGTGGTTTCCGCAGACTACGCTTACGAGGATCCAGGTGACGGCTACTACGTGCAGTTTGACGAGGCTGCTGACGAGTAGTTAGCGGACCCGGGCAGGATCCGAGACATCATGGATGGGCTCCGTCTTTATTTCAGTTTCCGGCTTCTTAAGCCTATTTGGATTTGTCTGTACTCAGACCCTTGAATGCTTCCGCTGAGATGTAATGATGTTATGTTGGGACATGTGTCCTCTGGATGATTGTATTTGCTATCTCTGCCCTAGTGAGGGCCATTTGCAACTTATTTCAATCTTTTGTGTCTTAGAGATATGTTGTGCTATCATTCTGTTTCCAACCGTTGACGTACCATGTGTGTATGGTATGAAGTACGTCAATGGTAGTGTCCTGATTTCTATGGGATAGTTTACATCGACGGTGAACAGTAACGATTGGTTGTCACACATAAGTGTTGGCCTACTCGTAAATGGACGCGGGTGCCGGTAAGCCCCGTAATCCAATCAAAATACTGTTCAGTTCGTACGGTGAGTATCCTCTAGAAGTCCGGGTGCGACATAGGGTTATATGTAGGAATTTTAAAAAAAATTGACTTACACGTAACAGCCAAAATCTATCTATGAAGGTACAAACGAGAGTTAGATCTAATTTCCATTGATATTATTTTGATTCCTCTCTCACTTAATTTTAAGAAATATTAAACACTTCAATAATTTAAACTATTCAACCTCATTAATATGATACCATATATCTTATTTATTCCTAAATGTAACTGAATTAATTGGGAATATCAATCCTTCATGTGAAATTTGAATTTCACTAGTGCCTAGCACTATATTAAATAGAATTTGAATTATGAAATTATTTGTAAATAATATTAAAACTATAATGAAACGACAAAATTCATATCTCTAAAACTTTATGATTAAGTCAACTTAATAAAATTTGCAACACTTAAAGTAAGTGGTGCATGAATCACAGTATTTCTAAAACTTAGCAAATGAAATAATTGACATGGCATAATAAAGAAAATTTAATTCAAATTCCCCAAGCTTGAAAATTTCTCACACATATCTTATAAATTTAACAAAATTGTTATTGCGTTAAATTATTCATTACACTAATGAATTAATGATTGAACTGAAATAACTCTTATTTGAAGTTCAAATGTGAATCTTCATTATTAAATTGAGACTTCTTGGCGTGACCTTCTACGCACCAAGTGCATCTTCAATGGCACGCCAAAACTTTCTCTTCTTTCAACATTTGTACTTCCAAAGTGCGTGCAACTGATGCAAGCGTGATCATGAAATTATGTCAATATTTTCATACCTGTCCAGAACCATGTTAGATCCCCAGCATGTATATCAGCCTCCGCTTCCCTCCATGAGGAAACAAACATTTGATTTGGTACCCCTTCATCCAAGTTGTGGTACCAAGTGACAACACCATCATAAGAAGGTGGAAGTGATGCCAGTATGATGCCATCGAAGATTTCTTCCAAATTTAGGTATCCAATTTCTCCGAGTCTTCATTTCAAGCAGACCAATCTGACTTCATGTAGTTGCATGGGACCACCCTCAGCGAGCTTAAAATGATCAATTCCCTCATTAGATCAGAACACTCAGAGTGCACTTGCCTTTTGAACAGAGGCATCAAATCTTCCATTAAACGGAAGGGATGAATGTTGGAAAAAGATCACATCTCTTGGTCAATGCAAGTGTACATGAGCTACTTGACAATACACCCATAACAATTCTTCGGAGGACCAGCATGGACCTCTTTTGGGTTGTCAGGATGTAGGACATGTTCCTTCTTGATGTTCTGAAGAACAACTCTCACAACGTGGAACCATTCTTTAAAGTTGTTGCCATTAGCAACAAAAAATTTGCGGTTGAGCATCATATTAACATGGTACTTTTCAAAGTGATCCATTAATCTACAACAGGACACAAGTTTATTTAGATAATTAGTTAAAAATTAAAATCTGCACTACTCAATTTAATTGACTGAAATCAAGATATGCCCCCCATAAGACCAATAATCCTAAAAATGGATCTAAATGATTCAGGGTCCGTGACAAGAACATCCTCATCTAGGATGTGTCCATCTCATCGACAGAAAAACCCTCATCCAGTAGGCGACCTTGCCAATTGCGGTAAGCTACAACTCATGTTCATCTGTCGATGGTTGTGTTCCCAAGTCATGTTGCACATGCTAAGCTAGTTAAGTTAACCAAATGCAATCCGTTGTGTGAAATGTTCGTACCCACTTTCTGAACAAAAAATCCATGCATGTGTGTCCATAATTCATTTGGAAGTGTCATTTAGCTTGCCGGTACTACACTTGGGTGAACATATTATGCGCAATCATGGTGCAAACAATAAAGGATAAACATCATATAAAATTAAAATAATTATCATGTAAATTGGTATAGCCTTTGGTATCGACGAAATATTGATGTGCTAGCGATGGGGATCTCCTTATCCGTCTTTTCTGTTGTTACATAAAACTCCAGAAATAATTTATGTGTGCTAGAAAATTCTCCATGGTCTTCTCCTTCGTCTCCATTTTTTATGATCACCTTGTTCGTGTGTAGTTGACATGCAGGTAAAAATAAAAGACAATCGCTTGCTTCCATCCATCATGCCATATCACAACTAGCTGGATTATTACAAAAGATCTCATCTCATACAAAGATTAATCATGACAGCTATACCAAGTCACATGCACATCCGACAAAAACAAGTTAGGTGTCTCTAACGTTTTGTTCAAGTTTTAGCATGGCTTTCCTAGGTTTACAAGATATAGGTCTACAATTTAACGTTAAACAAGAGCATGAGGGTTCACAAGTTTCTATTTTAACTGTCACGGTGATAGACACACAAGACCCCGTGAGAAATCTCGAGTGTCTCTAAATCGTGACCCCCGTGCGGATTGACCTCAGCAGGGTAGCAGGAATACTTCCCCGGCAACAGCGCCAGAAAAAAGGTTGATACCTTCGATTCGGATTACCATATGTAGAGTCCCTTTTAGTTTTATTAATTTTTTCTTTAGTTTATTTCTCGTTACTAGTTTATTATTTGCTTAGATTATTTGAAAACCTAAAAATATTAGTTTACATCTTGTTCTTATTTGAAAACACACAAAAATTAGTATGGAAAACACCAAGCTTGGGGAGTTTGCTACTCCAAATAATGATTATTTACGTGCACCCATCATTCAACCCATAGTTGTTGCGGAGAACTGTGAGATTAAGCCTAATTAATTCACTGAACCTTGTTCAACAGAATCAATTTAGTGGTTCCTCTTCTGAGGATGCAAGTATGCACTTGAGCACTTTTACCGAGTTATGTGATATGATGCTTATTAGGGATGTTAGTCCAAATGAAGTCAAGCTACATTTATTTCCCCTTTCATTGAGAGGAAAAGCCAAATAATGGTTACTAGAATTATCTAGGTACAATTACGTCTTGGGATAACTGTTGTAACGTTTTTATGACTAAATATTTTCCACCTGCTAAGACAATGCAACTTTCTTCGATCATTAAAAGTTTTAGACAGGAAGATCGCGAGCCACTAGCGCTTGCATGGGAAAGAATGAAGGACTCTGTTAGGAACTGTCCTAATCATGGCATGGAGTAATGGTTAATACTCCATTTATTTTATAATGCTTTAAACACCACATCCAAATCTATGCTTGATACAGCTGCAGGAGGAACATTCATGGGAAAATAAATTGAGGCAGAAAATAAGCTACTTGATGATTGCAAGATAATGATGCTAAGTGGAATATTGAAAGAACAAACACCAAGAAGGTAAATGCAGTCACTGAGAGCAACAAAGAAGAGATTACAACAAAGGTAGATGAGCAACTCTCCGTTCTTAAACATAAAAATGAAGCTCAGATAAATGCCATCAACAATGCTTGAATTGAAGAAATAGATTTCATAGCTTGTAATACATATAACCCTGCATGGAAAGGTCCAAAATTTGGACAAAATTATCATAAACTAGATAACCATATAGGAACACCAAAAATAGCAACTACAACAATGGAGAAAACAATGGAAACTGCCAGACACTTGAAGAAACACTTAAATCCCTTATAAATTCCCAAACTGCACAAAACAGTGCCTTTTATAAAATGGTTGAGAATCATGATAATATACTTGGTTAGCTAACTCAAAAAGTTAACACTATAAGAACTGATTTGCTGGTACTCCAGGAAAGAACTAAGAACATGGAGACACAAATGGGCAAGATAGCTGAGAGTCAAACTTTTATTATAGCAAAATTTGCAGGTTAACCGGAGCCCAATCCAGTTTCATACATGAAGATGATGAGAAGCACAAAAGATGCACCGAAGAGCTGGATTATAACAATGCTCCTTCACCAAACTACACTATTGAAGATCTTGTGAAAATGGTGAGTACAAAGAACCCATCAATTGAAGGAGGTAATGAAGCAACATATAAATAATTTGTTAACCAAGTTTATTATAGAGTTCGAGAGCTAGAGTTGGAATATAGAAACTTTCTGAGAAGTTGCCAGCCAAGCTAGAAGACATATTTGAGCCTAATTTTAAGATACATTTAGGTGTCGATGAGATAACTACACTATGTGATCTTGTGCAAGTGTTTGTACGATTCCTAAGACTTCATTTGATAAGCTAAACTTGAGATATTATAATATAACTGAGCTTAAACTGCATTTAGTTGATTCAACCTTCAAGCGGGCCATGTGAATTAAGGAAAACATAGTAGTACCAATTAGAGGGAGTCCTGCACTCCTTGATCATGTTATAGTAGACATGCCTGAAGATCCAATAGCACCTATAATACTTGGTAGACCATTTTTAAGAACCATTAAAGCTTTGATAAATTTACATGAAGGTAACGTGGGCGTTGAATTACCTTCTCGAGATCCTTTTTTTTGTTAATTTCCCTATGAATAAGAGATCAAAGGTCTACGATAAGGAACTATAATTTTGAAGGCAAAATACTTTGGAATGGACACACAAGTTGCTAAGCCCAGTTAAACATCGTTGTGGTCAAGCTGACCGACCGAAAACGAAGCGCTGCATGGGAGGAAACCCATGATAAGTATTTCATTTTTTTTTGTTTTAGTTTCGTTTTTTGTTTTAGTGTTGAAAACACATTGGAGGAGAAGAATTTTTTTGTAGAACTTTTACTAGTAGTGCTGCCGCAAAAAATATATGAAGCCATGCTAAGAACTAACATTTCAGGTCCCAAGTAAAAAAATTAAAGAAATAATTTTTTTAAGTGCCAGGGATGCTTGAACGATCAATTGTACGGTCAATTCTCACTGTACTATCGACCGTACCATGGTTGTTCTGCGAGCGCTACATAGATTTTCCACTTAACGAGCATCGATACGGTCGGGGTGACCATATCAACCATCGTACCAGACTCAAGAAAAGAAAGAGAGAAGAGAAAATAAAAATCATTATCGTGACTCCCGAGACGCAACTACTTACGGATAATTTAATGAGCGGTGGTACGGTCATAATTTACCGTACCATCCACCATACCAGCAAACCATCTATCTCCCAACACAGCGAAGGTAATTTAATGAGTGGCGGTACGGTCAGTTATGACCGTACCATCCACCATACCAGGTTATTTTTCGTAAATAGGGGATACAGTACCTAGATAACGAGCAACACAGTACGGTGAAACCGTCACCGTACCAAGTTTAGAAGGCAATACAACTTCACGAGGTGAGTCGTGCCAACCCTGGTACGGTCAGCACCAATCGTACCGGTCACCGTACAGACCCAATTCGCAGGTAAAATCCTCCAAACCTACTTTTTTGATTCACAAACTTATTTATTCCACTTCTTCCACCTCCAAACCTCCACCTAAACCTTAAGAGATCTATTTTCTTGTTCATCCTTGGTTCGATTCCTTTTGCAGCAACCATCCAAGGTATGATTCTCCCCTTTCCACCAATTACCTTTTGCAAATATTGTTTCAGTCATGTTTTATTTTTAATCTGGGGTTTCATGTTCCTACCTAGGTATTTTAGATTGAACAATGTATGTTGCATCTATTAGGGAGTTCATATTACTAGTATCTTAGAGGAAAATTATTTCCTATCTTTTACAAACCATTGCTTACTTTTTAATTATTTTTTTAGATGAACACGAGGAGCCAAACACGTGCTAGTGTTAACCCAAGTGCCAGTGGAAGTGATAGCCAAGCTAGCAACGTTGCCAAGAAGAGCACATCTATCAAATTCATGTGTTTCAGGCTTCATGAAAAGTCCAACCAAAACAAATACAAGACCCATGATCAATGATATTAGGACCACAAAGTGGGTTTTCCCCACAACCATCCACTGTCTCGATTTTACTAATGATTTTAATTTACTATGCAAAAAAATTGGCATTCGTGAATTTTTTTTCCAGGGTGTTCCAACTTGCCAATGGTTGACGATGGAATTTTTATGTACACGTGAGCACACCGTGGACATCTACCCCCGTAATGCTGGAGCTGAAGAGAGGATAACATTTCAGCTGATGACCATACTTTTTGATATGAGCGTAAGCTAGTGGTGCAACTGGTTCGTTTTACTCAACAGTAACAGTCACACTCGTACAAGTAACTATTTCCTTAGCCCTTAACCTAGCCATTATTTTAAGCAAATTATTATTCCATCTAGTGCCCCCAAGGGAGGAAACATTGAGTGTCCTTCTGTTCGATATTTCTTCTATATTATTACTAACACTTTGCAGGCACATAGCAAGTTTACAAGAGTTAGTGAGGATGAGATGATCATCCTAGCAAAATCCTCCCAACTTGACACAGATGCCACACTCAATTTAGGGACAATGCTTCTTTTCCATCTTGTACGTCAAGCGCACCATAGCCATGAAACCATCACTTGTGGAATAGCCATGGAACCATCACTTGTGGAGGAGTCATCACTGTCCTACCAACTCACTTGGATTAGACTTGAGCAGCCTAGCTCAGCTCACGAGCGAGAGGTATGTTGGTTTCACTACACTAAGAGCCACATATATGATCATTAATCAGAGGAAGATTATTCATTCGTGTACCTGGAATGAACTATTCGTCACTCCTATTCCTAACATATTTTCTATTGAGAATGGAATACTTCACTATGTTGTACAGGACAAAGAAGAGGAAGTTGAGCCCAAAGGTGAAATACTGGGGGACTATGACGTTGAAGCAGAAGAACATGAGGAGGAGGCGTAAATACCACCACAACACACTACATACCAAGACCTTAACGAGCTTAGAGACCACATCAATGATATCAACAACCTTGCAACAAATCTCTGTAACACTTCTTTCGATTTTGCAAACAATTCTTATTCTTAGAGTGATACTTTCTACCTCGGTAATTTCCTGCTACCACCACAATGATCTCCCATGTTGCAAAAGTTTAATCTTGGGGAGGTTGTTAACACTTCTATATCAATAGGTGGTCACAAGTTATCTTTTTTGTTTTAAGTTTTTATTTTGAGGTTGTGTTTTCTATCACTTGCACTAGAGTAGCATCCAATATTTTTCTTTTCGTTTTTGTTTTCATTTTTTAAGTATGTTTTTCTTTTTGAATTTTTCGATAGCTTTGCTTTCATTGACAATTTTCTGTTCTTAAGAACCTGTCTAGAAAAACACAAAAACATTTTTCCATTTGTCTTTACTCCCTGGATGTTTCTGTGGCACCACTATTGTTTTTCAGAAGAGTGGTCATTCATGAGTTTTCAAAAAACACTTCCTATGGAAGAGATGAATATTTCATTGACATGCGGTATGTATTATGAATCCCATGTTTTTAGTTGCAAGTTTATATGGTTAATATACCATCATATTATTATATGCATGTGGGATAGCAAGTCTTGATAGATAGAGTAAGAATCTTATTCACATGGTTATGTAGTATTGTTCCTCTTACTCTATTTTGTTGTAGTGAACCAAGTCTTGCCAAAGTACCAAATTATAAAATTTAACATAAACATGAAAAAGTCTTTACATGAAGACTTGGATGATGTAGAAAAGTTGTTTGAAGAGTCTAATGCGAGAAGTACTCAACCCCATAGTATCTAATGTTATTTGTCTCGAATATTGCCTTTGAAGAGATTTGTCTGATACAATATATGTCTAGAAGTAAGTGAGATTCATGCCAAAAGTTTGTCGTGTTAATCACCATAGTAGATATTGCGTTACGCGTGTCTCTACACCTTGTTGCACCCATGGGCTGCTGACAACTCGCTAGCCTATGAACGATCTACTAGATTTAATCTCAGATTTTGGCTATGAGTTAGTTTAACATTTATAACAGAAATTCTATAGTGGGTAAAATTATCAGTACTCCCATGGGAGTTATGCACCTAAGCATGCTGGACACTCCTCTCACCCTTGAGCAATCAAAATATCTGAGGAAAGCCTCTAATACCCAAGTCATCAGTGGATTTAAAGTTGTGACAATTTTTTGTAGCCCGGCTTTGCATTCACACACTTTATCAAACTATAAAATTCTTTTGGCATAGTCATATTACTATTAAGCTACTATTCTTGAAAGTCAATGAAAATAAAAGGTGCATTATATAGACATTTACTTTATATCATTGGGAGCTAATGAACTAATCTCAAGTTATGCTTATTCGAACATTTCTCTCACACTCTTGTTATGATAAATTTAATCCTTCTGAATGTCCCTTAGAATGCTTGTGTTTTCTATAGAAAGTAGAATGATTGTTACATTACTAAATATCCATGTTAATATGATCTTTGTTCTATTTGTCTTGGCTTGCTGAAACTGCTATGGTACTTTTTTGTTATACTATTTATATTAAGATTTCAGTTGAAGGAAGTGTGAACCATCTAAACTTCTCATTATTTTGGTTTAAACACTGAGTTCCTTATGATTTTGTTACTTGCTCAGGGCGATCAAGGTTTAAGCTTGGGGATGTTGACGAGTCCAAAAATGGACCCTTTTCGTGAGTGACGGCTAGATTTGGGGAGGCATGAAAATATTTGGTTAGGCACGAAAAGGGTCAAATAGCTAGATTTGGGGAGGCACGAAAAGATTTGATTCGACCCTCCCCAAATCTAGCCGTTTGACCCTTTTCGTGCCTGGAGGTACTACCACTGGTGCCAGCGGTACTACCGCCACCTGGTAACCAACGTGGTACTGCAGCGTCCTAGTTACATGATGCAGCCAGTACTACCGTGGAAGTACCGCAGTACTTCCAGCAGCGGTACTACCGCTAGTGCCCACCGGTACTACCGCTGGCCACCTCTTCGAAATAAATCGAAGTGGCTGGCGGTAGTACTAGGGCACTACCGCTCTAGTACTGTGATGGTTACTGCGAGCAAAATCCCTCTAGCGGTACTTTGACCGGTACTACCGCACCCTCGAAGGAGCGGTACTACCGCTGGCGGTAGCGGTACTACCGCCACGAGAGGCATTGCTCCTCATCGACTAAGTCACAATGGTACTACTATACCAGTACCGCTGAAGTACCGTTGGATGCAGTAGCCAAAATCACTTTGGCGGTACTTTTGGCGGTACTTGGCGCGGTACTACCGCTTGCTGGGCAGAGCGGTACTACCGCTTAAGTCACCGGTACTACCGCTAGACTGAGTCAATTTAGGTGGAAATGTCTTTCAACATTCTTCCCTTTTGCGTCGAAAAGATATTTCCTGAAATAACTTAAACGAACGGTTAGATACTTAATAGTGGTGTTATCAACTCCAAAACCTATGAGAGATCAAAATGCAAAATGCACTTTGAATGAGTTCATCTATGTTATTTGTGTGTGTTCTACTATATGTGCCTCGCTCCTAGAACTTGTCGTGTACCCAAGACCCTGAAGAGTGATCAAGATAAATGTATAGTGAGAGTGAAAGGTTGATCGGGAACGTCTATGACAGTAGGATTAGTAAGACTGCTGGAAGCGGATCTCTCAGGAACAACAATGACATCACCATGTTTAATGCTTTCGTCTTTATTTCAGAATTAAAAACCAAAGACAACCCCATAAGACGTAAATTATATAGTTCCAAAGTTGGACGAATTACTCAATGTTAACCCGTGCTCAGAGGCATAGTCGACTACTGATATGTTGCAAATGTGTCTACTTTTCTTGCCGTTTTTCCTTACATTTGCATGATTTGGATCAAACTAACAAGGACTAACGTTTTTTTAGCAGAATCACCCTTGGTGTCTAGTTTTGTGTAGAAATTTAATTTCCTTAGAAAATTCCAAAAATTATTTTTCCTTAGAAAATTCTATGATTTGTGTAGAAGACTCCCGGAGCCCGAAGGAGAGCTGGAGAGGGGCTACTAGGCTTCCAGGGGTGCCAGCGGCGACCCCCTTCTGTCCTCGCCTGGAGGGCCCCTAGGGGCCTGGGACCACCCCCAAAGGTTCCTTTTGTCATAAAGGTGCCTTCGTCCCCGAAACTTAAAAGCCCCAAAAGATTTTCCTGAAAATGATCCGCAGGTCCATGGACATCCGAAAGCCTAGTCCGGGAGACATAAGTTCCTATACTGGCACCCTGCCGGTAGGGGGATTGAAGGAAGATCGTTCCCATCGTCATCGCCGTCACCTCTCCATGAACCCTCCATGATTCCCCCTTTGATGTGTGAGTAATTCACTGTTGTAGGCAGAGGGGATGGTAGGGATTGGATGATATTAGTCATGTAATAGATCAGGATATTTTAAGGGCTTGATGCCTAGTATCCACTATTGTTGTTTACTGTCATTGTTGCAACTTGGAGTGCTTAATGCTTGTCACTTAGGGCCCGAGTGCTATGATTTCAGATCTGAACATGATATGTTTTTACGAGTATAATTTTTGTTTTGGATCATATCTACTAGTTATATACACTTATTATCCGGAACCCGAGACCCCAAGGTGACATGGTTGGGATATTAGAGGGGATGGACTCTAGTTCAAGGATTACATGTTTCTACCGTATGTTAATGCTTTTCTCGAGTGCTTAGTAGAACAAGTACCTTAATTACCATTAGTTCCTTCTTGGGTTAGAAGCAACGGGATGGTAGGACAAAAGACGTCGTGCAACTTCTCATTGCAAGCACGTACGGCAATTCTCGGGAAACGTGCCTATGATAGTTTTTGACTTGGATACTCTCTTATATATTTGTGCTGCCCTTGGTTACCTCTATTACATGGTTAATCTCATTCATGAAATGCCCGTACATCCATCCCTATGCCTACGATATTTTTAGCACTGCTTCTCAATTCGTTTACATCCGTTGTCACTATTTCTACTACTATTTTACTGCTGGTATTACTAATAAATCATTGCTGCCATTATATCACCGTCACTACTAATAAATTGTGTGAATCAAGATACTTTTCAGGTGCAGCTGAATTGACAACTCAGTTGTTAAGGCTTATAAATATTCTTTGGCTCCCCTTGTGTCGAATCTATAAATTGGGCTATATTTACCCTCGAAAACTATTGCAATCCCCTACACTTGTGGGTCATTAAGACTATTTTCTGGCGTCATTGCCGAGGAGAATAGCTTCATTTGTAAGCTCACTTGAGAATTATGTTGTTCGATGCAATTTATTATACACTATGGGAAACACTACTGATCCTAAGGTTCCAATATTACCTTCGACCACAAGGGAAGGTACAACTCTGAACACTGTTGTTGCTGTTCATTCACCTTCTATTTTAAGTAAGCTTGTTACCCACATCGCATGCTTCGTGTGCTATTACTGCTGAGTCTGATACTATGTGTGATGAATTTGATGATTCTTCTATCGTGCTTGATACCTCTGGTTCTATATGTTCCTTTTTAGACACACAAATTGCTAGAGCTAAAGAAATTGAACATGCTGAATTTTTTAATAAAGTGTTATCTACCCCTGAACAATCACTTGAACACTTGATCTTGATAATGATTGGAGGGATTATTTAGAGGTTACTTATACACTTGATTATGACTTCTTTAAATAATATATGAGTTATGAAACTGCTCCTGATCCTGAAACCTTTAGGAAGCTGCTTGAGAAATATTCCATGAAAAACAAGTTTACTCATGATCCTAAATTTGCTAAATCTCCTTTGGACATTAAAGACGAGAAGTTTTATTTCTCTATTGGTCTTGCACTTATTCCTATGGTTGAAACTTAACCCTTTGATGGTATAGAAAATAATGATGCCTTGGCACACTTCACTAAATTGTTTGAGATTGGCATGTTGTGTTCCGATGATAATTTAATAAGAGGCTATTATGTTGTTAAGTTGTTCCCTTTCTCATTAAAAGGGGATGCTAAAGTGTGGTATGATAATTTTCCTTATGGTTGCATTAATACTCCTAAATTCTTGACTCGTGTCTTTTGCGAGAAATATTTTCCTGCTCATATACAACATGCTACTTTACAAAAAAATAACTTCAAGCAACTGGAAGATGAGAAACTTCCTAAAGCTTGGGGGAGGTTTTGTGCTACCCTCAAGGGTAGGCCTGATCATAGTATGCCTAAGAACGAGATTATTGATATATTTTAGAATGTACTAACCACTGAATCTAGTACATACCTGGATAGTTGTGCTGGTTGTATTTTTAGGGAAAGAACTATAGGTGAAACCGAAGACTTATTGGGTAATATAGCCAAGAACCATGATGATTGGGATATTCCTGAACCTACACCATTGCCTACACCTGAAAATATAGGAGTTCTTTTCCTTAATCCTGAAGACATGCAAGAAGCTAAGAAATCTATTAAAGAGAAGGGTATTAAATCTGAAGATGTGAAGAACCTACCTCTAATTCAAACTCTATGTGAGCCTACCACTCACCCTCCTATGGAAAAGGTACAATCTCTTTACAAATTTAATGCTAGTGATATCCCTTATGATAAACCTTCTGATCAATGCTTAGATAAATTTCATGATTTCATTATTAAACAAACCCATTTTAATGCACAAGCGCAAAATCAATTGAATGAAAATTCTCTTTGTATATTTTTTGCATGATACTTTAGGAAGAAATGCTAATGACGTTAAAGGTCTTTTTAAACACTTTGAAATGATTCACACTCAACTAGAGCAACTTACTAAAGTGCAAAAATATTTATTTGCTGAAATGTCTTGTCAAATTAAAGAACAAGCTTGTAGTGTTAAAACTAGAGGTGGTGCTTTCACTCAGGATCCTCTTTATCCCGAGGGACACCCAAAAAAGCTTGAACAAGATTCGCAAATGCTAGACTAAAATGTTGTTAGCTATCCTAAAAAGAAAAATAAGAAGAAACATAAAAGAATTAGAGAGGCTAATGATATTAGTAATGATGCTAATAAGAATGTGATAAAGATCCTAATAGTATATCTATTTTTGATGTTTAAACTGGAAGTGGTAATGAGCATGATAATGATAAGAATGATGCTTCCAATAAGGAAGAAAGTGAAGTAGAACCTGAAAACCCTAATAAGAATAAAAATTGTGATAAAGAAGGTTTTAGTGCTAGGAAGCATGGCAAAGAAAGAAAACCTTGGATACAAAACCTATGCCTTTTCCTAGTAAATCTCTCAAAGGTAAAGAAGAAGAACATTATAATAAATTTCATAAGTGGATGAAACCTCTCTTCTTGCAAATTCCTTTGACTTATGCTATTAAGTTTCCTTATGTGCTGGAGACCCAGGTATTCCTACCATTCCTTGCTTTATCAAAATAATTATGTGAGAATTGCTTTATGTGATCTTGGTTCTAGAGTTAGTGTTATGTCTCTCTCTCTCTCTCTCTCTCTTTATAAGAGACTATATTTAGATAAATTGAATCCTACTGATATCTGTTTGCAAATGGTTGATAAATCTACTGCTATTCCTATTGGCATTTGTGAGGATGTCCCTATCCAAGTTGCTAACTGCATAATTTTAGTTGACTTTGTTGTGTTGGAAATGCCTTAGGATGCAAATATGTCTATTATTCTTTGAATACATTTTCTTAATACAACATGGGCTGTTATTGATTGTAATAAAGGGAAGGTCAGTTTCAATGTCAGTGATAAAGAACATACAGTTTATTTTCCAAAGAATATTGATAAGAAATATGGTCTTAACTCAATTGAAAATATTGATACCATCAAGATTGGAGAATTCTGTTGTCCCATTCTAGTGCCACAAAAAGAATATGAAACTATTATGATTGGTACTATGTCTATCAAATCTGAGGTAACATGATTGTTATAGTGAAGTGCAAAGTTTTATTTCATATAAATTGGTTTGGTGACAAGACTTGATCAACCTTGTTAACAAATTAATTTTGAATGAATGAAACTATGCTTTCACTTTGTTTTCACTTGTTTTCCTCTGTTTACTCCTTCTATTGTTGCTTCTTTGTTTTCTACCTTTGCCATCTTGTTTTCACATGTTTTCATCGTGTCCAATCTTGTTTTCCTCTGTTTTACCTTGTTTTCACATGTTTCCACTTGTCATTTGCATTGTAGAATGTCTTAGGACTTATGTAGAATTATTTTTTCATTTGTTTTCCATCACTTCATAAACATTTTTCTGTGTTATAATCATTCATTGAAATTTTTAAATTGCCAAAAAATAAAGTTTCTCAAAAAATTCCAGAAAATTTATGTTAATTTTTTTGCAAAAGGGGCAGAGTGGCTGCTGGGACAACCTAGGGGGACCCACCTGTCACCCAGGGGGGCAGCAGGCGCAACCACCCCCCTAGGTCGCGCCTAGGGGTCACCTGGGGGGCCAGGGTCCCACTACTTGAGTGCATGCCTCCCCATTCTTTCTCTTCCCGAGAAACACCTTTGCTCCAGGAAAATTTCAAGTTCTTGCTGTTCTTCCGCGGATTTCTTCGATCTCCTCATTTAGACCACCATTTGTGCTAAAATTTGACAGATCTCTTCTCTGGTATGTGACTCCTCCGCCTGTGTTTGTAGATTTTTTATTGGTGTTGTATATCTTGAGTATTTTGCTGCACTTGGTAGCTGGTTATTCGAGCTTGCATGCTTGTTTTGAGTTGATTTAAGTTACTTTGATGCATGTATTAGTTCTTCTAAGGTTGCTAGAGTGGTTTCCTATAATATTTATCCTTATAGTTAATTTTTATTGGGCTGTTAAAATTCTAGAATAGGAATATGAAGAAGTTTGGAGGCCGGGTTGGAGGAAAAATTGCTCCTTCCTCCTCAAGAGAGACTAGGTATTCTAAGAGGAAATCAACCATAAAACCTTCTCTCAATGAAGATATTGCCGATGTGAGTATGCTAGACTTTGATAAGATGAAGGATGTTCGAGCTTCCGCGTATCCTTGCAATCAACTCTTAACGGATTTGGGTATTTACGATTCTTTTTATTAACTCATTACTAATGCAGGTTTGCTAGACTTCGAGACAAATGAGGTGGCCCAATACCGGAGGCTAACTTTCATATTTGTGCAAACCTTCAAATTCTTTGATGGTGTTAACCCACATGTGGAATTATCTCTCTATGCTAGAAACAGGACGATGTCCCTTAATGATTTTTGCAGGGTTATTAACGTGCCTAACATTGGACGGACTGGAAGGATAAAGAATTCCACCGACCTCCATAATTTATACTCGAAGCTATGCCACTAGGACACGAGAAACATGCAGAACAGTAAGAACTCTTGCCTGCAATTCCCTGCTGTCAGGTATTTTGCTTATTATCTTGCTAGAGGAGTTCTTGCCAGGGAGAACACCAACAACTTCACTAGCTTTGATCTTTCCATCATGCTTGCTTCTATTGATAGAGATTATGTTTATAAACATTGGTGCGCAAATTCCTATACGTGTTGTTAACAATGCTAGTAGAGGACCTTATTTTGAGGCATTGTTGCCTCGCGTTTTTTTTTGCTCAAACTGTTGTGCCTGTAGATCCTGATGATGAACTGTGGCCCCATGGTAGGTTGGATTTTAATTCTTTATTGTTGCATGGTTTCTTTAAATCCAAGAGTCAGCTCATGGTTGCTTTAAATATGAACTTTTATTGGAGGCGGCCTGCTATGTTAGTCTATCGGCGTTTTCTTTGTTTGATGTTCCCACATATGGATGGTCCATCTTCGAGGATATTTTGGACGATTAACTCAGCCCAGCGTTCTATTTGGAACCCGCTACCCAGAGGAGGCGCATGAGGAGGAGCCCACGAGGCCACCTCCTTCACGTACATGGAGTACCCATCCTCGTTTTATCACTAGGAATGATCATCATCTCAGACGCCTTTAATGATGGACTCTCTCTGCAGCAGACGACATGGGATATGCATCTCACACCATACCAGTAGTACGAGTACATTCAACAGCAGCAGCATCATCAGTCGTCAGGATGGAACCCTTGGGATCAGTGCTTCTAGTAGGCCAAAAGCCTAAGCTTGGGGGGAGTACGTATATGTTGACACTTGCTTTATGATTCCTATTCATTATTTATATTGGTGTATTACTTGATAATTTGTATATTCTTTTAGACTTGTTAGTATTTGTTTCTTATTCTGTTTTCCTGTTTTTAGTTGTTTTCTTCTTCGTGTTCTCCTTCCTTTTCAGTTTCTCTTTGTTTTCTCTCTCTTTTGTTTTACCGTGATTCTTATTGACAAACACAAAAAGTTTTATAACTTGTTGTTTCCTTGTTTTTATCTCTTATTCAGAAAACACCAAAAACATTTATTTGCTATCTTCGTTTGGTTTTCTTCTCTCCGCATTATTCATTTCTGCTTGTTTTCTTGTTTCTCGCTTTTCCCTTGTTCTTTTCCTTTCCTGTCTCTTTGTTTGTGTTTTCTCTCCTTTTTGTTGTTTTTTCTTAAAAACACAAAAACAATAAAAGGATTTCCTCGTTTTCTCTTTGTTTCACCTTTGGTAAACAACAAAAATATTTTCTCTTCTTCTTGTTATTGTATATTTGTTTGTAGAGTTCAGCTCATATTCACGGTGGCGCTTCCGTTGTATTATTATTTTTATATCATCCGATTGTGCAAGTGGCAAAGCAATAATGACGATATATGATGAATTGGATGAGATTAGATAGCTCATATGGACTCGTTTCTCTTCATTTTTGTACATATGTTTATTCTCATGATCCTTTATTAGCTTGTCATGATAGATAGTTGTATGTATATTATTGCTTTAGTCGTTCATTCTTTCTTATGAATAGTCTCAAATGATTAGGAGTGCTCAATGTGTTATTAGAATGTCACATGTGTTGTTTTGTTCCTAAGATGGTATTTTTTGATGGTATCTCCCTCTGAAGAACTTATTTGGATCGACATGGCACATGTTCACGCATGTAAGACTATAAACAAAGTCAATTTAAGCCTCAGCGATCTCTTATTTTCAAGGTTATAATGTTACATCCATGCTTTATTCAATGCTATTTTGTCGTAATGCATGATTATAACCATTGTTGCTCTCGTAGTTGGTCGCTCCCCAACTATTTCTAGCCTTCACATTGTACTGAGTATGAGCTCTACTCATGCATCCAACTCCCAAAAACAAAGGTTTCCAATGTGTCCACCATAACTACCTATATGTGGTATTTCACCGCCACTCCAAGTAAATTGCTCGTGTGCTACCTCTAAAACTTTCAAAATTATTAAACTTGTTTTTTGTTCCTATTTTAGCTCATGAGGAAATAGTTTAAAGTTTATCATGGGTTATGTCAAGCAAGGTTCTTCTCCCTTATTTCACCCGATGAGTATGGAATTTGTGCTCATCTAAATTTGCAAGTGCCATTTCCAATTAATATAATATAAAAAGGCACTTCCCCCTGGATTGATGATTGCTGGTGGGCACCCGTGGATACGGCTAGCCCTAGTTTGTGAAAGGCAAGGTGGGGTGAAGTGCCAACCAAAAGAAAAAATGCTAATGGAAACCGCTCTCAAAAGTCTAAAAACGTTGATTGACATGGGTTATGATCCCCTTTTCATTACGATTCGTTGACATAGACATACACCTCTCTCAAAATTATATTTTCAGTACCTCTGTTTATTAAATAAAAATCTCTAGCACATGAGTAATCCCTGCTTCTCTCTGCAAAGGGCCTTTCTTTTGCTTCTATGCTGAGTCTACGCCTTCTTACTTTATGCATCGACTAGGAGAGCAAGATTGTCATTTTGAGTATAATGTGCATTATCCTAAAATATTATTGTTTAAGGCATTTTACACTATTGTTTCTCTTGAAATTATTATATATAGTCACCACTTAAGCTTTGGTGCGTGTCATTTATATTTTGCTACACAATTAAGGGCAAGCAAGATACCATCTTACCATGCCTTATTATGATCATTGCAACCTAGTTGATGTTATAATTTCATATTGTTTACTTCTAGTTATTTGTTCACTTTTTATGAGCTAGAATGAGTTCGTGAGTTTAATTATCCTTATAGCAATTATCAGTCTTATGCACATCATATAAAATGATAAGTGCTTGTAGAAGTTTTCTTTATCGCGTCCAGTTTGTCAACTGAATTCTTTGAGGACAAGCAATAAGCTAAGATTGGGGGATTTGATATGTTGCAAACGTATCTACTTTCCCAACCACTTTTCTTGTTGTTTCTCCTCACATTTGCATGATTTGGATCAAACTAACACGGACTAACGCTGTTTTCAGCAGAATTACCCTTGGTATCTAGTTTTGTGCAGAAATTCAATTTATTTAAAAAAATCCAGAAATTATTTTTCCTCGGAAGACTCCCAGAGCCCGAAGGACAGCTGGAGGGGGGACACTAGGCCTCCAGGAGGGTGCCAGCCGCGACCCCTCTGGCCGAGCCTGGAGGGCCCTTGGGGGCCTAGGACCACCCCAAGGGTCCCCTTTGGCATAAAGGTGCCTTTGTCCCCGAAACGCAAAAGCCCCAAAGGATTTTCCCGAAAACAATCTACAGCTCCGCCAACATCCAAAACCCTAGTTCGGGAGACATAAGCTCCTGCTCTGGCACCCTGCCGGTATGGGGATTGAAGGGAGATTGTTTCCATCGTCGTCACCATAACCTCTCCATCAACCCTCCATGATTCCCCCTTTCATGTGTGAGTAATTCATTGTTGTAGGCAGAGGGGGCGGTAGGGATTGGATGATATTAGTCATGTAACCGATCACGAGATTGTTAGGGCTTGATGCCTAGTATCCACTACTGTTGTTTATTGTCGTTGTTGCAACTTGGAGTGCTTAATGCTTTTCACTTAGGGCCCGAGTGCCATGATTTCAGATCTGAACATGTTATGTTCTCACGACTATAATTGTTGTTTTGGATCATATCTACTAGTTATATACACTTATAATTGTCTAGAACCCGAGACCCCAAAGTGACATGTTGGGATATCGGAGGGGCTGGACTCTAGTTCAAGGATTACATGTTTCCACCATATGTTAATGCTTTGCTCCGGTGCATGGTAGAACAAGTACCATAATTACCATTATTTTCTTCTTTGCCCTGCAGCAAAGAGATGGTTGGACAAAAGACGTCGTGCAAGTTCTTATTGCAAGAACGTACGAAAATTCTCGAGAAACATGCCTATGATAGTTTGTGATTTCGATACACTCTTATATATTTGTGCTGTCCTTTCTTTCCTCTATTGCATGGTTAATATCATCATGCAACGCCCGTAGTCCATCCCTATGCCTACGGTGTTTTAAGCACAGCTTCCCAATTCGTTTACATTCGTTGTTACTGTTGCTACTACTGTTTTACTGATGTTGTTACTATTAAACCAATGCTGCCATTATGTCACCATTACTACTAATAAATTGTGTGAAGCAAGATACTTTTCAGGTGCAGCTGAATCAACCACTCGGTTCTTTAGACTTATAAATATTCTTTGGCTCCCCTTGTGTCGAATCAATAATTTGGGCTATATTTACCCTCGAAGACTATTGTGATCTCCTACACTTGCGGGTCATCAACTACGGATGCATTGCCTACGTACATATAAATAGCATATGTATTAATTATACTAAACTTCTTTAACTTTTTCTTTTTATCCCATACTACTCATGCACTGCTGCGGGTGAAACCTTAAGCCCATGGCTACTTTTAATCTCCTTTGAAATACAAGAATTGGGCGATAAAACATGAATAAGCAAACTTTATGTGGATTCAACGATTGGCCTCATAAAGAACCTACTTCCCGTTTCGGTAAAACCTTGGGTCTCAAGGGAAAAAGATACATACTACATTCGGTAATCCAGATCGAAGGTCTCAAGCCACTACATGCAGCAAAACCAGAGTCGTTGTGGAGTTGGACGATGCATTTCGATGGCGCGTTCTCGCAACAGGGCATGGGGCCTGGTGTTGTGCTCACCTCCTCAACCAAGGAAAAGTTGTACTATGATTTGAAACTCTACTTCAAGACTAAAGAGAAGGTCTGCAACAACATCGCAGAATAAGAATGCCTCCTTGCTGGAATACGAGCGGCGATATCCTTATGGGTCAAATCCCTAGTCATCAAGGGCAACTCGTAGCTCCTTGTCATCTTCTCCAACAAAACTTACAAGGCCGAGGATGAGAACATGGCGGCATATCTTGAGGAGGTGTTGTCGTGGGGTTAAAACAACAATAGGCATCGAAAGATGACTTGTGAGTTCGTAGGGCTTGTGCAACTTGAAGGTAGTCGAGATCGAAGTAGGTGCGAGTAAACCGTTGTACCCAGGTTTGGCCCCTCGATATGAGGTAAAAACTGGCGCTAAGTACTTGTGAACTGAATGGTGTTATCATATAAAAAGTCAACTTCAACCATTAAATCCATTGAGAGCCCATGGGTACTCATTTTAATTCTGACTAATACCACTACTTCGCTGACCAATGAGCAATGTACCACGAGTGATGGTGTTGACTGTTCCTCTAGCCAACGAATGATCTACCCGGAGGGAATCCAGCATATCAGCTATGATCAGAAGGGATCTTGTAACGGAGAAAATTGAAAGTACATGCTTTCCACCGATGTTTTAATAAGAAGAATTATGCATGCATCCAAATTATTTTTTTACTCTCATTAAGGAGAGGAGCTTTTGATTGCACCTCGGAGACTATTAAAATATTAAAACTATTATTGTAAAAAAATGATCTTTCAGTTAATGAATTATTGAGCGGTTAGGCAACGAGTGTTTAGGATGCAACCAAGCAAATGTTATTATCATTCTATTTAAAACAACATGTATTATGAAGAAGGGAAATGACATTTTACCTCGAGTTGACTTTATTTTATTGGTAATATTCATGTTCCTTTTTGTTTCTTTATTATATTACTCGGGACGAGTAACGGTTTAAGCTTGAGGGAGTTGATGGCTCTATTTTTTGTGCTATTTTCTCTAGCCATTCCCCCTGGTTTTATTGGATTTTCATATGGTTTTCACTCCAACCCTAACCCAAACATTGCTATGTTTCGAGATGTGTCATTTCTTTATGAAGATTTTAGGAATATTATTAAGAAGGATGGAAATGATGCATATTAATGATAATTGGAGGAAAACAAGTAATTCTAGAAAAAGAAAAATCAGAATGAATTCACAAAGAGAATTAACGACCACAGTACGGTCAGTATCGACCGTACAACTCACCGTAGCGCATGCCACCGCCTCCAACACATCAAAAGGGACAACTTTCGTGAAGAGGCCAGGGACGAAAAACAGGCGCAACCGCCACCAGAAGAGCCAGAAGGAAGAAGCAGATCCAAAGAGGAGAAACCCTGTCTGACCCTGTTGGAGATCGCCGTCTTTAACACCATCCACCAGACCATCCATTCCACCACCCCATAGAGAGATTGAGATAATCACTGCAATAAGTTTAGGGTTTTGAGAACTCGCCCATAGTTTGAACTCTAGTTTGGTGTTTGTTGATCCGAGGATTATCGTGGCTTGCTACGGTAATATAGAGATGAACCTTCCACTTTCAATTATTTGTTCATGTTTTTTAACTCTCTCATGTGTGATTAAATCCCCACAGGCGTGGGAGATGAAGGGGATTGGTAATATGTGTGTGTGCTAATTTATTTCATCTTATGTGTTAGAGTCTTTTCAATATTTTTTATAGGATTACATGTTTACGGTGTGCATAATGCCTGTTATGTAGGGCCCTGGTAACATGGTACTAGTAGTGACCTACGTAAAAATATACTTCTTGTTCAACAATTCTGTGGCCTCCTAAGTATTGAATGGATATTATGGGCACCTAGAGGTGGAGGGTGAATAGGTGCTACTTCCAACTTTTAATAGTTTTTGATTTAGGTTTGACATAAAGGTAAATTCTCTAGATATGCAACTACGGTGAATTTACCTACATGGCAAGGGATACACTAAGCAAGATACAAACTGAAAATAAAGATAAAAGATAGAAGGAACCGATAGCGGAAGCATGCGGAGACAAGGATGTATTCCCGAGTTCCTCCTTTTGAGGGGAGTACGTCTCATTGGAGGGGCGTGAGTTTCGCCACAAAGGCCTACTCAATTCCAGAAAGGCCTCACCCTATTCTCTGATGAACCTTTCCACAAAGGCCTAGTTCGCCTTCCACTATTGGTTCCCTTGAGGCGGAAATCAGAGCCTTTACAATGAGCTTGAGGCACACACCCACAACCAAATTGGGGGCTCTCAAGAACAACAAGAATCTCCTACAAACAACAGGTGAATCACAAGAGGTCTAGGTTTTCCAGAAGGTAACCCTAGATACAAATCCATCAAGCAAGAGAGGGGGAATGAAGAACAACTTTGTGAAGATGTAGATCCGGGCCTTCTCAGTTGGGGGAAATCTAGCTTTTAGTGAGATCAATTAATGGTACCTTCAGTTCTGGACGAGCTACCTCTTTGCAGAAGAAGGGTGAACGGACAACAACGTCGCCTAGAGGGGGGGGGGTGAATAGGCGATTAAAACTTTTCCGGTTAAGGCTTGCTAAATGCGGAAATAAACTAGATGTTTAAATTAACAAGCATACAACCTAAATATTCTAAGGACAACTAGATGCACCAACAACTTATGCTAAGCAAGACAAGTAACAAAGTGATAGCAAGATGTATAACTTCAAGCTCGAAGGCTATCACAATGTAAATTGCATAAGTAAAAAGCTCGGGTATAGAAATAACCGAGGCACACGGAGACGATGATGTATTCCCGAGTTCCTCCCACAAAGGGGAGTACGTCTCGTTGGAGGGGTGTGAGGTCGCCACGAAGGCCTACTCAACGCCACAAAGGCCTCACCCTATTCTCCGATGAACCCCGCCACAAAGGCCTAGTTCACCTTCCACTATTGGCAACCTTCAAACCCGAGGCACGCATCCACAACTCAATTGGAGGCTCTCGGTGTCACCACAATCTTGGGGCACACATCCACAACTCAATTGGAGGCTCCCAAGAACACCACAAGTCGTCTAGGGTCCAAGACCCAAGAGTAACAAGCTCACAAACTTTCACTTCCACGAATCCTCGTGGAGAGAGCAAACCGATGCAACCGATGCAAATGGCAAGAGCACAAGTGCTCAAATCCTTCACTCTCAAATTCCAACAAAGCAACAAATGCTTATGGGGGAATAAGAGAGGAAGAACAATGGAGGAGAAACACCAAGAACTCCAATATCAAGATCTACTAGGTTTCCCTCACTAAGAAGGAAGATGGATTGGTGGAAATGTAGATCTAGATCTCCTCTCTCTTTTCCCTCAAAGATATGCAAGAATCATGGGAGGAATTGAGAGAGGGGCAAGCTTTCCAAGGTCAACAATGGAGGAGAGAGAAGGGAAAAATTCGTGCTTGGAAGACCTAGCTCTTTGGGGAAGAAAGGGGCCTTTTATAGGTCCCCACGAAAAAGAGCCGTTGCAGGAAAAACTCACACCGGAGACTCCGGTGTGAAGACCGGAGTCTCCGGTCTGAACCGGAGTCTCCGGACACTCTCCGGACCCTATACAGTACGCGACACCAAGGGGGCAACCCCTGGGGGAGTTTTTGGTCCGGAGACTCCGGACTGCACACCGGAGACTCCGGACTACCGGAGATTCCGGCCCTAAGTCCGGAGACTCCGGACTGGCGAAAACTGCAGAGACACCAATACTAAAACACTCATAACTTTTTCGTCCGGACTCCGTTTTCGATGATCTTTGGCTCGTTGAGTTCGCAATGAAAAACTCTACAAGATCATGCAGAGAAACATCACTGCCCAACAATGGAAACTAAAACCAAATGTAGAAAGGTTTAACCTCTCTAAAAGGAACAACCGGTAAAACCTCCATCACCGAGACGAACATAACTTTTGCGGATGAACTCCGAAAGAGGTGAATCCAATTGGGTTGGAAAGATAACATCAAGGAGTATCCAAATAAAAATGAATGGAGAAGTTACCACACATGGAAGGTGTGGAAACATTCTCAAAGCTGAACCGGATATTTTCTCCACCGAAAACGCAACAAGTTTTTCTTACGAAATCCGTTTTCGAGAAACCAAGGCTTGTCATGAAGATCACGACAAGAACTAAAACCCAAAGGAGACAAAGGCCAAATAAGAACCAAGAAAGATGATATGCAAAGTATGCAAAGGTTTGAGCTCTCCATAATGATTCGATCGAGTTACTCACTTGAGAGCCCCTCTTGATAGTACGACTATCTATCCTATAACCCGGTCTCCCAAAGACACGAGACCGGTAAAATAGAAAACCTATCAAGATTATACCTTTGCCTTGAGCATTCCACTTGAGCTAGATGATGACGATCTTGACTCTCTCAAGTAGGATCTTCTTTCTCGATTGGGCTTGCTAGCACAAACTCCGCTTGATGAAGACTTGCAAGTTGCTACCCCATACACCATTATGGGAGAGACTAGCTCCCCCATACACCATTATGGGAGAGACCTTTCGGCAAATCTTCACAAGACCACAAACTCCAAATGGGTGGCAAGCATCAAGCATAGGATATCTTCTAGATGCTTCACTTGAGCTTCCACGTCAAGCTAGATGACAAACACCGCTTGACGAGGACATAGACCATGGGCAATAAGAAATCTTCCTTTTGGTTCATGCCCATGGAAAGATACCTAACCACACATAGAGATGCGACACACACATATCATGGGTTAGTTCACAAAGCTATATTGACAATTGCTTACCATACCATGAGATACACAATCCCACTTGGTACAACTTGTAGCTTTGTGTGTTGATCGCGAGCTTGATCAACCTTGTATCTTTGCTTCTCACTTCTAAAGATGATGTCTTGAAGATATAATGAAAGATCACCTAATCCTTTTCTTCAAGACATACTAGCAATAATCTCAACTCAAACCATGACCATTCTTCATATAAATCCTTGAATGTAACAATGGCCATCAAGGAAGCTAATAGAGTTCAACACATGAACTCCATTATTTCCTATGGACAAGATCTACAAGGATAACTCAATGCAACCATTAGTCCATAAGGATTGTCATTAATTACCAAAACCACATATGGGGGAACCATGCGCTTTCAATCTCCCCCATTTTGGTAATTGATGACAATCCCTTTTTACGAGGGTTTATATGATGAATGAAGCAAACATGCTAAACAAGAGCAAGGATGCAATAGCATGGAAAGGCAAATGCTTAAGAACGAAACTAAAGCATAAACCAAATTCCCTTAAACCCTCTAAACTTCTCCCCCATTGGCATCCATTGCCGAAATGGGCAAAAAGATTAGAAGGCCAATATAGTAAGAGCTCCCCCATAGTGTATGCATTCCTCATGATATGAGTGAACTCAAATGCATATATCCAACTATAAATAGATGGAGGGAGATCAAACTATATTGAGGATCCAAAGATTTACAAGAAATGTCAAATTGAAGGATACTTTCACAAAGAAGCAACCAACCAAAGGATCCGAAAAACCGATTGACCAAAATCAATAATTTGATAAGATAAACCAAGTGTTCTAGAAAATCAAGAGGGAACTCCCCAAAGTACATGCACAATGTTAGGTTTGAATTACTATATAATGTGCACAACATGGACTCATCACTACCTTCTAGATAATTTTGAACACAAACAAGAGCAAGCGAATAGATTGGAAATGAAGCAAAGCAACTTGCAAACAAACAAAAGTTGAGCAATGAAGATCAAAAAGTGACAAATAAAAACTTACTCAACCGAAATAGATGCGTGTGACAAGGAAAAACATTTTTAGGAGACTAATAGGATGATAGAATCATCAACATAGTCTTTCAATATATAAGGCACATAGTGCATACCATGTCTTTCCCATAAACACAAACCATCAAGTGATAAAACACATAGGTCCACAAGCTTATTAAGATGGAAAAGGAATAGCAAAAGAAAAGCAAAGCTTGTGCCTTTTAGGAGCCACCAAGAAATATAAAGCAATAAAATATGGTCACTAAAGAAATAGAATATCAATTAAATATGTAACTATTATCGTGTGTATAAATTTCTAAGTGGACAACAATCACAAAGATATATATCCACAAAGAAACATGCACACACAAAATAGGTACAAAGGTGAAGAACATGATATCCAAGAGAGGTTCATTAATATACCAATAAGATTTTTGCTTGAAAGCAAAGCACTAAGCTTAGTTTAATCTTAAGGGGATATAGATGAACAATCAAAACTCATCAAAGCATCACAAATATCACAAGGAAAAAGTGATAGTTGGAATGCTTCGATAAAGGTAACACATATCACAAAAGAATCAAATGGTTTTTGATAATTCATCAATGTTGCATATGAGATACTTCAAGTAAAAGTTGCTAGATTAATATACTTGGGATTGGTGAATCATTAAAATGATTATAAATATCCCTTTTGTATGTAATCATCCCGGCTTACTCATAGTTGCAATAAAGATGTTTTTGATAAGACATTTGCAAGAACCAAATGAAATGCAATAAAAGGGAAATCATGCCGAGAAGCAACCTACACAAGGTTGAAAGCTAGAAACGTATGCATGAGATAGATACTTGTTACCGAGACGACATTGGTGATGAAGAGGATGCGAGTTTGATAATCATCGTAGCTTGACTCCCATAATACCATGGTGAGAGAACACCTTCCTTATGAATGGAGCAAGCAACCAATGTATCTCCATTGTACCTAAAAACAAAATTCAAGTACAAAATGGTACCCAAACTCATTGGGTCCGAAGAAGTTAGAACAACTACAATATATAGGACAAACTCAACATAAATATGTGCATATTAATGTGCACATCTTAGCCACTTAGGATTAGATGGAGTTTATCCTATATATTGGATCAACGAAAGTAAGCATGCCAAAATATATACATAGTAAATATGCATGCACAAAACTTTCAAGAACCAAAACAAGATACAAATTGGACAAAGAACTAATTGAACCAAGAAGCCACTCACAAGAGTGAAGAGAAAGAGAATTGTCCAAAAAATATCACGACCCAAATCAACACATGATTGAGGAAACCAACATAGAGAGGATACCAAAAAAAAAAAAGAGTGAACAAACCCTCTACACTTTTCATGATAGCACACAAAGTACCAAGACGAAAAGTGTTTGTCTTCCAAAGAGACAAGTCATTGGGATAACAAACAAATTTAAAGACAACAAGTGTTCAAACGCATATAGGATAGTTCTTCCAATAATAGTGCATTATTTATGATCTTGCATTTGAATACAAAATGCACAAAATGGAATCATTACTCTCCATATATATTATTCAAACACTAGTCATGTTTAAATAAAATCAATTAGATGCAATACCAATTTAAAGAATGGTGATCTACTCAATGTAGGATAGCTTCCCCAAGAATAGTGCAACCCAAAGAAGTATGACTTTGAACACAAGTGCACAAGTATGGGATCATTGCTTTTCCTAACTCAACAAAACATAAAACAAATTTTGAGTAGAGCAAGGAAGACACAAAGGAGTTTGAACCAAACAAAATCCTTGGCAAGAAACAAGGCAATATTAGAGCAATGGCCAAAGTAAATATAATCAATAAACTTACCACAAATTATTATAACTTGTCAAAGACAAGATATGTATGAAGATATTTCTCGGTGGTAGATTTGTTCACAATCATATTCACAAAACATAAGCATGTGGTAAAAGATAGGAATAAAAAAAACATGCTTAGATAGAGATTCTTGAAGGCTTCAAATAAAAACCGAAAAGCAAGGCAACAAGAAACTCTCTAACAAACAAGATACCAAAGAAGAGAGACACAAGATATTTTAAGCAAATATGGAACTTGTTTGAGCAACATGCCACATAGGAACAAGATAAATAATAATATCAACTCTAGGTGGCAATACCTCACATGTTCACATTTTCTAGGATTGTAATATGCACATAGCTTATTACTCCCCCATAATGTGACAATCCATTTAAAACAACAAGAGGCAAAAATAAATCCAACTAGAAAAAGTTAATGGACATTTAGAAATGAATTTCTCATGAGAATGACATACCACATAGAGAATAGATAATATTGATATATCAACACTAAGTGGTATTCCTCATGTACACACATTTTAGGATAGTAAAGTGCAAAGCATATTACTCCCCCAAAATGGGATAGTCCATTAATCTCCCAAAGAGCCAACTAAGATAAGCAATGAAAGCAATGAAGGCTCAACACAAAGAACACAAGTATATGGAGTGCAAACCAACAAACATAACTAGATTACTCAAGATAGGTAAGTCGGAAGCACAACATATACAAACACATGCTAGAAACAAAACTAACATATGCAAGGGAGCAAGCAACTTTCAATGAATATATGATTTAAATACAAGTTACCGCTTGGAGGAACATTGGGTAAGAGATATATATAATCCAAGTGACTTGGCTTGAGGAAATAAAATTGATGAAGATCCCTTAATTCTTCATGAATTAGCCAAGTCTCCAATGCCCTCCAACACCACCTATTGATCAAGTTTGAGCTTGTTGGTCCCCAACAAAGTTGGGTCCTAAGAGGTTAGTCACAATAGGTTTGGCAACCCAAATGGTTCTTTTCTTGACACCACTTGGAGCACCAACATATTTGGCAAACACATTGCCCACATTATCCTTCCGAATGGAATAAGAATTATCAACAAGGATAGGGTTGGATAATGTACCATTAGTGCATGAAGAAGCAAAGTGTCCCTTCTTGCGACAAAGGTAGCAACATCGACTCTTTTCTTTCTTCTCAATAGGCTTCTCAACAAGAGGAGCATTGGCTTGAGTATTCTTAGGAGGTGGCCGTTGTTCAACTCGTGGTTGAGCATGAGATTGAACAAGAGGCATCTTCCCTAGTTGCTTCTCACTAAGAGGCTTCTTCTTCAAAGGGCAAGATCTAACATGGTGCCCTTCAATCTTGCACTTGAAGCAAATAATCTTGGCCGGATCTTTTTCTTGTTCTTGGCCCTTCTTCTTGTCAATAATGGACTTGTTCTTGATATTGGAGTTGAATCCAAGTCCACTCTTGTCATTGGGAAGTCTTCGCACTCTCAACATCTTGTCAAGTGTGGAACTTCCTTCATGACACTTTTCCAAGTCTTTCTTCAAAGAAGTGACTTGGGCCTTGAGCTCTTTAATTTCCTCTACATGGTTAGAATCAACACAAGAGCTAGAGGAAGTAGATGCTTCATTGTTAGAGAAACAAGGCAAGGAAAGCAATTCATCACAAGATGTAGAAACATTATGGGAGGATTAATTACTAATACGAGCACAAGTCAATATAGCATTATTAGAAGATATTGTGCTAGTATCCACATGAGGCTCACAAGATGTTACCTTTGTAGTGATAGCCTCAAGAGCTAATTTTAGCTTGGTATGGGATTCTAGAAGATCCTCATGAGAGCTAGATAGCTTTTCATGACTTTCTTCCAATTTCCCATACTTGCTAGTCATTAGCTCAAGTTGAGCCTTTAGCTCAACATTCTCCTTCAAAATAGATGCTTCACAAGATGTGGAGTTAGTAGCACAAGCATCATTAGAAATAGAAGAAGATAACTTGGCAAGCTCATTATTTAACCTAGAGTTTTCCTCAATTAGATTAGCATTGCCAACAACAAATTGAACCTTTTCATTTTTAAGCACTTTATATTTAGCATTGGTATGGTCACGTGCTTTAGTGAGATAGGATATTTGTTCATTATAGAGCTCCTCGATAGATTCAAGTTTCTCCTCAAGAGTAAATCGGAGCTCATACTCTTCCTCAAGAGACATAGTGAGGGATGCCTTTTCATCGGCATCACTTCTTTCAATCTCACCTTTCTTTTCAATGATTTTAGCGCTATAAATAGCAAAAGCCAATATTTCACTAAAAGGAGTGATAGCTTTACTACCTTTAGGGAGATCTAGAAGAACCAACTCACCCTTCTCCATTAAAGAGACTTCATCCTCAAACTCTCCATAAAATATATCCTCGTCCTCATCCTCATCCTCATCCTCATCATCACAAGATGTAGTGGGTTCCAAAGGTGGAGATACCTTTGAATCCCTAGCCATAAGGCACATATGAGAAATGGATGGTGATGATGAAGATATACTAGAAGCGCCATTAAGGTCCATGTCTTGTTCCAACAAAAGTTGGGATTCCTCTACATTGTTAGTCACACAAGTGCTAGAGGAACTGGAAGCATTGTTTTTGTGAAAACAAGACATAGGAAGCATATCATCATGAGATTTAGTTAAACAACTATTACATGATATGCAAGGACTATCAATACTAGCATGTATGGAACTTTGAGTGCTAGAAGATATTAAGTCCAAAGATAGATCATTGCAATGGGATAGAGATGGAGTATAGTCAATAGCAAATTCACTATCCACAATGCAATTTCTATCACCACTCACCATATCATTACCTTGTGACAAGTAACATGTAGGTGGAGTGGAGAAAGACGTGAACTCATCACGGCCGGAAGTGGATGGAGAACAATCATCCTCAATAATGTTGGACACATCATATATATCTTGAAGTTTTGTCCATAGCTCATGAGCGTTCCGAAAAGGCATGATTGATTGAATAACTACATCGCTCAAAATACACAAGAGACCATTAGATACAAGAGTATCGAGATAAGAATTTTTCTCATCCTCTAAAGATAAATCTTGAGAATTCTTTGGAGGAGGAAAATCCATATCTACAATTCTCTTAACATACTTTGGACCCATGTCCTCAAGAAAATTAAGAATGCGGATTTTCCAAGCATCATAGTTTCTACCATAGAATATAAAAGAGGGATCATGTTCTATTTCTCTAAACGACATCGTACTCTCTAGGATGTAAAGCCTAATAAAGAGAGACGAGGCTCTGATACCAATTGAACGGACAACAACGTCGCCTAGAGGGGGGGGGGGGGGGGTGAATAGGCGATTAAAACTTTTCCGGTTAAGGCTTGCTAAATGCGGAAATAAACTAGGTGTTTAAATTAACAAGCATACAACCTAAATATTCTAAGGACAACTAGATGCACCAACAACTTATGCTAAGCAAGACAAGTAACAAAGTGATAGCAAGATGTATAACTTCAAGCTCGAAGGCTATCACAATGTAAATTGCATAAGTAAAAAGCTCGGGTATAGAAATAACCGAGGCACACGGAGACGATGATGTATTCCCGAGTTCCTCCCACAAAGGGGAGTACGTCTCGTTGGAGGGGTGTGAGGTCGCCACGAAGGCCTACTCAACGCCACAAAGGCCTCACCCTATTCTCCGATGAACCCCGCCACAAAGGCCTAGTTCACCTTCCACTATTGGCAACCTTCAAACCCGAGGCACGCATCCACAACTCAATTGGAGGCTCTCGGTGTCACCACAATCTTGGGGCACACATCCACAACTCAATTGGAGGCTCCCAAGAACACCACAAGTCGTCTAGGGTCCAAGACCCAAGAGTAACAAGCTCACAAACTTTCACTTCCACGAATCCTCGTGGAGAGAGCAAACCGATGCAACCGATGCAAATGGCAAGAGCACAAGTGCTCAAATCCTTCACTCTCAAATTCCAACAAAGCAACAAATGCTTATGGGGGAATAAGAGAGGAAGAACAATGGAGGAGAAACACCAAGAACTCCAATATCAAGATCTACTAGGTTTCCCTCACTAAGAAGGAAGATGGATTGGTGGAAATGTAGATCTAGATCTCCTCTCTCTTTTCCCTCAAAGATATGCAAGAATCATGGGAGGAATTGAGAGAGGGGCAAGCTTTCCAAGGTCAACAATGGAGGAGAGAGAAGGGAAAAATTCGTGCTTGGAAGACCTAGCTCTTTGGGGAAGAAAGGGGCCTTTTATAGGTCCCCACGAAAAAGAGCCGTTGCAGGAAAAAATCACACCGGAGACTCCGGTGTGAAGACCGGAGTCTCCGGTCTGAACCGGAGTCTCCGGACACTCTCTGCGGACCCTATACAGTACGCGACACCAAGGGGGCAACCCCTGGGGGAGTTTTTGGTCCGGATACTCCGGACTGCACACCGGAGACTCCGGACTACCGGAGATTCCGGCCCTAAGTCCGGAGACTCCGGACTGGCGAAAACTGCAGAGACACCAATACTAAAACACTCATAACTTTTTCGTCCGGACTCCGTTTTCGATGATCTTTGGCTCGTTGAGTTCGCAATGAAAAACTCTACAAGATCATGCAGAGAAACATCACTGCCCAACAATGGAAACTAAAACCAAATGTAGAAAGGTTTAACCTCTCTAAAAGGAACAACCGGTAAAACCTCCATCACCGAGACGAACATAACTTTTGCGGATGAACTCCGAAAGAGGTGAATCCAATTGGGTTGGAAAGATAACAGCAAGGAGTATCCAAATAAAAATGAATGGAGAAGTTACCACACATGGAAGGTGTGGAAACATTCTCAAAGCTGAACCGGATATTTTCTCCACCGAAAACGCAACAAGTTTTTCTTACGAAATCCGTTTTCGAGAAACCAAGGCTTGTCATGAAGATCACGACAAGAACTAAAACCCAAAGGAGACAAAGGCCAAATAAGAACCAAGAAAGATGATATGCAAAGTATGCAAAGGTTTGAGCTCTCCATAATGATTCGATCGAGTTACTCACTTGAGAGCCCCTCTTGATAGTACGACTATCTATCCTATAACCCGGTCTCCCAAAGACACGAGACCGGTAAAATAGAAAACCTATCAAGATTATACCTTTGCCTTGAGCATTCCACTTGAGCTAGATGATGACGATCTTGACTCTCTCAAGTAGGATCTTCTTTCTCGATTGGGCTTGCTAGCACAAACTCCGCTTGATGAAGACTTGCAAGTTGCTACCCCATACACCATTATGGGAGAGACTAGCTCCCCCGTACACCATTACGGGAGAGACCTTTCGGAAAATCTTCACAAGACCACAAACTCCAAATGGGTGGCAAGCATCAAGCATAGGATATCTTCTAGATGCTTCACTTGAGCTTCCACGTCAAGCTAGATGACAAACACCGCTTGACGAGGACATAGACCATGGGCAATAAGAAATCTTCCTTTTGGTTCATGCCCATGGAAAGATACCTAACCACACATAGAGATGCGACACACACATATCATGGGTTAGTTCACAAAGCTATATTGACAATTGCTTACCATACCATGAGATACACAATCCCACTTGGTACAACTTGTAGCTTTGTGTGTTGATCGCGAGCTTGATCAACCTTGTATCTTTGCTTATCACTTCTAAAGATGATGTCTTGAAGATGATAATGAAAGATCACCTAATCCTTTTCTTCAAGACATACTAGCAATAATCTCAACTCAAACCATGACCATTCTTCATATAAATCCTTGAATGTAACAATGGCCATCAAGGAAGCTAATAGAGTTCAACACATGAACTCCATTATTTCCTATGGACAAGATCTACAAGGATAACTCAATGCAACCATTAGTCCATAAGGATTGTCATTAATTACCAAAACCACATATGGGGGAACCATGCGCTTTCAAAGGGGTCTTCTATTTGTAGGTTCCCTTCAAAACTAGCCGTTTTTCTGCTTCTCTAGACCATTTCGAAATCAATCCGGAATTTCGAGAATCATTTCGGTCAGCCAGAATATCCCGGAGCAATCCGAATGCTAATAGAGTTTTTCACGTTCATTCCGGAATGAATCCAACACGCCGAAATTGGCCGGAATGAATCCGGATGGCAACAGAGCGGCCATTTCGGAACCCAAAAATCATTGCGGAATTTCCGAAATTATTCCGACAGGCCACAGAAACCTCAGATTTCATGGAATTCTATCCACGATATTTTACTCCTTCACCATAAAGTTGACACCACTTTGTTGGTAATAAGTGTACGTTAAACATGCAGCACACGGTGAAATATCACTTATGTTGTTAACAAATACACAAAACTAAAGGAATTACGAAATGTTCTTTAAGTCTCCCCCTTTTTGGTATTTGATGACACCATAAGGATTCTTAAGGATTTCATGGGGAACAAAAGAATAGGTTTCCAAAAAATAGACGGTATCCCCTAGATGTGTGCACCAGTTGAGGCATACAACAACTAGGATTTTCTCCCCTATGTTTTACATACCAAGCAATTAAGCAAGTTCACAATAGCAATTGCATAAAGGATAAAAGGATAAACATGCAAGCATATAGTCTAAATATAAAAACCTATACCACAAGCAAGGGTGACACACACACGAGTCACCTAAAGGTTCCACACACATAAAAGCAAATGTTTTTAACGAAAGATAAAATGGATCACAAGCCTATAAGATCAAATCGAAAGGCAAGAAACTTGTGCCCCAACCCTTGCAAATCCCGTGATATCCCTAATAGAGAACTCCTCCTCCCCCTTTGGCATCAAGACGTAAAAAACGAGCAAAAGAGTCCAAGTAACGTCCCAAGAGATCACTCGGCTTCCTCGTCGTATTCCTCTTCTTGGTCTTCTCCCCCATGGTGGCTAGCATCATAAAAGTCATCGTCATCCTCATATTATTCATCATCACCATCAGCCGGAGGTACCCCAAAGTAGAAGTCATCATCAAATATCTCTGGAATCTCAATGGGAACAAGATCCGCAATAGCAAGTGAAGGAGGATCAGCAGGCACGTCAATCTCATCATTCCTTCTATAAGCGTTCTGAATACGCCTAGTATCATTGGCTAGCTCTCTAGCCTCATGAGCTATGGCTCTAGCGTCACTACAAATACTGAATATTGCCTTGAAGAACTTGGCAATTCCATTGGAGTACTACCGCTAAGGACCACCCCTAGAAGAGCCAGAAGGAGTGTGGGACATATTGGCTTTGGCCCTTGCAAAATCAGGAATCTCCAGACCATGAATGAGAGAGGGAGTGAACTTATGTCGCACCCCGGTTTCTAGAGGATACTCATCGCACGAACTGGAAGTCAGGTGCTTGGATTATGCGGCATACCTGCTCCCACGTCCCAGCTTCCTGGTAGGCCTGCGCTTATGCGCGACAACACAAGCCCTGCTCCCACCGTCGAAGTAAACTATCCGCTAGGAACCTAAGGCACTACTGTCGACGTACTTCATATTCAAGCACGCACTGTACGTCAACAGCTTTGAACGAAATGATAGCACAAACTGTCTCTAAGACACAAAAGAATGAAATAAGTTTGCAAATAGCCTTCACTAAGGCAGAGATAGCAAAACACTCATCCAGAGGACACATGTCCCAACATATCATCCATTACATCAGCGGAAGCAATCAAATGGGTCTGAGTACAGACAAATCCAAGGCTTAAGAAGCCGGAGAAAAATAACGAAAAACGAGGCCCATCCACGTAGGTCCTGGATCCTGCCCGGGGTCCAGCCAACTACTCGTCTGCAGTGTCGTCGAACTCCACAAAGTAGCCATCCTGGTGATCATCGTAGCCGTAGTCGTACTCTGCGTAAACCACAGCCCCAACGGGGTCAGTACATTTGATGTACTGGCAAGCAAGACTCACACTTCATCAAGGAGTTACCCGTCAACACAAGCTTTGATGCTTGGGATCAACGGAAGGAGATAGGTATTATAAAAGCTGCAGCGGGCTGCTCTAACCAACTACAGAAAATACTACTTGTGTCCGGCTAATAGAAAAGATAAGATCGAGGAATTGTAACCAACTGAAAGATAACTTCAAACAAACCCATCCTGGATCTCGCCCCTTATCCGAAGAAGCAATCCGAGGATAACTCACACCGTTATAATAAGGTGAATCAAGTTATTGTGTGAATAACCTATTACTAGTCAAGTTATTAGTCATTGGGTGAACATGATTGATCATTATGTTGGAGTTGTCCTGAGTACTTGTTAGCCAGTACTTTCACCAAGTAATCCATAACCGCGGAAAACACGGCTTCTCGAGAAGATTTATCCCTGCAGGGGTGCACCATAGTAACCGTACACGTAAGAATATCCCGCCAGATGGGAATCAAACCCACCAAGCGAGACACTCAACACAACCAACTGTTCTTCGCATCAAGCCCAAAGCACCGCGTGCTGTGCGTGCGCGGCTAATCGAGCCCCCCGAAGAAAAGGAGGACCCTCATAGCACTGGAAGACCACGCCGCCCTAAATGCCGACTACAAAAGTTCCACCCTGGCCTCGGGTTCGTACCTGCATATGATGCAGCAAATGGAAAGCCCGAACTAGTACGGCGATTTGGACGAGATGCGAATCAAGTCAAGTTGAGGGGGGCGCCCATACTCGCTTCCCACATGCGGGTAGTGCGCTCATCATGGATCAGTAGACAAGACCCTTTTCCTATTAGGGTCGACACTAGCAGGCCTCAAAACCACAAAGGGCCTCCTGCCGGTGCCTTATCATCAAATTATTATTAACAGCAGCATTAACAGGATTGATTGATTATCATTCGAGCCCTCGGAACGGTAACAGATAATAATAGCACGATAATAAAAGAAGTAACCAACAACAGGCTCGAGCAAAAGCAACCCTAAGCATGCTAGATAAGAACAGGCACAAACAAAGGCTGTGGGTATGGAGGTGAGGCAATATCATTGGTTCAGGGAATCATGTGATGGGTTCGGAGAATAGCAACGATACATAGGGCTAGCAATAGTAGACAAAAGGATAGTATCGACAACAAGTGTGGAAGAGAACTCGATGATTCATGTGAGTGATAACTTGCCTGGAAGCTCAGCAGCCGGGTACTGGGCTAGGTCCTGGGTAGTGGTGTCGTAAGGCTCGTCGGTACCAACGTCGTCGTCTAAGCGAGAAGAAGCAAAAACAACAACGAAGGAAGACGGGCAATCAATACATGGCATAGGTGCACAAACATGGGATGATGCATGTCATGTTCAATAGATGCACCAAAGTAAACTACTTGATATGAAACACAAGTTTAAATGATTCCATATGCAAAGGTTGCATATGGAAGCCCATGCTTTAGAGTTGAATTAATTGTTCTATCAGTAAGCATCAGGTGTTGGTGAGTTAGCATGATGCATGCATGATGAATAACAAGAAGATAACAATTTAAATGCAATTGGAATGATAGTTAACCATTTTAGAAACATTACTAAGTTTGGAAATTATTGTTACTTAATGGTGTTAAACAAGTAGTGATTGTTTTCATCAAGTTAAAGGGTGCAAAACAAATAACAAAGTTGAAATTTGAAGAGGTTATCAAATTTTAGTTGGATTACATGTTTCACATTTTGAAATTGGACTTTGGATTATTTAATTATGAATTAAACAATATTAAACAATTTTTAATTGAATTAAACAAGATTTAAATTGTTTAGGCAATTTAAATTATTCAAACCAGAAAACAAAATTTATATTTGGAAAGTACATGAAAAGTTGATTGAAAAACATATTTGGTTTGTGAAATTTGGAATTTTTATGAACAAGTTATGAATTTTGCAAATTTAAGGGAATTTGACAAGAATTCAAATTTTGCACCAATTTAAAATATTCAAAACAGTAAACAAATTTTATATTTGGATAGAACATTTAATTTGGTATTGAAAACATATCAAAAATGTTGGATTTGGATTTAGGATGATTTAGTTATGCAATTTACAAAATATAGGGCAAATCTGCCATTTTTATGGATCTAGGGACTTAGAAATAATTATTTCAGGGGCTAGAAATAAGGGCCAGGGGCTTAGGTGTGATTTCCAACAAGTGGCTGTACCAAAACAAATGAAACAAAAAGTTTGGTTAATGTTGCAGGAGGGGGGACTCGAACCCCTCACCTCCTGCTTCCTGCATCTGGGGGCTAACCAGTGGGATGGCTAAACTTTGGTGCTAGGAAGGGGGCCTCGGGGTGGTTATTGTTCAGAACTGCTGTGCATCCAACTCGAAATAAATAGACAGAAAAGGGGTGGGGGTTTGGGGATCGAACCTGGGACCTGGGGGTTCTCTACGCGCGCATCAACCAGTAGGGTATCGCTGCGTTTGCTGTTGGTTACGGTGCTGGTGGGGTTTTAACCTTTGCCAACGAGATGTTGTCTGAACCTGCAAGCGTACGTGCTGCAGATGGTTACAGACATGAACGAACAGAGGCACTCGAGGTGATCTTCGTGGAAGAAATTGATGACCAATTCGCAGGAAAAAGGAGAGGGAAGGAGTGGGAATGGAAACAAGATGGCTACCCGGCTTCGCGTGGGGGTACTCGGGACGGCCGGAGGCGGACAGGTGCGGCGGCGAGGTGCTCCGGCGGCTATGGCCGTGGCACAGCAGAGGAGGGAGTTCTCCCTCGAGGCGGCGGTGGCTGGGGAAGATAGGAGGGGGAGATGCGTCTAGGGTTAGGATTTGGCTCGGGAGGGGAGAGGGGGAGATAAATAGGAGGGGGAGGAGCATCGAGTGGTTCAGGAGGAGGAGGCTGTCGCTTTCCTCCATGGCGTCACCCTCCGTACGGAGGTAGAAGAGGGGGGTATCGGGCCAACCAGGTGGGCTGGGCCTTCTCCCCCACCTGGTTGAAACGTTTTGCTCTTTGTTTTTTTTTTTTTTTTTTTTTGTAATAAGAGATGTGCTGTTTTTTTTTTGTAGCAAATGCTTTTGGATGAAATAAATAGGTTTTAACTTAGATAAAATTTTGGAAAAAATTGGATAAGCTTCTTAGGTGAAAAGAAACCACTTGGTAGTTTTGGTTTTCAAGATTACAAATGTTTGATTGCTGTTTCAAAATTGAACCAAAATAGTTGAATTTTGCCATAGCAATTAATATTTAGAAAATAAGTTATTTTCAATAGGGTTTCCCCTATGGTTTAGAATGTTTTGAAGAATACCAAATTGTGATCACTTCATGGATTCAAAAATTTGATGATTTGAGAAAAGGATTGAGTTTTAGAATTGATTTGGAAATAAGGGATTAAGGTGATTGATTGAAATAAGCAACAATTTAAAAGGTGAACTATCATGAGTTGCTTGAAAACAAAAGAGGTTTTTAGTTTGCACTTTTTTATTTGAAAGGTTGTAACAGACAAGTGTGAAAACAGAAGTTGATAACAAGTTTAAATTTCATATGAAAACAATGCAAACAGAAATAAATATGAGGATGATGATATGATGCATTGCTTAAATAAAAAAAACAAGTAAAACAACTAAGGGTTTTCATACTTGGATGTTACAAAACGCCCCCCCTTGAAGGAATCGCGCCCCGAGATTCCCTACTGAGAAATGAACAAGTCCGGATACTTCTTGCGAAGATCCTCTTCGGTCTCCCACGTTGCCTCTTTATCAGAATGATGCGACCATTGGACTTTCAAGAACTTGGTGCTCTTGTTGCGAGTCTTACGCTCGGTCTCATCGAGAATTCGAACAGGGTGCTCCTCATAAGATAGATCATCTTGCAGTTCGATAGAATCATGATCAACTGCACGATCTGGATCCTTGAAGCACTTCTTGAGTTGTGACACGTGGAACACATCGTGCACCTTGGATAGTTTTTCTGGAAGTTCAAGACGATAAGCATTCTCTGCACGTCTTGAGAGGATGTTGAAAGGGCCAATGTATCTTGGTGCAAGCTTTCCTTTCACACCGAAACGATGAGTTCCTCTGAGGGGAGTTACACGGAGATATGCCTTGTCACCAGGTGCATAGACCATATCCCTGTGCTTGCTATCATAATAGCTCTTCTGACGAGATTGAGCAATCCTGAGATTGTCACGAATGATACGAACTTTCTCCTCGGCTTCCTTAACAATGTCAGGGCCTAACAGTGAACGTTCACCAGCTCCAGACCAATTGATTGGACTCCTGCATCTGCGACCATACAGTGCCTCAAATGGTGCCATGCCTAGGCTTGCCTGGTAGCTGTTGTTGTAGGAGAATTCAGCATATGGAAGGCAATCCTCCCATTTCATGCCAAAGGAGAGACCACATGCTCTGAGCATATCCTCGAGAATCTGATTGACTCTTTCGACTTGCCCCTGAGACTGAGGGTGGTAAGCTATGCTGAACAGAAGTTTGGTGCCCAATGCTTCTTGAAAGCTTTTCCAGAAATGAGAAGTGAAAATACTTCCACGGTCTGAGCTTATTTCCAATGGAACACCATGAAGAGGAACAACCTTTGCTGTGTAGAGCTCTGCTAACTGGCTAGCTGAGATAGTTTCCTTTACAACATAGAAGTGAGCAACCTTAGTGAGACGATCAATAACAACGAAGATTGCATCGTTGCCCTTCTTGGACTTTGGAAACCCAGTAACGAAGTCCATTTCAATCATGTCCCACTTCCACTCAGGAATTTTCAGAGGTTGGAGTAGACCTGCTGTCTTCTGATGGACTGCCTTAACACGTTGACAAACGTCGCATTCAGAAACGTATTGAGCAATTTCACGTTTCATGCCAGACCACCAATACAGAGTCTTGAGATCCTGGTACATCTTTGTACTTCCAGGGTGAATGGATAGGGGAGTTTCATGAGCCTCCTTGAGAATGATATCCTTGAGACTTTGAACCTGAGGAACTGCAATGCGTCCTTCAAAGAACACAGTTCCTTTGTCATCAATAGAGAAGGACTTGAACTTATCACTGCCCTCTTTGATTTGCTCTACCATCTTCTTGATTTCATTATCACGAAGTTGTTCAGAACGAATCTTGTCCTCGAGAGTTGGACTGGCTGTCAAGCTAGCAAGATAGCCTTGAGGAACAAGACCAAGGTTCAGCTTCTGGAATTCTTCATGAAGTGGAGGTTGGCTTTCCATGATCATGAGATTATTGCAATAGGATTTGCGACTGAGAGCATCGGCCATAACATTAGCCTTGCCTGGAGTGTAAGAAATGGTGAGATCAAAGTCTTTAATCTTCTCAATCCATCTCCTTTGCCTGAGGTTCAGATCTGGCTGAGTGAAGATGTATTTCAGACTCTTGTGATCGGAAAAGATTTCAGTTTTGTTACCCAACAAGTATTGCCTCCATTTCTTGAGGGCAAACACAACTGCTGCAAGTTCAAGATCATGTGTGGGATAGTTTTGCTCATGTGGGTTCAACTGACGTGAAGCATAAGCCACAACTTGACGTTCTTGCATAAGAACTGCTCCTAGGCCTTGGAGAGATGCATCGCAGAATATCTGGAAAGGTTTGGTAGTGTCGGGGCCAACTAGAACAGGTGTGGAAGTGAGTTTAGTCTTCAGAAGGTTGAAACTCTCATCACATTGTGGAGTCCAAACGAACTTTTTGTCCTTCTTTGTGAGATCAGTGAGAGGTTTAGCAATCTTGGAAAAGTTTTGGACGAAACGACGGCAATAGCTAGCCAAGCCAAGAAAGCTTCTAACTTGCTTCACCGTCTTAGGGGGTTTCCAATCAACAATTGCCTTAACCTTTTCAGGATCAATGGCAATGCCTTTGGCAGAGATGATATGACCAAGATATGCAACTTCTGGAATCCAGAACTCACATTTGGAGTATTTGGCATATAGACGATGCTCGCGGAGTTTCATGAGAGTGAGACGAAGGTGTTCTCCATGCTCTTCCTCGGATTTTGAGTAGACAAGGATATCATCAAGATATACCACAACGAACTTGTCGAGGTATTCGTGGAAGACAGAATTCATGAGTCGAGAGAAGGTCGCCGGTGCATTGGTGAGACCAAAGGACATGACGGTGTATTCATATAGACCGTACCGAGTGGTGAAAGCTGTCTTAGGAATATCTTCCTTTCTGATCTTTATCTGATGGTACCCCATCCTCAAATCCAACTTTGAGAATATTGAGGCTCCAGCAAGTTGATCAAAAAGATCATCGATACGAGGAAGTGGATACTTGTTCTTGATGGTTTTCTCGTTGAGAGGACGATAGTCAACCACGAGTCTTTTAGTTTGATCCTTCTTGGCAACAAACAGAGTTGGGCAACCCCAAGCGGAGGAACTAGGCTGAATGAAACCTTTGTCCATGTACATATCGATTTGCTCCTTCAACAATTTCAGTTCAGGAGGAGCTATCTTGTATGGATGCTTAGAGATTGGAGCAGTACCTGGTTCAAGCTCGATCACGAACTCAACTGCTCTGTCCGGAGGCATCCCTGGCAACTCTTCTGGAAAGACGTCAGGGAATTCACAAACCACCGGAACATTTTCAATTGCAGGAAGGGGTTTGGCATCGAGGTTGAACAGCTGAACAGAACTTGATTCCTTCGGAGAATAGACTATCTGGCCGGAAGGGTGGAACAGAGTTATTGACTTTTGAGCACAGTCAATCGTAGCTTTATTGGCCTTCAACCAATCCATGCCAAGGATGACATCAATGTCAGAATTTCCAAGCAGGATGAGGGAAGCAAGGAATATGTGACCTCCAATTAAGATCTGATTCTCATGACTGATCTTGGAAGTTTGCATAGTTGCTCCAGGGGAGTTTACTACTAGCGGGGAACCCAAACCAACAAAGGGGAGCTTACTTGTTGCCGCAAAGATTTTTGACACAAAGGAATGCGATGCTCCGGTATCGAACAACACTTTAGCTGGGTTAGAGTTTACGGGTAATGTACCGAGAACAACGTCGGCAGATTCCTCAGCTGTGTCAACCTTGACGTGGTTCACCCTTGCGGTCCTCCCAACAGGCCTGTTGTTGGTGTTGAAGGCCTTATGCGGAGGAGCGCGGACCATCGCCTGGTTGGTGTTGGGGCGAGGTGGTGGAGAAGGCAGCATCCTCTGAGTGCACTTATCAGCATAGTGCCCAGTCTCCTTGCACTTGAAGCAAGTGACGACACGCGGAGGATCTGGCCTTGGCTGCGCCATTGCAAACCTCTGCCCATGCATCTGAGCTGGGTTGGGTGGGCGGGGACCAAAGCCTGGAGAAGCTTGGGCATTTGGAGCCCTAGTGACAGCACTGTTTGGCACCCAGATGCGGCGCTTCTGCGGAGGGGTGGTCATGTTGGAGGAGGAACCACCCTCACGCGAGTGCTTGCGCGACTCTTCGAACGCCTTGCGCCCATTCTCCTCATTGAGCGCGGTGTTCACGAGCTCGACGAAGTCCTTGCACTTGATGTTTGTGAGAGCGTACTTCAGTTCCGGGTTAAAACCTCGGCGGAACCTTGCCATCTTCTTGGTCTCAGTAGACACCTCGTCTCCAGCATACCGAGCGAGGCGATTGAACTCGTTCTGGTAGCCGATGACGTCGAGCTTGCCCTGCTTCAGCGAGCAAAACTCTTCACGCATCCTCTCCATGAGACCATCGGGGATGTGGTACTTCAGGAAAGCCTCCTTGAAGCAACCCCAAGTGATAGGATAGCCAGCTCTCATGGCCTGGTAGTTCTCCCACCACGAGGCTGCCTGACCCTTCAGTAGGTAAGCAGCATAGTTGACCTTGTCCTCTTCCGCAACATGAGCAATCTCCAGGGCTCTTGCTACGTCACGGATCCAGTCATCAGCATCCAGCGGCTCGCGTGTTGCCACGAAAGCCTTGGGACCCACACTGAGGAAGTCCTTGATGGTGACCCTTGGAGCAGTCTGGTGGTGGTTGTTCTGGTGGTTCTGAACCTGGACCATCTGAGCCATGACCTGAGTCATCTGAGTCAAGAGCTCAGTGATCGGCGGTGGCTCAGGCGTGTTCCTTGTTGGAGGCATCCTGAACAGAAATGCATTTTAGCACAACAATAGGAAGGAATAAACTTAGCAACCGAAAGAGAGATTATTCCGACGCATGACTAGATAACCAACAGGTACATCATGAGTTCAAATACATCAGAATATCCAACAGACCAATACATGGTTCAAAAACGAAAGGATAAACTAGACACAGCTAGTAATGGATACAACGGTACTCCCATGCTCATCACGCAGGACGGCGGTGAGTAGTACGACGAGAGATACGGTGAGGAGGAACCCCACGGAAGTAGGTATCACGACGATCCATGTAGATAGGAACTGCTCTGAGAGCAACTCTCGGTGTGGTGAAGTAGAAAGCGTCCTCTCCCTGTGCTCCATAGCGGGGAATCCCTGCGTAACCAGCTCCGAGGTCGAGAAGTGGGCCTCTGATCGGCTCGTAACCTCCAGCATCTGGCAACGGAAGACCAGCTGGCTGAACGACACGTGCGAAGCGCTCGTCTCCAACAAAGTCTGTGGTGTACGTCGCCAGACGAGTGAGAGCAAGGTGGAGCTGCTCCCTGACTGAGGCTAACTCCTGAGAAAGTGCGGAAGCAACGGCGTCACTGTGACTAGCGAACTGGGCAGTGGTCTGGAGCCTGGAGCTATCAGTCTCGTAGGTATCCATGTCGCGGTGGACAGTGAAGTGAACTCCCGCTGCCGTGATGTAACCACGGGGGATGTGACGAAAACTGGACTTATCAAACCCCCAGTAGTCAGCACGGAGAACGGTGATACTCACGTACGCTGCCTGCTGCACTGCCATATCCACTGTGGACCCTACTGCCTCGTACTGGTCTGCAATGCTCCTGCCATCATCCGACAGAATGTAGACGATAGCCCGGTAGCAAGTCTGGTCAAACTCCCGCTGGTGCTCGTAGACCTGGTACTCTGGTGCCCAACGGAACCCCAGATAGGTAACCATGTCTCTCAGCAACTCCGGAAAACCGGCGGTGCTCTCACAGCGAGTCATGCGAACCACCTGCGGGTAGTAGCTGAGACCCATCTGCAGATGATTGGGAAAGGTTCTGATTAGACTCCGGTAGATGAAAAAGGATGTGGAAAACAACAACAAGGTTCAACGGACGAAAAGGATGTTGAAAAGAACATGATATCGAAGCAACATCGGGAAAACGAGACCAAAAGTCCTGAGGTACTACAGAGAACCCAAAACACATGAAATCCTAACTTGAAAGTTTAGGTGAGAACAGAAAACAACGTTGCACTTCCTTACCAGAAAAGGGTGGGTGGGTGGGAAAAGAAGAAAAATGACAGAATTCCTACTCTCACGTTTCATTTTTCCTATGTAGCTACAAAATAGTTTCTAGACTCAACTGCGACCAGTAAAAAGGGATCCTACAGGCAGACAGGCTCTGATACCATTTGTCGCACCCCGGTTTCTAGAGGATACTCATCGCACGAACTGGAAGTCAGGTGCTTGGATTATGGGGCATACCTGCTCCCACGTCCCAGCTTCCTGGTAGGCCTGCGCTTATGCGCGACAACACAAGCCCTGCTCCCACCGTCGAAGTAAACTATCCGCTAGGAACCTAAGGCACTACTGTCGACGTACTTCATATTCAAGCACGCACTGTACGTCAACAGCTTTGAACGAAATGATAGCACAAACTGTCTCTAAGACACAAAAGAATGAAATAAGTTTGCAAATAGCCTTCACTAAGGCAGAGATAGCAAAACACTCATCCAGAGGACACATGTCCCAACATATCATCCATTACATCAGCGGAAGCAATCAAATGGGTCTGAGTACAGACAAATCCAAGGCTTAAGAAGCCGGAGAAAAATAACGAAAAACGAGGCCCATCCACGTAGGTCCTGGATCCTGCCCGGGGTCCAGCCAACTACTCGTCTGCAGTGTCGTCGAACTCCACAAAGTAGCCATCCTGGTGATCATCGTAGCCGTAGTCGTACTCTGCGTAAACCACAGCCCCAACGGGGTCAGTACATTTGATGTACTGGCAAGCAAGACTCACACTTCATCAAGGAGTTACCCGTCAACACAAGCTTTGATGCTTGGGATCAACGGAAGGAGATAGGTATTATAAAAGCTGCAGCGGGCTGCTCTAACCAACTACAGAAAATACTACTTGTGTCCGGCTAATAGAAAAGATAAGATCGAGGAATTGTAACCAACTGAAAGATAACTTCAAACAAACCCATCCTGGATCTCGCCCCTTATCCGAAGAAGCAATCCGAGGATAACTCACACCGTTATAATAAGGTGAATCAAGTTATTGTGTGAATAACCTATTACTAGTCAAGTTATTAGTCATTGGGTGAACATGATTGATCATTATGTTGGAGTTGTCCTGAGTACTTGTTAGCCAGTACTTTCACCAAGTAATCCATAACCGCGGAAAACACGGCTTCTCGAGAAGATTTATCCCTGCAGGGGTGCACCATAGTAACCGTACACGTAAGAATATCCCGCGAGATGGGAATCAAACCCACCAAGCGAGACACTCAACACAACCAACTGTTCTTCGCATCAAGCCCAAAGCACCGCGTGCTGTGCGTGCGCGGCTAATCGAGCCCCCCGAAGAAAAGGAGGACCCTCATAGCACTGGAAGACCACGCCGCCCTAAATGCCGACTACAAAAGTTCCACCCTGGCCTCGGGTTCGTACCTGCATATGATGCAGCAAATGGAAATCCCGAACTAGTACGGCGATTTGGACGAGATGCGAATCAAGTCAAGTTGAGGGGGGCGCCCATACTCGCTTCCCACATGCGGGTAGTGCGCTCATCATGGATCAGTAGACAAGACCCTTTTCCTATTAGGGTCGACACTAGCAGGCCTCAAAACCACAAAGGGCCTCCTGCCGGTGCCTTATCATCAAATTATTATTAACAGCAGCATTAACAGGATTGATTGATTATCATTCGAGCCCTCGGAACGGTAACAGATAATAATAGCACGATAATAAAAGAAGTAACCGACAACAGGCTCGAGCAAAAGCAACCCTAAGCATGCTAGATAAGAACAGGCACAAACAAAGGCGGTGGGTATGGAGGTGAGGCAATATCATTGGTTCAGGGAATCATGTGATGGGTTCGGAGAATAGCAACGATACATAGGGCTAGCAATAGTAGACAAAAGGATAGTATCGACAACAAGTGTGGAAGAGAACTCGATGATTCATGTGAGTGATAACTTGCCTGGAAGCTCAGCAGCCGGGTACTGGGCTAGGTCCTGGGTAGTGGTGTCGTAAGGCTCGTCGGTACCAACGTCGTCGTCTAAGCGAGAAGAAGCAAAAACAACAACGAAGGAAGACGGGCAATCAATACATGGCATAGGTGCACAAACATGGGATGATGCATGTCATGTTCAATAGATGCACCAAAGTAAACTACTTGATATGAAACACAAGTTTAAATGATTCCATATGCAAAGGTTGCATATGGAAGCCCATGCTTTAGAGTTGAATTAATTGTTCTATCAGTAAGCATCAGGTGTTGGTGAGTTAGCATGATGCATGCATGATGAATAACAAGAAGATAACAATTTAAATGCAATTGGAATGATAGTTAACCATTTTAGAAACATTACTAAGTTTGGAAATTATTGTTACTTAATGGTGTTAAACAAGTAGTGATTGTTTTCATCAAGTTAAAGGGTGCAAAACAAATAACAAAGTTGAAATTTGAAGAGGTTATCAAATTTTAGTTGGATTACATGTTTCACATTTTGAAATTGGACTTTGGATTATTTAATTATGAATTAAACAATATTAAACAATTTTTAATTGAATTAAACAAGATTTAAATTGTTTAGGCAATTTAAATTATTCAAACCAGAAAACAAAATTTATATTTGGAAAGTACATGAAAAGTTGATTGAAAAACATATTTGGTTTGTGAAATTTGGAATTTTTATGAACAAGTTATGAATTTTGCAAATTTAAGGGAATTTGACAAGAATTCAAATTTTGCACCAATTTAAAATATTCAAAACAGTAAACAAATTTTATATTTGGATAGAACATTTAATTTGGTATTGAAAACATATCAAAAATGTTGGATTTGGATTTAGGATGATTCAGTTATGCAATTTACAAAATATAGGGCAAATCTGCCATTTTTATGGATCTAGGGACTTAGAAATAATTATTTCAGGGGCTAGAAATAAGGGCCAGGGGCTTAGGTGTGATTTACAACAAGTGGCTGTACCAAAACAAATGAAACAAAAAGTTTGGTTAATGTTGCAGGAGGGGGGACTCGAACCCCTCACCTCCTGCTTCCTGCATCTGGGGGCTAACCAGTGGGATGGCTAAACTTTGGTGCTAGGAAGGGGGCCTCGGGGTGGTTATTGTTCAGAACTGCTGTGCATCCAACTCGAAATAAATAGACAGAAAAGGGGTGGGGGTTTGGGGATCGAACCTGGGACCTGGGGGTTCTCTACGCGCGCATCAACCAGTAGGGTATCGCTGCGTTTGCTGTTGGTTACGGTGCTGGTGGGGTTTTAACCTTTGCCAACGAGATGTTGTCTGAACCTGCAAGCGTACGTGCTGCAGATGGTTACAGACATGAACGAACAGAGGCACTCGAGGTGATCTTCGTGGAAGAAATTGATGACCAATTCGCAGGAAAAAGGAGAGGGAAGGAGTGGGAATGGAAACAAGATGGTACCGGCTTCGCGTGGGGGTACTCGGGACGGCCGGAGGCGGACAGGTGCGGCGGCGAGGTGCTCCGGCGGCTATGGCCGTGGCACAGCAGAGGAGGGAGTTCTCCCTCGAGGCGGCGGCGGCTGGGGAAGATAGGAGGGGGAGATGCGTCTAGGGTTAGGGTTTGGCTCGGGAGGGGAGAGGGGGAGATAAATAGGAGGGGGAGGAGCATCGAGTGGTTCAGGAGGAGGAGGCTGTCGCTTTCCTCCATGGCGTCACCCTCCGTACGGAGGTAGAAGAGGGGGGTATCGGGCCAACCAGGTGGGCTGGGCCTTCTCCCCCACCTGGTTGAAACGTTTTGCTCTTTGTTTTTTTTTTTTTTTTTTTGTAATAAGAGATGTGCTGTTTTTTTTTTTGTAGCAAATGCTTTTGGATGAAATAAATAGGTTTTAACTTAGATAAAATTTTGGAAAAAATTGGATAAGCTTCTTAGGTGAAAAGAAACCACTTGGTAGTTTTGGTTTTCAAGATTACAAATGTTTGATTGCTGTTTCAAAATTGAACCAAAATAGTTGAATTTTGCCATAGCAATTAATATTTAGAAAATAAGTTATTTTCAATAGGGTTTCCCCTATGGTTTAGAATGTTTTGAAGAATACCAAATTGTGATCACTTCATGGATTCAAAAAATTTGATGATTTGAGAAAAGGATTGAGTTTTAGAATTGATTTGGAAATAAGGGATTAAGGTGATTGATTGAAATAAGCAACAATTTAAAAGGTGAACTATCATGAGTTGCTTGAAAACAAAAGAGGTTTTTAGTTTGCACTTTTTTATTTGAAAGGTTGTAACAGACAAGTGTGAAAACAGAAGTTGATAACAAGTTTAAATTTCATATGAAAACAATGCAAACAGAAATAAATATGAGGATGATGATATGATGCATTGCTTAAATAAAAACAACAAGTAAAACAACTAAGGGTTTTCATACTTGGATGTTACAACTTATTAGGCCTAACAACCGGATAAAGCTCCATAATCTCTTCGCCAACCTTGGAGTTGATGAACCTTTGAATATAAGTACCATATGCAGGATTCCTCTTCTCCATAACCCCTGCAGATCTCATGGTAGAGCAAATCCATCACATCAATCTTCTTCAGATTCTTGGGCTTGGTGATATGCATGAGGTTGACCATAAAATCCTAGATAGCTGGGACGTCTCCATCTTTGACCATGATAGTGGATCAAAAGATCTTGGAGAACACAATTTAAAATGGATACATATTGGATTTGAATGGAATGTTCATTTCAGGAATGTTAGGAGGATTGCAAAACTCTAAGATGGACGCATCATACTCAGAAGCATCATGAATGCGGTAAACATGGACCCCCCCTAGGTTGCCTTCCAAGAATAGCCCAGAGCAGAAGAGAACTCAGCCAGACTGCTACAAATCTTATGATCACCAGTCATCCAAGTCATGGTCCGCACCACATCAGCCTTGCAGTACACAATGCAATAGAACTGAGAGATGAGGTCAAGGCAATACTCATGCTCAATTTTGGAGGGGAGATGCAATATCCATCTGGACGAAAAACTCATGAATGTGACGAAGCTCTCCAATCTTGTGAGTATTATAGAACTCCATATCAATAGGGGCTTGCACACAAACAGGAGGAGTGAGAGTGGAGTAGAAATCCTCCCAAGTCTTCAGCTGAAGGTTGGTGCAAAACCTCGGATCTTCACAAGTGGAATCAGGAAAGCGGTAAGGATTCTTCTTCTTCACTTGCTTCCGCTGCTCAACATAGAACTTATTCATGGCACCCTCAGGCACATGTTCAACTAGTCCTTCGTAATGAGACGAGGTGTGGCGACCACCTGGCCACGACCTCTCTGAGCACGAGATCCACCAGAGTAATCACGTCGAGAGGTTGTAATCTTCCTCTTGCAAACATTACCACCACGAGAGCCTTTACCTATGAATAGATGGCAGAAATAGACATCAAGGGGTTAGTACATATGTCATATGAGGATAAAACAACCCTAAGTTGGATGAAGTGCAATTTTCGAGAAATTCTAGACTATGTCAGATTCAATCGGGAATTTCCAGATTTACTCCGGAATGTAGGATTATTCCGGTTGTCCGGAATGATTCCTACTTTCCGGAATGATTCCGGAAATTTTGAGCTGAAGTGCAAGGAAACAAGGGTTTTGACATGAGATTCTAGAACTAGGCCATGGATTGCAATGTGTGGGTCTATATCTCTAAATTCATGGAATTAAAATGGGTAGCCAAGGATAACAAGATGGATTGAATCTAAAACTAGATTAAACCTAGGTCAAGATGCATCTAGATTGAAATCCAAACCAAAAACACGAGAAGGAGAGAGGCCAAATCTGAAATACCTTGCATGGAGGAGTTCCTTGAGGAGGAGAGGATCAATAATCCCTTCCTAGGGCAAGGAGTTATGATGGGGCAAACTTTGGTGGCTAGGGACAGAGGTAGAGGAAGTGGGGGAGGAAAAGAACCTCTCACGGCCGTGCAACTGCCTTATATAGGAGGAATACATTATTTACGAAATGCCCCGGACCGAATCTGGCTGGCCCGAAATTATTCCGTAAATTTCGGAAGTATTCTGACTGGGTCGGATAACTTTCAATATTTCCAGATTAATTCCAGCCTAGTCGGAATTGCTCTGACATTTTTGGATTTGGTCCAAAGCAGTTAAGAAATAACATAGGAAGGACCACTGAGGATGAGTGTGACTGTGTGGAATATGGAATATGCATTTAGATGAAGAGACAAGACATGTAAACACCATAGACACAAGATGGGATGATATTTCCTAGTCATGCTCCTCAGGCAAGAAATTTCAAAGAACCAAATAGCAACAAGGAGCATTGTTCGGAATAAGACAAGAGACCCAAAGGAACATGAAAGATACAACTAAGAAAAAACTCTTCAAAGAGAAGAGGTTGGTGGCCCAGGCCACCATGTAAGAGAGTAGGGTATGCCACCACGAAGATGTATCTTGGTTGCATTGCCAATTCTCAACATTTTAGCTCACAATTCAACATTAGAAGAGAGATATAAATGAATTACTTTGGGCATAATGGGGGAAGGGAGAGCCCAGTGTGTTAGGAAAACACTCCCCCTTATGTCCATGCCTACTCCTAAACCCAAACATAGTCAACTATAGGTGTGTATGCAAGATCCTTAAGTTAAGCTCCTTCAATCGATGATATTTAGCTCATTCCTCAAGAGCATAAATCTTGTATCATGAAGGGGCTTCATGAATATATCGGCAAGTTGATTCTTGGTGGGCACATATGCTAGCTCAATATCTCCACGGGCAACATGATCTCTAATGAAGTGATGAGGAATCTCAATATGCTTCGTGCTTGTATATTGCATCGGGTTGTAATCAATCTTGATGGCACCTTCATTGTTGCACAAAAGATGAACTTTGTCACAATGGGCTTCATATTCCTTAAGAGTTTTCCTCATCCACAACAATTGAGTGAAAGCACTAGCAGCTGCCAGATACTCGGCTTTGGCGGTAGAGAGAGATATGCAATTTTGCTTCCTAGAAGACTAACTCACCAAGGACCTACCAAGGAATTGGCAAGCCCCAGTAGTCGATTTCGTATCATCTTGATCACCAGCCCAATTCGAGTCCGTGTACCCACTGAGAGAGAAATGTGCCTCCTTTGGGTACCTGATGACCCACAAGTATGGGGGATCGCAACAGTCTTCGAGGGAAGTAAAACCAAAATTTATTGATTCGACACAAGGGGAGCCAAAGAATATTTATAAGCCTTAAGAATTGACTTGTCAGTTTAGCTGCACCTGAAAGTAGACTTGCTCGCAACAGTTTATCAGTGGTAACAGTTTTATAGCAGCAGTAGTAATAAAATAACAACAGGAGTAAAATAGTATCAGCAGTAGCAATTGCGGAAAATAACATGATTAACGTACTATAGGCATAGGGATGGATGAACGGGCGTTGAATGGATAAGATAGTTCATATAATAATCAAAACATGGTTATTGCAGATAGATAATAATAAAGCATCCAAGTTCTAGGCAAACCATAGGCATGTGTTCCAATTTAGTCGTGTGTGCTCGATGTGAGAAACTTGCACAACATCTTCTGTCCTACCAGCCCGTTTGCAGCGGGCCTCAAGGGAAACTATTGGTAGTTAAGGTGCTCCTTTTAATAAAGCACCGGATCAAAGCATTAACACTCCGTGAACACATGTGATCCTCACATCACAGCCATCCCCTCCATTTGTCCCAATTATTGTCACTTTGGGGCCTCGGGTTCCAGACAATGACATGTGTAAACAACTGGCAGATATGATCAAGAAACATAATTATACTCATGAAACAAGAACATCTTCATATATGAGATCATGGCACTCGGGCCCTGGTGACAAGCATTAAGAATAACAAGTTGCAACAACGATATAAAACACTAACAACAGATACTAGGCACTATGCCCTAACAATCTGGCATTATTGCAAGAACGATCTCATCCAATCCCTTCCATCCCTATCAGCCTACAACGGGGATTCCTCTCACATGGATGGGGGAATCATGGATGGTTGATGGATAAGTAGTGGCGGTGACAATGGTGATGATCTCCTCCGAATCGCCGTCCCGACAGGGTGCCAGAACAGGAACTTCAGATCCCCGAATTGAGTTTCAAGGCGGCGGCGGTGCTGTGATGTGTTTCTCTGGAATATGATGAACCCCCTTGGTTTTTAGGTTACGGGGCATATGTAGTCGAAAGGGGAGCCCGAGGGGTTCCTGTTGCCACCACACCACCTGTAGGCGCGGCCAAGGGCAGTGCGCCCATGCATGGTGTGGCCCCCTCCTTGCCCCCTCTGGCCCTTCTGTTGGCTCCGTGGATTTTTGGGTAAAATAAGGACTTCGGGATCTTTTCCGGGCAATTTCGTGAAAGTTGATTTTTCTGCACAAAACGCGACACCAAGGTAATTCTGCTGAAAACAATGTTAGTCTTTGTTAGTTGTATCCAAAACTCACAAGTTTAGAGACAAACAATAGCAAAAGTGTTCAGAAAAGGAGATACGTTTTGGACGTATCAGTACCACAACCCAAACCTTGAGGTATGAACTAAATACCGAAAGATTATAATGCACCCCTACACTAGACACAATATCGGGTCTATAAGCACAACGATAAAGCAAAGAACAAATCATAGCACGATACAACTTTTGGTCCACATCTTTACCATCCGAATTACGCTTGAGATGATACTTGGTTTGCATTGGAGTGATCTTACCTTTAGCATCTTGGAAGTTGAACCTCTTGAGCATGTATTAAGTATACTTGGCTTGAGAAATGAAAGCCCCACAAGCCAATTTCTTGATCTCAAAGCTAAGGAAGAATTTGAGCTCCCCCATCATAGACATCTCCAACATGTCAGTCATAAGATCTAAAATTTATCATTGACAGCTTAATTAGTTGAGCCAAATATAATATCGTCTACATATAGTTGGCATATGAAAATCGCCCCCTTAACCCTCTTTGTAAATAGGGTGGGATCGATTTTCCCAACTTGAAACCCACGGTTTTGCAAAAACTCTCTAAGGTGCTCATATCACGCACATGGTTCTTGTTTAAATCCATAGACCACCTTATAGATCTTGTAGACATGGTTAGGTAAGTTGGGGTCCTCAAACCCCGTTGGTTTCTTAACATATACCAACTCTTTCAATGCACCATTTATAAAATCACTTGTGACATCTATTTGTTGCAATTTAAAGTTATGCAAAGATGCATATGCAAGAAGGATACAGATGGAATCAAGGCAAGCCACGGGAGCAGAGGTTTCATCAAAGTCAATGCCTTCCACTTGTGAGTACCCTTGAGCTACCAATCCTGCCTTGTTCCTTATGAAAATATCATGCTCATATTGCTTGTTATTGAAGATCCACTTGGTGCCAATAACATTGTGGCAATCTTTGGTCTTCTCAACTAGCTTCCACACTTTGTTGCGCTCAACGTTATTGAGTTCATCATGCATAGCTTCCAACCAATCCGAATCCTCAAGAGCCTCAAACACTTTCTTCGGTTCAACCATGGATATGTGAGCTTGATGCTCACTAAAGCTTGCCAATTGAGCTCTTGTGGTTCTATTGACTCTAAGATCACCCAACACTTTATCATCAGAATAGTCAATTTGCTTCAAAGCTCTAGTATTCCTTGCTTGACGATGGGCTTCAATATCCTCATTGTTCCAAGGAGGGATCACTCGATCATCTTGATCATTTGGGTCCCTGTATTGACTGGTTTGTTGGACTTGATCATCATTCTTGCATCAACATGAGATGAAGACGATTGATCTTGGCCTTGATATTGTCTAGCTTGAATGATAGGAGAACTTGGTTCTTGCATAGAAACTTGATCAACAAGAGGAGGGTCTTGAACTTGTTCTTGGGTTGGTGCATCACTTGCTCCATTGGCATGTTCTTCTAGTGTAGACGAGTGCTCCACTTGAGTAGAGCATAGTTCTTCTCGATCTGCCACAAGGTGTCCCTCAATGGGGCGGAAAAATGCCACACCCATTCTTCCTATGGCTTCTTGAGGTATTTCAACATCTACATTAGAAACACGAAATTGCGCCACTTGGGAGCCATCATTTTCTTTGAACACCACATCCACACTACTAGATTCAATGACAATCCATGAGGCCTTGTAAAAGACTCTATAAGTGTGGGATTCGGCACCATAACCAACAAATGTACCCTCAAGAGATTTAGATTGGACTTTAGACAAACGAACTCCTTTTACCAAATATAAACACTTACAACCCAAGACACGGAAGTAGGATATATTTGGTTTGTTGCCGGTGAGAATCTCATATGGAGTCTTCATTAAGCCTTTGTAGAGCCGGTTAGATGAATGAAAAGCCGTAGAGATGGCTTCGGCCCATAGATATTGAGGAGATTTATACTCCGCCAACATGGAACTAGCCATATCCAAGAGAGCCTGGTTCTTCCTTTTGACTACACCATTTTTTTGAGGGGTATATGCACCAGAATATTGATGATGAATCCCCTCTTCACCAAGAAACTCATTTAGGGTGTAGTTCTTGAAATCGGAGCCATTGTCACTCCTAATGGCCAAGATGTAAAGTTCCAAAAACCTCTTTGATGAAATAACAGTCTTGCTTGGGTGGGGAGAATCATGCATCTTTCCTGCAACACAAGCCCTACAAACACGATCTTTGGCAAAGGAAATATCTCCGTTTAGTTGGAGGATGTGTCCACCCTTGTGAAGGCTTTGCAAAGTTCTCATGTTGACGTGGGATAAGCGGCGATGCCACAACCACCCTATGCCAGCCTTCCGAAGAGACACATTGCTTGAGTGTTGGTTGATCCCGAAAAGTCTATATATACAACTCATTTTCGACATGCCCTACATAACGAACATCAAGAGACTTGCTCCACAATAGGACCACGATGTCATGTACAAATAAGACGGAAAGCCCATCTTCCCTAACGCACAAACTGGAAGTAAATTTTAACCAAGGGATTCGATAAGCATGACGTTTGAAGAGTGATGTTAGGAGCAACAACCACCTTGTCGACTCCCGTTACCATAGATTTTTTACTTATCTCCATATGTGACGGTTGCTCGATTTATATTTGGTCTCAAATCCGTCATAATCTCCTTGATTCTAGTCATATGACCTGTACTTCCACTATCAAGTATCCATTTTGATCCACCGGAAGCATAGCCCTACAAGAAATCATTGACTAGAGCTAGGACCCGAGGAGGGTCCTCTCATGTTAGAATCAAGGGTCTTGGGAACCCAAATAGTGTCAATGTAACCCCAATAAGGACCAACATATTTAGCTTGCACAACACCATAAAAATCAACAAATAAGAAATGGTGAGGATTGTTAGTTCCCGTGGAGTTGCTACGAGGGGTTTTGTCCCTAATGACAATACCACTCGCACCAAAATTATTCTTTGCTTGTGCAGGCTTGGCCTTCTTCTTGATCTTCTTCTTATCATTCTTGCTCTTGGAAACATAGCCAAGACCTTGCTTGCCATTTTGTGGCCTTGGAGCCACAACATTCTCCACACTAGGGCCCTTTCCCTTGATTCTTGCAAGCTCTTCTTTCAACCTAGCATTTTACTCACTAATATTTTCATGATCACAAGAATAAGTAGAGGTACTAGGCACATTTAATTGATCTAGTTGAGTTTGAAGCTGTTCACGTGACTTGGTGAGGGTGGAGTGTTCACTCTGCAAGGCCTTGTGAGCCTTGGTGAGCTTCTCTAGCTCCTTGGTTAGTTTATCATGACCAACACCAAACTCAACATTTTTCTTTTTAGCCATTCTATATTTAGCAATAGGAAAATCACGTTCCTTAGTGAGTTTGTACATTAACTCATCATGTGACTCCTCAATAGTCTCAAGTTTCTCCTCAAGAGATACTCGAAGCTCATGTTCTTCCTCAAGAGAATTTGTGAGAGATGCCTTTTCAAGGGCATCCTCTCTCTCATTTTCACCTTTCTTCTCAAGGGCCTCTTGGGCATCTCCCAATTGGCTCATGAGAAGATCAAAGTACCTTTTGGTCTCACCTTACAAGTTAGACATAAAGAGACCCAATGAGGTAATTTCATCTTCTACACTAAGAATAGCAAGATTATTCTTTTCACTTTGAGTCTTAGAGATGGAAGAAGATGATACCTCGGTGGACTTTGCCATGAAGCACTTTGCGGAAGGTTGGTAAAGATTCTCATTTGGGGATTCAAAGAGAGATGGAGATGATGAAGATTAAATATAAATAGCAGCCACTTCACTTGTGGTTTGTTCTTCTTCATCATCGAAATCATACTCTTCTTGAGTCACTAGCACAAATCTTGAAGTTGGGTTCTTGTTGGAGGAGTTCTTCTTAAATAAAGGCTTCTTGCGAGGGAGCTTTGATTTATACTTGAGAACAAGTCCCCCTCCTTGAGTTTCTCTATTCTCGAAAGGGCAGTGAGTAACAAAGTAATATTTGGGAGGGCTCTTCCAAAACTTTTGAACGACAAGAGAAATAAAGACCTTAAGCACCAGATCATACTCTTTGGAATTTAGAGGAGCCAACTCTTCTTCCAATTCAACCTCTTCTTCATGGTTCACCACCTTGGTCACAACCTTGGCCTTCAAAGAAACAGATTCCCCTTTGTGCATTCCAATAGCATGAGCACAAGTGTCTTGAGCAAGATTTGTTTGAACTCGAAAGGAGGCCATCTCTTTCATAACCTCATTCGAAGTCATGAGATGGTATTTGTGTCTTCCTTGAAGGATCTTCAAGTCCATAGGCTGAAATGGATGAGGGCACCCACATACGTCCTCCTGATCCATGCATCATCAACATGTTTGGCACCAAGACCACTAAAAGTTGTAACAAGGGTCTTGAGTTTTTGGTACATGTTCTCATGGCTTTCACCGTCATGCATATAGAACCTTCGGCCTAATTTCTCAAATCATCAAACATATTCCTCTTCATGCTTTCATTGCCCTCAAACACGGAGACACGAGGCGGTGGAGAATCGTTGAATGTGTGGCGTGATCTTCATACCCGCGGCTTGTTGGATCATGTGCAGAGCCATGAAGTTGATTTTAAAATCAACCACTTCTCTTTTTGTCAAGTTCTTTGGATCAACAGGCTTGTATCCATCTTTAATGACTCTCCATAGCTCAATTCAAGACGAGTTGAAGTGAGTTTTCATGAAATATTGCCATTGACCAAAAGAATGTGCATCAATTTTAGTAGGGTCACCTCTATTGTATATATGAGGATGTGGGATAGAAGATCGGGAGAGTACCAACCGGGAACATTATGGTAATCTTCCTTTCCATCCTCTCCCTTAAAAGATGAAGGTTTCTTATGTCGAGGAGTTTCACTTTTAGTGTTTTCACCATCATCCTTGTCACTTTTGTCATACATAATTTCTTTCGGGGAGTCCAGTGATGGGGATGTCGTATCCTTGGCCTTCAAGAGTTGTGTTATCATTTCACGCAATTCTTGCATTTGGGTCTCCATGGAGGATGTCAAGGAGGTTTGCAACTCCTCGAGATCATCCATGGTGGCCGGAGCCGCGGACGCCATGGGTACCTCTCCGATGGCCATACTATACTCTTAGGCGGCTAAGCCCAAAGTAAGAGCGAGGCTCTGATACCAATTGAACGGGTAGTATCGGCACCTAGAAGGAGGTATATAAATAGGTGCTACTTACAAATTTTAATACTTTTTAGATTTAGGCTTGACACAAAGGTAAATTCTCTAGATATGCAACTACGGTGAATTCACCTATATGGCAAAGGCTACACGAAGCAAGATACAAAAACAAAGTAAAGGTACATGACAGAACAAACCGATAACGGAAGAACGCAGAGACAAGGAAGTAATCCCGAGTTCCTCCTTTTGAGGGGAGTACGTCTTGTTGAAGGGGTGTGAGTTTCTCCACAAAGGCCAACTCAATGCCACAAAGGACTCACCCCTATTATCTAATGAACCTCCCCATGAAGGCCTAGTTCACCTTCCACTATTGGTTCCATTGAGGTGGAAATCAGAGCCTTTACAATGAGCTTGAGGCACACACCCACAGCCGAATTGGGGGCTCTCAAGAACACCAAGAATCTCCTACAAACAACAAGTGAGCCACAAGAGGTCTAGGTTTTTCCACAAGGAAACCTTGGACACAAATCCCTCAAGAAAGAGAGGAGGAAATAAAGAACGGCTTGGTGAAGATGTAGATCCGGGCCTTCTCCTTAAATCCTCCAAGAATCAATGAGTTTGGGTGGAGGAGTTGGGAGAAATCTAGCTTTTGGTGATCTCACTTAATGGTGCCTTCATTACTGGAAGAGCTGCCTCTTTGGAGAAGAAGGGGTCTTCTATTTACAGGTACCCTTCAAAACTAGCTGTTTTCTGCTTCTCATGACCATTCCAGAATCAATCCGGAGTTTCGGAATTATTCCGGCCAGCCGGAATATTCCTGAGCAATCTGGATGCTAAAATAGGTTTTCACGTTCATTCCAGAATGAACCCGGAATGAATCCGACACGCCGGAATTGGACGGATTTAATCTGGATGTCAACAGAGGTTTTCACGGCCATTCCAAAATCCATTCTGAGACGCCAGAATCATTCTAGGACTTATGGAATTATTTTGACAGGCCACAAAAACCTCAGTTTTCTGGGAATTCCGGCCACGATGTTTTTCTCCTTCACCATAAAGTTGACACCGTTTGTTGGTAGTAAGTGTAACTTAAACATGCAGCACACACTGAGATATTACTTATGTTGTTAACAAACACAAAAACTAAAGGGATTAAGAAATGTTCTTTCACTAAGTGACAGGTGGAGATATCAATAAAGAGTGAAGACAACAAGAGGATCATGAGAAGCCATCAAAATTAATGCATTGGTCTAACCTATTAGTTTTAAATGGCTGAAGTGACCATGGCAATGGAACAGGGAAGCATGCTAATAGAGATAAACAGAGCCAGGCATGGGGACGTTTAACGATATCAGGGTGACTCGCCAACTGACCATTCAATAGAGGAGAATATATATCACATACACACTATCTCCATCAAGCACATTCACAAGAACCATGAACAAGAAATCTCTCCGCTCCTACTTCATCCATAAGCAATACAACACAACCTTACAATGTTTATTTCTTTCAATTATTTTTTATTAGTAAGTTATTCCATTTCTATTTCCACACAACTCACCCTCCATTTTCGACAGGTTTAAACGAACTAATATTTCACTGAGTCAATTCACATAAGTCTGACACCTTGTGTGTGATAAAGGCATCCTTAAAAATTTTTTACCAGATCAGCTCTCTCTGGGATCGATATAAATCGGGAGATCGTACTTCCACGAAATTATGCTTTAATGAAATGTGCACTTGTAGGTATGTCGCACCCGTACTTCTAGAGGATACTCGCCGTTCCGTTGAACAGTAGTAGATTGGATTACGGGGCTTACCGGCACCCGCGTCCTCTTGCGAGTAGGCCAACACACGTATGTGTGACAACCAACCCCTATCTGTTCAGCGTCGACGTAAACTATCCCGTAGAAATCAGGATACTTCCATTGACGTACTTCAAACATACACACATGGTACGTCAACGGCATTGGAACAAGTGATATCACAACAGATCTCTACGACACAAAAGATTGAAATAAGTTGCAAATAGCTCTCATTAGAGCAGAGATAGCAAATACAATCATCCAGAGGACACATGTCCCAACAATACATCATTACATCACAGCGGAAGCATTCAACATGTCTGAGTACAGACAAGAACCAAATAGGCCTAAGAGGCCGGAAACGAACAGACGGAGCCCATCCACGAAGTCTCGGATCCTGCCCGGGTCCGCTATCTACTCGTCAGCAGTCTCGTCATACTCCACGTAGTAGCCACCATGTAGATCCTCGGTAACGTAGGTCTGCGGAAACCACAGCCCCAAAGGGGTCAGTACATAAACGTACTGGCAAGCAAGACTCACAGTTCACCAAAGTGTAACCCGTCAACACCAAGCACAGATGCCTTGGGTTCAACGGAAGAGAGGGGATATAAAATGTGCTGCAACTGGCTGCGCTAACCAACTACAGAGATCCTACCACTTCCAACTAACAGAAAGGGGATAAGATCGAGTATTGTAACCAACTGAAAGATAACTTCAAACAAACCCATCCTGGATCTCGCCCCTTATCCAAAGAAGCAATCCGAGGATAACTCACACAGTTGTATTAAAGATGAATCAAATTATTGTGTCATCAACCTATTACTAGTCAAGTTATTAATCATGGGGTGTAACAGGTTTGATCATTATGTTTAAGTTGTCCTGAGTACTTGTTAGCCAGTACTTTCACCAAGTAATCCATAACCGCGGAAAACACGGCTTCTCGAGAAGATTATCCCTGCAGGGTTGCACCAATTTGGCCGTACACGCATGAATAACCCGCCAGATGGAAAGGCCCTTCCACCAAGCGGGGCACTCAACACAACTCGACTCTTATTCGCATCAAGCCCAAAGAACCTTGGGCGCACGGCTAATCGAGCCCAGAAGAAAATGGACCCTCATAGCACTCTAAGAACGTGTCCCCCTATATGCCGACTACAAAGGTTCCACCCTGGCCTGGGCTCGCAAAAACATGCATGCGGCAAATGGAAAACACGAACTAAATGAGGCGATTTGGACGAGATGCGAATCGAATCAAATTGAGGGGGCGCCCATACTCGCTTCCCACATGCGGTTAGTGCGCTCATCATGGATCAGTAGACAAGACCCTTTTCCTATTAGGGTCGACACTAGCAGGCCTCAAAACCACACAGGGCCTCCTGCCGGTGCCTTATCATCAAATTATTATTTAACAATAACATTAGCATGATTGATTGATTAAACATCGAGCCCCAGAACATAATGAAGTAGTAACAGAAAGTAACGGGTAACAGACTCGAGCAAAACAACCTAAGCATGCTAGTAAGACACGGGCACAAGCAATGGTTATAGGTGTGGAGGTGAGGCAATATCAGGGTTAAAGGATTCATGTGATAGGTTCGTAACAGAAACAACTACTACTAAGGCTAGCAGAAAAGAACAACGGAAAGTATCGGTAACCAATGTTGAAAGGAACACAGTGGTTCATGTGAGTGATAACTTGCCTGCAAAACCCAGTAGCCTGGTACTGAGCTAAATCCTTAGAAGGGGTGTCGTAAGTATCGTCGGTCTCAACGTCGTCGTTTGTCCGGGAAGAAGCAAACAAACAATGCAGAAAAGGTAGACAATCAATAACATGGCATAGTGCACAATCATGGGATGATGCATGTCAAGTTAATAGATGCATCAAAATAAACTACTTGACAAGATAACACAATTTAATTGGACCCATATCCAATTGGATTGCATATGGAAAAGATCCATTGAAATAAGTGGAAACAAATGGTTTACAATTAATTATTATGTGAGAGTTGTTAGCAGGATGCATGCATGATGATAACAACAAAATAACAACAAATAACAATGATAGATGCAAGTGAAAAAGGATTGGAACAAGTTTTGGAAATCATTGATTAAGTTTGGAAAGTTTGGTTACTTAAAACATGTCACACAAGTAATTGTTGTTTTCAACAAGTTAAAGTGTTCAAAACAAATAACAAAGTTTATATTTGAAAAGAACATCAAATTTTAGTTGGATTACATGTTTCAAATATTGAAATTTGGATTAGGATGAATTTATTATGAATTAAACAATATTAAACAAGTTTTAATTTGGAGTTAATTCAAATAGGAATATTAATTGGATTTTAATTGTTCAAAATATTAATTAGAGTTCATATTTGGAAAGGTTAGGTTTTTCTGGTTTGAAAACATATTTTTACATGTTTAGAAAATAATTAAATTTGCGCAAGTTATGATTTTAGCAATTTTAATTGAATTAAACAAGATTTAAATTATTTAGGCAATTTTAATTATTCAAAACAGGAAACAAAAATTATATTTGGAAAGGTGAGTTGAAATGGTATGGAAAACATATTTTATTTGCATTTATTGGAATTACAATGAATTAGTTATTGATTTTAGAAATTAGCATTTGAAATATTCAAGTTTGAATTTTAAATGCATTTGGAAATGTCAAAACAGTACACAAATAGATTATTTGGAAAGATTATGAAATTTGGAACAGAAAACATATAAGACTTTTATCTATTGGATTTATGGATTAAAAGTTATTAAAGGTTGAAGTTTTAGTGTTAAATCTGTTATTTAAATTGATTTTGGAATTACAGAAATTTGCGCAGAAACGTTTGGTACCTAGCTGCAAACTACACACAGCCACTGTCCAGTGGACCCCTGGCCAGCGTGGCGCGCGCGCGCACGCGTGGCAGAGGGAGTCGCTGACTGGTGGGCCTCCTGCGCGTGGGGGAAAAATTCCACAAAAAGTTGCGCGCTGCGGGCTCGAACCCACGCCCTCGCTGGCGCGCGCAAGGGGCTGAGCCACTGCGCTGTTGCGCTGCGTTTGACAGATACAGAGACGAACACAGTTTGAGGTTCAGATCCGTGCAAAGACTGAATTTAACTGACGAGCAAAACCTTGCTCGACTGACAGAACAAGGAGGCTCGCCGGCGTTTGATCTGCACGGCCGTGCTCGCGATTGGATGCGCTGCTGCTGTGTTGGGGTGCAAGGGTGGTGCGCGGAGGCTTGCGAGTGCAAGCATGGACAGAGAGAGATGAGGGTGATGATCACCTCGAGTGACAGTAGAGGAAGCAGGCGCGGGGCAGAACGGCGGCGACGAACGGCGTGGACGGCGGCGGCGTTCCGAGGCGGCTACGGCACGGCGGCGGTGTCGCGGGGGTCGAGGGATGCCCGGTTGCTCCATTCCCGGTGTCAACCCGAGGGTATCTAGGACCTACCGGCGGCGATCGGCTCCGGTTCAGAGAGAGTGGATATGGGGTGAGATACAGAGAGGAGGGCCATGGCAGAGAGGGAGGATGGCGTCGCGGCGGTGGTAGGGAAAGAGGGGGGTGGAGCTAGGGTTAGGGATCGGGGCTCGATGGAGTAGGGTTAAGTAGAGGGGGTAGGGGCGTATCGGCCGTCGGGGCATGACCGCTGCATCCGTGGCATGCTTGGATGCAGTGCCGTACTGCAGGAAGAAGAAAGGGGTGGGATGAGCGAACCGGTACGGGCCAGGAAGGAGAAGGTAATTGGGCTGGGCTGCTCCCTCTGCTGCGCGCTTTGCTTTTTAATATTTCTGTTTCTTTTTTTTTTTTTTTGCTGAAACCAAAAATGGAAGAAAAGAAGGCTTTTGGGGTTAGGAAAAATCCTATAAAATTAGTGTGAGTTTATTATGTCAATTTCAAACAGTTGATAAGTTTGGATTTCAAAAAGGTTTAAATTGTGGTGCTGTTTGGAAAATAAACCAATTTAGATGAGTTTTGAATATTTGGAATGATTAATAAAATAAACCTTTTAATAAGGTGACCCAAAAGATTCAATTGGGTACAAGGATTAAAAGAAAGTTTTGGTTATTATTTTTATAATTTCAAATTGGGTTCTGTTTTGAATGTTTTGGTTTGAATTTGAGCAATTTAGAAATTAATAGATAAATATTGAAAACAAGGATTTTAATAGGGGAACCCTATTGACTAAAGTGATTAAATTAGTTGATTGGCTTGGAGATTTGTTATAAACTCAAGTTGATTGATGTTTTGAAGATTTGATTTGAATTGAAGGTGATTTAATTAATTGATTGAATTAATTGTTTGGTTTAAAGCAACAATTTAAGAAGTGATCATTATGGAATAAAAGGAAAACAATTTGGTTGTTTTCATTTGTGATTTTTTTTCCAAAAGTTGTAACAGAACAAGTATGAAAACAAAGCAGTTGAAATTGTTTGATTTTCATTGTGAAAACAAAGAATAACAGATGCAAAACAAAAGAAACAAATGCAACAAGGGAAATAAACATGATGCCATGATGCAATACTTTAATAAACAAGAAATCAAACATTCTAAATGGTAGGTTTTCATACTTGGGCTGTTACAAAACGCCCCCCCTTGAAGGAATCGCGCCCCGAGATTCCTACTGAGAAAAGAAAAGGTCCGGATACTTCTTGGGAAGATCCTTTTGAGCTGTGACACGTGAAACACATCGTGCACATTGGATAGACGTCAGGGAATTTGGAAACCACCGGAACATTTTCAATTGAAGGAAGAGGTTTTGTATGGAGGGTGTATAGCTGAAAAGAATTTGTTTACTTTGGAGAATAGTCTATCTGGAATGTGGTGATTCAGGAATGCTTCCTTGAAACAACCCCATGTGATAGGAATGCTAGCTCTCATAGCCCGGAATCAACAACAACCTTTCTGGCCAGATAGACTTGATATTTGGGAAGTTTTGATTAGACGCCGGTAGAAGAACTGAAATGGAAAACAACAACAAGATTTGAATGGACGAAAAGGATGTTGAGAAGAACAGGGTATCAACATCGGGGAAAACGAGAACAAAACTCCTGAGGTACTATGGAAAAACCCATCCAGGCTTCTATATGACCAATATCTACTGCTTAAGGAATAGAGGATCTGCTTCCGGGGCTTACACGCCTTCGTTCTCAATCATGAGTAGGCAACATGATAAATCATGTCACAACCACCTCCATTCCTATGGTCTAGTAGATATAACCATCCTAGAGAAACCAGAATACGTGAAATCCTAACTTGAAACTTTAGATGAGAAGGGAAAACAACGTTACACTTCCTTACCAGAAAAGGGTGGGTGGGTGGGGAAAGAAGAAAAAGAACAGAATTCCTACTCTCACGTTTCCTTTTTCCTATATAGCTACAAAATAGTTTCTAGACTCAACTGCGACCAGTAAAAAGGGATCCTACAGGCAGACAGGCTCTGATACCATTTGTCGCACCCGGACTTCTGGAGGATACTCGCCGTTCCGTTGAACAGCAGTAGATTGGATTACGGGGCTTACCGGCACCCGCGTCCTCTTACGAGTAGGCCAACACACGTATGTGTGACAACCAACCCCTATCTGTTCAGCGTCGACGTAAACTATCCCGTAGAAATCAGGATACTTCCATTGACGTACTTCAAACATACACACATGGTACGTCAACGGCATTGGAACAAGTGATATCACAACAGATCTCTACGACACAAAAGATTGAAATAAGTTGCAAATAGCTCTCATTAGAGCAGAGATAGCAAATACAATCATCCAGAGGACACATGTCCCAACAATACATCATTACATCACAGCGGAAGCATTCAACATGTCTGAGTACAGACAAGAACCAAATAGGCCTAAGAGGCCGGAAACGAACAGACGGAGCCCATCCACGAAGTCTCGGATCCTGCCCGGGTCCGCTATCTACTCGTCAGCAGTCTCGTCATACTCCACGTAGTAGCCACCATGTAGATCCTCGGTAACGTAGGTCTGCGGAAACCACAGCCCCAAAGGGGTCAGTACATAAACGTACTGGCAAGCAATACTCACAGTTCACCAAAGTGTAACCCGTCAACACCAAGCACAGATGCCTTGGGTTCAACGGAAGAGAGGGGATATAAAATGTGCTGCAACTGGCTGCGCTAACCAACTACAGAGATCCTACCACTTCCAACTAACAGAAAGGGGATAAGATCGAGTATTGTAACCAACTGAAAGATAACTTCAAACAAACCCATCCTGGATCTCGCCCCTTATCCAAAGAAGCAATCCGAGGATAACTCACGCAGTTGTATTAAAGATGAATCAAATTATTGTGTCATCAACCTATTACTAGTCAAGTTATTAATCATGGGGTGTAACAGGTTTGATCATTATGTTTAAGTTGTCCTGAGTACTTGTTAGCCAGTACTTTCACCAAGTAATCCATAACCGCGGAAAACACGGCTTCTCGAGAAGATTATCCCTGCAGGGTTGCACCAATTTGGCCGTACACGCATGAATAACCCGCCAGATGGAAAGGCCCTTCCACCAAGCGGGGCACTCAACACAACTCGACTCTTATTCGCATCAAGCCCAAAGAACCTTGGGTGCACGGCTAATCGAGCCCAGAAGAAAATGGACCCTCATAGCACTCTAAGAACGTGTCCCCCTATATGCCGACTACAAAGGTTCCACCCTGGCCTGGGCTCGCAAAAACATGCATGCGGCAAATGGAAAACACGAACTAAATGAGGCGATTTGGACGAGATGCGAATCGAATCAAATTGAGGGGGCGCCCATACTCGCTTCCCACATGCGGTTAGTGCGCTCATCATGGATCAGTAGACAAGACCCTTTTCCTATTAGGGTCGACACTAGCAGGCCTCAAAACCACACAGGGCCTCCTGCCGGTGCCTTATCATCAAATTATTATTTAACAATAACATTAGCATGATTGATTGATTAAACATCGAGCCCCCAGAACATAATGAAGTAGTAACAGAAAGTAACGGGTAACAGACTCGAGCAAAACAACCTAAGCATGCTAGTAAGACACGGGCACAAGCAATGGTTATAGGTGTGGAGGTGAGGCAATATCAGGGTTAAAGGATTCATGTGATAGGTTCGTAACAGAAACAACTACTACTAAGGCTAGCAGAAAAGAACAACGGAAAGTATCGGTAACCAATGTTGAAAGGAACACAGTGGTTCATGTGAGTGATAACTTGCCTGCAAAACCCAGTAGCCTGGTACTGAGCTAAATCCTTAGAAGGGGTGTCGTAAGTATCGTCGGTCTCAACGTCGTCGTTTGTCCGGGAAGAAGCAAACAAACAATGCAGAAAAGGTAGACAATCAATAACATGGCATAGTGCACAATCATGGGATGATGCATGTCAAGTTAATAGATGCATCAAAATAAACTACTTGACAAGATAACACAATTTAATTGGACCCATATCCAATTGGATTGCATATGGAAAAGATCCATTGAAATAAGTGGAAACAAATGGTTTACAATTAATTATTATGTGAGAGTTGTTAGCAGGATGCATGCATGATGATAACAACAAAATAACAACAAATAACAATGATAGATGCAAGTGAAAAAGGATTGGAACAAGTTTTGGAAATCATTGATTAAGTTTGGAAAGTTTGGTTACTTAAAACATGTCACACAAGTAATTGTTGTTTTCAACAAGTTAAAGTGTTCAAAACAAATAACAAAGTTTATATTTGAAAAGAACATCAAATTTTAGTTGGATTACATGTTTCAAATATTGAAATTTGGATTAGGATGAATTTATTATGAATTAAACAATATTAAACAAGTTTTAATTTGGAGTTAATTCAAATAGGAATATTAATTGGATTTTAATTGTTCAAAATATTAATTAGAGTTCATATTTGGAAAGGTTAGGTTTTTCTGGTTTGAAAACATATTTTTACATGTTTAGAAAATAATTAAATTTGCGCAAGTTATGATTTTAGCAATTTTAATTGAATTAAACAAGATTTAAATTATTTAGGCAATTTTAATTATTCAAAACAGGAAACAAAAATTATATTTGGAAAGGTGAGTTGAAATGGTATGGAAAACATATTTTATTTGCATTTATTGGAATTACAATGAATTAGTTATTGATTTTAGAAATTAGCATTTGAAATATTCAAGTTTGAATTTTAAATGCATTTGGAAATGTCAAAACAGTACACAAATAGATTATTTGGAAAGATTATGAAATTTGGAACAGAAAACATATAAGACTTTTATCTATTGGATTTATGGATTAAAAGTTATTAAAGGTTGAAGTTTTAGTGTTAAATCTGTTATTTAAATTGATTTTGGAATTACAGAAATTTGCGCAGAAACGTTTGGTACCTAGCTGCAAACTACACACAGCCACTGTCCAGTGGACCCCTGGCCAGCGTGGCGCGCGCGCGCACGCGTGGCAGAGGGAGTCGCTGACTGGTGGGCCTCCTGCGCGTGGGGGAAAAATCCCACAAAAAGTTGCGCGCTGCGGGCTCGAACCCACGCCCTCGCTGGCGCGCGCAAGGGGCTGAGCCACTGCGCTGTTGCGCTGCGTTTGACAGATACAGAGACGAACACAGTTTGAGGTTCAGATCCGTGCAAAGACTGAATTTAACTGACGAGCAAAACCTTGCTCGACTGACAGAACAAGGAGGCTCGCCGGCGTTTGATCTGCACGGCCGTGTTCGCGATTGGATGCGCTGCTGCTGTGTTGGGGTGCAAGGGTGGTGCGCGGAGGCTTGCGAGTGCAAGCATGGACAGAGAGAGATGAGGGTGATGATCACCTCGAGTGACAGTAGAGGAAGCAGGCGCGGGGCAGAACGGCGGCGACGAACGGCGTGGACGGCGGCGGCGTTCCGAGGCGGCTACGGCACGGCGGCGGTGTCGCGGGGGTCGAGGGATGCCCGGTTGCTCCATTCCCGGTGTCAACCCGAGGGTATCTAGGACCTACCGGCGGCGATCGGCTCCGGTTCAGAGAGAGTGGATATGGGGTGAGATACAGAGAGGAGGGCCATGGCAGAGAGGGAGGATGGCGTCGCGGCGGTGGTAGGGAAAGAGGGGGGTGGAGCTAGGGTTAGGGATCGGGGCTCGATGGAGTAGGGTTAAGTAGAGGGGGTAGGGGCGTATCGGCCGTCGGGGCATGACCGCTGCATCCGTGGCATGCTTGGATGCAGTGCCGTACTGCAGGAAGAAGAAAGGGGTGGGATGAGCGAACCGGTACGGGCCAGGAAGGAGAAGGTAATTGGGCTGGGCTGCTCCCTCTGCTGCGCGCTTTGCTTTTTAATATTTCTGTTTCTTTTTTTTTTTTTTTGCTGAAACCAAAAATGGAAGAAAAGAAGGCTTTTGGGGTTAGGAAAAATCCTATAAAATTAGTGTGAGTTTATTATGTCAATTTCAAACAGTTGATAAGTTTGGATTTCAAAAAGGTTTAAATTGTGGTGCTGTTTGGAAAATAAACCAATTTAGATGAGTTTTGAATATTTGGAATGATTAATAAAATAAACCTTTTAATAAGGTGACCCAAAAGATTCAATTGGGTACAAGGATTAAAAGAAAGTTTTGGTTATTATTTTTATAATTTCAAATTGGGTTCTGTTTTGAATGTTTTGGTTTGAATTTGAGCAATTTAGAAATTAATAGATAAATATTGAAAACAAGGATTTTAATAGGGGAACCCTATTGACTAAAGTGATTAAATTAGTTGATTGGCTTGGAGATTTGTTATAAACTCAAGTTGATTGATGTTTTGAAGATTTGATTTGAATTGAAGGTGATTTAATTAATTGATTGAATTAATTGTTTGGTTTAAAGCAACAATTTAAGAAGTGATCATTATGGAATAAAAGGAAAACAATTTGGTTGTTTTCATTTGTGATTTTTTTTCCAAAAGTTGTAACAGAACAAGTATGAAAACAAAGCAGTTGAAATTGTTTGATTTTCATTGTGAAAACAAAGAATAACAGATGCAAAACAAAAGAAACAAATGCAACAAGGGAAATAAACATGATGCCATGATGCAATACTTTAATAAACAAGAAATCAAACATTCTAAATGGTAGGTTTTCATACTTGGGCTGTTACAAGGTATTAATGACACATCATGTGGGTTATCATAATACAGTAACGATAAAGAAGAAACTTACTGGTTAACAAGACAAAACAAAGGTATAGTCAAAATAGAGATTGTTGCACGACAATACTGAAATCCATAGTCTCGGGTCAGTTCGGTATCGTGAGTAATGGGAGAATTGTATAATGACCAACAGGCTTAGCAGTTTATTCTTTAGTATGTGGATTCAATAAGGGCATCCACGGCCCCGCTATTGGTTATTGGAAAAGAAAGAGTTTCCAGTTTCATGTCCACACACTATCGAACCTATAGGGGAAATACACTTAAGTTAGGGCTAATTTATGTGTATATTGGTAGGTCCTGATCCACAAGGAGTATAATCGAAACGGGGTTTATGCGTGATAGATATATTTTATATATCGAAGAGAATTTGTATTGAGGGTATTGGATTCCCAGAGTAATAAAAACAGTTTCTATTACTACCAGAATTTATTTCGGAGTTGTTATAAGAGAGAAATTGAGGCTTCACGCTTTACGGAGAAAGTGCAGGGGGTGTGAGATGTCCTGGGATGTCAGGATATTTTTTTTTGATATTGTTATATAAGTTCGATGATTTTATCTATAGGGGTCACAGGGTCCCGGAGGATTTTCCATATAGGGGGTGAGTGTTGGATATATACCGAATAGGGTATATACGGCATTGTCCTAAAGAGCCGGATTACCGGGGTGGCCTGATTGGTAATGTTTTATAGTCCATTAGGCGGCCCAGTAAACTGACGCGCAGAAGCCGGATTCTAGAAGAACCCGGACCACGACCCAAAGTGGTGAGGCTTGGAGTAGAAGGCGGATTCTTGCTTTCCAAGTTAGATACTTTCCGTAGTCTTCTAGGTTTCCTTTCTGTAAGACCTAACCCAGCTATTATATAAAGCTGGACGGGAGAGAAGAAAGAGATAGGCAATTAGCTAGAAGCCTACTCGACGAGAAGTTGATCCTCGCCGAGTTAGCAAAACCCTACTCACATTGTACTTTGTATACTTCAGGCTTCAGCCCTAATTTAGTGAGATTGCAGGAGTAGGAACGCTGCCTAGTTGCAACGTACCGAACCTGGGTAAAATTGGTGTTCCTGGTTATTGTGCTACCATGTCCCCCCACGTCTTTACCCGTAGGATCATGGCACCCCCGTTTATGAACTTTACTATGATGTCTCGACAGTTGGCGCCCACCGTGGGGCTGGCAACGTCAGGCCTTAAGTTTCGATCGGTGATACTCGGCGGAATCAGCAGTACCATAACTGTCGGAGCTTGGAATTCGACAATGACGTTGGGCGCTTCCTCGACAATGGATCGTAAATGCCAGCACGGAATCATCTGATAAGTGCCTGCGTTTTACCAATTGGATCTGGAAATATCTTTATCGGATTAACTGCAGAAGCAATGGGATTCTGTGGTGGAAGTAAATTTATCCCACCCGCCCTATACCCAGTCGAAGAAAACTATGATATCGGATTTTGCTCACATCGCCAAAACCCTAAATTCGCTGCCTCTTCGGAGATGCCTGCAATCAAATCTCACTTCACTGGCATGGTGCAATCCGAGGTCACTGGAAACACGGAAGTAAGTAATCCCGTGGAAGAAGCAGAAAACAACAATCCCACAAAGCCAGTGGAAGATCCGACACCTGCCAATGAAACGGTGAATTAGGAAGCCGACTCTGTACTAGCTGCCATAGAGGCAAGATTAGAGTCAGAACCTAGATTTGAAGACATAGATTCAGAAGATGAAGATGAGACGCTTTCGAAAGAAAGGTTAAATCTACGACTGGGGGCTTCCATGAAGTACTTATGGCAAAACCGACTGAAAACTCGGATGCCGCAGACGATGAAGACCCCCAAACACCTACACCAGATGAGGAAAGAGAGGATGGCAAAACCAGCCCTATCTATCCCGATGTCAAGGAATTGACAGAAGAAGAACCTGGTAAAAAACCTCCCTCTTCCAAGAAGAAAAAGAAGACTGCCAAGAAACTTCAGTACAAACTCCAGAAGAAAAAGTTGGCAGATAATGCTAACCTGGAAGCCGGAGGAGCAAGCAGGGTCACACCTGTGGAGAAGAAAAAGAAAGAAATCCATGTCCCTGAATTGTTCGAGCATGACGAGATCAATTTGATCCAAACCCCGGTCGGACCTTATGAACCACCGGAAGTGCTGGAAGCCAGAAGGCAAGCCATTATGCGGCAACAACAACAACTATTCCGATCGCAAGAAAATCTCCTCAAAGCACAAGATACTGTAAAAGCAAAGCAAGAAGAAATTGAAGAATTCGAAAGACAGAATATGTCCAGGATAAAACACACGAGATTACCTGGAATCGCAAGGCCAGATGTACTGCCAGCAAAGGAACGGTTCCAAAACCCTTCCTGGCAACGACAGGTTGACGACGTAACGCTAAGGGCGAACACATCTATAAGACCGTAGCTAAAAACGCAGAAGCCGCGTAATGATGATCTGTACTCCAAAGAAGAAAAGCTGCAAGGAGTGTATGCTTTCCTGGGTAAAGCACTGGAACAGCAGCAGCGAAGCCAGGCAAGATCAGGGAAGTTGCATGACGACTTGGCCCTATGCAAAACCGCCACTTGCACCGCTGGAGCACCTGGACCCGGAGAACCTGGAGATTCAGGCGATTCTAAGGACAAAAAGGGAGATCCTAAGAAGGACAAGAAAATACCGGACAATAGGGATGAAGCGTCCAGAACGGGATCCCATATGTCGAAAGGCGGAAATATACCCCGCGATCATAAATACCGGGAGGAACAAAACCGGAAAGACGGAAAAATGATGCCGCCTCTGAGATGCCCTGCTGAAAAAGCCGGAAGACATGAAAATCCTCACAGGCGTGAAAGGTCCCGTACTCCTCCTAGGAATAAGGAAAGGCCAAGGAGTAGAACTCCGCCTCAGTCCAAAGGACACGACAACAGACGAAACAGGGATAATACTGGAAGAGCGCATTCGCGCAACAATGAGCCAGAAAGGAGCAGATCCCCTTCTGTCCATTCAGCTGGCAGATATTCCGCACACGCCGATAAGGCAGAAAGAGATGATCTATACTTTGGACCTAAGTGTTTCACTGACAGGATCCGAAGAATAACTCTACATTCTGGCTTTGCCAAGGTTGGTACAACTTACCAAAAGTATACCGGAAGTACAAACCCGGATACATGGCTTTCAGATTACTATACTGCCGTTCAGATCAACAAGGGAACAGACCTGGAAGCAGTAAAATTCCTCCCCCTAATGTTGCTGGATGGAGCCAAAGATTGGATTAACGGGCTTTCCGTCAAGAACAATGGATAGCTGGGATGATATGGCTAGAGTATTCGCTCAGCACTTCCGGGGTACGTACAAACGCCCTAAGAGCATCAACCAGCTAAATCGCCGCGTCCAATTTGAAGATGAGTCGTATGTCGACTTTATATCAAGATGGACAGCAATGAAAAACAGCTGCTCTAGAGTAAGTGATGTACAAGCAATGCATGCTTTCGTCAATGGATTAAAACCCGACCTCGTACCGTTTATGGTTGGTTCAAAGGAGCACAAAGATCTCGGATCTATGCTTACTACCGCCAATGAACACGCAGCGGCCGAAGATGACATCAGAGCGAGAGGTGGAAATATTGATGCTTTGGTCTAGGCCAAAAAGACGCCTCCTTCTGAAAAGAAGACCACTCTAGAAGCACAGACAAAATGCGAAGAAGTAAATTTAACCTTTGTAAAGGATACTGGCGGCATATGGACAGGAAGAAGCACATAACCTATCTCCTATTCTAAGAAAGAGTAGGAAAAAATTAAGTCGGAAAATTGTGTCCACCATTAGCAATTTGGGAAGCCTACCCATACAAATGCGCAGTGTCACCTCAATAAGCATATGAAGGGCACTGCAGGATCCGGGAATAAAGGAAAGAACTTCAAGAGGAAATTCTCTAAGCAAAAGCCAGAAGCTGAAAAAAAAGACAGTGAATCGGACACTGATGAAAAAATTCAAGAATAGCAGTGAAAAGGCGAACCAAAATTCCCGAGAGTTGATGAAGAATGCAATTTAACTTTCCTGGCAGCTCCCTCAGCAAAGCAGGCAAAGCGAACACTTCGAGAAATAAACGCGGTTGTCCCACCAACACCCAAATTTTTGAAGTATTCCAATACGCCAATTACCTGGGATCAGTCAGATCATCCCGGAAATATCCCAGAACCCGGCACACAAGCTCTAATTGTAAGCCCTATTGTTCAAAACACTAGGCTAAAAAGATTGCTGATGGATGGAGGATCTAGTATCAATATTATGTACCTAGATGTAACCTTCGGAGAAAGAGAACATTTCCGACAGGAAAAATCTCATTCGAGGTGGTGCCGTTCAAAAGTGTATACCATGCAATACTCGGACGTCCAGCTTTCGCCAAATTCATGGCAAGATCATGTTATATTTATAACAAGTTGAAGATGCCATGGCCAAAAGGAGGAGTAATCACCATATCGGGAGACTTCAAATTGGCGAACGAGCTAGAAAAAGGAAACACCCTTTGCGCCGAAAAAGTAATAGCAAAGGAAGAATTGAAAGAGTTGGCAAAGGAAGTATCGCCGATGGAAATGCCGGCAGGAAAAGAAAGCCGGAAGCCGGCAGATAGCTTCAAAGCTTCCGAGAATACAAGACAGGTTATCCTAGATACCAAAGATCCGACAAAAAATGTTGTAGTAGGGACAGGGATGACTGACAAATAGGAAAGCACGCTCATCAAGTTACTCCGTAAGAACTGGGATATTTTGCCTGGTGTCCTGCGGATATGCCAGGTGTAACCAGGGAGCTTGCTAAGCATCAACTCAAAGTGATTCCAGGATCTAAACCCGTCAAACAAGGTCTCCGTCCATTTGACGGAAGAAGACGGAAGGCTATTGGCAAGGAAATCATCCGGCTTTTAGCAGCTGATTTTATCCGGAAGTTATACATACTGACTGGTCTGCGAACCCAGTATTAGTCCCGAAGAAAGATAGTACTGTTCTTAGGATGTGTATAGATTACACCGGCCTGAACAAACTGTATCCAAAAGATAGGTTCGCATTAACGCGAATAGATCAAATAATAGATGACACTGCTGGCTCTGAGCTTTTATGCTTTTTGGATGCTTATTCCGGGTACCATCAAATACGTATGTGGGAAGAGGATCAAATAAAAAGTTTCTTCATAACCCCGTGTGGAACATACTATTATATAACCATGCCTTTTGGCCTGAAGACCGCATGTGCAACTTACCAGCGTTGCATGCAAAGTTGTTTGCATAGTCAGATTGACAAAAATGTTCACGTTTACGTGGACGACATTGCCGTCGTTTCCAAGGAAAAATATACACTCCTTGAAGACCAACGAGAAACCTTCGACAATTTGCGCACTTACAAAATGAAATTTAATCCATTAAAGTGCGTATTCGGGGTTCCTTCCGGAAAGCTTCTGGGATTTATCGTTTCTCACAGAGGAATAGAAGTAAACCCGGAAAATATTAAGGCAATCTTGAACATCACAAAACCTACGTGTGTAAAGGATGTACAAAGATTAACGGGTTCTACGGCTGCAGTCAGAAGGTTTATAAGCCGGCTAGGAGATAAAGCTCTGCCATTATACAAATTGTTGAAGAAATCCGACAAATTTCAGTGGACAGAAGAGGCGGACAAAGCATTAACCCAGCTGAAAGAAACCTTGATGAAAGCATCGATTTTGGCATCGCCAAAAGACGAAGAACCTATGTTGTTGTATCTTACAACAACAAACAGGGTTATTAGCGATGTGATAATTGTGGAAAGGTGGAAAGAAGAACAAAGTATATCGGATCAGCATCCAGTATACTATGTTAGCGAAGTTTTCTCCGAGTCAAAACAAAGGTACCCACATTATCAAAAGCTGGCATATGGCGTGTTTTTCGCATCTAGAAAACTCCGCCATTATTTCCAAGGACACTCCCTAAAAGTGGTAAGCAACGCGCCACTAGGGGATATCATTAACAATGTGGACGCAACAGGCCGAGTAGCCAAATGGGGCATTGAGCTAGCTGCGTTCGAAATTAACTACCAACCCCGGACGACAATTAAATCCCAGGTGTTGGTAGTTTTTGTCGCTGATTGGACAGAAGCAATGGAGAACACACCAATGCCGGAGTCGGAATACTGGATCATGCACTTTGATGGATCCAAGATGAAAGAAGGCGATGGAGCTGGTGTAGTGCTAAAATCTCCAAAAGGTGACATTATGGAGTATGTATTATAGATACACTTCAATGCCAGTAACAACGTGGCAGAATACGAAGAATTGCTTCATGGCTTGCATATTGACAAAAGAAATATGTGTCAAACGCATACTGTGCTATGGTGACTCAAATTTGGTACAACATCAGCTAAACCAAACATGGGACGCCAAAAGCCCCATCATGGCCGAATATCAGAGAACGGTGGACGAGTTTGCCATTTGCTTCCTTGGATTTGAAGTACTTTACATCAAAAGGAAGAAAATTGGAACGCGGATGCATTAGCCCGCATGGGGTCGGAAAGAGTGAGAACCCTACCACCTGGTGTGTTTGTCCAACATTTGCGCGAACCATCGATCAAAGGTGGACATATTGATTATCCTATCATTGCCGAGTCAATTGAAGTTTTTCTCGTTAACCCGGATTGTACAATTCCATATTTAAACCTCTTAGTTGATCAGAAGTTCCCGGATGGAGCAGACGAGGTCTTGCAAAGGCAGATACAGCTCCGATGCAAAGGATACACGGTAATTAATGATTGCCTGTATAAGCGCAGCACTATCGGAATTTTTTAGCGATGTATTTCGCCAGACGAAGGACGAGAAATTTTGCAAGAAATCCATGCAGGAGATTGTGGACACCATGCTCAATAAATAAGCATAGTCAAAAAGCATTCCGTGCAGGATTTTTCTGGCTGACAGCCAAGACAGATGCCGAACACATAGTAAACACATGTGTCGAATGCCAGTATTACGCCAAGCAGACGAATATGCCAGCTCAAGCACTCAAAACTATCCCTATAACATGGCCATTCGCGGTCTGGGGGCTAGATATGATGGGACCATTCAAAACTGCAAGAGGCGGACTTACACATTGTAACATCCCTGATTTTTGGAAAGTCCAAAAATCACTAAAAATTGATACTTTTTGTTTTCATGTTATGCAAGTCACCAAAAACCAATGAGATGAAAGAAATAAAAGGAAAGAATATATAACTCAATGAAAATTGAAATTGAGAATCCATTATAACTCTATTCCATAAACCCTAAATCCTATTTCTATAATAAAATATGTCCCCTCATGTGAATAAAATATTTTCATAGGAAACATCTTTGTCAAACATTGTTTTCAACTCAACTGCCATTTTGGGAATGATTACGATAATTAAAAACCAGATAGTTACTATCTCTAAATATTTTCTCCTTGTCTCCAAGAAATTATGTCACTATTATTATTAACCTCAAATGGATAAAAGTTGGTTATTTGTTTTCCAAGTATTATGTTAATCAACAAAACAACAAGGTGTTATATATATTTTTGAGTTATGAAAACAAGTAAAAGTACCTTGGAAGAATAATGTTTTCAATTGGGAAAACAACATATTCATTTGAGAAAACCCCATTATTTTTATTAAACCCCAATTAAAATAAATAATGAAGTGACTATTCATGTTTTCATCATATTTTAAAATTATAAAAATATGAAAAAACTTTGAAATGGTTTTGGAAAATAGTATTTGATCTTTATAAAGCCAAAGAAATGTTATCAACTTCATTTTCTATTCTATTTGACATTTTCCCATTTATTTGGAATAATAAGGCAATTATGAATTCAATTGAATTTGTAATATGAAAAATTCAAAAAGATGAAAACACCAAAAAAGTGGTACTGTTAGAAAGTATTTGAAATAATATGAATTTAGAATTTTGTTTCATATTAATTGGATTAATTAAACAGAAGAAAAAAAATAAGGAAACAGAAAAAAAATTGCTTACGTCAGCGATGATGTCATCATCGTCTTCAAGACAGAGAAACTGCCATGGCTGTTTCAACCCGAGATTTCGCGCCTTGATTGCGCGCACTCATGGCCATAAAATCCTACCGTGAACGTCTCCCTTTAAAGCCTCCACTCTCCTCTCCTTTTCCCCTCTCTCCGTTCCCTGCAATACTCCCCGAGAGTAGAGCAATTCGTCGCCGGAGTTTCTTCTGGCCGCCGTCGTTCGTCGTTGTGTCCGGCCGCAGTAGCCCGTCCCCTCCGTCCCTTTTTGCTCCATTCGATTCCTAGTAACCGTGCGCATCTCACCGCGGAGTTTTTCGCATTTTTGTGTACAGGAAATCAACGCCGCCGAGCACGACTGCGTCTCGCCGGAGTCGTGAACCCCTCCGTCCGCCTGGCGCCAGTGCTCCCGGAAGCGAGCAACCGAGCCGTGGCCACCCGCGAGTCCGTCGTGATGCGCGGATCCCCGTGGTGCCATCCCCGTGCCCCGAGCACCACGGGAACGTCGCCGACGTCCACCACCGTGCCGCAGCGCCGCCGCCCCGCCATTCTCCGGCGATCCCAAGCCCTAAGCGCCGGTGAGCCCCCTCCTGTCTTTTCTCGTCCTTTAGATCTAGATCGGACGGTTGATTTTGAATCCGAAGAGGTACGCAATCCAGGCCGCGAGATCTTGATCCAACGACGCTGATGAAATCACTTATCCACGTCACCCTTGCCAAGTCAGCGGCCACGTAGCATCCCAGTCAGCACCTCAAGACAATTAGATCCAGCCACGTGTACCTGGCTAGTTTTCTGTTTTTCTCCCGAATAGAAAAATTAGCAGTTTTGCAGAAAAGCCCCCAGAAACTAAAATCATCATAACTTTTGATCCATAAGCCCAAATTTAGCAATATTGGACTTATTGAAAAGCTCTTGACATCTAGAAACTTTGGGCACTGGACAAATTCAAATTTGACAAACTTAAATTTGTTCAAATTCAAATATGCTTGTTTGATGAAATTTGGCATAATTCAAATTCTACAAATCCAAAAATTGCAAATAAAATATATTTGGAAACCTTAGAATGTTTACTTTCATATCCTCTGTCCCAAGATAATATTTGAACAAATTAAAATTGAATTTAGAATTAAGTTGTCTATTTGAGTATTTTTGACATAGATTAATTTCTATAAATATTTTCAATACAGTTCCTTTTGCAAAATTGCTCCATTTGATAACCTTGAACCAGAAACAAACTTGCCCAACCATTTTGGACATCCTTGGAACATGGCCATGTGTTTTGACCAAAAACCCAACCTAGTGATTCATCCATCTTTACCGTGTCTTAGAAATTGTTTTCAACTATTATTCCTTGATGTTATGTCTATTTGAAACCAAGGCTAAGTCCTTAGTGAAGTTTCAACTTATACTTAGCCAAAAAATGAACCTAAAAACACTAGTATAAATGTTTCCATCAACTTCTTGTCTCCCCATGCTTGCTTCAAGATTCCACCAAGTTGGGATTTGTGAGAAACATGAAGTGCAATGGAGGACTTAACCATCTAGAGATTTTTCAACATGAAGATAGAAGACCAATGAAGGACTTAGCAAATAAAACAAACTTCAGAATCATCTCCAAGAAGTGGAAGCACTTAGAAGACTAACCCTCTTTCCCTCTAAGTCTTTTCCCTTCCCTTTTCTATTCTTCCCCTTTCAACTTGATGGAAAAATGAAGAGAAACAAGGAAGATCATTGAAGAAATGACTTAGGATCCACAACAATATGAAGCATACCCCATCAAGTTCAAGTACATGAAGAAATGAAGAAGAAGACTCACCTCTCCCATTCTATCCTCTTGTCTCATTTCCCCTCTATTTTGACTTAGTGATATTTTCACATTTGTTAAATAAAACACTTAGTTGTGACCACACCACTTGGGAAACAACTAGTGAGAAAACCATGAAGACTATCAAGACTAAGAGAAGCACCACACCAAGGAAGGAAACAACTTAGATGGCATGATGATGATCTTCAACAAGGAAATCACATGAGGTCTAGAAGCAATCCATACAAGTTGAAGAATAACAAGTTATTTTTTGTCCAACCATTGGCCCAAATGGAAAACCCAAGACTTAGTAATATTTTCCCTTTGATGTTGTAGTTAGTAGAGCTACCCTAACCACAATGGAAAATACTAACATAGTCACTCAAATATTTTTGAAGGTGAATATGACCAAGTGTTTGCATGTATTACTTTAGTTAAAGAAGTAATATGTTTATTCTTAGTGAAATCTTGGAACTTCCTCGACAAGTATGGTTATAATAAAGTTAGATCACATCAAACTCAACCTAGTCCTTCCCAAGTAAAACCTTGGAAACTCCTTAGAATGTATTGAATCATTATAGAATGAATCTTTCAAAACTCAAACCTTGACCTTGTCCTAGACAACTTGGTTACATCCCTTTTTCCATTATTGTTGCTTTGTATGTTTCTTCACTTGTATGATTGTTTGGTAGAATGTTTGTTTATTTTGTTATTGTGTTTTCAATGAATAGATTGTACGGAGAGCAACGATCTTTTGTGAAGAGAGTGTGAATTCTTCACCAACTTCAACAAGGCAAGTAACACATCATCAACTACCCATTATTTTCTATATGCATTAGTTGATTTTTGAGTAGTATGCATTGATAGGAAATTTTTACTAAGTTATATTATGCTATGCTATTATCCTAGTAGTGTGTAGCCATCTATTTTATCCTTGTCATTTATAGCCTTAGAACTTGATAGATGCTATGCAATGAGACAAATGATTTTTTTTACTTGATGTTGTGGAAAAATTCTAAGTAACACCTTAATGAATGACCTGGATGGATTTGGTTGTTTGGCTGATGAGAGTTGAGTGTCTCCCCGAGGGGTTGTTCACTGGAGGAATGCCACCCAGGAACAAAGTGATTATGATGTTCCCCAAGTTTAGATTGCTTCCAGTGCAGCCTTTATTCATATGGGCTCTGTCTTGATCAACTAAGTTGTGAGGGTTCAGCCTGGGCTTGACAAGCAGATGTAGCATAATTATAGGTGGAACGGGTCTTGCCATTGGGTTGGATTCTTGCTTCTGAAAGATCTCGTCTCGATTCTTCTCCTTTCCTTAATGCACTCAGGGTGTATAGGATGTTTGGGTTGAATTGGGTCTGAAGGTGAAAGTGCACAAGCTCTGCAGAGTCAACAAACTAAGATCTTAGCCGTGTCCCCGGTTATGGACAACTATGAGCAGCTGGACAAGGAAGGACGGAAGAATCACATCACCATTTTCAATAAGTAAAATTTTGACCAAGTGAACAATATTTGTGGTGCTTGGATCTTAATCCAATGTTGCCACCCTTTTGAAAAGAAAAGTTTGTTTTACAAAAGTGATAGGAGAAAACTGGCTTTATGCAAAACTTAGCCAAAACTCCACTCAGCCAAATAAGCATGTAGGATTAGTCTTGCCATTTATATCCACCATAGTGTTACTTGCCAATACATTAAATTGTATTGACTCCCTTGTGGCTGCATATTCCATATTGCAGATATTTCTGAAGACGAGTGAGGATTTCGTTTAGGATCTCGAGACTATCGCCAACATGTTTTTCCTGTGGCACATGAATACGATGGGCTCAATGTTGTTCTATGTTTTCCGCTGTAATACTTTGTTTTCTGCTAGTTTTCTAAGACTATGCAAGTTGTAATACTATTTTGTAAAGACTGGATCATGCGATGTAATAGAATTTGATGCATTTGCATGATATTTCATTTTGTACTGTGGTGCTAGCAATTGATCCAGGGACTAGCACAATAACACAGGTGTCCTTACATTATTTAAATGTGGGAACGCTACACACATATACTCGGTGCAGTGGATAAATACACCAAGTGGGTGGAGGCAAAGCCCATCAAGAAACTTGACGGTGTGACTACCAGAAACTTCATCATTGACGTAGTCATGAGATACGGCGTTCCACACAGTATAATCACCGACAATGGGACAAATTTCTCTATTGGAGAGTTGGCAAAATATTGTCGACAAACGGGAATACGCCTAGATCTTGCATCTGTGGGTCACCTACAATCCAATGGGAAGGTTGAAAGAATGAATAGCTCAATCCTGCAAGGAATACGCCCAATACTCGAATCTCCTCTTCATAGAGCAGCTGGAGCATGGGTAGAAGAATTACCTTCCGTGCTTTGGAGTATTCGAATGACGCCAAATAGATCAACAGGGCAAACCCCGTTTTTCTTGGTTTATGGCACAGAAGCAATGCTTCCAACGGACATGCTCCATGATAGCCCAAGAGTGCAGGCTTACGACGACTTGGATGCCGAATGTGCACGACAGGATGCCGTCGATCTTTTAGAAGAAGAACAATACCTTGTGCTTCAAAGATCCGCCATTTATCAGCAAGGATTGAGACGCTACCATAGTCGGAAAATCAGGCATCGATCTTTCAAAGAAGGTGACCTAGTGCTAAGATTGGTGCAAGAAAGGAAGCACAAGTTAGCCCCGGTCTGGGAGGGACCATTTTTCATTAGCAAGGCTATGAAAAATGGATCTTATTATCTTGTAGATATTCGAGACACGGAAGATGATCCCAAGCGTCCGAATCACAAAAGAAAGAGGAAGATAGATGTTGAGCTAGGAGAGACAAAAAGGCCCTGGAGCATCCGGCAATTACGTCCCTTCTACACTTAGTTCAATTTCTATGTAAACATCTTTGAGATCATGAAATAAAGTTGTCGGAATTCATGCATTATTGTTTTATCTATTTTCATACAAACCATCTTCCTTATCTATTTCCCAATGATCTTTCAAAATACTCAATGTTAACCCGAATTGTGTCTGCGTGCTCGGAGTTATAAAACTGAATGTTAATCAGCCTAAGAAGACTTAAGGAAACCCAGATTGTGCCTGCGTGCATCAGTTTCATACTTTTTTTTTTCAAAATTCCTTACTTTTTTCTCTAAGTATTATCTGATTGTTTTTATGTTGGGTCACTGGAACTAGTCAGTAAAAATGCCTTTAGTATGATCCATGTTTCAGAGTTTTGACTGATTGGTTATACCCAGTCACTTGGCATGAAGATTGTGTACTATCGAGCCATTTCAAACACTAAGGACAGTTAAGGCATATAAACCAGAGAACTTAGAAGATCAAGGAGTAAAAACCCGGAAAACTTGCAAATACTTCATAATTTAACTGCAAAAGCGGAGTACTTGTTTATACAAAAGAATAGATACCATTACAATAAGTGTTACATTGTAAGATCAATAATGCTTCTATTTTCCTATTTTCTACCCAGGACCAAGCAGCTTCTTCAGGCATCCGAGTCATTGTCTTCGCTGGTGGATTCTTCGGGAGTTGTCGGGATTTCCTCCTCGGGGTAGAAGGTGGAGATGTTCACCACATTGGCGATCTTTGTGGCGTGACCTTTCATTTCATCAAAGATGCTGGTCCGCTGAGCATTCGTGTATCCTTGTGGGATGCCGGACGCCACGCGCCAAGATTTGGCAGTGGGGTAATGCATACGCATGAGCCCAAGGGCCATGTGTGCACCACCACGAGCTGTGGAGCGGAGCCAGGACTCCTTGCGGTTCGCCACCTCCACGATAGACTCAGGATGTTTGCTGACTTTCGAGAACTCCCCAGATTTCTCGGGAATTACTTATTAATAAGTAGCATCCCCGCAGCCTTGAGCACGATGAAGATTTTCCCGAAAGCCCGGATTCTCTCAATCCGGGTAAGCTGGGGGCTACCTTCTGTTTCAATCAACAGACAAATGTTAGGAAAAACAGAAGAAGAGGAAACAAGGAAAAATCCGGTAAAAGTGACAAAACTTACCGAAAATCCGATCCATCTCGGTGCCTTCTTCCAGGCGCTGGTTCAAGGCATTCTCCAGGCCCCTGATTGTAGCCTTGTCTTTCTCGGCCTGGCTGGAGGCCTTAGACTCGGAAATGCCAACAGCTAGTTGGCTGGCCTCCCGTTCCTTCTGGAGCTTCACAGTAAGCTTGTGAAGATCCAGGTTCTCGCGGCGGAGGTTCTCGGCGTTGCCGGCATCTTCAGTAATTTGTTTGGCTTTCGCCAAAGAAGCTGAAAAGCAAGTAAAGGAAGAGTTAAAAACTCGGAAAATTACGTAGAAAAATCACAACTGAAAGCGGAGAAATATTTTACCTGCTGATTCAGTCAGCTGCTGTTGAACAGACGCCAGCTCTACTTCCTTATCCTCAAGAATAGAAAGAAAGGTTTTCACATCCTTGTTCTTGATGGTAAGTTTGATGTTTTCAGCAGTTTGCTGAAAACTTCCATGTTGATGTTTTCAGTAGTTTGCTGAAGCACGGAAAAGAGATAAAGAACGCTTAAGTTAAAAACAAGCATAGTAATGGAAAGAGCATTAAGACAAAGTGTGCATTTAACTTATTGCTTAGGGGCTAGAGATATTACCTGGCTCATCTTGGTCAAGTTTGCCAAGTTTTCGTTGAATTCTTTTGCATAGTCTGCAAAAAGAATCCCGACATGGCAGAGGTCATCTTGGATGACCTTCCGAGGTGAAAATACAAAGTTATTCCTTACAACAAGCCCGCCTTGCAGCCAAGGACGGATTAAGGGTGCTAGGGCGAAAAATTTGGTCGCACACAGATGCATATATCTGTGTTCGTCAAATGGTTCCTCCTTTACCTTGAACTCCTTGTCGAAAGTCGGAATGGACTCCTCCCCAGTTGTACGAGAAGGGCCTCCCGCTTCTGGCACCGCCCTTTTCCTCGCGTCCGGCTCGGACGCAAAAGGCTGGCTGGTCGGCAGGGGATAATCTTCCTCCCTTACAGCTTGGTTTTCTCCTCCTGTGGCAGCTGGGGTAGCAGGGCTGCAGCAGGGGATGGATGCACCCCTCTGCTAGCAACTGCCTTGTGTTTCTTGAGCCTTTTTGGCTTCAGAAAGGTAGGAGCAAGGCTGGAAAAAGAGGGAAAGGAAAGCAATTCCGAGAAATTAGAATTCCGAGAAAAAAAGAAAAGAACTCCTGTGACAAAGAGCAGAGAAATAAAAAAGGGGAAAACCCGGATGATTTACCTAGAAGTAGCAACGGAAATCCCGTCAAGTTCCACCGCTCCTTTAGCAGTCGATGGCTTCTTGCGTTTCCGTCCGCCAGACAAGCTGGCACGCATTGCGTCTAGTTCGGCATCGATCGCAAGATCCTTGTCGGTGAGATCAGCGAACTATGGAAAAATGCGCAGAGTCCGGCTAAGTTAGGAATCTGAGAAATATTAAAATCCGAGAAGTTGCCCAAATAGGAAAAGTATTACCTTTGGAGCCGGATTTCCTTCGTGATACATCTGTCGGCTTTCTTCATATTGGTCGTGAGTAGCAACCAAATGATTAACCCGCTTCTTGAATTCCCTTTTGGAGAACGCTTTGTCCGTTCCCCTCATTGTATCCTCTGGACCCTTGTATTCGCATAGAAGCCGGGTTCCGCGATAAGCCAAAGGCTGGATGCGTCTCCCGAACCAACACAGAACTGTGTCGGTTCCAGTGAGAGGAGGAGTGGAGGAGACGAGTTTTGCGATGCGCCGTTTGATTTTCATTAAATCATCCGGCAAGGTTTGAACTGCGTCCACTGCCCAGTTGTCTTGGGGAGTGGCAGCGCAGTTGGCGAAAGGTGGAATTCCTGTTTCCTTTCCAGGAAACGGGGCATCTTGGTGGTAGAAGAAAAAACCCGTCCAAAACTTGACGGATTCCGAGGTTTTGATCTTGGGGAAGCAATCCTCCCTAAATCTACGGAGGGTGAAGGATATGGTTCCGCAAGTCGGGAGTGCACCCTCAGACGGGTTTCGCTTAACCCCGAAACAGTACTGCCAAACGTCTAACCTAGGTACCCTTCAACGAGGGCCTGCAACCCGACTAGATATAGAATGGAATTTGGAGGAAGATTGTGGGGTTGAATGTTGTAATGGTTGAGGACCTGCAGAAAGAAGGCAGAAGTCAGAAGTCAGAATTCCCATACCTCGGCTAATATGCGAGGTGAGGAGAACCCTTTCCCCGGCTCTAGGCAAGGGCTCGGAGTCGTCCTCCTCATGCCGCCATTTCCCTTTCGGAATCAGTCCCTCCTTCTCCATTGTCGGAAGAAGGGAAGGAGCCAAGTTGCAACGGCTCCAACTCCCGGACGTCTCGCCTTCGTCCTCCGCTCCGGCAGCGGCCACGGCAGCGAGTTCCTCGCCGACGAGGATGATCTTTTCTTCCGCCGTTTTGGCGGTGAAGGGCGAAGGCGGAGCGGAAGATGACGCTGCCAGATTTTTGGCCGTGAGATGAGGATCTTCGCGGGCCAGGCCACCGACAGTTTCATCCGGCGCGTTCGCGGTGGCACGGCTCGAAGAATCGAGCTGAGGATCCATGTTATTGATGATCTCATCGATGTCGACGGAGACGGAGTGTTCCTTTGCGGCGCGTGGTGAGTCACCGGTGGCCATTTGTGGGCGGCGCGGAGAAGATCCTGAACCTCCGATGGTGAACTTCCAGGGACGATGCGGAATGTGCACGGGTTCATCTCGCACTAGTGAATCCTTGGCTCGGGAGGAATGGCGCTTGAGGGCTGGGAGATGGAGTGAGAGCAGAAGAACGGCCGGAGGGCCCGAGGGCGACTATTTATAGCCGGAAAAATATTGAGATACGCGCAACGGCTCTTTTGACCGTTAGATCTTCGACGCGTGTCACGCACCAGAAAACCCGAGAAATATGGAGGCGGAGTGATAAGTGCTATCTCCTCGTTTCCCGCGAGAATCTGTCAGAGATACGTTTTAGGATTTGACTGAACCCAAATGTCCGTGATGTCAGCACGCTTTTATTGCTGACGTCACGAAGTTCCTTCTCCACGAAGGCTCGTGGAAGAAAAGTCGGATTCTGGTAAATCCGAGTTTTGAGTTACATGTCAAGAAACTCCTTCTCCCCGAAGGCTCGTGGAAGAGAAAGCCAGATGTTTATGAAATTCGAGTTATGCGTTATAAAGTTTTGGGGAAAATAAGAATCAAGACAAATCGCCAACATTTCTCGGAGCAGAATGCGAATTGACGAAAGATGGTATGATGAAGTCTCAATCCTTCTTGGGGGCTACTGTTGGATATATACCGAATAGGGGTATATCCGGCATTGTCCTAAAGAGCCAGATTACCGGGGTGGCCTGATTGGTAATGGATTATAGTCCATTAGGCGGCTCAGTAAGCTGACGCGCAGAAGCCGGATTCTAGAAGAACCCGGACCACGGCCGAAAGTGGTGCGGCTTGGAGTAGAAGGCGGATTCTTGCTTTCCAAGTTAGATACTTTCCGTAGTCTTCTAGGTTTCCTTTATGTAAGCCCTAACCCGGCTATTATATAAAGCCGGATGGGAGAGACGAAAGAGATAGACAAGTAGCTAGAAGCCAACTCGCCGAGAAGTTGATCCTCGCCGAGTTAGCGAAACCCTACTCACATTGTACTTTGTATACTTTAGGCTGCAGCCCTGATTTAATGAGATTGCAGGAGTAGGAACGCTGCCTAGTTGCAATGTACCAAACCTAGGTAAAATTGGTGTTCCTGGTTGTTGTGCTACCACGTCCACCCACGTCTTTACCCGTAGGCTCATGGCACCCCCGTCTATGAACTCTACTATGATGTCTCGACAGTGAGTACTCGAGGGAGGCAGATACCCCCCATGGCCGCACCCTAGTTTAGGGTGCTGCCAAGTGGGCACCAGTGGCTTCACATAATGTGATCCATCGTCCTGGTATTTTTTCTGATTTTATTGGAGAGAAAAAAGAAAAATAAAAGGTGAAAAACAAAAAAAAACAAAAGGAAGTAGGGAGGTGAAGTTGGACTCCACCTCACCCCAATCTGAGTTGGGCTAGGGGAGGGGGATGCCACCTCCTCCTAGCTCAACTAGGACTCCTCCCTCCTTCTTGGAAAGTATCCCCCTCCCTTCCACTATATAAAGGACCCCAAGGCTCAAGGAAAAATATACAATTGGCTCTCAAGCCTCTCTCTCTAGTAGAATTAGAGGGTCTAATTAGAGCCCCTCTAATTGAATTAGTGCTTCTTCCAATTGGAGTTTTGAGGTGTCCTGTAACATCCCAGTGCTTGGGAAGTTATAAGGATCTAAATTTAATATGTGCATTTGCAAAGCATGCATCTGAAAGTACGGGAAATTTTGGCCAAAGTTTAAACAAAGCAAAGTGACCAAAGTTTCACTTGACATGATGAAATAGGTCTAGTTCATCTAGTCAGGAGTACATTTGGAGTGATCTTTATAACATAGCATCTCTATAAAATCCCAAATCATCTGGTTACACAAATCATGATGAGTTCTGACCAACACAAACTCTTAACAACCTTAACTATAAGTCTTTAAGTGACTTGGAATAAGTCATTAGATATCTAGAACTAAAAGAGGGGTGAGTACCCAAATCACACAACTGATAATCATACTTCCACCAATGAGTAATACATAATTGAACCATCTCATTAATAGAGGTGTCATGTCCTCTCAAACAATACCTCTTTAAGATCTCAACCATTCACAAAACATCTTTCCAAATTACTGAGTACCTACTCAATGAACCTTCACAAGTTAATAACCAAAGTTTAATAGAACTCAAATCATACAGACATGTGTTAACTCAAAACCCACAAGTGGAAAATGACATCATAATGGTATTAACATATTTATCGAATATGTACATATCTCATCAACTATAAAAGAAGTACTTAAGGGAAGAATCAAATCTTCTTCAACCACTGTTAAAACCTTGATCATCACATATGATCTTTCCAAACCTCTATGTATGTATCATGAATACAAATGAATAATATAAAATAACAACATGACACTCTGAGTAACCAACTAACAACTATTACATAAGTCATTAAACCCTAATAACATTCCCATGATCATTATCTTATTCATCTTATATAAGTGAGCATATGAAATCTCAACACATCAAGGAACTACTTGATCAACTTACTATCTTAAGTCATCATCCCACAAGCACTCTATATTTCTATCCACATCAATATTCAACAACTAAAGTATCTGTGGATACAACCCATGGATAACAACAAGTTATAATCTCTGTTAGAAAAATTGAATTTATATCTAAGTAAAACCAATCATGAATGAAATAAGTATCTATCCTTTGGGAAATAAAATAAGAAGTATATGTAAGGATGATAAAAGCATGAACTAACTTTTAATCTAGATCTTGTTATTTTATCTAGATCATTTTATCTTGTTATTCTCTGCTCCTCTCTAAGACATTCTTCAAGAGAAGCAATCCATAAGAAAGGTGGAACTATCACAAGAAGATCTACAGAAGGATTCTTCAGATTGTTCTAGAAGTGCCATTCCAATCTATTACAAGAGTGATTGGAAACTATTATATCTTGATGTGATCTTATTAACTCTCTTGAAAGAGTGTGATACTCCAATGTTAGTGTTATATAGAAGTAGTTTGATAACAAGACTAGCTACCTTGTTAACAGATCACTTTTGTATACTCAAACAATTGAGTGTCATACACAAACAAACAGAAGGTTGAATAACCTAGTACATCTCAGCCTCTTGGATATGAAAAGCAATTTGGGGACAAGCCTTGCAAACTTGTCAACAGATTATTTTTAAATGCTTAAGGCTAATTGATGTCATAAAACAAACTCCCATATTTTTATAATCATCTAAGTAAAATCTTTTCTTGGAAATACTAATTGTTTTCACCACAAGGGTGAGATAGTTGAAGATGGAATCCATGAGCTGATCTTCCTTGCAAATGACCAAGGCAGTACCAGAAGACTAGTAGCAACTGGAGAGAAGAACATCAAACAATAGAAGAACATGAAGCAACACTGCCTCAATAAGGGAACATGAGAAGTTACCCAGTGAATCATCAGATATTATTGGAGACCCTATAATCTCTATTCTTGGTCAAGATCATCTGAGATGAGGAATATATAATTATATATTTAATGGAAACGATTATCAAGAGAGAAAATAATAACAAGCCATTACATCCACATGTCTTGATATGTGAAGGTAGATGGAAACAAGCTTAATACCTTGTTTTCCAAATCCTTTTCATAAACAAGACTACCTGAAAACAACAAAGATTCATCTGCACATAACCATGTTAAGTATTACATGTATTTAAACAAACATGAGATAATATTTCCAATTGGAACCTATGTGGAAAACAAACAAATAAGCTCTGAAAACCACTCATGTTTTCCACTTGGTCAAGTACTAAAACAATCATCATGACTTGCACTTACCTAAGTAAAATGTCAATCAAAATTGTGAAGAGTTTCAATTATGAAAATTACATAGTATTATAAACAGAAAACAAGTTCCTTCAACCATTATAATCATTTGGTGTAATATGGAATACAATTCCTTATTGGGTGATTTCATTACAAGGCATAGAACCAGTACCCAATAGTTTTACTAAATTATGTTCTATAGGGAATTGTATCCAAAAATTGTCCAATTATGATACACCACCTTGGTACCCACAAGTTTGGAGTGTGTACTTTTATTAAATATGCTTTAGCATAATTTTAAAGCTATTAAATAAATTAAAAGAGGAGAAAACAACAAAATCACTTAATCTAGCACCCTAAATAAAAATTACAAATATTCTTCAAATCCACCAAAACAAAATATGGTGAGGTGGAGAATTTGATAAGGATTTCAAAACTGATTTTTAATAATTTTTTTGTTCACAAAAAGACCCTAAAAACATTAATTTCTTCTCAGTTTGTAAGGCAGAAGGACCTCTATGCAAATATTGGAAATTTCAGGGGGTTATCGCAAGTTGGTTTTTCATTTCTGTCTCTCCCAACTCCGGCCAGAAGGCAGTGGCGGCGCAAATCGCGTCATCGACGCGGTGTCACCTCCTGTTGGCTTTCCCCTACGTGGATAAGGGAGAGGAGGGAGTCGTGAACCTCCTCCTCACTCTCACTCATCGCCCCGCTGTCTCTCTCTCTCTCTGTATGAACTTGAACCTAACCCTAACCCTCGCTACCCATGGCCGCCGCCGAGCGCAGTCATTTCCGGTCACCCCGGGAAGAACGGAGACCACCGCTGGGTTCCTTGTTGTCTTATCCATCGGCTCGAGCGCGCACAAGGGCAGGGATACCCCAGGCGCTGGGAATTTCCCCGTCATCTCCAGGTCCGGCCGCCGGCCGATTTTCGACGCCGTGGTCGATTCAGAGCTTCCCAAGCCTCCCCGATCACTCCGTCGTTCTCCTCTAGCTCCGGTGAGCACCCCGTTTCCTCGGTTCACTTTCCCATGCCCCCTAACCCTCTGCCACCGATTCACTGTCACCGCCGCCGCGCGTTGCTCGCCGCCGGTCATCTCCGGCGACCATTTGGTCGACCACCACCACCCACAGACTCCTTGTGCCACATTCTAGCTAGTGGAGCACACGAATTGCATCAATTCGATCTCGAACTTCCGATTTGAAAACCACAGTGAAGATCCCCTCTGATGATTACTCCATCCTGACGTTAGTATGACATCACAAATTGGTTTCCATTTAATTAAATTCAATTTGCCACGTGGACCCCACCTGTCAATTTAAATAAACTTAATAATTCAATAACTACTAAAATAATTATCAGAAAAATATGAAAAAAATATGGAAATGTTTAGAAAAATATAATCTAAATGTTTATCAACTTTTAATAAATGTTTGATGAATTTAAAATTAAACATTTTCTTTAATTAAATTAAATCATTTAAAATTGAGAAAAATAATAAATAATTCATAAAATCAGAAAAATACAAGTTATATACCAACATGCTCCAAATGACAAATGCAACTCATCTATGGTGTTTTCAAAGTCATTTAACCAAGTTTTCATGTGTGCAACATTTGCCTAGTCATTTAATTCATTTAAAATTAATAAATTAATAATTTATTCAAATATTTTCAGAAAGCATTGAATGATATATCAAATTAAAGAGAAAAACATTTCCAATTCAAATGTGTCAAACATAAAACATTTTATTCAACTTATAAAATTGTTTCCAAAAGTATTATAAATTCTATAATGTTTCATTACAATCAGAAATAACTGCCACAACATTATTTTATTTATTAATAAAAACCTCATGGTTTCACACAAACTAAACCTATCATCACATAGTCATTAGCAAGTATGTGATGATAGAGTTAGTTGTATTAGTTCCCTATTTTAAAATAAACTTGATGTCATTAGCTCTACACTTTAGGACATAAAACCAAATGTGTTTATTATCTTTTTCAGTAGTTGTTTCCCATATAATAGTGTTCTCAAGTTTGATCATGTGATAACTATTTATAACCTAAACATAATAACAATTGTGGGTTAAGTAAAAGTGAAACACATGTGAGTCTAAAAACAAGTAATAACAACATCACCACAAGTACCAAAACAACTCACCTAAAACCTGTGTGATTAAGATATTGTATCAAAGGTGGCTTACACTTGTAAGCTGGGGTATTTTCCAGGGTATTTAACGATGCATCTCATTACTATGCATGTATCATCCTTGCCATTGTTTTCTGTAGTCCTTACCAGGACTACTTTGCTATCTTTCAGATATCGGGATTTTCTACGAGACCCTTGAACCCGAAGACCTGGTTTATTATTGATGTTTCAATCTCAGGCAAGTTCATCACTTGCTCATATCCTTTGCAGTACTTCATAACAAACTAATTGCAAAAACCCTATCGTCTTATCACCTACTCTCAAAAGAATGCATGATCCTATTTTTATAATAATATGACTAATTGAATGACTACCCAAGTGGTAGTGTTCTGTTTGGTGGGCGGATGGAACCATGGTAAGATGAATAGGTCAAAGGAAGGTTCCATCTGCATGGGAACGTATTACCTAGGATTAATCACAACTGCCGTCAGGATTCTTGCGCCGTAAATTCGCGTTGACCATGGATCTTCTATGGGGGGAGTAAGTCAGCCGTGATACTTTTCTCGTTCGCATGTCAACGGACTGCCAGAGACGTACGCTGTAGGTTCTGTGGGACTGCATGCACATGGGTGGGAGCCCTTACGTCCCACGGATTCTGGGGTCTATGAGTGTCTGCCAGGGGCGCGTAGATCTCCATCGTGAGGGGTGGAATCAGGCGTACAACCTACTGGCGGAAATGGGTGGGTATGCGTTGTGCGGAGAAGCACGGTTTGGCTTGGACCAACAACCGGGCCCCACACCTTAGTGGGAGTGGACAGGAATGTACACCTGGTTGTGCAACATGGTCTTGGTCGTCCATGGGTAAAGTAACGCACCTCTGCAGAGTGTAAAAGGATGTGGCATGTTACCCCTTGTTCCGGGAAGGAGCTAAGAACGCCGCAGGAAAGGCAACTCCATGAAAGTTCTAGTCTTGTGAAGATCTGGCGGGCATAGTTTTCAGAATTAAAAGCAACCTCTTGAAGAAATTTTTCCAAAACATTGCATTAGCTTATGACTCTTTCGAGTCTAAAGTTGTAGTTAGTGCATCAAACTACCCACTATATATCATGAACTTGCTGAGTAACGCTCGTTACTCATTCGTTCTCGTTTGACCCCCTGCTTAGAGTTGAAGCCTATGGAAGTCGTCATCGTGGAGCCATCGTTACCTCATGAAGCTAGGTGGAGTCTTGTACTACTTAGCCAGTAAAGCATCGTCATCAACACGCTGGTGGAGGAGAAGCTATCAAGGTGTAGGTGGAGTCCATTCTTGGACTTAGCTGTTACAAGCCATAGATTAGGGCTGACCTCAGCCGTAGTAGATTTAGTTCTAAGCTAGAGTTCTTCTCCAGCTTGGATCTTCGAATTGTTCTTCTGATGTTTCATTTGCTGAGATCTTCTTTGATCTTCAAAGAGATTCTCGAGATTTTGTAATGAAGTTTGTATCCTATAGTTTTGCCTGGACCCGCTGTGTTTCTGTTGTACTACTCTGAGGGATGTAATATTCACAGATAAGTCCCTATGTGAGTATTATGTCATCGACTTGCGCACTACACATGTAGTGGTGTGCTGGGTCACCACAGATGGTATCAGAGCGAAGCGACCTTAGGTTTAAAACCTTTTAGGAGTCTGTAGGTTGGTAAAGATTATAGGAAGCCATCTTATCTAAACCACATTTCCTACAACTATGATGACCATTCACTTGAGAATGATATAATCATACTTGTATAGAATTATTCTTACTCAACATCAGTAAATCTACTTATCTATTTTGTTTAGACCTAGGTATGAATAGTTAGAAGTTTAGTAAGTATTAGTTTCATTTAGAAAAAGAATTCTGACATAGTCAGAGATGATTAAGTCAGAGGGATGACTACCCCATTCTATGAATGAATAGGGTGGAGTAGAACATGGTATAGTGTAAGCATAGGAGTCATTAAGAAGGGATATTTCAGAATCATGAATAGTCATGAGACCATGGTAACTACGGGGTATATACCATATCCTTGGTTACCAAGTCTGGAGGTGAATCACTATAGCATAATACAGAATTAGGAGAAGGCATATGCATTGATGGAAGCTACATTACTACTACTACGATGTGATCAACACCATGAAGGATCAACTGATGTCATGAGAAGTTTATCGTAAGCAAGATGAGGTAATTCAATTGACATGGTACTTAGTCCTATATGGAACCAAGTTAGAAAAACAACTACAATAGGATCATTTTATCTTGGTTTATTCCATTGCAGTAAGGCATGCAATTGGAGTAATTACCAAAGTAAAAAGTGGTTGTGTAGAACAGGATTACAAGGTACTATATACTTACTTGTAGTGTATAGCATTTAAGAGCCTTGGTACTTGAGATGTCTTACTCAAAGTACTTTTATTTCAAAGGCTTTTCGATGCATGAGTGATAAATGCATTTGGGATTTACTGCATCTTATTTGGATCTTTGATTGACTAGATCTGTACATGAAGATTGAACTTGATGTGCATATGCATGTGCAAACACTGAGTTCTATCTTGATGTTACTGGTCTAGAGGGTATAGGATTAGAATGAGAGCGGTCTGAGTTATCAGCAGTTTGATACAACCACCAAAGCTCTGGAAGACTAGGAAGTCAAGAAGGAAGACGACAATGAAGACATTGATGGGAATGGACCACATTACACATATTGTTTGGAGTTGGTGAGATACCCCAGCAACACATGGTGAGCTACCACATGTGATGAGAAGAAAATCACATGAGTAGCTATATCTGAGAAGGAAATAGGTAGAAGTTAAGAAATCTGATCATAGAGTCAACCTGTAGAAGTTGAAACCCAAAGATATAAAAGGACCAGAGGAAGTAACCAGTGGAATAGGTTATAGCCACCTATAGAAAAGAATGAAAACTCGAGGAAACTCGAAGATATTTTCACTAAATAGATGAGTTTAAACCAATGTACACTACGTCATACAAGCATCGTTGAGCAGTATTCCTCTTGAGACCATTAGATTGAACCAAATGGAGTCCTAAATATAGACAATATCCAGTATACTGGAAGAATCTTATTGGTTATTCATTACCTGGTGAATGTACCAAATGTTCTTCAGAAAAGTTCTGAGAGGTAGGAAACCATACCTATTCATCGGAGAACGAAACTTGGTATCCACTGGTGGTAATACCACATGTTCTTCGTAACACCATTAGGAAGGCCTAATAACAAAACAAAGTTGTCATAGCAACAGGCTAAGTATTAGATCATAGTGCAAGACAGTGGAAGGTGAACAATCAAGACAAGAGGATACACATGCCAAGGTCAACACAAGAAAACAACTGTGAAGATTCAACGGTCTGCAGAAGTTCTCTCTACCATTTTCACGTGAGAGAGGTTGAACTTCGGGACGAAGTTCTTGTTAAGGGGGAGATACTGTAACATCCCAGTGTTTGGGAAGTTATAAGGATCTAAATTTAATATGTGCATTTGCAAAGCATGCATCTAAAAGTACGGGAAATTTTGGTGCGAAAGTTTAAACAAAGCAAAGTGACCAAAGTTTCACTTAACATGATGAAATAGGTCTAGTTCATCTACTCAGAGTACATTTGGAGTGATCTTTATAACATAGCATCTCTATAAAAACCCAAATCATCTGGTTACACAAATCATGATGAGTTCTGACCAACACAAACTCTTAACAACCTTAACCACAAGTCTTTAAGTGACTTGGAATAAGTCATTAGATATCTACAACTCAAAGAGGGGTGAGTACCCAAATCACACAACTGATAATCATACTTCCACCAATGAGTAATACATAATTGAACCATCTCATTAATAGAGGTGTCATGTCCTCTCAAACAATACCTCTTTAAGATCTCAACCATTCACAAAACATCTTTCCAAATTATTGAGTACCTACTCAATGAACCTTCACAAGTAAATAACCAAAGTTTAATAGAACTCAAATCATACAGACATGTGTTAACTCAAAACCCACAAGTGGAAAATGACATCATAATGGTATTAACATATTTATCGAATATGTACATATCTCATCAACTATAAAAGAAGTACTTAAGGGAAGAATCAAATCTTCTTCAACCACTGTTAAAACCTTGATCATCACATATGATCTTTCCAAACCTCTATGTCTGTATCATGAATACAAATGAATAATATAAAATAACAACATGACACTCTGAGTAACCAACTAACAACTATTACATAAGTCATTAAACCCTAATAACATTCCCATGCTCATTATCTTATTCATCTTATATAAGTGAGCATATGAAATCTCAACACATCAAGGAACTACTTGATCAACTTACTATCTTAAGTCAACATCCCACAAGCACTCTATATTTCTATCCACATCAATATTCAACAACTAAAGTATCTGTGGATACAACCCATGGATAACAACAAGTGATAATCTCTGTTAGAAAAATTGAATTGATATCTAAGTAAAACCAATCATGAATGAAATAAGTATCTATCCTTTGGGAAATAAAATAAGAAGTATATGTAAGGATGATAAAAGCATGAACTAACTTTTAATCTAGATCTTGTTATTTTATCTAGATCATTTTATCTTGTTATTCTCTGCTCCTCTCTAAGACATTCTTCAAGAGAAGCAATCCATAAGAAAGGAGGAACTATCACAAGAAGATCTATAGAAGGATTCTTCAGATTGTTCTAGAAGTGCCATTCCAATCTATTACAAGAGTGATTGGAAACTCTTATATCTTGATATGATCTTATTAAATCTGTTGAAAGAGTGTGACACTCCAATGTTAGTGTTATATAGAAGTAGTTTGATAACAAGACTAGCTACCTTGTTAACAGATCACTTTTGTATACTCAAACAACTGAGTGTCATACACAAACAAACAGAAGGTTGAATAACCTAGTACATCTCAGCCTCTTGGATATGAAAAGCAATTTGGGGACAAGCCTTGCAAACTTGTCAACAGATTCTTTTTATATGCTTAAGGCTAATTGATGTCATAAAACAAACTCCCATATTTTTATAATCATCTAAGTAAAATCTTTTCTTGGAAATACTAATTGTTTTCACCACAAGGGTGAGATAGTTGAAGATGGAATCCATGAGCTGATCTTCCTTGCAAATGACCAAGGCAGTACCAGAAGACTAGTAGCAACTGGAGAGAAGAACATCAAACAATAGAATAACATGAAGCAACACTGCCTCAATAAGGGAACATGAGCAGTTACCCAGTGAATCATCAGATATTATTGGAGACCCTATAATCTCTATTCTTTGTCAAGCTCATCTGAGACGAGGAATATATAATTATATATTTGATGGAAACAATTATCAAGAGAGAAAATAATAACAAGCCATTACATCCACATGTCTTGATATGTGAAGGTAGATGGAAACAAGCTTAATACCTTGTTTTCCAAATCCTTTTCATAAACAAGACTACCTGAAAACAACAAAGATTCATCTGCACATAACCATGTTAAGTATTACATGTATTTAAACAAACATGAGATAATATTTCCAATTGGAACCTATGTGGAAAACAAACAAATAAGCTCTGAAAACCACTCATGTTTTCCACTTGGTCAAGTACTAAAACAATCAACATGACTTGCACTTACCTAAGTAAAATGTCAATCAAAATTGTGAAGAGTTTCAATTATGAAAATTACATAGTATTATAAACAGAAAACAAGTTCCTTCAACCATTATAATCGTTTGGTGTAATATGGAATAAAATTCCTTATTGGGTGATTTCATTACAAGGCATAGAACCAGTACCCAATAGTTTTACTAAATTATGTTCTATAGGGAATTGTATCCAAAAATTGTCCAATTATGATACACCACCTTGGTACCCACAAGTTTGGAGTGTGTACTTTTATTAAATATGCTTTAGCATAATTTTAAAGCTATTAAATAAATTAAAAGAGGAGAAAACAACAAAATCACTTAATCTAGCACCCTAAATAAAAAATACAAATATTCTTCAAATCCACCAAAAAAAATATGGTGAGGTGGAGAATTTGATAAGGATTTCAAAACTGATTTTTAATAATTTTTCTGTTCACAAAAAGACCCTAAAGACATTAATTTCTTCTCAGTTTGTAAGGCAGAAGGACCTCTATTCAAATATTGGAAATTTTAGGGGGTTATCGCAAGTTGGTTTTTCATTTCTTTCTCTCCCAACTCCGGCCAAAAGGCAGTGGCGGCGCAAATCGCATCATCGACGCGGTGTCACCTCCTGCTGGCTTTCCCCTACGCGGATAAGGGAGAGGAGGGAGTCGTGAACCTCCTCCTCACTTTCACTCATCGCCCCGCTGTCTCTCTCTCTCTGTATGAACTTGAACCTAACCCTAACCCTAGCTACCCACGGCCGCCGCCGAGCACCGTCGTTTCCGGTCACCCCGGGAAGAACGGAGACCACCGCTGGGTCCCTCGTTGTCTTCTCCATCGGCTCGAGCGCGCACAAGGGCAGGGATACCCCAGGCGCTGGGAATTTCCCCGTCATCTCCAGGTCCGGCCGCCGGCCGATTTTCGACGTCATGGTCGATTCAGAGCTTCCCAAGCCTCCCCGATCACTCCGTCGTCCACCTCTAGCTCCGGTGAGCACCCCCGTTTCCTCGGTTCACTTTCCCATGCACCCTAACCCTCTGCCACCGATTCACTATCACCGCCGCCGCGCGTTGCTCGCCGCCGGTCATCTCCGGCGACCATTTGGTCGACCGCCACCACCCACAGACTCCTTGTGCCACATTCTAGCTAGTGGAGCACACGAATTGCATCAATTCGATCTCGAACTTCCGATTTGAAAACCACAGTGAAGATCCCCTCTGATGATTACTCCATCCTGACGTCAGTATGACATCACAAATTGGTTTCCATTTAATTAAATTCAATTTGCCACGTGGACCCCACCTGTCAATTTAAATAAAACAGAAATTTAAATAAACTTAGTAATTCAATAACTACTAAAATAATTATCAGAAAAATATGAAAAAAATATGGAAATGTTTAGAAAAATATAATCTAAATGTTTATCAACTTTTCATAAATGTTTGATGAATTTAAAACTAAACATTTTCTTTAATTAAATTAAATCATTTAAAATTGAGAAAAATAATAAATAATTCATAAAATCAGAAAAATACAAGTTATATACCAAAATGCTCCAAATGAAAAATGCAACTCATCTATGGTGTTTTCAAAGTCATTTAACCAAGTTTTCATGTGTGCAACATTTGCCTAGTCATTTAATTCATTTAAAATTAATAAATTAATATTTTATTCAAATATTTTCAGAAAGCATTGAATGATATATCAAATTAAAGAGAAAAACATTTCCAATTCAAATGTGTCAAACATAAAACATTTTATTCAACTTATAAACTTGTTTCCAAAAGTATTATAAATTCTATAATGTTTCATTACAATCAGAAATAACTTCCACAACATTATTTTATTTATTAATAAAACCCTCATGATTTCACACCAACTAAACCTATCATCACATAGTCATTAGCAAGTATGTGATGATAGAGTTAGTTGTATTAGTTCCCTATTTTCAAATAAACTTGATGTCATTAGCTCTACACTTTAGGACATAAAATCAAATGTGTTTATTATCTTTTTCAGTAGTTGTTTCCCATATAATAGTGTTCTCAAGTTTGATCATGTGAAAACTATTTATAACCTAAACATAATAACAATTGTGGGTTAAGTAAAAGTGAAACACATGTGAGTCTAAAAACAAGTAATAACAACATCACCACAAGTACCAAAACAACTCATCTAAAACCTGTGTGATTAAGATATTGTATCAAACGTGGCTTACACTTGTAAGATGGGGTATTTTCCAGGGTATTTCACGATGCATCTCATTACTATGCATGTATCATCCTTGCCATTGTTTTCTGTAGTCCTTACCAGGACTACTTTGCTATCTTTCAGATATCGGGATTTTCTACGAGACCCTTGAACCCGAAGACCTGGTTTATTATTGATGTTTCAATCTCAGGCAAGTTCATCACTTGCTCATATCCTTTGCAGTACTTCATAACAAACTAATTGCAAAAACCCTATCGTCTTATCACCTACTCTCAAAAGAATGCATGATCCTATTTTTATAATAATATGTCTAATTGAATGACTACCCGAGTGGTAGTGTTCTGTTTGGTGGGCGGATGGAACCATGGTAAGATGAATAAGTCAAAGAAAGGTTCCATCTGCATGGGAACGTATTACCTAGTATTAATCACAACTGCCGTCAGGATTCTTGCGCCGTAAATTCGCGTTGACCATGGATCTTCTATTGGGGGAGAAAGTCAGCCGTGATACTTTTCTCGTTCGCACGTCAACAGACTGCCAGAGACGTACGTTGTAGGTTCTGCGGGACTGCATGCACATGGGTGGGAGCCCTTACGTCCCACGGACTCTGGGGTCTATGAGTGTCTGCCAGGGGCGCGTAGATCTCCATCGTGAGGGGTGGAATTAGGCGTTCAACCTGCTGGCGGAAATGGGTGGGCATGCGTTGTGCGGAAAAGCACGGTTTGGCTTGGACCAACAACCGGGCCCCACACCTGAGTGGGAGTGGACAGGAATGTACACCTGGTTGTGCAACATGGTCTTGGTCGTCCATGGGTAAAGTAACGCACCTCTGCAGAGTGTAAAAGGATGTGGCATGTTACCCCTTGTTCCGGGAAGGAGCTGCGAACACCGCAGGAAAGGCAACTCCGTGAAAGTTCTAGTCCTGTGAAGATCTGGCGGGCATAGTTTTCAGAATTAAAAGCAACCTCTTGAAGAAAGTTTTCCAAAACCTTGCATTAGCTTATGACTCTTTCGAGTCTAAAGCTATAGTTAGTGCATCAAACTACCCACTATATATCATGAACTTGCTGAGTAACGCTCGTTACTCGTTCGTTCCTGGTTGACCCCCTGCTTAGAGTTGAAGCCTATGGAAGTCTTCATCGTGGAGCCATCGTTACCTCATGAAGCTAGGTGGAGTCTTGTACTACTTAGCCAGTAAAGCATCGTCATCAACAACGCTGGTGGAGGAGAAGCTATGAAGGTGTAGGTGGAGTCCATTCTTGGACTTAGCTGTTACAAGCCATAGATTAGGGCTGACCTCAGCCGTAGTAGATTTAGTTCTAAGCTAGAGTTCTTCTCCAGCTTGGAGCTTCGAATTGTTCTTCTAATGTTTCATTTGTTGAGATCTTCTTTGATCTTCAAAGAGATTCTCGAGATTTTGTAATGAAGTTTGTATCCTATAGTTTTGCCTGGACCCGCTGTGTTTCTGTTGTACTACTCTGAGGGATGTAATATTCACAGATAACTCCTTCTGTGAGTATTATGTCATCGACTTGCGCAATACACATGCAGTGGTGTGCTGGGTCACCACATGTCCTCTTCCAATTAGATCTATCTTCTAATTTCTCTCTCTCATGTGTTGATAACTCAACCTTCATATACATCTGCGGCGTCTAGTCCTGGACGGCGAAGCGCTACAGAATTGGCCCCGATGTATGTGTGCATACTCCTAGAGGGGTAACACGTGGGACCCTCACTCTGATGGATCAAGGTGCTGGATACGGGGAGTCAAAAACATAATCACCACAGGATTGTCCGCGAGGATCTTCAACAGGCTTCATCGACATCGTCACCAACACCTCTTCCGCATCTACGGTGATTCGTACACGATCTTGAAACCTAGATCTTGGAATTAGTATTCACTTGTATCTGCATAGCTAGATCTTGGCGGTTGGGTAGTATGCATGGTGAAAATTTGAAATTCTTGAAGCACAACCCAACAGTGGTATCAGAGCGGTCTATGCATAGGTACAAGATTTGATATAGAGCACAGATGAGTGCGGGCGTTGCATAAGTTTGTGCAAGTACATTGAAAAGTTTTCCAACATTCAGATTATTTATGATTGCTTCCCAATAAGCTTTCTTGTTTTGTTTCCGATGCCATATCGAGATTTATACAAACTTCTGGCAATCCTAGAATATTCGAGTTGCCCTTGGCATATCTTGTCTAGTACGAAGAAGTGCTTCGGTAGCTTTGGGTCTCTTTATAGTTGGCTTCGCAAACATCATTATGGAAGGGCATGTGAATTGGATCCACACGGGGGTTCATGGTTATGAATAAGTTTAGATTGAGGCTGAAGACATTTTTGTAATGTTTATGTTTCAATCACCCTGCAATGTCAATCTAGCGGCGTGAATAATCATGCCTTCTGGAACCGTAGTTTACTTGACGGTTCATTCCGCATATCTCACAACCACGCGAAAAGTTGCAAACATACGTTAGAGACGTCTAACTCAGTTTTGCTGGAAATGTGATGTGGTATAGTCTCGGAATTTAGAATTTTGAGATGGTTTACCTAATACTGTTTTGTAGCTCGCAAACCATTCTAAACCCGATCATGGTGATGATGGGAAGGAGAATTATTGCACTTGTCGTGAACCTGGACATGGCACAACCAACGCATGATGCGTTGGAGATGAGATACATGAGATATAAAAGTTATTAGTTCATGATGGATTAAATCCTAGGTATGAATAAATATAATTCTATCAAATAAAAGATGCATTAGGTTTTGAATAAAAAATTGAAATTGGGGAGATCTAGGTTCTCAAAAAAAATTGGGATCTCAAAGTGCAAGATCCAAAGTTGCCAAACTATTGTGAGCATGATCAAATGATCTATCATTGTGATCATAGAGAAATTCTTCAAAACATGCATTATGTCAAACACATGTAAGTAATAATTATCGGAGAAGTTGAATTCGTCAAAAGTTCAATTACAGTCCAACTTATTATAAGTATTCTCCATGAAGTAATTTTGAACATGTTTCTTCAAAATATGGATAAAAGATGACTTATGAGATAAGTACATGAAACAGGAGAGTACTTATGTAATAACTGTAAACTAAGGATTAATATATATTCTTATTATTATATGAGTAGCAAGGGTTAAAAGTGCTCAATTAATTTTGAGCACATATTTGCGAATAATACAACAATTAGAAGTAAAGGGTAGAAGTTTAAATACTTCTCATTTTTGGCTGTCGGTTCATTATTTGGACTAGGTGTGGTATTTTACAAAAGGATGTAGGATGATCCGTGATAAACGGTGAAACTGTATTTTTATTTGAAATACCAAGGTTTCACCTAGAATAGCCTAAGCTGTAATTGATCATATGATCAAGGGGTATTATGAAAGAAAGAGTTTATTCATAATACATATGGTTCATACAACCTCAAAAGGGGTTGATGACAAATGTCTCTAACACTTTGTTTGCATGAGTGTTCACTCACATCCTCTGGATGTTTGATGGACTTATACAAAGGGATTATTTGCCGTTGTGCAAGTGGGATACTATTGGATCTATGCCCAGAAGGAAATAAAATTTATACATCGGTTTCATAATTATGCTTCATATTACTATGTTATAACTGACATGGTTCCTGACTATGAGATTCAGAGGAAAACTCACGCTCACGTGTACTAACATGAACAAAGTATCAAACCCTAGTCTTGCCTTTTACGACTAATTCAATCGATGTGTGATGACTATGTTTTCCTGGTCATGGACATTATTTATGTCAGCATCAATGAATAACATATTTTTTGGAAGGGAACAATGTGGCTCGGTATACCCTAGTAGTTGATATGATAAAAGATTCCACTAAGACATACTTGTCCTTAGAATCATATCACTGCACAGTTATATTAGAATGCATCCTTTGACCATGAGGTTATCGAGGTAATATATCCTAGAGATTTTACTTTGGTACTATCAAGAGTCACACTGTAAACTGGGTGAACATAAAGGTAGCCACTTGCTAATTCTAAAGGAGTATATTAACTTGATGCTCTGAGATGGGAATTACTCCCCCGTAAAAAGAGACATACATACCTGGGCCCACTCGTTATTCTTGATATCAATAATTTCTGCAGACAATGCATGATGATGATACATCATGTGGGATATCATAATACGGTAACGAGAAAGAGGAAACTTACCGGTTAACAAGACAAGACAAAGGTATAGTGGAAACATAGATTGTTCCACGATAATACCGGAATCCATAGTCTCAAGTAAGTTCAATATCGTTAGTAATGGGAGAATTGTATAATGACCAACATGTTCAACAATTTATTATTTAGTATGGGGGAGTCAATATGGGAATCCATGGCCCCGCTATTGATTATTGGAAAGGAAAGAGTTTCTAGTTTTATGTCCACGCACTATCGAACTTGTAGGAGAAACACACTTAAGTTAGGGTTGATTTATGTGTATATCTGTAGGTCCAGATCAACAAGGAGTATCATCGGAAGAGGGTTTATGCGTGAAAGATATATTTTATATATCAGAGATAATTTATATTGAGGGTATTGGATGCCCTAGTGTAATAGAAACATTTTCTATTACCACCGGAATTTATTCCGAAGTTGGTAAGAGATTGAAACCGAGGCTGCATGCTTTACGGAGCAAGTGCAGGGGGACGTGAGGGTTTCGGAGGAGTTTTAGAGGACTTTTCATATAGGTGGTGAGTACTGAAGGGGGCCAGATTTCTCCTCCATGGTTGCACCCTATTTTAGGGCTTTCCAGCTGGGTCCTAGTGGCTTCACATAATGGCATTCATCGTCCTGGTATTTCTCCTAATTTTATTGGAGAGAAAAAAAAGGAGAAAAGGAAAAGAAAAAGGGAAGGAGGGAGGTGGAGTTAGACTCCACCTCACCCCAATCCAAGTTGGTCTAAGGAATGGGTGTGGCCACCTCCTCCTAGCTTAACTAGGACTCCTCCCTCCCTCTTGGAAAGCCTCCCCCTCCCTCCAACTATATAAAGGAACAAAAGCTCAAGGCAAAACATATAATTGGATCTCAAGCCTCTCTCTCTCTCTTACTAGTAGAATTAGAGGGTCTATTTAGAACTTATAATTAGATCCCCTTTAATTGAATTAGAGCTTCTTCTAATTGGATTTTTGAGATGTCCTCTTCCAATTAGATCTAGCCTCTAATTATTCTCTCTCTCTAGTAGAATTAGGGAGTATAATTATAACTTCTAATTAGAGCCCCTCTAATTGAATTAGGTTTTTGAGGTGTCCTCTCCCAATTAGATCTACCTTCTAATTACTCTCTCTCTCTCTCTCTAATATGTTGAGAACTTCACCTTAATATACAACTTCTAATCCTGAACGACGAAGCACTGCAGAATTGGGCCCGTCGTATGTGTGTATACTCTCAGAGGGGTAACACGTGGGACCCTCACTCTGCTGGATCAAGGTGTTGGATACGGGGAGTTAGCAACATCCTCACCCACAGGTTTGTGCGTAAGGATCTTCAACTGGCTTCATCGACATCATCACCAACACCTCTTCCGCATTTACGGTGATTGGTACACGATCTCGAAAGCTAGATCTTATAATTATTATTCACTTTTATCTAAATAGCTATGCCAGTTGCGTAGTATGCATGGCGAAAATTTTAAATTCCCGTTCCATCACCCCGTAGTCGGACATGTACACTTGAAAAGAAGACTCAGAGAAATTGGATACCCAGTTTTGGAAGAACTCCTTGATGCATCATACTTGCATCACTTCCACCTTCATATGATGGTTTTGTCACTTGGTACCAAACCCTGGATGAAGGTACAAAATCAGATGTGTGTTTCCTTACTGAGGGAAGCAAAGGCTGGTACACACGCCAGGGATCTAATATGATACCAGAGAGTTATGAAAATATTGACATCATTTCATGCTCACACTTGCAAAAGTTGCACGCACTTTGGAAGTAGCAAATTCTAAAAGAAGAGAAATTTCTCGCGTGCCATTGAAGATACACGTGGTGCGTAGAAGGTCACATCAAGAAGTATCAAGTTAATGATGAAGATTCACATTTTAACTTCAAATAAGAGTTATTTCAGTTCAATCATTATTGTAATGAATAATTTAAGGCTGAAACAAAATTTATTCAAATTTATAAGTTATATGTGAGGAATTTCCAAGCTTGGGGAATTCGAATTAATTTTTTTTACTATGCCATGTCAATTATTTCATTTGCTAAGTTTTAAAAATATTTTGATTCATGCACCACTTATTTTAAGTGTTGCAAATTTACTAAGTCGATTTAATCATAATTTTTTGGAGATATTAATTATTTTTGTTTAATTAAAGTTGTAATGTTATCTCCTCACAATTCGATAAAGTCGAATTCCATTTAGTATAGTGCTAGACACTAGTGAAATTCAAATTCACACGAAGGATGGATATTCCCAATTAATTAAGTTCTATTTAGGAATTAATAAGATATATGATATCATATTAATGAGATCGAATAGTTGAAATTATTGAAGTTCTCAATGTTTTTCAAAATTAAGTGGGAGAGGAATCAAAATAATATCAATAAAAATTAGATGCTTGTACCTTCATAGATAGATCTTGGCTGTTGGCGGTTACGTGTAAGTCGAAAATTTTAGCCCTAAAATGATACATAAATAATATATCAACCCTATAATTAGGGAATTGTATTATCTCATCTATTAAATAATTTAAGCATGGTTGCACTTTTTTTGAAAAGAAGGATGAGATCTCGGCCCTGCATCGAAATGATGCACACAACCTTTTTTATTATTTTTTAAAAAAGTTATCCTACCAAAATTTATGATTTTTTTAGATTAAACATGACTATATAAAGCAAGCCGCCTCATTAAAAACCTTCTAGTCCCCTTAGGTGGACTGGTAAGGAAAAGAGTGCGTTAGAAACTAGCTGTTGAGAGAAGGAAGGTCGGAATATAGTTGACCCAGAGACATCTCTTTCTAACCTGACTACTATGCTTAGCACAAAGATGGGCCAATTCATTAGCACACCTTGGAATATAGCCTAATTAAGCTAAAGGATTCCAAATTTCCAGAGAGCTCGCTAACTTCCGCAAGAATAGAAGCCAGCACTGATCTATCAAATTTTGAAGATGATCACATATGAACGATTTGTTGTGAGTCGGTCTCCAACAAAACCTTCTGAAAGCCCCTCCCAATGGCCATCTTGATACCATCACGAATAGTATAAGCCTCCATAATTAGCGCCGACGCCACGGAATTATACCGGAGGGCTTGTGCGAAACAAAGTCAGCATGTGCTATCTCTAATAGTCACCCCGGTTCCACCTTGGTAGTCAGCTTCATCAAAACTTGCATCAACGTTAAGCTTCATAATACTAGGATCAGGGGGGTGCCACTTCTTGATCTACTTTACCAAAGTGGCTACCGTCTGCCTACCTGAAATCGATAAATCATTAGTAATATTAATAGTTGAAAGCTCATGTCTCCTCTAACGATTTTGGTGATGATAACAACACGGGTATGTTTACTAACCATATGGTTTAAGTGTCTACAGCTGAGCTCACATATGATTCACGATAATATCCTCGAGAAGATACACAAATGTTTTCTGAAGAAGCAAAACCGCAGCTGGATTATTCAGGAAACAAGCCCGGAATTTCCGGTGGATACAGGTCGGAATATTTCGGCCCTCTCGAGGCTCCAAATGGTGAAGTCTTGGCCTCCAACTTCCCGCTCGCAGAAGCTGGGGCGGAAATTTGCCCGGAAATTTTCGGGGCATATTTCCGCCCCCTTGGTCCTTAGCAGAAATTGGAGGTGTCGCTGCTGCCCGCTCACAGACGCAGGGGCAAAATTTGACCGGAAATTTTCGGCCCTTGGTCCTTAGCGAAAATTCGGATGTGTCATTGTTGCCAGCTTGCAGAGATGGGGGCGGAAATTTGGCCGGAAATTTCGGCCCCGAATTATTCAATAATCCGCCCCCCCCCGGGGTATTTCAAATATCCAGCCCAGCTACCCCAGAAATTTCCGGTACTAATACCGGAATATTCCGGCCCTGTAGAGCAGCAACGATCAGATCTCGGAGGAGGCTATAAATAGTTGTCTTCTTCCTCTAGACAACTAGTTCGTTCATTCCTCTCTCTCCTCCATTGTTCAAGAGCTCAAAACGCCCAGATCTCCCTCCTCCTCCAACCAAACTCGATGTCCTTCAAGGATCTAATGGAGGAGGCCTAGATCTACCTTTCTACCAAGACAAAAATTGTTTTCCCATACCATACCTCTTGGGATCTTGTAAATCTCTTGGTTTCTTTGACATACTAGAGAAACCCTAGTGCTTGTAGCTTCCACCTTGTAGCAAGAAGCTTTGGATCATTGAGAGCCTCCATCTCACTTGTGGAGTAGCCTCAACCACTTGTAAAGGTTTGGTCAACGCCTTCAAGTCGACCTCATAGTGGAAGCAAGAATCTCTCTCACCAGAGAAGCTCAAGGAGAACAAGGTGTGCACAACCGTGCTATTGAGGAGCGCCTAGGTGGCTCCCCACCTCTCCAACGTAGACGTACTTCTTTTAAGAAAGAACTACGTGAAACATATCCTTGTATCTGTGTTTTTACTTGTGGTTATCTTGTGCCTTGCATATTACTTCTGCTGCGTACTTGCTTCTTATCACATAGGGTGTCTACCTAGTTGCACATCTAGATAACCAAGTTGTTTATTTGCTAAAGCCCATCTAAAAGTGAAAAAAGGATTAAAGTTTGTAGGTCACCTATTCAACCCCCCTCTAGTTGACCATAGTGTACTTTCAATTGGTATCAGAGCCTCGACTCTTATATCGGGCTTAACCGCCTAAGAGTATCATGGCCAATGGATATGATCCCGAATCTTCTAAGGAGGAGCTCTCCAAAATGGCCGAGACTATAGCTAACCTAGAGACAACGGTTGTGACCATTCAAACCCAATTGTCCAAGGTTAGCTCTAGTGTTGGTTCGGAGTTTTCCTCCATTAATAGGATGTTGGAGAACATGATGGGTAAACCTAAGCGGAACGTGAATTCTCCCCATGTCTTCGATGCGGATAGTTCGGAAGAGGAAACTATTCCGGACGATACCGAAGTCAAAGATAACATTGCCAAAGCCAATGCGAAAGCCACACAAAAGGCTAAGGCAAAGGAGAATTCCGGAGGCTCCAAGTCTCAAGCGGCTAATGGTTCCGAGTCCAACTCAAAAGTTCCACCACCTCAAAATTATGACTCCATCCATCCAATAGTTTCAGTGCCACACATTATTAATGTTGGACTTCCTCCCATGCTTAACACTAATGAATTCTCTTCTTGGAAGTTTGAAATGGAGTCACATATTTCCGGCTCGTGCACCGCTTTGTGGAAGAGTATGATTCATGGGTTCCATCCCCATGACCCAAGCAACTTGACTCCTAGGGAGGATGTGGAATCTCAACTCAACAAGACCGCCCTTTTCATCATTCAAAAGGCTCTTCCAAGGGAGCATCTCACTCACATTCGTGGTTGCAAGACCGCAAAGGAAGCTTGGGACAAGCTTGACACTTTGTTTTAAGGCAATTCTAGCATCCAATCATCCAAGTATGATGTGGCCATTGACAAGTCCGAGAACTTTGTTATGCAAGAGGATGAGTCCCCCGAGGAGCTATGTAGGAGAGTTGTCACCTTTCCAATCAATTGAGGGACTTTAGAAAAGAAGAGATCTCCGATGAGTGGATAAAGAGGAAATTCATCAAAGCAATTACACCCTTCGAGAAGAACCTCTCCACTAGCATATGGACAAGAGCAGACTACAATTCCCTGAACTTCATTGGTGTTCTTAGCGAGTTCATCGACATATCCCTATCGCACAAGAGTGCAGATGATGCTCTCGCTCGCTCTAGAGTAATGGGAAATTCACCCAATCTTGCATTGAAGTCAAAGGCAATGGCTCGAGTTGAAGAAGTTGAAGAGGAGGAGGATGATGAGGAAGACTACGAGGACACTTACACCGGCGCTCATAAGTGCATTACCCTTGCTATGCACGGATATTGGAAGAGATGGGAAGCTCACAAGGCCGGCTCTCCAAGACCTCCACGAAACAAGAACTACAAGAAGAAGGGGGAGCGACCAAGGACATGCTACAATTGTGTAAGTGCAAATCATTTCGTGAAGGAGTGCCCTTTTGAGCCAAGAGAAGAAAATGAAGGCAAGCTTGTCCACAAGAACAAGGCCAAGGCTCCACAAAACAAGAACTTCGCTAGAAGAGTGCCAAGGGCTCTTTACGTTCAAGAAGGGGCGGTGTTGGAAACCTATATCTCTGGAGATGAAGGAGAAGATGAAGTGGTAGGTGTGGCCCATGTTGCCATAGCTACCGCATCATCTCCATCGGTCTCTCTATTTTAATCCCCCAATGAGATTGCGGCTATCCGACCTACATGTCTTATGGCAAAAGCCACTTCGTTATGCTCTCCCAACTCCAAAACCATTGTAACTAACCCTCCTTCATTATTGGATTGTTTTGAAAATGTTTGTGAGGAGGATAGTGAGGCAAAGGAGCTAGGCATTTGGTTAGCTAGCCTCAAAGGTGAGACTAAGGAGAAAGTGAATGCCCTTTTTGCGGAAACTTGATGATGCTAACTCTCTTGTAGATGAAAAGGAGGAAATTATCATGCCCTTGGAAAGCCATGGAGGTCACTCTTGCAATGATAAAGAGCTTGAAAAGGCTCTTGAAAATGAGCATTCCATTAGAGCCTCTCTTGAGGAGAAATTATCAAGTCTTGAAGAGACTTTTACTATGAGTGTCTCTAAGCTTAGGAAAGATAATGAACAATCTCTTATTCTTGTTAAAACACTTGAAAATGAATTTGAAGCTAGGAATTGCTCACGAGGAACTTGTTGCTCGTCATGAAAAACTAGAAAAGGAGTTCACGTCTCTTAAAGAAATTCATGACAATATAACCAAATCTTGTGACAATCTCCTAGCTCAACAATCAAATAAGAACGTCATGTCTTCTTCATCTACTAGCATTAGTACTTTTCCTAGCAATTCTTGTGGTGCAACTAATCTTGTAAGAAGTGGGAAGACTCTCAATGAGGTGGTTCCTCAAAGAGTCAAGAATGGAAAGGAGGGACTTGGCTATGTAGATAAGTCAAAGAAGAAGTACAAGAAGAACAAGAAGAAGGTAACCTCTTCCTCACAAGGAGTGAAATCTGTGAAAGAGGGAGAGGTGGTCAAAGAAAAGGAGACCAACACCATTGTGGGTGGTGAGACCTCTAGGGGGAGCAGCACTCATAATGACTTTGCTGGCAAATACAATCCATCTTATGTTCTTATGAAATCTAGAGATGGTCATGTGTATGCTAAATATGTTGGTACTTCTTATGGTGAGGACTATCATTGGACTATTTGGGTTCCAAGGACCCTTGTTGCTAACAAATGAGGACCCATTCAACGATGGGTACCTAAATCAAAACACCAATCTATTGTAGGGAAGTGCTTCCGGGTCAGGAAAATGGACGGTGGATAGTGGTGCATCCGAACATATGACCGGAAGCAAGGACGCAATGAGTGATCTTAATCCTCCATTACCACATCTCAATTGCTTTACTATTGGTGATAACTCCGAGCTAAAGGTATTGAGAAGAGTCAATGTAGATATCTCAAATGATTTATCAATTGAGAATGTTCTCCTAGTCGAGTCCCTTGGTTACAATCTCATTTCGGTTCTTCAACTTGCAAAAAGTGGTTTTACCTCGTTCTTTAATGAAGAGAATGTGATTGTCACTTGGGAGACGACTCTTAAAGTAGACTTTGTTGGGCATGTCGAGAACGACATGTATGTAGTGGACTTCTCTAAAGGAGACACGTGTTCCGCGACATGCCTAATGGCTAAAATTGATGTGGGTTGGCTATGGCATCGCCGGTTAGCTCACACCAATATGAGGACCTTGCATGACCTTCAAAGTGGAAATCATGTTCTAGGACTAACGAATGCTAAGTTTTCCAAAGATCGTGTGTGTAGCTCTTGCATTCTTGGAAAGCAACATGGAGAAGCTCACCCCACCAAGACCACCATCACCACCTCAAGAATCCTCGAGCTCATTCACTTGGACCTCTTTGGTCCCCTATCATATGATAGTCTTGGAGGAAAGAAGTATTGCTTGGTGATTGTGGATAACTATTCAAGATATTGTTGGGTGTACTTCTTCAAGAGGAAGAGTGAGACTCAAAAGAGAGTCATCGAGTTCATCACTTTGGTAGAGCGCCAACACAATACGAGTATTATGGCAATCCGGAGTGATAATGGCTCTGAGTTCAAGAACTACACCGTGGAGGGATTTCTTAGTGAAGAGGGGATTGCTCATCAATATTCCACTTGCTATACCCCTCAACAAAATGGTGCGCCGGAGAGGAAGAACCAGACACTAATGGATGTTGCAAGGACCATGATTGTGGAATTCTATTCTCCATACATTTTTTGGGCCGAGGCCGTCTCCACCGCTTGCCATGCTAGCAACCGGTTGTATCACCGCAAGATCTTGAACATGACTCCTTATGAGATCCTCACGGGAAAGAAGCCGGATGTTTCATACTTCAAGGTCTTTGGTTGCAAGTTCTTCATTCATAAGAGAGGTAAACGCTTGTAAAAATTTGAGACCAATTCATATGAGGGTATCTTTGTTGGTTATGCCACAAACGCTCACGCATATAGAGTCTACAACAAGTCCACCGGACAAGTTGAAGAAGCTATAGACGTGGTGTTTGATGAGGATAATGGGTCCCAAGGGGGACGTATAGATCATGGTGTTGTAGGAGATGCAATTCCTCCCATCATCATAAGAAGAATGGGGATTGGTGAAATAATCCCCATTGAGGGTTACCGAATGACGGAGGGAGAAGAACTATGCTCTACTCAAGTGGAGCCATTGACTACACCCATTGATACACAAGCTACCCAACAAGATGCACCAAGCCCTCAAGCTACAAATCAAGGCCAAGCTAATGATCAAGATAATTCCATCGATCAAGGCCAATCTAACACTCAAGGCCAAGCTCATAATCAAGGCTAAGCTCACAATGAGAAACAAGGACAAGACACTCATGTTGGTGATAGAGACCAACACATAAGAGATCCATCTACCATTGATGAACGAGATTAAGGGAAAGATGGACATGAATTCGATGATGAAGGTGATAATCAAGCCATATCGAAGGAGACTTTGGAGGAGTTGCTAGCGCGTAGGGCAAAGAGAAGGCTAGAAAATCTTGCGCGTGCCGGTCATACGGAGGACATGATTCTTGGACAAGTTTGTGGAGGGTAGTCACGAGAAGGAAATTGGCAGATTATAGCAAGGCATATGCTTTCGTCTCTCACATTGATCCCAAGAAGGTCTATGAAGCGCTTGAAGAACAAGATTGGCCTGAAGCTATGCATGATGAGCTCAACAACTTCGAGCGCAACAAAGTGTGGAAGTTAGTGCCAAGGCCGAAGGATTGCAAGAATGTCATCTACACCAAATGGGTATTCAAGAACAAGCAAGATAAAGATGGTATCGTCATTCTCAACAAGTCAAGATTGGTGGCTCAAGGATTTTCTCAAGTCGAAAGTGTCGATTTCGGTGAAACTTTCGCTCCCGTAGCTCGTCTTGAATCTATTCGTATCTTGCTTGCCTATGCTTCTCATAATAATTTCAAGCTACAACAAATGGATATTAAAAGTGCTTTCCTAAATGGTCCTCTTAATGAGTTGGTATATGTCAAGCAACCTCCGGGTTTCGAGGATCCCAACCACCCCGATTATGTCAACAAACTCGATAAGGCGCTCTATGGACTTAAACAAGCTCCACGTGCATGGTACGAGCACCTTAAAGAGCTTCTAGTGGATCGTGGGTTCAATGTTGGTTTAATCGATCCCACCCTTTTCACCAAAAAGGTTGGAGGTGACTTGTTCATGTGCCAAATCTATGTGGATGATATCATTTTTGGTTCTACTAACACCAAGTTCAATGATGAGTTTTGCAAGCTTATGACGGATAAATTTGAGATGTCTATGATGGGCGAGTTAGAGTATTTTCTTGGCTTTGAGATCAAGCAACACCCCGAAGGCACTTTCATCAAGAAAGCCAAGTATACACAAGATATGCTCAAACGATTCAACATGCATGACGCCAAGCCCGTGAAAACCCCCATGTCAATGACTCTTGACTTGAAACCCGACCCGAACGGTAAAGAGGTAGATAAAAAGGTATACCGCTCCATGATTGTCTCTTTGCTCTACCTTTGTGCATCTAGACCCGATATTATGTATAGTGTAGGTAAATGTGCAAGGTTTCAAGCCTCTATGAGGCAACGTCATTTTGAAGCGGTTAAACGTATCTTTCGCTATTTAGTTCATACCCTAAACTTTGGTCTTTGGTATCCCAAGGGTTCAATCTTTCAGCTCATCGGGTACTCGGATGCGGATTATGCGGGAGAAAAGATGGATAGGAAGTCTACATCCAGGGGTTGCCAATTTCTTGGTCGCTCTTTGGTATGTTCGTTTCCAAGAAGCAAAATTGGATCGCTCTATCAACTACCGAGGCCGAGTACATCTCCGCGGAAAGTTGTTGGGCTCAATTGCTATGGATGCGGCAAAATTTGCGAGATTATAGTATCGACTTCGACAAGGTCCCCCTCTTGTGCGACAATGAGAGTGCTATCAAGATCGCCTACAATCCCGTTCTTCACTCCAAGACGAAGCACATTGAGATTCAGCATCATTTCATTTGGGATCATGTTGAGAAGGGCGATATTGATCTCTCTTATGTGCCGACCAAGGATCAACATGCGGATATCTTCACGAAGGCCCTTGATGAACCAAGGTTTCGGGGTTTGACGAATGAACTAAATGCCATTGATGCGTCTAACTTCACTTGAACCCTTGGATAGATACCTTCACTACACATAGTATCTAGGTTTGGATGTAGGCATGGACATAGGGAGAGCATATTTCAACTCTTGAACCAACACTCCGCCTATCATGCGCAAATCAATCAAAATTTCATGCATATCTAGTCATTTTGTGACTTATTGTGCTTTAACGTGAGTCATGCTTTTGGGCCCAACATATATCTTCGCGGATCCTTGGCATACACTCAAATACGGTGGCTCCGACCACCAACATTTCCCTCTTCGATATGTTGTTTGTCTCTTTTTGCTCTTTTCTTGTTTTTGTGTGTGTGTTTCCATTGTCGTTGTTTCTGTATTTCTCGTTTTTGGAGGCTCATATCTTATCCCTTGTTTTGCCAAAACTCTGTGTGCGTGGGGACCCCGGAAATTCCGGCTTAAGGCCCGGAAATTTACGGCCCCGTGATACTTGTCTTGAAAAATTTCCCTCATTTCCTCTGTGCCCGCTCTCAGAAGGCACTCTAGAAATTTGAGCGGAATTTTCCGGGACAAATATCTGGGCGCCGGAATATTCCGTGTCCTAAGCCCGGAAATTTCCGAGGTTCGAGATTTGCCCAGAAATTCAACTCCGATCCATTGTGCCCCCTCACAGAAGGCACCCCGGATTTTGGGGGCGGAATTTCCGGCCTTCACACCAGAATATTCCGGGGTAAGCGGCTGGGGCCTATAAATAGGCGACGGGAGGGGATTTCCCATATCCTTTTCCCCTCCCATTGCCTCCTCTTCTTCCCCAACCGCAGCCGCCACCTCAGAGCTCCCCGGGAGGCCCCGTCGCCTCCCTTCCTCGTCTTCCGGCTTCCCCTTGCAGATCAAGAGACCGCACATCCGTGCCCATCCATGGATCACGGTATGTGTCATGTTTTCTAAGAAATCTAGGGTTTCTCGGTAGATTCGATCTCCCACAAGTTCAGGGTTGGAACTTCCCCTTAACAGTCCAGTTTTTCACTTTTTGTCCCTCCCATTGCACTCCTATCTAGTTTTAGATTCGTTGCAGGCCTGGATTTGTAACCCTAATGCGATTTTTTCTAGGGCCTGAAATTTCCGACCCCAGGCCGGAATTTCCGCCCCCCAGGAATTTCAGCAAGGACCGGAATTTCCGGCCTGCTATGAATCTTTTATAGAGATCTCATTATTGCACTCCTCAAAGATGTGAGCCCCTATTTGATGTTGTTTTTGCTTTTCTTTTTGGTTTGCTTTTGCTTTTCTCGCAGATGGTTCAAGCTCTAGGCCCACCAAGGTGACTAGCTCTCGCAAGCGGTGGCGCCACTTTCGAGAAAATGATGATGGTGTGTTTGTTGAGGAAGCCGTGACTCGTCAGCGTCAGTGTGATGAACAACAGGAGTATGAGCGTTAGTGCAATGCCAATAGGGCTGATCGTCGGGCCAACAAGCAACATGGCAAGACCTCTCTCAACCTGGCCACCATGTCCGTAGTTGAAAGCTTGGCGCTCCAAGGCATGGTACACTAAGGGCCCCCAGGATCCCACCATTGATTCTTACTTCTGGCATGTGGAGCAGGAGACTCTGTACAAGCAGGTCTACACTGTGATGAGCAAGCCTTTCGGCCCAATGAAATACATCAACTTTGCACACATTGCTGCCAATCCTGCCTATTTCAGCAACTCTGTCAATCTTGCTGAGCTCCTTGGTCTGCGCCCTCTCATGGAGACCCAATGCTCCTACAACACCACCTTCATTCAGCAGTTCTTCGCCACTCTGATCATTGACGATGATGAGGAGATTGGTATGACATGGATGTCTGGCCCTCACTTGCTCACAGCCACGTTCCATGATTTTGCTTCTTAGCTCGGGTATCCGTTTGCTGGCCTCAATGTTCCTCAGGGTGCTCGCATCCACATCTATGGCATGGAGTATGAAAAGAATAAGTTGGTTGAGCTGTATGGTCCTCGTGGTGTTGTGGGTTATGCCAAGGGCCTCTATGCTATCTATGACATCCTTCTGTGTATGTTCCGGGAGACCATTGCCCCTAGCGGTGGCAACAATGATGAGATCTGTGGCGGTTTGGTGAACCTCATGCACCATGCCTTCCTGACTTTCACCGAGGGAGATCTTGAGGATATTGAGCGTCACAAGATTAATGTGATGGACTTCATCTTCAATGAGATCCACTACGCTCTCTTCCACCGCAAGGTGCCACCTTATGCACCATACATCATGAAGCTCATCAAGTCCAAGTATCCTGCTGATCTTCGTGCAGATCTTAAGTTGGATTGTGAGACTCACAAGGATGTGAAACTATACAAGAAGAGCGCCCACACTCAGCAAGCTGCACATGATGTTGGTGCCACCGGTCAGGGACACCGTGATCCTCGCATAAGACAGACTCCTCCAGATACCAAGAAGCGCTCATGGGTTGTTTGTGCTATTGAGAAAGTGATGTGCATGAATGTCTGCATCCACAAGGAGAACTACGATGCCTATGTCGAGCGCTGCACCATTCTTGAGAACCAACTCTCCATCATGACAGCCCTCAACGTGCCCAACATTCCTGCTCCTCTTCATGCCAAGATTCCTTACCGCAACTGGAACAACCGTGATGTGGACTGGTATCTCGATGTTCCTAATGATGATGACGCCGCTGCTGCTAGTGAGGAGGAAGACTACACCGAGCATGCCGAGGATGATGAGGATGATGACATGGACTAGAGCTTGTTCCTTGGGACATAGTGCATCCTTCTCTCTTGGTTGTATCCTGATGCCAAAGGGGGAGAAGATCTAGAGATCGCGGAGATTTGCTAGGGTGGGCTGCTTTTTTATCTTTCGTGTTTTTCGAACTTCGTTTTCTTCATGACCGTTTATTCGTGGATTTCCTATTCGTGAACTTATATTATTGGGAGGCATGTCTCCTAGTTATGATTATCTGTGATGTTTTAATTCCTATCGCATTGTTAGATTATCACTATGCAAATACCCGTGTTGTCATCACTCACCAAAAAGGGGGAGATTGAAAGCTCATGTCTCCTATAATGATTTTGGTGATGATAACAACGCGGGTATGTTTACTAACCATATGGTTTAAGTGTCTACAGCTGGCCTCACATAGGGTCCACGATAATATCCTCGAGAAGATACACAAAGGTTTTCTGAAGAAGCAAAACTGCAGCCGGATTATTCAGGAAACTAGCCCGGAATTTCCGGTGGATACAGGCCGGAAATTCCAGCCTCAGCCCCAGAATATTCCGACCCTCTCGAGGCTCCAAATGGTGAAGTCCTGGCCTCCAACTGCCGCTCGCACAAGCTGGGGCAGAAATATGCCCAGAAATTTCCAGGGCAAATTTCCGGCCCCTTGGTCCTCAGCAGAAATTGGAGGTGTCGCTGCTGCCCTCTCACAGACGTAGGGACGGAAATTTGACCGGAAATTTCCGGGGAAAATTTCCGGCCCTGGTCCTTAGCTAAAATTCGGATGCGTCGCTGCTGCCAGCTTGCAGAGGTGGGGGAAGAAATTTGGCCGGAAATTTCCGGTCCCGGGTTATTCAATAATCCGCCCCCCGGAGAATTCAAATATCCGGCCCAGCTACCCGGGAAATTTCCGGTACTAATACCGGAATATTATGGCCCTGGAGAGCAGCAACGGTCAGATCTTGGAGGAGGCTATAAATAGTTGTCTTCTTCCTCTAGACAGCTAGTCCATCCATTCCTCTCTCTCTCCTCCATTGTTCAAGAGCTCAAAACGCCCAGATCTCCCTCCTCCTCCAACCAAACTCGATGCCCTTCAAGGATCTGATGGAGGAGGCCTAGATCTATCTTTCTACCAAGCCAAAAATTGTTTTCCCATACCATACCTCTTGGGATCTGGTAAATCTCTTGGTTGCTTTGACATCCTAGAGAAACCCTAGTGCTTGTAGCTTCCACCTTGTAGCAAGAAGCTTCGGATCGTTGAGAGCCTCCATCTCACTTGTGGAGTAGCCTCAACCACTTGTAAAGGTTTGGTCAACGCCTTCAAGTCGACCTCATAGTGGAAAGGAGAATCTCTCTCACCGGAGAAGCTCAAGGAGAACAAGGTGTGCACAACCGTGCTATTGAGGAGCGCCTAGGTGGCTCCCCACCTCTCCAACGTAGACGTACTTCTTTTAAGAAAGAACTACGGGAAACATATCCTTGTATCTATGTTTTTTACTTGTGGTTATCTTGTGCCTTGCATATTACTTCCGTTGCGTACTTGTTTCTTATCACATAGGGTGTCTACCTAGTTGCACATCTAGATAACCAAGTTGTTTACTTGCTAAAGCCCATCTAAAAGTGAAAAAAGGATTAAAGTTTGTAGGTCACCTATTCAACCCCCCCTCTAGTTGACCATAGTGTACTTTCAATAGTCCACTTAACCGATTGAGAAATCGTTCTCGTACTCTCCTCGTGGCGTTTAGCATTCCTCTCACTCCATACTGCCCATGCGCCACACAAAATAACAACACTATCTCCAATTCTAAGCCTGCTTTCATCGATCAAATCAAGAGCCCAACTTCCTGGGTGTAGTTTAGGAATCTTGACCTCTACACTTCCTTTCAATTCAGTCCAGAAGTTTTTTGCCCAAGAGCACTCGAAGATCGAGTGATAAATAGTCTCAATCTTGCCACAAAAATCACAACTTCCGATTCTCTCCATGTGCCTATGATGAAGAACATATTTTGTCGGCACAAACTCTTTTATGACCCTCCACCAGAAGTTTCGGACCTTTGGAGGAATAGCTAATCTCCAAAGTTTCCTCCAAGTCGGGGACGTGTCCGCAGTCGAAGCCGAAGGCAAACATGAAAAGGCACGTTCATGTTGAATCAATGATTTATAAGCCGAACTAACAGAGAAATATCCCGGTCGCTCTGGATGCCACTCCCACGAATCCTCCATAAACATACCCACCGGAATTCGAAGAACCGCCTCCGCGTCCGAATGCATAAAATTGTCTCGGACTTTGTCTTCCCTCCAACTATTTGTATAGGGATCAAGGAGTTCTTCTACCATCGTATGTCACTGTCCATTTCCCGCCTCAAATGTTTTTTTACCGTGGTTGTCAGGAATCCACGGATCCTCCCAAGTTCTAATAGTAGAGCCATCGCCTACTCTCTTAATTATCCTAATTTCAAAGCATCTCTTCCATGCAGTATAGCTCTCCACGTGTGTGAAGAACCTTTTTTCCTTGTAGCCATCATAAAATCGCTGGAGTGGAAATATTTGCCTTTCAAGACACGAACGCGTAAAGATTCTGGATTTGTGATGGTCCTCCAACCCTGCTTGGCCAACATAGCTTGGTTAAAAAGTTCGAGGTCTCTAAAACACATTCCCCCATCACATTTGGGCTTCGCAATGTCCTTCCACTTGCTCCGGTGCATTTTGCGATTATTTTCATCACCACCCCACCAAAACCTAGCAATAATACTTGTAATTTTCTTCACCAACTTTTTTGACAATTTAAAGCAGCTCATCGAATAAGTTGGTATAGCCTGGCATATTGCTTTGATCAACACTTCTCTCCCTGCACTATTAAGATGTTGAGGAACCCATCCATTAACTAACCTCTTTATCTTTGTGAGAATACTCTCAAATAACTCATCCGATGATCTGCCCACTGCTGTAGGTAATCCCAAATATTTTTCAACGAGAGCTTCATTTGAAATATTCGCTAAGGCGTGGACATCTTGTTTCATGTCAGTGGAGCAATTTGCACTAAAAAAGATTGTCGATTTGGATTTATTCACAAGCTGACCCGAGCCAATATGATATCTCTCGAGGACCTGATTAATTCTTTGAGGACCTGCTAAGCTTGCTTGTGTGAATATAAGGCAATCATCAGCAAACAAGAGATGAGAAATCCATGGAGCATGAATCACAACTCTCACACCTCGGGCTAAATGTCTTGTACGAAAATACTTATGTAAACATGTTACCCCTTCAGAACATAAAAGAAATAAGTAGGGGCTGATAGGGTCTCCCTGTCTGTTTCCCTAGATGGTTTAAAGTTATTAGAGAGAACACCGTTAACCCGAACTGAGAAGGAGGCTGATTCCACACAGGCCATAATCCTCTCGATCCATTTTCCAGCAAAACCAAGTTTCTCCATAATCCTTCTCATATAGACCCACTCCAGACGGTCATAAGCCTTTGCCATATCGAGTTTAACCGCACAGTCTCTAGTTTTACCTTTCTTCCGTTTCAAATAGTGGATGCATTCATAAGCTGTGAGAATAATATCCGTAATTAATCTTCCCGGGACAAAGGCACTTTACTCCTCAGAGATAATATCTTCCAGAATCGGTCTCAGACGCAATGCAAGAACTTTGGATGCAATTTTATTGAGTACATTACATAACGAGATATGGCGATATTGAGTTAAAATCCTTGCATCCTTTACTTTCGGAGTAAGCACCATTATAGTCACATTGATCTCTGGAGGCATATAACCCGTGTCAAAGAATTTGATAATAGCTTCCGAAACCGGTGTTTTCAATATGTTCCAATGTCTAATATAAAATCCAGCCGTGAAACTGTCAGGCCCCGGAGACTTATTCGGATGCATCATAAATAGCGCCTATTCGACCTCCATACTGGTAATCTGCTTGCATAGTTTTTCGTTCGTCATATCATCCACTTTACGCTCAACCACCTCCGTAACTAAATCTGGATTGACCCCTCCATCCGAGGTGAACATAGCGGTATAGAAACTTGAGGCAGCATGTTCCAAATCGGACAGAAAAGTAACCACGGTCCCATCCTCCATGCTCAAAGATTTAATTCTATTAGTTTGTGATCTCTCTTTTGCTTTCGCGTGGAAGAACGAGGTATTACGATCACCCTCCTTCAACCACTGAATCATGGAACGTTGTTTAGCCATAATCTCTTCTCTAGCAAGTAACGCTGAGATCCTATTCATTAGAACCTTCTCAGCTTTGGTAGGACCTCTTCTCAAATTTCTAGCACGCAAACTCTCCGGTCTATTTCTCATATTTTTCAGTTGTCTTTGTACATCACCAAACTCTATTTGGCTCCAAATTTGGTTGTCTTCTCCTGACCGACCCCAACGAATCCGTAACCATAGACAAATCACCAACCGTCGGCTTCCAAGCCTCTTCAACAGCGTTAGTATAGTTTTCATGTCTCACCCAAGCATTCTCGAACCGGAATGGTTTAGAAAGCCGACCATGATTGTCGTAATCCGAGGCACGTACTGAAATCAACAATGCACAGTGATCGGATGTCGTAGTCTGAATACGAGCCACCATCGATTTGCCAAACAGATCAATTAATTGGTCATCTTTCAACACTTTGTCAAGTCCGACCTTAATATTCTTATTACCATGCTGTCGATTGTCCCATGTAAATGGAAGGCCCGAGAATCCCAGCTCAGTGAACCGACAAATATCCACCACATCTCTAAATCCCTCCATCATCCAGTCTTGTCTAACATTCCCTCCAATTTGTTCACTCTCGTGTAGAACCTCATTAAAGTCACACGTGCAAAGTCAAGGTTTATCGAATTGTCTTCTTAGATATTCCAGTAACTCCCAGCTCATGTTTCTCCTCGATCTCACCGGTTCTCCATAAAAACCAGTGAACCTCCACTCCACTTATCCAAAGTTATCGTTCTGGATCTGGACACCAATGTGAGCCCTACTATAAGATTTCAGGTTCACCTTCGAGTCATTATTCCACCACTTAACCCTTCACATTTTACCGCAAACGAATTTTGAAAGCCAAAACAAAATCTGAGATCTTTTGCTCTCGTCTCAGGCAGTTTAGTTTCCGAGAGAAAAACTAAACTGGGGCGATGCAACTTAATCAAACTGCAAATCTCCTGAATCGTCTCAAGCCGCCCACAGCCCCGACAGTTCAAACTGAGTAGATTCATTGCGTCCGGTGGTCTCCCTCGGAAGGAGCCGCCGATTTACTTTCATTTGATGCCGCATCACTATCACCTCCAACCTTTTTTGCTTTCTTCGAAATCCGAGGATGAACATATGCTTGAGGCAGAGGGGGTGTTGTACCCGACCCCTTCTTGTCGCACCCGGACTTCTAGGGGATACTCACAGTCCGCTAAATAGTAGAACAAATGGCTTACGGGGCATACCGGCTCCCGCATCTCAATATGAGCAGGCCAACACGTAAACGTGTGACAAGCATTCTCTACTATTCATCGTCTGCGGAAACCATCCCATAGAAATCCAGATACTTCCGTTGACGTACTTCAAAACATACACACATGGTACGTCAACGGCATTGGAACAAGTGATATCACAACAGATCTCTACGACACAAAAGATGGAAATAAGTTGCAAATAGCTCTCATTAGAGCAGAGATAGCAAATACAATCATCCAGAGGACACATGTCCCAACATATCGTCATTACATCACAGCGGAAGCATTCAACATGTCTGAGTACAGACAAGAACCAAATAGGCCAAAGAGGCCGGAAACGAAAAGACGGAGCCCATCCACGAAGTCTCGGATCCTGCCCGGGTCCGCTATCTACTCGTCAGCAGTCTCGTCATACTCCACGTAGTAGCCACCATGGGGATCCTCGGAAACGTAGTCTGCGGAAACCACAGCCCCAAAGGGGTCAGTACATAAACGTACTGGCAAGCAAGACTCACAGTTCACCAAAGTGTAACCCGTCAACACCAAGCACAGATGCTTTGGGTTCAACGGAAGGAAGGGGATATAAAAGATGCTGCAACTGGCTGCTCTAACCAACTACAGAAACATTCTATAACTTCCGGCTAACAGAAAGGAGATAAGACAACGTATCGTAACCAACTAATAACTAACTCCAAACAAACCCATCCTGGATCTCGCCCCTTATCCAAAGAAGCAATCCGAGGATAACTCACACAGTTGGATTAGTGATGGTTTAGATTGTTGTGTCAATAATCCTATTACTAGTCAAGTTACCATTAGTTAGGTGTAAGTTGTTCTGAGTACTTGTTAGCCAGTACTTTCACCAAGTAATCCATAACCGCGGAAAACACGGCTTATCGAGAAGATTTATCCCTGCAGGGGTGCACCAATTTGGCCGTACACGTAAGAATAACCCGCCAGATGGAATGGCCTTTCCACCAAGCGGGGCACTTAACACAACTCAACTCTTCTTCGCATCAAGCCCAAAGAACCACATGTTGTGCGTGCGCGGCTAATCGAGCCCCACGAAGAAAAGGGGACCCTCATAGCACTCTAAGACCACGCCCCCCTAAATGCCGACTACAAAAGTTCCACCCTGGCGCCAAGGGTTCGCACCTGCACATGCATGCATCAAATGGAAAGCCCGAACTAAGTGTGGCGATTTGGACGAGATGCGAATCGAATCAAATTGAGGGGGCGCCCATACACGCTTCCCACATGCGATTACTGCGCTCATCATGGATCAGTAGACAAGACCCTTTTCCTATTAGGGTCGACACTAGCAGGCCTCAAAACCACGCCGGGCCTCCTGCCGGTGCCTTATCAGCAATTATTATTACCTCAAAATTAACAGGTTGTTGTTTAACATCGAGCCCCAGAACATAATGAAATAATAACAGAAAGTAACGGGTAACAGACTCGAGCAAAACAACCCTAAGCATGCTAGTAAGACACGGGCACAAGCAAAGGGGTTATAGGAGTGGAGGTGAGGCAATATCAGGGTTCAGGATATCATGGGATGGGTTCGTAACAGAAGCAACTATTCATAGGGCTAGCAGAAATAGACAACGGAAAGTATCGGTATCCAATGTTGAAAGGAGCACAATGGTTCATGTGAGTGAATACTTGCCTGCAAACTCAGCAGCCTGGTACTGAGCTAGATCCTTAGAAGGGGTGTCGTAAGTATCGTCGGTCTCAACGTCGTCGTTTATCCGAGAAGAAGCAAACAAACAACGCAAAGAGATAAACAATCAATAACATGGCATAGTGCACAAACATGGGATGATGCATGTCAATTTAGTTGATGCATCAGAAATAAACTAGTTGACAGGATAACATGTTTAAATGGACCCATATGCAATTGGATTGCATATGGAAAGCCCATGAATTAAGGGTGAAACAATTGTTTTACAACTAACCAATAGGTGAAAGTGGATTAGCATGATGCATGGATGAGGAAAACAGCAAAATAACAACAATAGAATCAATTGGAAATAAGGTTTACCAATTTTGGAATTTTATTTATTAAGTTATGAAATTTTGGTTTCTTAAAGGTGTTACACAAGCATTTGTTGTTTTCACCAATTTTAATTGTTCAAAATAGGTATCAAAGTTCATATTTGGAAAGAACACACAATTTTAGGTGGATTACATGTTTCAATTGTTGAAAAAGGATTTAGGATGAATTAACTATGAATTAAACAAGATTTAAATGAATTTAATTCAAGCATGAACTTATTTGAATTTTTTATTTGTTCAAAACATTAAACCAAATTTATATTTGAAAAGTTTACACTTTTATGGTTTGAAAACATATTTTATAGGTTCAAAAATAATTTAATTTGAGCAAGTTATGAATTTAACAATATTAAATGATTTAAACAAGGTTTAAATCATTTAACCAATTTTAATTATTCAAAACATGGAACAAAATTATATTTGAAAAGGTGGTTCAATTTAGCATGGAAAACATATTTTATTTGTTGAAATTGGATTTAAAATGAGCAAGTTATTATTTTGGCAATTTTAAATGCAATAATTAAGAAACAGTTGTTTTCAGCAATTTAAATTATTCAAAACAGCAAACAAAATTGATATTTGGAAAGTACATGAAAAGTTGATTGGAAAACATATTTAGTTTGTGGAATTTGGAATTTTTATGCCCAAGTTATGAATTTTGCAAGTTTAAGTGAATTAAACAAGATTTCAAATATTGCACCAATTTAAAATATTCAAAACAGTAAACAAATTTTATATTTGGATAGAGCATTCAATTTGGTACAGAAAACATATTTAAAAAGTTGAATTTGGAGTTAAGATGAATTAGTTATGCAATTTACAAGTTTAAGGTGTAATTCTGCCATTTTTAATTCACTAGGGACTTAGAAATATTTTACAGGGACTAGAAAAATAGTAGCAAGGACCTGTGTGTGATTTCTTGGAAGTTGCTGTAACAAAACAAATAGAAATAAAAAGTTGATTTTATTGCGGGAGGGGGGACTCGAACCCCTCCCCTTTGCTGTGCGCGCTGTGGCAGCTAGCCACTGTGGTGGGCTTGATTTGGTGATAGGAAGGGGGCAGTCGGGAGGATATGCTGTTGCTCTCGGGTGTTATCTGAATTTCTAACTGAACCCACATTCAGTTAGCGGCAGAGAAGACAGGGGCAGCGATCCCGGCGGCGCTCGGCTCGCCGGCCTGCTGCGGTGGCCGCGCCGTGTGCGGTGTGCTGTGGCCCAGAGGAAGGAGGGAGGGAGGAAGGGGACCGAGGATGCTCACCGAGGAAGGAGCGTAGAGGGAGGAGCAGGTCATGGCAGCGGTGGCGAGCAGAGGGCGACGGTGGCGAGAAACGTTGATGGCGGCGGCGACCTGAGCACTCCCGGTCCAAGCCGAGGGGTGGAGGAGGGAGCTGGAGGTGGGAGGTTTCCATTCCCGCCCTTTGCCCGGGCGGAGGAGGTGGTTAACATCGGCGATCGCCGGAGGGAGGAGTGGTGGGACTCGGGTTCAGAGTTTCAGTACAGAGAACAGGGGAGGTTGCAGGGAGAGAGAGCAGAGGGGAGGAAGAGGGAATGGAGGCGGGGAGAGGGAGAAGATGGGCTAGGGGAGGGGCTAGGGCACCCTAGGGTTAGATATAGGAGGAGGGGAGGAGCATCAGCCGTCCCTGCTCCTCTGCACCTACGTGGACAGGTTCAGATGGCGCCGTACAGAGGTTGAGGACAACCTCGAAAGGGTACCAGGCCAAGGGGGAAGAGGTGGTGGGCTGGGCTTCCTGTTGCCCCTCTCTCTCTCTTTGTTCTTGTTTATTCTTTTTTTTGTTATGTTTTATTTTTTTTGCAGATTGGAATAAGAGAGAAAGGGAGGTTTTTTTAGGAGTAGAAAATTTTGGATGAGTTGTTTATAGCAACAGCAACATTGCAAAGCTTTGTCCTCAAATTTATTTCAAATTATTTGCTGTTTGGTAAAATAATTAATTTAATTGCATATTTGAATTAAGTGATTAAGTGAACTTAAGCAATTCAAAAGCTTGTTTACAAATCATGTTTAATTGATACAAAATGATTGTTTGGTTTTGTAAGTTTCATAATTTCAAAAATGGTTTGCTGTTTGGGAGTTTATTTGAATTTGAATGCAAATTTAATTAAGTGGATTATTGAAAACAACATTAAATGGTTTGAACCTTAGGTTAATGGAAACAAATGATGGAAGTGTTTTGTCATTTTCATAATTTTCAAAAGGGTGCTGTTTTGGAAATATAATTGAATTTGAAAAGGGTTTGGTATTAAATGAATTTTTGATAGAAACAAAACAACAGTTTGAAATTACAACTTTAATGGAAACAATTGATTGTTTTGATTTGAAATATCATTTTGGAAATTGTAACATCACAAGTATGAAACAAAAGGTTTGAAATTTGGTTTGAAATTCAAATAGAAAACAAAGGAAAACAAAGGAAAACAGTTGGAAAACAAAGCAAAACAGAGGAAAACAAATGGAAAACAAGCAAAACAAATGCAATGAACATGATGTCATGATGCAAAACATAAAATAACAGATAGCAAACATTCTAATGGCTATTTTTCATACTTGGGATGTTACACTTCTCCACTAGGTTCTCCTTACCAGCGCCACGGGGGCCATCAATACCATCAAAGTTAAGCTTCCTACCCACATTGGCCGTACCATAAGGCTGCATCTCAAAGCATCTCCCTCTTCTGCCTTTTTCAATGGGCTAGAAGCAGTATCGCTCAGTTCCCTTTCATCCTCTTCCATGTCAGCAGAGTTCCTTTTGCGAGCATAAGGTTGCATCTCAAACCCTCTTCCTCTAGCACCAACTCTTCCTGAAAAGCCACCTCTAGACATAAACTGACTAGACTGAATTCTTCTTTTAGCAAAGAGCCACTTACCATATTGTAAAGCTCATTGATCGTGCATCCCATCACCACATTCTTCAAGATCATGTCCCATGACTCCACAGACGTTGCAGAAATACCCTATCTTCTCATATTTGACATGTAGGAGCTCTCTCTTGCCTCCGACATTAAGTGGCACAAAACGGATCAAGGGGGGCCTTACATCAATGCTTGCTCTTACCCTTACATAATCTCCTTCAAAGTAGCGGGTGGGTTTCATCTCAACGCTATGTACTCTTCCAATTCTTTGGGCAAGTGTGGGGACCCCAGACTAGCAGTCCGAGACCTCCAGTATGCATACATTCACGATCCCATGATCAGTTAGTCGTGAACAACATACTCGAGTTGGCATTGCAGATTACAACATCCACTACACGAATACACGGGTTACACAACTGGTCACTTGACTCAGTTGAAAACAACTGCCACGCAGGGCAGGAACACAAACCAAAAAACAGCGGAAGACAGCAAAACACACTCGTGGTAAACCCAAGTCACGCCTTGACTACCCACAGGCTACTGACTCGGAGACGTTCCTAGTTCGCACAGCAGTCAGCGACACCATCTTCTTCAGGTTCTCCTGGTTTCTGCTCAAAGTCTGGCTAAGACAATAGCCAGGGACGAAACCATTCATGAGTACGTTTGAATGTACTCCTGCAAGTCACCCTAAGTGAAAGCTAAACATGCAAGTATGCAGATATAAAGGTGGTAGGAAGGCTTTAATTAGGGCTCAACTAGCCATGATGAATTTAAGACTCATCATAGTTGCACAAGTTTTATTTTCCTTTGTTGAAAAAGATACTTCAAAAGATATTTCATTTCCCTTGTAGATAAAGCATGTCCACAAGGTTTTGATAAAACATTCTAGATAAAGAAAACATTTCTCTTTGCAAAACTTCTTGGAAAAACACATCTTTAAGATCATCATTTATCCTGTATCTCAAAGGTACAATCATTCCCTTTCAACGTACCTCCCAGGTACAAGTTCCAAAACACTTTTCCAGCCTTTTGAAAACATTGACACAATACTAGCTACATGGCCATTCAACTGCCCATATCCGAGGGCGCGGCTATTCTGAATAGTTTTACTCTGCAGAGGTGTACACAATCCACAAGATCCAGTACATCCGCCGTGAACAACCACGGACTGTCCGAGACAGTATGCAAACATCGGATAACTGGTCCTAACCATCCACTATGTCAGTGCTAGTAAATGACTACCTCTTCAACTGGGTTTGTTCTCCCCGGCACCGAGTGAGTCAGCCGTATCGATCCGGTTTCCCCTGACAACACACCGCCATGGCAGGAGACCCAATTGCTGCAACCGGTAGTGAACTTAATCCCACACTGTGAATGTCCCATTCTCCCTCCTGGCGACAATTCGGTTCGGGGGACTCTAACCCCTATAGCACTTTGAGGTAGACACGGACTAACACCGACAAGCAATTAGCTAGACCCCGTACCCATATTGAGGTAATGTGGCAGTACGGCTTGGTTGTCCGGCGAAGACTAGGTTATGTGTCATTTTTGGAAAACGAGTCGAAAACATTTCCTTCTTCACAAACCTCCCTCGGACAAGGTCCCACCTTTCCTCGGGGTTTTTCCAATCTTTTGCTTTCCAAAAACAACAAGTTAAAATGTCCACTAGGGGACTCAAATTGATTAAGTGATGATATTAAAATATCTAAAGGGCTTGGTAACACCAAGATTATATAGTGGATATAGCATATTAGATACATAAAATAAATAGTGGTATAGTCCACTTAAAAGAATAGTTTTTGAATCAAACTTTTGTAAAACTTCAGAAGTAAAACATGCATGATAGATAATGATAAGTAAAACAAAAGCAAGCATTTAGAATGGCTTGCCTTGGCACTGGTCTTGGTCTTGCTCTTGAAATAAACAAGAGTTGCAATAAAAACCTCTCCGGAAAATAATACCGTCTTCGTTATCTAACGTCGTAAATACAAAAAGGAGAAACACACAATCAGAACCAAACAAAGGCAAGCACTTGATAAAATGTAAACATACAGCAAGAATTTCATCAAACAAGTACACTCACAAACAAAATTACTAGGGTGCACACCAACAAGCAAAACATGCATAGACAACACACATGAATAACACTAGAATAGGTGCTATGGATCCTCAACCAAAATGGCATGAGTTCAGTGGGTGTGCCACTCTCATATCATGCTAAAATAAGGTTAAATGACTCTCTGGTCATTCATGAGGATGAGCAAAATAACAACAAAACAACCTAGGAACACATACACATGCATAGGAAAATATTATCAAGCAATACTACAAGCCCATAGTAACTAATGCCTTTCTAATCATGGATAATTAATAAAACCAGTACCTAAACAACCTAATAACAGAGACAAATCAATAACAAACATACCATGGAATCACTCAATACATGAGCATAATCATGGAGCAAAACAACTATTAAAACTAGACATGAAAAAGGGCTATTTAGACAAGCAGACATGCATAACCATAAGAGATTATTAAACATGATTTATTCTAACATGATGGATCTGTAAGATGACATCCACATAACAGAGAAAACAACACCTAGACATTCTAGTAATATCAAAATAACAACCTAAGCAATTTATCAAGAACTAAGCATGCAAATAACTACTATGGCAGAAATCACCTAAAACTAGCATGGAATGCCAAAATGATCTAGAACTTATCCTATCATGCAAGCAATTATAACATGCAAAAATAACAGTAGCTATGCTATGGATAAAAATACTAAAACATTTATGAAAGTCATCATACTCATAAGAAGAAATGCAAGATTTATCCTAATATTACAAGGAAAACAACCCTATGGAAAATATACTACAACAACATGCTTTTCACACACATTTTCCTAACATGATAATGAAACACTCAAGCACAAATAAAACATGTATTGATACCCTACACATGCTAGGAATCAATTTTATAACAAAATAATATAACACACAATTTACATAAGGGCATAGCAATAAAATGCAGAAAAGAGCTAAACACTAAATATTGCATCAATCCTATTCTGTAACTCCTAACATCATGTAAATCTAGTATGAGGTTCTCCTAGTCACTAGCAAACCAACACAATTGGATTCACATCAAAATTCATCACCAATAAAATTAAACAATTCATAGGAGTGCTCTCTGGCCTAAAAACTAACATGCATGTCATTTTGACATAACAACTCAAGTCAACACAAGGCTAATGGCACAAGATAGATATTTGTAGGATCTACTCAGAACAGTTGAGTTTGCAAGATTTGGATACTTAAAACTCAAGTTATTCAATAAATGGTGTTAATGAGTCTCTCTGCCATTTATTTTATTTCTCCTAAAATATACCACAAAATGCATATCTGCAACTTGGAGATGGTTAGGAATTAGTATATCTACAACTTTGATTTTTGGTTTGGCAATATTTGGTCATTTACATTTTCATTTCGAATTAAAGTAAAGTATCAGATCTGGATCTGCAGAAAAAACAAAAACAAAAACAAGCAACCTGCAGAGAAGGAGCAGGCCAGATCTGCCAACAGGGCCGGCCTGCTAGGCGCTCTGCCGCGCGGGAAGTTTTCAAACTCGCGGTTGGGCTGCGTCTGGGCCAACCCATTGGTGACAGGAGCCCGCGCGAAGGGTTATGCGGCAGTTGGATTGAGATCCGACGGGCTGGGACGCTCCACGTCGCTCAATGTCGGCGACGACCAGCAACTGGTGGAGGAAACGGACGAAACGGCGGAGCAGACGCCGGAGATTCGCCGTTGGCCGCTGCAGGTCTCCTCTGGAAACGAATCTAGCTTCAAAAGACTCCGGGAGACTCCGCGAACACCATGCCCCTAGTGGCCCACGAGGGGAAAGCCTCTGCGACGGGTTTCCTCGGGGCCAGCGGCGGCCGGGCGGAGTCGGGGATGGCGGGGGCGCTGCAAAGGATGAAAACACAAATTGGTGGGGTCACAAGCTATTATTGGTCACAAGTAGGGCAGGGAAGGAATCAGCACGACCTGGGATGGCCTCAATCGGCGTCACGACGGGGTGCTCACCGGCGGTGAGTTCATGCACGATGCCAACAATGTATAGTGTTAGGGAGGGTGATTTTTGCACTGGAGGTCGATTGGCGTGGAGAGGAGGCGATTGGACAACGTCCCATAGGAAAATAGAGCTCGGAGAGGGCTCGCATCGGAGATCCGCGCACGGCGTCAATGGTGAGCTCGGACATGCTCGTTCGAGAAAGAGAGTGCGAGCTCGGGCATGTCTAGTGGTGTTAGCATGATGATAAGATCCCGGAGGAAGAGGAAATAGAGGGAGAGGTAGTCCATGGAGGAGGAGAGGTGAGTGCTCTTGGTGCTCACCCGTAGGTGTTCGACAGCGAGCAAAGGTAGAAGGAGGACGATCTGGGGGTAATGAAGTTCACGGGCGTGCTTCTGGAGAGGCCTTGGAGCTAGTAGACAAGGTCGAGCTGCTCGGCATGCTTCACAAGTGGCGGAACGCGAACGACGTGGCGTGGGCGTCCTGGACGCCATGGACAGCGCACGGTTGAGGGGGAAGGAGACAAGCAGAAAGGAGGGGGCTTTCCAGAGGGATCACGGGTGAGAGTGGAGGCTTCAGGAGCAATGCTTATACCCTGGATGGACTGGGGTGGTGAATAAAGGAAATGAGGTGATCACCATCCTTGTCCACTTGTTGGTGGATGAGCTAGAGGGAGAGAGAGGGAGTTGTGGCTGGGTAGACCATGTCTAGGAGGTTAAAGGAAGTGTTTCCCCTGCCACAGATCAAGAGAGAAGTAGAGGGAGAGAAAAGATTGGCCAAAACATGCATGAACCCACTAGTGACCAGAATAATCAGAAGTTGTTTTTGATGGTTTTCACCAAAATTTTGAATAGAACAGATATGGAATATCAGGACCATTGGATAGAGGGTGAAAAATTGAGTCTAGGGATGGTGGTTTCAAAGTTTTCTAAAAACATTTCTTTCACAAAATTTTGGAATTTCAAAAATGGCAGAAACTGTTTTTAAATGTTTTCTCCAAAATTTTCAAAACAACTTGCAAATGTTTTTCTACAAATAAGTCCCACATGACCATAGGCATGTTGGGTAATTTTTCCAAGATTTTAGGAAATACTTTTCTTCACAAAATATTGTAAATTCCATTTCTGGCCTTTTGGAAAATGGAAAATAATAATTAGTAAAATGCTTTTAAAACAAATATTTTTGAGTTGGGATGATAGAGTACATAATATAGGTCTCAAAAGTGATTTTTAATAAACAACTCCTTTGAAAATATTTGAGGTACCAAGTTGAAAAATGGTGAAAACAGGAGTTTATTTAATAGGATAAAAACCATGAGAGAAGAGTAATTAAATGTCCATTGGAAAATAAATGGACCACATGGAGGTGATGTATAGGTCATGAAGATGACAAGGGTAGGTTCATTGGGCCTGAAAACAATAAGGAGTGATTTGGAGTAACATGGAAAAAGTGCTTCATGATAAAGGTGATATGCTCATTATTTTTGGGGATGCCTTCAATAGGACTTTGATAGATGATACCAAAGTGTTTTCAAGAACAAGAATAACAACTTGGATAGATATAATAGATATATATACAAAGAGATTTATGATGATGCATTGTGAATAGAAGAAGATAGGACATAAGAGCATGTCTCCAAAGTTGGAAGTTTCTAGGAAAACAGGGTAGGAGATGGACATATGATGGAATATGATATTGATGTTTGATATTGTTATTAATAGGTTTTATTTTGTTAGAACAGCACACATTAATCAACAAACAAAAATAAATACTTCAAGCAAGCACAAGATAAAATCACACAACAATGCAGATAAAGTAACAAGTCACACAAGATCACTCAAACAATTGAGTTCTTCAATTTAGTTTCCAGGTGTTTATCTCAAGTGTTAATTTTGGGTAGTGATCAAGACATACCATGACAAGATGATTTTATAAAGAGTTTCAGCACAAAAGTTATTATTTCCCAAAACAATATAATTGAGGTAGAACACAAGGGTAACATAGTCCCCTCTTATTGTTTTTGCAAAAGAAGGAAGTGAGAGGGAGTTTTTGAAATACTTGCAAAAACATCTTGTTTGAAAACAGGTTGGAGATGCTTAGCTCCAAAATACCTTTTATATAATCTTGGAAATTATCTTTTGTTTTGTCAAGACTTGGCCTTTGGGTTTCTTCTCAAATCAAAACATTTTCCAAAAGGTTTTTGCCAAAAGAGTGTAATGGATGAGATGATAAGCTTTTTTTTTTCTTGTCATGACTTGATCACAAGGGTTGTGTTTTAAGAAAGTTAAATCATTGGTTTTAATGTTAGGTGTTAACAAACACAAACACAAACACAAATTCATACAACAACCAAATAGAAAAGAAAACACAATCATAAGTCAAACATATAAAAAGTTTTTGTTGGCCCTGATTTTTGGGTTATTGAAAACAAGTTTTTCCTGTCTTCCAAAAATTGGGCTGTTACAGCTCTTCCCCCCTTAAAATGAATCTCGTCCCCGAGATTCGTAAGTGGGTACTTAAGAGTGTAACTAAAAACAAGAGTCTCGGGCTTCTTCAATTTTTGTAAATGAAGATCCTTTGACGGGGTGGTCTTCTGAGAACTCGAGGTATTGATGTTGTAGGAAAGATGCTTGTCGAGGAGATGGATAGGTTCACTTGACACTTCACGTCCTTGTTGTTGATGTTGGTGGAATGACATAAGCTAGTGAAGGGTCTTGATTTTTCTGCTTCGTAGACCTTCTGTCGTTGTCTGGACCTGATCTTCTTTAGGAGTTTCACGGGTAGTTACCCATGACAACAGTCGAGTCTCACAGGGCGTCAGGTCCGTAGACTTGATTCTCTCCGATTATTGCTACGAAGGCTATTAGAATCTCCCATATGCTTCTTGGCTTCTTGAGTGGTCAGCCGCGTTGAAGCGCGGATGCTTCCCCCCTTTGATTGGTTTTTGTAGGTTGTCGGGGATTATCTTCGCCTTCGTCTCAGTTTTGCTTGGTGGCGACGGCAGGTCGTGGAAGAATTTGTTGGGTCTTGATCTTCATGGAGCTTTGTAGGCGTCTTCATAGGTGATTTAGGAGCACATAGTTAGCTTTCCCTCGGGAAAACTAGCTAGTGCCTTAAGCAAAACTTCGGTTAGATGTTAATCTA